>QLOH01000514.1:0-600000 GCA_026901365.1 Sesbania bispinosa | reverse complement strand
TCTTGGAGACTTTCAGGAAAGTAGAGGTGAATATACCTCTACTTGAGGCTATAAAGCGAATTCCGAGATATGCCAAGTTCTTGAAGGACTTGTGCACCCATAGGAGGCGGCTAAAGGGAAATGAGAGGATTAGCATGGGAAGAAATGTCTCTGCACTCATTGAGAGACCTATGACTCCCATTCCAGAAAAATGCAAAGACCCGGGGACATTTACTATTCCTTGTGTTATAGGCAGTAACAAGTTTGATAATGCTATGCTTGATTTAGGAGCATCTATTAATGTTTTGCCTTTATCTGTTTTCACCTCTTTGTCTCTTGGTCCTTTGCAGGCTACAGGTGTTGTCATTCAGTTGGCAAACAGGAGCACTGCCCACCCTGCAGGCCTTATTGAGGATGTGCTGGTTCGAGTGAATGACCTCATCTTCCCTGCTGACTTTTACATTTTGGATATGGAGGGAGGAGATTCACTCATCGGTGCAGCCCCCATCATCTTGGGCAGGCCCTTCCTGAAGACAGCTCGGACTGAGATTGATGTTCATGTAGGCACACTTACCATGGAGTTTGGAGATAGTGTGGTTCAGTTTAATATTTTAGATGCCATGAGGCATCCTGTTGAGGATAATTCTGTATTCCATATTGATATGCTTGCTGAACTTGTAGATGATAGTTTGTCTGAGTTTGTAGGACATTTGGACTTTCCGGACTTTTCTGATTTCAGTGATGTCTACACTTGTGATTTATGTTTTGATTCATTTGTGTGTAGTACGTGTGCTGAGATAGATGAGTTCATATCTGTTGATACTGTTGATTATGTTGATTGTTCTGATTGTCCTACAGGTTCTGGTATTGATGCACCAGTTGAGTCAATTGAGTCAGAATGCAGTGGCTTGATTACAGCAATTACAAATACATCTGACTTGATTGATTTACAGGTTGCAGAGATTTCCACTAGTACCAGGTTGTTACCTTCTGTTGTCCAGCCTCTATCACTGGAGCTGAAGCCACTTCCTTCTCACCTCGAGTATGCATATTTGGAGAATGAGCAGAAGCTTCCAGTGATCATTTCTACTGCTTTCTCAGCTGATCAGGAGCAGAGGTTGTTGCATGTGATTAGAGAGCACAGGAGAGCTCTAGGTTGGACTTTGGTAGATATTCCGGGTATTAGCCCCTCCTTGTGTATGCATCGGATTCTGTTGGAGGATGGGGTTAAACCTGCTAGATAGCCTCAGCCTCAGAGAAGGCTGAATCCCCAGATTCTTGACGTGGTCAAGAAGGAGGTCACCAAGCTGCTACAGGCCGGTATCATATATCCCATATCAGATAGCACTTGGGTGAGCCCGGTACAGGTGGTACCGAAGAAATCTAGGATTACAGTTGTGAAGAATGAGAAGGATGAGTTGATTCCTACTAGGGTGCAGAACAGCTGGAGAGTCTGCATCGACTACAGGAGGCTCAACCAGGCGACCAGGAAGGATCACTTCCCACTTCCTTTCATTGATCAGATGTTGGAGCTCCTGGCAGGTAAATCACATTACTATTTCTTAGATGGTTTCTCTGGTTATTTTCAGATTTGTATTGCACCAGAGGACCAACATAAGACCACATTTACCTGTCCTTTTGGTACCTTTGCTTATAGGAGGATGCCTTTTGGTCTATGCAATGCTCCTGGTACTTTCCAGAGATGCATGATGAGTATATTTGCTGATTTACTTGAGCATTGCATAGAGGTTTTCATGGATGATTTTAGTGTATATGGCTCCTCATTTGATGCATGTTTGGATAGCTTGACTAGAGTGCTTGATAGGTGCATAGAGACTAACCTTGTTCTGAATTATAAAAAGTGTCATTTTATGGTAGAGCATGGTACAATCTTAGGCCATATTATCTCTAGGAAGGGCATAGAGGTAGATCCTGCAAAATTAGATGTTATTTCACACTTGCCTTACCCCTCTTGCGTGCGAGAGGTTCGATCTTTTCTTGGACATGCATGTTTCTGTCACAGGTTTATTCAGGACTTCAGCCAGATAGCCCTTCCGCTGTCCAACTTGTTGCAGAAGGATGTTACCTTCGAGTTTGGAGAGCGGTGCAGAGAGGCATTTGATCGCCTCAAGAGAGCTCTCACCACCACCCCCATTATTCAGCCACCAGATTGGACACTTCCATTCGAGTTGATGTGTGATGCATCAAATTATGCATTGGGAGCTGTTTTGGCACAGAGGGTTGGTAAGCTGTCTCATGTGATATATTATGCATCTAGGACTTTGGATGCAGCACATGTAAATTACACTACCACTGAGAAAGAGCTGTTAGCAATTGTTTTTGCATTGGATAAGTTTAGATCATATTTGTTAGGCTCTAGGGTAGTGGTTTTTACTGATCATGCTGCTCTTAAGTTTCTTTTGAAAAAGACAGATTCCAAACTCAGGCTGATCAGGTGGATGCTACTGCTCCAGGAGTTTGACTTGGACATCCAGGATAGGAGTGGTGCGCATAATCTTGTAGCAGACCATTTGAGCCGCATTGAGAGAGTGGAGGATGAGTTTCCTATTCGGGATGACTTCCCGGATGAGCAGCTTATGGCTTTGCATGATTCCCATCCCCTCCCCTTACCCCTTGGTTTGCTGATATTGTTAATTGTCTTGTTACATCTGTTTTTCCACCATTGGCATCTAGGGCTCAGAGAGATAGACTTAAGAGTGATGCCAAGTATTATGTATGGGATGACCCTTATTTATGGCGTTTTTGCAGTGACCAGATTATCCGTAAGTGTATTCCAGATCAGGAGATCCAGTCTATACTTCAGTTCTGTCATGCCTCACCTGTTGGAGGACATCTTGGACCCCAGAGGACTGGATGGAAGGTGTTGGATTGTGGATTCTATTGGCCTACGATTTTTAGAGACGCTTGGAGAGTCTCCTCTACATGCGAGCAGTGTCAGAGAGCAGGAGCGGCCATTTCTAGCAGGCAGCAGATGCCCCAACAACCTATGTTGTTTCGTGAGATTTTTGATGTGTGGGGTATTGATTTTATGGGTCCATTTCCTGTTTCTTTTGGTTTTATATATATATTGCTTGCTGTGGACTATGTCTCCAAGTGGGTGGAGGCTATAGCCACAAGGACTAATGATGCTCGAGTTGTTGTGGATTTTCTCTAATTTGATTATTTTTACATTGAGGACAATGTGTGATTTAAGTGTGGGGGAGGAGATTTGTAGTTTTAGGACTTTAGGATTGATTTAGGAATTAGTATATGGTTAGGATTATATTGTTTGTTTGTTAGTATTTTTTTAGGATTGTAAATAAAAAAATTGATTGCTGCTTCACTTTCAAAAAAAAAATTGCTATTTTTACTGTATTTTTGGTGTTTTTTGTAGGAAATTTGCTGTTTTTGAGTTGCTGTCAGCATTTTCATAGCTATTTTGTAGCTGCTGTTATTGTTTTATGCTGTCTGTAATTACTGTAAACTGGCTGTTTTGCTGTTTTGCTGTTGCTGTTGCTGTTTCTGCATTACTGTAGGCTGCTGTACGTTTTTACAGTTGCTGTTTACAGCAGAATTTTATACAGCAGTATTTTTACAGCAGACTTTTGACAGTTATCCGAATTTTACAGCAAAAACAAAATTTTTGATAGTAGGAAAATAAATACATTTGACATGTTTTTCATTGGATTTTTTAGGATTTGTGTTGGTAGTTGTCATTTTCTTCATTATTGGATAATTGGTTTCTTGATTTATGTTGTTTGGATTCCTTATAATTTAGTGAATAAGTTGGTTTTGATAATTATTGAGTTGAATCTTTTGTGATAGAGTTGTCCTTGGTGAGATTTTGAGCCTTATTGATGGATGGACCATTCTATGCCATTCTCTCTTTTTCTTGTGTGATTTCATTCTTGTTTGCAAGTTCTGCTTGACTCTTTGATTTGCAACTTTGTTCACATGCATGTATTGAGATGATTGAGGCATTTTTGTTCATAATTGAGTTACTAGCCATATTAGCCTACCTTGATGATTTTCCACTTGCTAGCCCCTTTGAGCCTATGGATCCCATTTCTTGTTTTTGAAAGCTCATTACAAGTCTTGAAAGTGAAAAACCATGATTATCCTTGTCTTAGAGGATAAAGGAGCTTTGGAATTGTTTTGGGAATAGGTTCTTAAATGAGTGGGGGTGTACTTGAATTTCTTATCTTATCTCCTCATGTGGATATCATATTGTTGACCTTTGGCTAGTTACAAAAAAAATTGAAAAGAAAAAAAAAAGAAAGAATAAAGAAAAGCTCAAAAAGAAAAGTATTAAAAAAAAGCAAAGAAATAAAGAGTACTTGAAATAAAAAAAAATGGGTCAAAAGGTAGAAAAGAGGAGTTCAATTGTAATCTTGAGATGTATGCTACTTGCATTTCTTCTTGGATTTATTCCCCATTGCTCCTCTATTCTCTTTGGTTTTTAACTTCTTATCCTTCATTTTCCCTACCATTACCTTGGCCCCATTACATCCTATTTGAAGTCCTCTTGATCTTTGCTTGCATGTTGTTTCAATTGTTGTGGATATTAGAGTCTTGCCAAGCCTATGGTAGTGCTTGCTTTCATGAGTGTTTTGAGTGTATTATACACAAGCCTAAACACTTGAGAGTTGGAGAGATTGTCTTGTGAGGATTCTATCACTCTTGATTCACCCCTTTGATTTGATTCACCCTCTTGTTTGTTAAATTGTAGGGAATTCCATTCATATTTTTCTTGATTCCATGATTCCTTGGATGTTGTATTTTGCCTACTCCTATGCATTCCTTGAATCTCTTGATAATTATGCCATTTGTATTTGCATTGTGCTCCCTAGTTGATTTTTGGTTTCATGTGGTGTTTTGCTCGGAGTGCAAAAGGGCAAGTGTGGGGGAATTTGATGATCACATTTTTATTCACACTTTGTATAATTACTCTTAGCTTTCTTGGGCTCTAATTGTGATTAAATCCACTGTTTTAATTGGAATTTACCAAATTGGGCTTAATTGGGCTTTAACTGTAAATGTTGTTTAAATTCGGATTTTTAAGCCTACCGACCTACCTGTCTTGTTTTGATGATATCTGGAGCTATAGGTGTCCGACTTGAGTGATTCCAGTGGCATTGGAAATCTAACTTCCGGGGCTTTAATTTGATATGCTATATGACTATATTCCCATGAGGAAATTAGGAGCAGTTTCTATTCCAAAATCGCCTACTGTTGCTGTCTGTCACAAGTCCGAATTTGATTAGTTTTGTAATTAGTTTGTGGGCCTGTTTTAATTAATTTCGGCCCAATTAAGGCCTAATCAGTTTGTTAATGATTTAGGCTCTATAAATAGGTGTGTTGCTGAGTGGTTTGAACACTTTTCATTCATTTTCCAAATTTTAGAAAAAAGACTCTTCATTTTCCCTCTCTTTTTCTCTCTTCCTCCAATTTCGGTTTTGGCTCTTCTTCTTCCTCTTCTTCAATTTTCGAATTTCTCCTCCATGGAAATGGAAAGCTAAGCTTCAAGGATTGTTTCTCTACTGAATTCACAAAGGAAATTGAGGTTCTAATTTCGTTTTTCATCTCTTGATTTCTTGGACAGATTCATGACTTTTCCTTCTCCTAGTTTCTTGATGTTTAGGTTTGAATTTGAAATTGAGTTGCATGCTTTATGGAATTCGAATTCTAATATGAATCTAACTCACATTTTAGGTTTCTTAATCTGAAATGAATTCTAGGTTTGCTTAATTCCAAGGATTAGAAATTAGGATTCATGCTAGTTTGCTTAATTCTAGTGTGAAAATTAATGAGGATGCTTAATCCAAATTTGATTCTGTCAAGGATTTGAAGAATTTGTATGAACCAATGATAGATCCAATTTTTGAATGAGGTAGAGAACCAATCCGTTTTTCTTGAATTGTTTTCCGCAAATTTAAATTCAGTTTGAAAATTTAGAAAATAGAATGAACAACAATCAAAATCCCCTTGTGTGTGCGTGTTGTTTTGAATTTGAAATTCTGAGTTTGTAATTGGATTCTTTGGGAAACGACTTTGGGTTAACCAACCCTCACTGCATTTTAATTCTTTCTATTTGATTGAGTACGGCCTCGATCACTATGCACAAGCTACTTTTCAAATAGCTAGAGACTGATAGTTTGTTTGACCCACTGAACCAGACTGCTGTTCGTGTAATTTATGCTACTAGTTTGTTCAACCAAGGGGCTGGTTTTTCAGTGTTTATACATTGTTATTTCATTATGTATGATTGAGTTTTGTATTGCAGCATTTTTATTGTTGTTTGCTTTATTTTGGATTTAGAATGTTGAATAAATGTCATTATCAATGTTATCAATGGAGAATTGCGGTCCATGGCGGAAAGCCAAAATTCTGCCATAGAAAAATGGCAGATTTCGTTGTGGATTATGGCAAAAGTATGGCTTCCATAATAAATTTAATACATATATACAGGAAAAAAAAACCTGAAAAGCTATATAATTTAACCAAATTGATAGAAAAATAAGCTAAATTGATATAAAACCATTCAATGAAATACAATAACTCTTATAACTGAGGATTGTGAAGAAGAATTTGCTTCAGTGGCCATGATGGGAGAGGAGTAAAAGAGCTGCCCAGGACCTAAACCATCAAATAACACAAAGAAGAAGGGGGGAAATTAAAAAATAGCACCATAACAGAGCCGTAAGAGGAAAGGGTGCAGAACCTACAAACAACAAAAAAATAGAGAGAGAGAGACAGAGAGAAGATGGTTCACCGGAAGAGGGAGGTCGCCGGAAGAGGGAGAAACAGTGGTTGTGGTTGTGGAGAAACAGAGTGGAGCAAAGCGCAGAGGCAAACAACATGAAAGTGGAGAAAGAAACAAGTTTAGGGTATCTTTAGTACCGGGTCACCCTTAAACCGGGTCAGGTCATGAGGCCCAAGCCTGTTTTTGTTTTAAAAAAGGCTGTTTGGCCTCCATTTTCGCCATAAACGCCATGTCGCCATGAGCATGGCGGTCGCAATTGCATCGCCATTGAAAATCTGCTATACCAAGCATAGCGTTTGGCGGTTTGCCATAAAACCACCACGCCATTCTGTAATTGCACCGCCATTTCCGCAATTTGACAACACTGGTCATTATATTCTATTTGTTCACTATTAATAGATTTTTAATATTATTTTTATATTAGGTAAACTCTTATGAGTTTACGAGATGAGTCTACAGAAGCTCCACAAGTTTGCGTAGACTCTCGAGTTTGACAGCCTTGGGTCTACCATTTAATTGTGTTGGCAACCCTTACAACGACAAAAAATGAAACAAGACATTTTATAAACTAAAATGTATTATTGAACTGTCTTATTCCAAGAATATTGAGAAATACAAAGACATGCCAGTCATATTAGCGAGCAAGCTAAAAATTCATATTCAATGGGTATATAATCTCTGTGGTAGTCTTTTTCTGAAGTACTTGATTTTTTTTATAGAACATCAAAAGGGTAGGAACTACTACAAAACCAGGTCACAACACGAATTGGCGCCATTAAATAGCAAAATAAGGATGGACCCGGATTTGCTACAGTTGACTGCACTGCAATCGGTGAGTGCAGTCAGCCAATCTGGACTGTCCGATCGGTTCAAATGTCATAACGTGTGATCGGATTTAAAACCCACCTTAACATTTGAACCGTCCAATCCAATCTTCATCTGACGGTCCGACAACAAATCCATGTTTGAGTAGGGACGGGGCATTGAGGGGAGAGGGAATACCCATAGCTTATATATGAAAGACATATTCAATAGTTGAATAAAATTATGAAGAAAAAAGCATAATATTCTCATATTCATAAGCAAGAGATAAGAGTTCAACTTCAAAATGCTTATCATAAACTACTGAAATATAAAAGATAAGAAAAGACGACAGTTCAGGTAACCATAGTGATAATATGACACACTACTAAAATTTTACTCATTTCCTATGGATTTTCCTACAAATTTTTGTCAAAAATTTGTAAGAAACGCATTTCCTACAAATTTTCTTATAAATTTTCCTCCATAGGAAATACGCTTGTGGGCAATTCATTTCATATGTAAATCCGTAGGAAATATCCACGGGTAAATTCGTAGGAAATTTTTCGTAGGTAAATCCATAGAAAACATTCAAAGATAAATTTATAGGAAATTTTTGTAGGTAAATCCACAGGAAAAATCGAAGGTAAATTTGTGGGAAAATTTTTGTAGGTAAATTCGTGGGAAACTTTCGTAGGTAAATCCATTGGAAATTTCGAAGGGAAATTTGTAGGGAAATTTTTGTAGGTAAATTTATGGGAAATTTCCATAGGTAAATCCATAAGAAAATTCAAAGGTAAATTTGTAGGAAAATTTTTGTAGATAAATTCATAGGAAATTTTCGTAGGTAAATCCATAGAAAAATTCAAAGGTAAATTTGTAGGAAAGTATCACAATATCTAATTATATAGTATCATATACACAGTATCTAATTCTGTAAAAAGTATCATAGACAATATTTAATTTTGTAAAAAGTATCACAAAGTATCTAATTCTATAAAAAGTATCATAGACAGTATCTAGTTTTGTAAAAAGTGTCACATACAAAGTATCACAAACTATCAAATATCCTATAAAATCCAATCTTTTTAGTATGACCTAATAATCTTCCTCCTCCTCATCATCCTCATCATCATCTTCATCACTGTCATCTTCATTACAATTTTGGGATGAATGAGAAGAAGAGGCAACAAATCCTAAGTGTTTCATTAATGCTTCTAGTTATTGTTTGGTCTCACGTAGCTCCTTTTTCATCTCCAAATTCTCTTTTCTCATCTCTAAGTTCTCTTTTCTCATCTCTAATTTTTCACGCAACTCTTGTTGCAATGACTCATTTAAGGCTTGAACTTGGCTCCTAATGGCATCAACATCCTCTAAAATAGTGAAAAGACGTGTTGTTCGGTTTGAGGACGCCATTAAACTCTTGCTTAAAGAACCAAATCCAAAGATCCTTCCTTTCTTCTCTCCAATTGAATCTATCCATATATCAATATCAGATGGCATAATTGGCTGTTGACTACCATCTCCGCTCTCTAATAACTCTGAGTTTTGGGAAGATAACTCTGCTTTCTTCATTTCAAATTTTTCCTGCATAAATTTGGGTGATAAGATAGATAGCTAGGTAGAGAAAAAAAATTATCAAATAATTAATCAAGCTAATGGTATAAGCACACACAGATAATAATACAATAAATGGATCATGTATATGAGACTTGTAAAAAAGGAATATGTAACATGCGAGACATGCATTCTGTTTTGAATTACACACACAAATAAATTCATTCTGTTTTGGATCTGTTTAATTGCACTTGAGAAGAAAAAGAAAATTCTACAAGGTTGAAAAATAGGCAATATGACTTATATGAAATAGGGAAGTCCCCGAAACAAGATGACTTTCATGGTTCCCTGTGTAATATAAAAGAAGTCATTTTTCATTCTTTCACATACAGTTTTTGTATTTTAGAACTCAATACTTAATTCTTAACCAGATAAACAATTGTTGTTTCCTTCTCTGTCTGTGTGAAGAGGACAAACAAACAAAAGGTACTAGGAGGCAGTTGGAAAGTTTCACGGGCCACATTATCTTCTAAATGGGGACCAAATTTTCGAAAAAAATTATGATATGCGAAATGCAGGGAATTAATTATTCATTTTAACAAATTAAGTTTTACATATATAGGATAGGATATGCGAAATGTAGACAGAACAACAGAAAGGGAGGCACAACACAAACATAGAGGTTAAACCAAACTTTGAAACAAGTTAGAATATTCAACAAGTTTCTTAAATCAACAGAGGGTCAAGAATATTCAACAATATGAAAAACAAATCATAAACTAGATTAGTGCCACATTATTTTCTCAGCCTCTGTCCCTATAAATAACAAAGACATGACAGTACTATATGTAAACACCCCCACCAACACCAAAAAGTACTCTTTTTTCTATTTCTAGAGTAAGACATGTATATTTTTGTAATTAAAAACATGTTTCATAACACTGTTGTTTTCCTTTTCACTTTGGTCATAAACGTTGCAGACATGATCCTCTCCTATTTCCTATAATTATTCATGAAATAGACAGAGAAGTAAAAGGACAAAGATAATATATATACAAAAATAAGTGAGCTCAGTCATCATAGGTCCAGCCAGAGGGCTTGGAACTGAGTGTGTGTATATATATATAGAACAATTAATGACTCACTCTATGTATTACCACATGTGCAGATTTCTAAGATAGATAGCTAGAAATGAACCAAGACAAACTAGAGGCTTGGCTATATTGTAAAATGAATTGAGATAATAAATTTTGTACAGTAATATAGTATGTTACTTACATAAGCAAATTTTGCATGAGAACCCACCTAACTTTGGTCTTTCTTTAGATGAGTGCGAAAATAGAAATCAGTCAAGGATGGATCTACTCCAGTTTCTTCCCTCTAAAATTAAAAAATAATATTGTGTCACTAATTTTGTAAAATATATTGATAAACTAATAGCACATTAACATTACCATTCTCTTCCAATGTAAACGGTGAGGTATAGATCCACCAGTGTGAAGAGATGCCCCCGCAATTGATTCATGATTTCTTTTATTTTTTTGTGATCTTTCTTTGTAACTATAGGACTCCCAATGTGCCTTTAACTGTGCCCATTCTAGCTCTCCCATCCAATGTGGTTTCCTATCTAAATCTTTTCGAACTTCTTGCATGATTTGAGTCATTTTAGCTGCACCTCGTTTCTCAAAGTTACGTCGGACTATGTCATCATATTGAGGTGACCATGCAAACTTTGACTTCAATGGTTTTGAAAATAAATGAGAAAAATCAATACATTAGATAATATATTCAAAACAATATAAAAATATCAATTTATTAAATAATAGAGATTTGATTACCTTGAATATATCATACCATGTATCCCGATGGGTTTTAGTGATCTTCTTCCATGATGGTTTAGCCTCCTCAAACTTACTGCGTATAATTGATGCAATGGCCCCGACTACCAATCTATGTCTATCAAACCTATGTATAAAAAAACAGCAAATGAAACATTAAACAAGCTTAACATTAACAATTTATATCATATGTGAAGAGAATCAAATAACTCACCCATCATCTTCCGGGAGAATCTTAATTTTGTTTCCACTAACATGACTAGATGAGGAAGCGGCTGTTTGAGTTACTTGTGTAGGGATGGGTTGAGGTTCACTAGGTTGAGATATAACTTGAGTTGATTGAGGTTCAGATCTAGGTGGAGTGGATTGAGGGTGAGATTGAGTGGATTGTGCAGTTTGAGGTTGGTTGGTGTGAGCTTGGAGGGTACTTGATGGAACAATTAATGGTATATGAGTTTGTGATGCATGAGAAGTGTGCACTGCAACTTGTGTACGCTTCTTCTTTTTCAACTTTTTAACTGGCTTCATAGATTTATCAAGAGGTCCAAATCTGACATATACTTGCAAACCGCAGCTACATGGAATTTAAATTTCACAATAATAATAGTAAGTATAGTTATAATAATGAAAAATAATGCAACAGATTTTGATTCCTTATTTCACAGAATTAAGGGTTACAATTTTGCTAATATATACAAATATAAAGCTGATGAGGTCATAAGGCATACCAAAACAGAGGATATTTCACGGTTGTCTTGATCTAGTGAAACTATGCCAGGACAAGCATTTTCCACGACTGTCTTGGTCTGATTCACAACAAACCAAGTAAATAAATGCAATTATGTGAGCTGTCCAAACACTTAAAAGCCAAATAATAGTACTTTATTATTTGGATTAATCAACCACTCAATCTCCATATAATAAACAACCAAACCATCTGTATTAACATTCAAAAGGGATAAATAGCAAAGAGGATATTTTTGTAAACCCAATCTGTCCAAACACAACAATATCATAAATTAACATTGTCATTAACAGCAAAAGGGATAAATAACAAAAATAACTAAGTAGCAAAAGGATAAATAGCAAAATTTGATTGTTAATCCATTAACATTGTCATTCATCTTCCTCCTCTTCTCCTTCTTCTTCCTCTTCCTCCTCTTCATCTTCTTCCTCTTCTTCTTCTTCTTCTTCTTCTTCTTCTTCTTCTTCTTCTTCTTCTTCTTCTTCTTCTTCTTCTTCTTCTTCTTCTTCTTCTTCTTCTTCTTCTTCTTCTTCTTCTTCTTCTCATCTCATCATCATCATCATCATCATCATCATCAATGAAATCATTTTTCCATATCCTTGGCAATTCAACCTCTTCACCATCAATTTCATTATCCCATAAGTGATCAATTGGATCATCTCCAATCGTTGCATTAAGGTTTGACTCCTCCACTTGATAAGCAACTTCCAAACTACTTCTGTCATCAACAACTCCCCTTGGCTTGGACTTGATAACTACTAACCAATCAGCCTTATCCTTTTGTCGTCCAGGATAAGGTGAATAGTAAACTTGAGTTGCTATTTTTGGAAGTATAAAAGGGTCAAATTTTCCTCATCCCACGGTTTGAAGGGTCATACCAATCACAATAAAATAGAACTACCTTCTTTGTTGCTCGACTTGGCCATTCCAGTTCAAGAATATCTTGCAGAACACCATAGTAATCATTTGAGGTTTCATTGTGTCCAACTCCACTAACACATACCCCACTATTATATGTTCTTTTGCCCTCACCCCTAGCAATAGTGTGAAATTTATATCCATTAACAAAATAAATAGGCCATGACTTTGCTACTCGCAGGGGTCCCCTTGCCAAGTCATACAACTAAGGGTTTTGTAACTTAAGTTGGTGATTATTGTTGACCTAATCACAAAAAAAAAATTGTAAATAAAATTATTCTCCTAATAAGTTAAAGTAGTTTAAAGCAATACTTACATATTCTTGAAACCATCGTGGAAAATCAGCTTCTATTTGTTTATCAATGATATGGTCATTGAGGTTTCCATACATATCTTTCAAAGTTTGTACATATATACTGCATAAGATATTAATTTAAATTAGATATAACTATTACATTAGTTGAATTAGTGGAGATATATGTAATGTTGGACACTTACTCAATATATGGTTTAACCTCAACACAATTTAGGAGAACATGTAATTGGGCAGCCGACACTTCCTTATCCTCAAGCCATCTTTCATTGTACTTGCCAGCTGTTTGTCCAAAATGTTTAAAGATAGACAAAGTTGGTTCTACATGTTCTCGATGAACCCTTTCATTTGTGCCAACTCCATTAGAGTGTTGGATATGAGGCTCAAAATAATGGGAAATGAAATAGGATGTCTCTTGCACCATGTATGCTTCACATATAGACCCTTTGACGCGGTTTTTGTTTTTCACAGTTTTTTTAATTTTATTTAGAAACCTAAGTACAAAAAGATATTAAACATAAGAAGATTAGGTATGGTTGTAAAATATTCAACACATAAGAAAGGAAATCAAAGATAGATACCTTTCAAATGGGTACATCCAATGATATTGAACCGGTCCACCCATCTTAGCTTCATAAGGCAAATAAATTGGAAGATGCTCCATAGAGTTAAACAATGCAGGTGGAAATATACGCTCCAACTTACATAATATTATAGGAATATTTAATTGCATTTGTAATAGATGATCTTCCCATAACATTGTCGAGCACAAGTCTCTAAAAAATTGACTAAGCTTAGTTAAGGCATTCCATATTGGTTCAGGAAGAGCACTGAAAGCTATTGGAAGAAGACATTCCATAAAAATATGGCAATCATGATTTTTCATCCCAAACAATCTTTTGTGTTTTGAATCTACACATCTAGCAATGTTGGAAGCATAACCATCAGGCATCTTCAACCCCTTCACCCATTCACACACATCATTCTTCTGCTCCTTGGTTAAACTGTATTTAGCTTTGGGTTTCGTATACTTCCCATTAGGATTTTCTTTCAACAATAATTCCTTTCGATGACAATACTCAACTAAGTCCAGTCGTGCATTTGCATTGTCCTTTGTTTTTTCTGGGTTGTCCATGACAGTATGAAATACATTATCAAACACATTTTTTTTCTATACGCATAACATCAAGATTATGCCTCAAAAGGTTATGTCTCCAATACGGAAAATCCCAAAATATGCTTCTTTTGATCCAATTATAGGAAATTCCATATCCTGGAACATTGCATTGCCTCGTTTCAGTTACCTTTGGAATGACACAAACCCTTTCCCACACTTCGTCACCATTTAACCTAGGAGGAGGTGTGGATTTTTCAATTCTATTTTTGTAAAATGCATCCTTATTTCTTCTGAAAGAATGATTACAAGGTAAAAATTGACGATGACAATCAAACCATGAATTTTTTCTTCCATGCTTCAAGGTGAAAGCTTTTGATTTTTCCATGCATATTGGACAAGCTAGTTTTCCAGCCATGCTCCACCCAGATAACATCCCATAGGCAGGAAAATCATTTATTGTCCACATCAATGCAGCTCTCAATCGGAAATTCTGCTTCTTTGAGGCATCATATGTTAGCACACCGTCATTCCACAGTTGTTGTAACTCATCTATCAAGGGTTGTAAATACACATCAATTTTACTTTTTGGATTATGTGGGCCGGGAATGATTAAGGTGAGAAACATATATGGGGTTGTCATACATATCTCAGGCGGAAGATTGTATGGAGTGACAATTACTGGCCAACAAGAGTACAGGGTTGCAGATTGTCTATAAGGTATGAAGCCATCAACACACAAACCAAGTCTAACATTTCGAGGTTTTGAGGCAAATTCAGGATACACTCGGTCAAAATGTTTCCAGGCTTCTCCATCCGAAGGGTGACACAACACACCTTCTTTCCTCCGATTTTCATAGTGCCACCTCATATGCTTTGTAGACTTCATAGAAGCATATAGTCGTTGCAGTCTAGGGATGAGAAGCAAATAATGCAATCTCTTGCGAGGAATACATTTAGAGTTTCGTTTGCATGAACTACGTGGTTTATACCGGGGTTCATTACAAAATTTGCACTCCTTCAAGGTTCTATCATCTTTATAGTACAACATACACCCATTAATGCAACAATCAGTTTTCTTGCTAGATAAACCAAGCCTTGCTACAAGTTTCTTTGCTTTCCTAAAATTAGGAGGTATTAAATTCTCAGGATAACTTGTCTCCTTCATAAACTTCATCACGTCATTGAAACAAGCCTGTGACATGTTGTGTTTAGATTTTAAACTCAACATTGTAATAGCAGCAGACAACTCTGTTGCATTTTTACATCCTGGCCACAATGGTTGTTGGGCTGCATTCAACATGTCGTAAAATTTGGAAGCTTCCATATTTGGAGGTTCCTCTTCATCATGTTGCATGTGATTAATACCAGCAGCATCAAAGATCATGCTTTGATATCTATTAACACCCTCATAATCATCCAAATTCCTGTCATCACAACCCCATTGTTGACTACTAGAAGCTCTTGAATGCATATCAATATCCACATTTTTCTGAGGGACTTCCTCTCCATGTGATGTCCAATACCAATATCCTAGTGTAAACCCCTTTTGAAGAATATGAACATTGACTTCATCTGGGGATAGGTGCTTCTCATTCTTACATAGTTTACATGGACACGTTATTACACCCTCAATTAAATATTTTGGTTGTTGACAAGCGAAATTAAGAAATTCTTCAACACCTTTTCAAAATTCATTTGTATATCCCCTTCGACCAGGAAGAAGCCTATTATACATCCATGACCGGTGTGCAGGCATTTCCATTTTCTATATAGAAAATCAAATCAAACAAATTTAAATTCTACAAGTACTAGAGCTATACTTTAAGAAAATAAAAGGGGTCACTTTCATTCTTCTATATAAAAAATTCACTCCGGTGAAGACAAAAAATGAGAATGAACTAATATATCTAAATTATATCAATGTAACAGAATCTAAACTATTATTAAGGTATACCTGTTTGTATGAATAGAGCAGACAACAAGCTCCCTCCAAAACTAGATATCAGATACAACAACCCAACTCGAATTGCAAAAAGACCGACAAAATAGAAATTATAATATGAAACTGTGAAGGTCAAACTGTTTTTATTAGAGACTCCAGTTCTATAACTCAGTTTAGTATTTTACTTTCTTCATGAAAAGGCTAACATTTAAATAAATATATAAATATTTAAACATTTTATAAGGCAAAATTTATTAAAGAGAATACACAAGAAGTACTTTAACCTATAAACAAGTCACAATACCCCCTATCCTACACGCATTGTTTTATACAATGAAATGGACCAAGTCTGAAAAAGAAAAGATCATTATTATTAGTCCATAGTTTGTAAACACCTAATCATGAATTTTATTTTGAAAAATCAAACGTAATACTAACAGCACTATTATATTAGTCTTATATTTCAAACACATCAACGATAATGCATATTTTATTATTTTTAAAAATATTATATGTTCTATTTATTAAAACCCCATATTTTATTATTTTAAAAATATTATTTTAAAATTAGCCCCTCGATTTTATGATGAATTAGGATTTTCAGGATTTGTTGCTTTATTTAGTGGCTCAGTTTCACACACTACACCAAGTCTCAGTTTCTTGACCAAAAACGGTGCTCTAGAATATACAGTTATGATGGGGGATAATTGTTGGAAAACTACTATGCCTTTTTTGGGGTTTAGTTTACATATATCTTTGTTTCAGGTCTTTTAAGTCAAAACATGAACTCCTCAAGGCTGGGAAGAATGAGAAAAGAGATGATTGTTGGAGAAAGTGACTTAATAGATTCAACTGATGTTGTGTCCTTGTGTAAAGAAAGTTCTACCAGCAACTGTTGTGAAGTTGCCAAATCTTCAGGTGTAGATGGTCATAATAGGAACTTTAAAAAGATATGGCCAGAAGACATGAAGGAGATCACATGTTTTGGTTGGCTTTGGTTTTATCCATCCCATATAAATTTTACATATCTCTATTCCTCAATGGAATTCCCAACCAAACCATATTTCATGCCCAAAGGCTCAAAGCCTCAAACTTAAACAAGGTTTCTCTATGCCCATGCTCTTTTCCTTCTATATAGTTACTTTTTTATTTTATTTTCTTTCAAGTAAAATAATAAAGCACACATCTCCTACTTGCTGAAAAAAAACTCAACAACTACTTATCCCATTTGTACAGTGTAAAGACATGGAGAAAAGGATCACTTTTCCCTCAGAACATATATATTGATATTGGCATGGATTTAATTTTAATATAATGGAATGATATAGGTACATAAGGTATTGATTAAGCTAATCTATGTCTTATTAAATCCAAAATGATTCACCATTGCCTGTAGAAAGCCCTGCTCCACCCCAATTATAAATTTTTCTTCAATTATTCATGTCAAACTTGATACTTGATAGCATAAGTTTATTCTCTTCTGTGTGTAACAGTAACGACATTATCAACAAACTATGCATCCACTTATTTTCAACGAGCATAAATTTTAAGCGGAGAATAAAGATAATTCAGTCAGAACACAACTTACTTTTCAGGATGCAAGATAATCAGTAAGCCAATCAACTTTTAGTATTGAGGCATGCACCAACAACACAACCATATAACAACTTGGTGGTTTGTAGCTGAGACAAGCAATAGATCTGATTATCGATGAGTTAATAGCTTGAAAAGCTAAAAGAAGCGATTGATTGAAGAAATCTGTTAGGTTAGAGAACTGTAACGCCCTAATTTCTAAATTCAAGACTTAGTCCGTTGGAGACTAAAATCCTAAATTTTCGAAATTTAAAACGCGCCATTTCGAGTATCACACATCACAAGTCGATAAGAAACCAATGATATCTTATACAAATTGTGAGAAACTTAAACTTATATACATATACATAGTAGATAAAAGTACACAAAAGGCCCAAAGGCTACAAACTAAACATTTCGAACATAAAATCAAAATATACATAAATCTTCCTACACAATCTAAGAGATACTAAATTCCAACTTATAGCTAACTCCTGCCTTCAAATCCTTGATCCCTGCCGGGAGATACCTGCATACCTAGATTGTATCCACAAAACGCGTGGTGAGACTAATGTCTCAGTGAAGTATAACTATGCAATATGTCATATGGAAGAAATAGAATATGAAATGCAACAATCATCACCAAGTAGGATATACATATAAACTACACATCTTGAACATAAGGACACATAATTGGCATAGCCCAGCCGACGGGCTGTGGCGCTTACGCCCTCAACTGAAATTGGTGCATACATCCACAACTGAAATCAGAGCATACTCCCACAACTGAAATCAGAGCATACTCCCACAACTAAAATCAGAGCATACTCCCACAACTGAACACGGCGCATACGCCCACAACAATAACTAAATTCTTAACTCACAGCACAAGGCCGACTTAATTAACACATAATCGAACTAACACACATGAATCGATAACCGAAAACTAGAATTTCAAGCAATTCGAGTGTTTCGAAACTTTCGTAACTTTGAAATTCAAGGGATTTATAATCAATTCCTAACATAAATTACTCAATTCTAGTATAAACTTCATAAATCCAATCAAATTAACTAAATAGAAAGGGGAATCGAAGGGTAGGTTTCATGCATTGAACATTTCGTCAAATTCGTAATCTCGCTACTTTCGTAAATCTCGCTACCCTAAGGTTTTTCAATGAAAATGCTAACTAACTACTTAATTTCATGCATACATTACTAATCTAACCACAATTATCATATAGAAGAGGGATTAGAGAGTAGGGTTCATACATTGGAGAGAAATCAAACTCAAAGGGGAAAAGTGGATGTGTGAGTTATACTCACCAATCCTTTAAGAATCAAGGATAGAATTGAAGATTGAAGTGTTTCACTTGATGATTCTAGCTCCAATTCCCCTTTTAAGTTCCCAAATCAGCTTTCTCTCTCTAAGACCACGCTCTCTCTCTTGAACGCGTGAAGGAAGAAGAGGAAAAAGAATGAATTCAGATTTTGCATGTCCAGGTATTTACACTGGACAACTGGTAATCGATTACAGTAATGCTGTAATCGATTACCAGTGGTGAAAATAACAATGGAAAACGTTTCTGGAACTTTGGTAATCGATTACAACCCTTGGTAATCGATTACCAAAAACTCAGCCCTCAGGTAATCGATTACAATCTGTGAGTAATCGATTACTTAAAACTAGCTCTCGGGTAATCGATTACAGACCCTCTGTAATCGATTACCAGCTGCCCAAAACCCTTCAAGTTTAAACCTTTAATTCTTCAATTTACCTTCCCTTAATTACTAATACATAATCCTCTTTATTTCTAGCCTAATGAGTTATTAAAGCTCCTAAATTGTGGGATGTTACATTCTACCCCCCTAAAAAGAAATTTTGACCTCAAAATTTGTACTATAATACATCTCTACATTTCTTACTCTAATCAAGATTTCAAATAGACTAGATATCAAGAATGCAAGTAATCAAAGTGGCACACCAAAACATAACACTAACACATATATTCCACATCATATAAATGGAAACAACCATGAACAAAATAAAGTAATAAGTGCAAGGCGGCGTTCACTCCCTCATGTGTTTGTTAAATTAAGAAAATTCAACCTTGTGCTTACCTTCATCCACCCTTAACTCTGGGCACCTACGTGCTATGTGACCCCACCTTTGACAACGAAAACATCTCTTTCGACTTGCAGTTTCTAGGCAGTCCTGTATCATGTGTCCGGGTTGTCCACATCTGAAGCATACCCCTAGTCCCCACATGCACTCTCCCCCATGGCCCCTCCCACATTTAGGGCATTGGGGCATCTCCCACTGTCCCTAAGTTATAACGTTGTTCACAAAGTCATCATCCTGTTCCTCCGATCCTGAGTTTATTTCCTGACTGGGCTCCTCTAGATGTTCCTTTCCCTTACCATCTGACAGCGGAGGTAAGACATCATTCTTCTGGTTTTTCTCATCAATGTAGCACTTGTGGGTTAAAGTGGAGAAGTCCTTGATCTCGTATGTTCCGATTCGATCTAACAATTCCGGTCGTAGTCCTCCTTCAAACTGTGTGCATCTCCATTCTTCGTCGACGAAAGCTTGCATGTACCTGGAGTACTTGGCTAGCTCCTCGAACTTGGCCACATACTAGCCCACCGTCAGACTCCCTTGCTTTAGTTGAAGGAACTCAGCTTCCTTCTGTCTTCGAACGGTTGCCGGAAAGTACTTCTCCAAAAACAAAGTCTGGAAGACACCCCAGGTGATTGGGGTTTCCGCCACCGCAGCCCGAACACTAGCAGTCTTCCACCAATCTTCCGCCTCACCCTTCAACATATACACAACAAAACCAACCTTGGAGTCATCAATACATTTCATCACATCGAAAATTCTATTAAGATCTCTAAGTCAGTTGGATGCCATATCCGGATCATAGACCCCATTAAATTGGGGAGGGTCGTGTTTCCGAAATTCCGCTAACCCACGAACAAACTGATCCACCGTAGGAATGGGAGGTGTTCCCGCTGTCCTTCGGTTCAACTCCTGAAGTAGTGTTGTATTGAGGATTGCCTGCTCTCGAGCTGTGATAGCAGGAAGTGTACAGGACCTAGAATTGAGCAAATCCAACGGATCAGAATCACATACAAGCAATAAAATCACGAATTATAGGTGCTGGGCAGCAACCTATAATGCGTGGGAAAGCACAAGAAAATGAAAGAAAAAGTGGAGAGGAAGAAATGAGAAGGACGCCACTGAAGCAAGAATCCTCCTGCAGCAGATAAGTCCAATGCCAAACGCCACTAATTTAGGAGAATTAGATAAGTCTCAGTATGGTTTGAGCAACAACCACCAAGCCTCACTCAACTCACAATGGGAGGAGAAAATTTGGCATAATGCCTTTACTTCAAAATTCATGTGTGTCCAATACAAGAGGAGAGGATTCCTATTTATAGGAAATGAGGGGGAAGGGGGCGGCTACTTAAGTGGGATAATAGGGGAAAATAAAAAGATGGGTGCAAACCCATCCCTAGTGGGATTTGAACCCATGCCCCTAAGGTTTATGGCTAAGCCAAGCTTTAAGCCATTAAACCTCCTAATTAGCGCCCCACTTACAAGGAAAATAAAAGGATGAGTAAATTTCCTATCCTAGGTGGGATTAGAACCCATGACCTCCTAAGCCTTGTAGCAAGGCAACCTACTAGCCAATAAACCCATACATGTGGGTGCCCCTAATTAAGAAAAAGACAAGTATATCCTAATTACATCACAAATCCTAATTACATCATAAATCCTAATTATATTGATTCCTAATTAAGTTGAGTCTTGCATGTTGACTTTGACTTCTTGGTCAATGATCGAGGTTTGACCAAGGGTTGACTCTCATGAAGGAAAACTCATGCTTGGTTCAGCCCCAAACACTTCAAGTAGCTCCAAGTTGATCCTAGCCATCAGCTGTCAGTTCAGAGGTCCACTGACAGGTTGTCATCATCCCCTCCCCCTTGAGAAGCATTTGTCCTCAAATCTGAAAATTGAGAAAAGTATAAGGGGTAGAAGAGAAATAAAGGATGGATGACAAAGAAGAGAAGGTGGGTAGGACCTCAACCATGGACATCCTTGCGCACCCTAGCCAACAAAGAAGAAGACTCATTATTCCCAAGCATGTATCCTCTAATGCTCATAACAATAGTACTTGGGAATCATGTAGGGAGTTTTGGTGAAAGAAAGAGAGGAAGTGGAAGAAGAAGATGAAGAAATAGGAGAAAAGGTTAGAGGAAACTCCCTTGTAGTGCAACTACTTCCACCATCCATATTCAACAGCTCCCTTTCTCGATCTCCTTCAAAACAATCAAGGTTAGAAGTTTTGAATTGATGAAGTAATAACATTGCTTCCCTTTTATTTTTTTGCTTTTCTTTGGTTTTCACCTTTTCTATCATCACTCTTGGTGTTTCGTATTTCTTCTTTTTATCTTCACTCTCTATCTTAAGTCTCTTAATTTTCTCAAGTTCTATCTCTCTCTTCATGTGAGCTTGATCCTCACATATTTCTTGGATTGTCATTGGCATCAAAGTAATTTTTGTACCATCATGTTTAAAAGATATTTGATTAGAGTATCTATCATGGATGGCTTTCTTATCAAACTGCCAAGGCCTACCCAACAAGATATGTATGGCATCCATAGGTACAACATCACAAAGAACATTATCATCATAATCACCTATGGAAATAAAGATGAGAGTTTGCTTATTTACTTCCCTTTCCCCATCATCACATATCCAAGATAACTTGTATGGTCTGGGGTGGGGAGTGGTAGATAAACCAAGTTTTTCCACCATTCTTGCACTTGCAATGTTAGTGCAACTTCCACTATCAACAATTAGGGAGCAAATCCGTCCCTCTACCATGCATCTAGTGTGGAAGATAGTTTGCCTTTGTTCATCTTCTCTTATTATTTGATTTCCTAAGGACCTTATCACCATGCAAAGTTTACCCTCGGCCCTATATACTTCTTTCTTAACTTCATTCTCTTCTTCACTAGTTTCTTTTTCCTCATCCTCACTTTGTTCATTCTCACTTGCACTAGTGTACTCTCCATTCTCTTTAACCAACATTGCCCTCCTATTTGGGCATTGGGAAGCTATGTGTCCCTTACCATCACACTTGAAACATTTGATGTTTCTTGTGGAAGTAGAGGGCTTCTCCTTTTTAGTAGAAGGAGTGGGGTTAGAAGTAACCCTAGGACCCTTAGGTTCCTCCTTCTCTTAGCTCTTTCCCTTATCTTTCTTTAGGGTTTCCTTGTTCCTAGTTGTAAAACTAGTGTTTCCTCTTTTATAGCTACCATTTCTTTTTAGTTGAGTTTCAATTTTAATAGCTTGGTGTACCAAGTCCTCTATTTCTACATAAGGATGCAATTCCACTATGTCCCTTATGTCAAAATTAAGTCCATTGATAAACCTAGCCATAGTTGCTTCATTATCCTCAACTATGTTGGCCCTAATTAAAGCAAGTTCCATTTCCTTAAAGTACTCATCTATACTCTTAGAACCTTGCTTAAGAGTTTGGAGTTTGATGTGCAACTCCCTAGTGTAATGTTGAGGTATGAACCTCTTTCCCATGATGGACTTCATTTCCTCCCAAGAGGAAACCAAAGGAGCATTGCACCTTCTTCTATCAGCTTGTAGTTGATGCCACCAAACTAAGGCATAATTCTTAAACTCAAGAGAGTCAATTTTGACTTTTTCTTCTTCCCTATATCTATGGCAACTAAAGATTTGTTCAATTTTTAGTTCGCATTCTAGGTATTGTTCTACATCATTTCTCCCATTAAAGGTTTGGACTTCTATTTTTACCCCTCTAAACCCTTGTTCCCTTCTAGGCTCTTCTTCTCTCCTATGTTCCCTCCTATGCCTCCTAGGGTTCTCTTCATAATACTCTTCTCTTTCTCTTCTAGGGGTTTCCTCATAATAGTCTTCTCTAAACCCTCTAGGTTCCTCGTGCCTCCTAGGCCTTCTATGCTCTCTTTCCCTTTCCCTTCTCCTATAGGTATGGCTAGAGTGTCTCTCTCCCTCACTACTCTCTGCATTGTACCTATCTTCACTTCTAACCACGCTATATCTATCCTCACTTCCTCCTTCTCGAGAAGAATGTCTTCTCTCCCTCCTATTCCCACTTAGTTCTTTCCTAAGTTCACTCATCTCATGCCTCATCATTCTGGCCATGTCTTGAATTGCATGTTGCAACTCGGCCTTATACCTCAAAGTTCTAGGTGAAGGAGGTGGTGAGTTCCTACTACCCATTGTCAAGTTTTTGATTTTTAAGAATTTGGACCTTTCAACTCAGTAAGTGTTTACACTCAAGAGAATGTATTCACTCTTGTATGTCACTATTTTTGGGCTTTTTCTATAATGAAAACTCTCTTGCCTCTTCTACTCGGTTGGAGGTTGGTTAGAAGTTGCAAAGACCAACGTGAGTCTAAGTCTTAACCCTTACCAAAATAGAAGCGCACTAACAAAGAAAAATACCTACTGGAAGAAGATTAGAAAATCCTAAGACAAAACAAGGAATTGATATGACAAACAAGAAAACCTGGTACTCAAACAAGCTTATACACAAGAGCAGACAGCAAACAAGTCAAGATGGAAGAAATTGCAAAAAGAATTATTTTTTGGTGATTTTTGAAAAAGAGTTGCCAAAATTGTCGTTTTTAAGAAAAACAGCAAATACAACTCAATTACGGTATACAGGGAAATGAAACAGAAAATTACAGTAAAATGTCACTGTATTGTTGGGATACTTCTTTGTTTTTGATTTTCTATTTTTCTGAATTTTTTTTGAATTTTTTTTTTACTCTTTTTTGGGTGTCTTTTGACTTTTTCCTATTTGTTGTTGACTTTGCACCCTTTTTTGCTTTTTACACCTCTTTTTCTATTTTTGGCACGTACGTACTTTTTGTATTTTTCTTGCGTTTTCTTTATTTTTTTGTCTTTTTCCCCAACAGAAAATTACAGAACTTTGTACACAATGAAAAGAAAATATACTGTACCTACTGTAATATTTTTGGAATTTTCTGACAGTAAACTGGTCCAAGTGGTCCAGAAAAGCAAAAATAATGAATAAACTGATTTCTAAAAACTGTAAAAACGTAATGGCAACTTGATTTAAAAAATGGCCAAAAAAATTGCTTAGCACTTCCTTGTTGATTATACAAAACCGGTATGGTCACAGAAACGAGCTTGGTTCAATTTTAAGATTGGAATTAAAATTTGAAGGAAAATCAACAATTAGAATTTGTTGATTTTCTTCCAATACTATGAACCAAAAAAAAGAGCCTATAGGTTAGTGTTTTGCACAATCAAACAGGGAAAGTCCAAGGTAGAGATAGCAGTCAATCCAAATTTGCAATCAGAATGCCAATCAAACAGATATAACAAGAGTAGGAAATTGAACAACACAAGAGCCCAAAAATGCACATAAATGGCAAAGAAATAGAAGGAAAAATTGCTCAAAATAAATGACAAGAAAGTAAAGGGGGAAACTGAAATTAAAAGGATGGGGAGGACATAAATGTAAATGGCAGAATGTAAAAGGGGATGGCTGAAAGTAAAAGGATGGGGAGAGCAAAAATGTAAAGGGGGAAGCGAAAATTAAAAGGATGGGGAGGACTGAAAGTAAATGACTGAAAGTAAAGGGGGATGGCAGAAATTAAAAGGATGGGGAGAGCAGAAATGTAAATGGCAGAATGTAAAGGGGGAAGCAGAAATTAAAAGGATGGGGAGAAGCGGAAATTAAATGGCGGAAAGTAAAGAGATGAATATGGGGGATGACAATTAATGGTGAAGGGGAGAAAATGTAGGTGAACGATCTTTGGAAAAATGAAGACAACAATGCTTCCTCTTACCACACTTCACCAACAAACCTGTACTTCTTGAAAAAGAACTTCTCTGCTTATTCTCCTTAAAGACTCAAGTGAACCGTAGTTGTCATAGTTGCTTGTGCTTCTCATTCTTTTGGAAAGTCAGAACACTTGCTTTTTGGCATATTTCAAATTTCTCTCACAAAAAAGGCAATGTCTGCTGTAAAGTACAATCTGCTCAGAAAAAGTGAAGCATGTGCTGCTGACTCTACTACCTGCTACTGCAGAAGTTCCAGGCTATGTGTCTCAACGGGAGCATTTGCATTAAATTCTATCTCACAATGGAAAATCAAATGGAGCAACAGACTGAAGTTTCCCACTCTATAAATACGAGTCTCTATACAGAAACAAAGTGTAGACAACAGAGAAAATGAACTTGCTGAAACGCTGCTAAAATCTTTATTCACCTATTTCATTGATTTCATTTGTACAACAACTTATTATCCTAAGTTCTACTCAGTTATCTGTACATCTTACTCAGTTTAAGCTCTAAACTTGTGTAGTTTGAGAGTTTAAGCTTTATCTTTAAAATAGTTTTATGTTTTAGCCTGAAGAGGTTGTGTTCAAACAATACTTGGGTTTTTAGCCTAGAGAGGTTGTGTGTTCAAATAATACTTGGGTGTTTAGAGCCTGAAGAGGCTAGGTGTGCAAATAATACTTGTATCTGATTAGATAGTGGAAAATCCAGTGGTGTGTTTGCCCTGGGACTGGACGTAGCTCACTGTGTTAGTGGGTAAACCAGAATAAATTATTTGGCTAAGTTTTCTCAACCCTTATCTCTTTACTTTCTGTTTTTAACTAACAAAGAAGGGTTCAGAAAAGTGGTATTTTAAATCTGCGCAGCTATACAACTTTGTTCTTCACGTGAAACTCTTTAAAAATCTTTTTACTGAACCTACAGAATCATCTCAGCAAGTTATTGAAAACTCCAGTTTCAGAAGGTTGCTCAAATCGTTTGATTAACTCTGTGCTTGTTTTAAAAGGTTTTCATAAAATCTGTAAAGAATTATAAAACATTCTTCAACCCCCCTTCTAGTGTTTCTTGTGGTTCTAACAGTTGGTATCAAAGCTCAACCTCGGGTTGAGCATCTAACAAGTGCTGAGGGAGAAGATCCAGATGGAAACCTCTACAAGCAACTCTCACTACATTGTTGAAGGTGCCTCAGTCTCCAAGCCCCCTGCTTTTAATGGCTCTGACTACCATTACTGGAGAGATCGTATGAAGCTCTTTATAGAAAGCATCAACATAGATCTTTGGGATGTAGTCACAGATGGTGATTATGTTCCCACCAACAATGGTGTGCCCATTCCCAGGACAGAATGGACTGGTGATCAGAAGGCTCGTGTACAACTTAATGCCAAGGCAAAACTCTATTTGGTGTGCTCTTTGAGCAAATCAGAATATGAGAAGGTGCATGGCTACTCTTCTGCCAATGAAATCTGGGATACATTGGTTGCAACTCATGAGGGAACTGACAATGTAAAGCAATCCAAAATCAGCATGTTGGTACATCAGTATGAGATGTTCAAAATACATGAATCTGAATCCATTGATAAGATGTTTGGAAGATTTCAAACCATCACCAATGGACTCAAATCTTTGGGAAAAACCTATGATTCAGGTGATAACAATCGCAAAATCCTTAGAAGTCTACCAAAGATTTGGAGGCCCAAAGTGGCTGCCATTCAAGAGGCAAAAGACCTCAACACCCTAAGAATGGAGGAACTTCTGGGATCCCTCAAAGTCCATGAGTTGGAGCTTGGAGAAGATTCCCCCAAAAAGAAGTCACTTGCCCTGAATGCCAAATCCAAACTGCCTAGGTCTGGTACACAAAAGGCCTTGAAAGTGGAGGAGTCCTCAGAAGGTTCAGAAAGTTGCTCTGATGATGAAGATGACCTTACCCTTCTAAGCAGAAAGATAAAGTGGATGCTTCAAAAGAAAGCAAAGTTCAGAAGGTAATCTTCATTTGACAACAAGATAGGTAAGTCAGGTAAAGAAACTTTTTCTTCTGACAAAATAATCTGCTATGAGCGCAGGTAGCCTGGCCACATGAAAGCTTATTGCCCAAAGTTGAAGAAGCCCTCTTCCAAGAAGAAGAAATTTCCAAGGAAGAAAAGCTTTATGGCCACATGGGAGGATTTAGATGACCCAACTTCTGAAGAAGATGATGAATATGCTGAAGAAGCCAATCTTTGTTTGATGGCTAGCCTTCCTTCCTCAAACAGCTTAGAGTCAGAGGTAATACCTCAAACCCTCCAAGATATGTATGATGATTTGGTGGAAAGTTCTAAGGATTTTTTCCATGAGTACAAAGATTTACCAAGAGCTTACACTGATGTTGCAAACAAAAATGAAGCTCTTGAAACTAAAAATTTGTTACTCAAGGAAAAAATCCTTAGTTCTGAGTTTTGTGATTCAGCAAGTTTAAAAACTGAAAATGAGATTCTTAAGAAACAAGTTGCTGAACTCACAAAAGACCTTGCAGCTTTTGTCAATGGAACTAAGAACCTAAATAGGCTTTTGGGAGTTCAAATAAATTCCAAAGACAAAATTGGTCTTGGTTATTCAGAAACTTCCTCCTTGCCTGAAGTTGAAATTAAAGGTGCTAAAAAGGCTAAGAAAGGTAAGGGATGCCTTCATTGTGGTAAGCCTGGACATGACATGTCACAGTGCAGATATAAAAAGAAAGGCAGACCTGCTTCTAACAAGAAAGGTGTAACATCCCATTAATTCATGATAAAAACTAATCAGTAAGTAAGGGAGAGATAACTTTTATGAAAAGGGTCTCTATGTAAGAGGAGGAATTGATTAGAGGAAGATTAAAAGACTTAGACAAGGAAAACAGGCTTCAACATTCTCGCTCAAGCGAAATGGCTTGCTTGAGCGAGTTATGCAGCAAAAAGGGAGAAAATGCAATTCTGCATATCTCGCTTGAGCGAGGATCATCTCGCTCAAGCGAGAAACAGGGGAGTTTGGAGTGCTCTCTAGACGTTTTTCGCTCAAGCGAGATGGCTCTCGCTCAAGCGAGAATCTTCCAGATATGGGTTATTTTTTGGTCCATTCTCGCTTAAGCGAGCGTCTCTCGCTCAAGCGAGAATAGGAAGGGAAAACTAATCTCGATCATCTCGCTCCAGCAAGAATAGCTCGCTTGAGCGAGAATCCACTTACAGCTCCTATACGTTCCTGTTAGGGTTCAATTTCATTCATTCTTCTTCCCTTTTTTCCTCTTTGGACCGAAGCCCCCTTTCGTTTTCATTAACATTCATACATTTACATATTTTCAGTTCATGAATCAGAAGTATCCACAGTCAAACATATTACCTCAGCCTTTAACATAGAGGGAGAAGAAATAGAAAGGGCTTACACATTTTTTCCTTTCCTCAAACCCTAGCTATTTCAACCCCTACATGTTCTTTCCATTATGGAATGAGAATAATTTCAACTATTTTCATTTCCAATGTCCCATCATCAAGCATTCAAGCATTTCCCCAAAATCCCCAAATCTCCTAACCTAGGGTTTGAGCCTCGAGGGAAAAACACCAAGTCAAACCAAACATTCAACCACTCCATAAATATGCAGTCCATTCCAAGCAAAAACAAGCAGTAGAGAAAGGGATTAGAGGGAAGGGATCATACAAGAGGAAATACACAAGAGTAGAGTGAGTGGGTGAACCACACTCACCTCTATTAGAGAAAAATAGCAAGAATGGAGGAATGAGGATGAAGATCCAAGCTCCAAGGGGTGGTGGATAAGCCTCCCAAACAAGCTATCCTTCTTCTCCCAGCTCCCTCTCTCTAGAATCGTCCCTCTCTCTATAAAACCTTAAAGGGGAAGAAAAATGAAGAAAAAAGAAGCTGAAACGCGTTTAAAATGAACCTGGACATGTTCGCGCGCTCAAACGCGCTCCAGGGCGCTTGAGCGCCCCGATTTTCTGTCTGCCACGCGCATGAGTGCGCACCTGGGCGTTTGAGAACCCAGAGTTGCTGCCAGAACTCCAAATTTTGCTCCTCTGTGCGCTTGAGCGCGCATCTACACGCTTGACTGCGTAAACTTGTTGTTTGGGGGTGCAAATAAGCTCGGAATACTATTATGTAGCATATCAAACTGAAGCCCTGGATCATAGCTTTCTAATACATGTGGAATCACCTCAATTGGACACCTGTAACTCTAGATATTATCGAATTAGTGCACCAAGGTCATTAAGTTTAAAACCCAAAATTAAGCAATAACCTTGGTTGAGGCCTAACGGGGCACACTTTACATTAATCATGTTATAACTCATCAATTCACTCTAATAAGGGTAACATTAAGGGTTCTAAGTGTCCATGAGACTATGTTTCTCTATTCCCTTGTTCCTCATAAAATCACCGTCTACCCTGGTTCCTTGAATCTACGCCTCTCTTCTTCCTTCCAACCCATTCGTTTAAGCTTAGTTCCTTCCGTCTCAATCTAATTCCCTAGTTCCAATGTCTCTACTTCATTCCTCACCTCTTCACAGTGCTAACCTTTTTACCACCGGGTGTGACTTCTCCTATGCTAACTTTACAGTTGGGTTTGGCTTAATACTTAGTTTTTCCCCTTCTCGGTTCCTTAAAACTCATAACTCTTAATCGATTCCCTAGCTCTCATCTTGTTGCGACCGGGGCCACGACGGGGGCGGCGAGCCCGTGAAAAAAAGTATTGAAAAAATGATGAATTTTGGGGAGTCGCCACCAATTTATTTGGTTTGGGGAAATTGGAAAACCCAAAATGATTTTAAATTGAAAAATTGATCTGTGAACAAGAGATCCAAATTCGGGAGTCGATAATGTGTAGGGAAGGTGTTAGCACCCTACAACATCTATTAGAAACGGTTACCTTTAATTAATTGTGCAAAATTTATTAACTCTTGAAATGTTTATTTTACCCCTCAAAAAGAAAATTTATTTACATTCTTTAAATTAAAGAATGATGAAAAATAATAATTTGAAATCAATGGGACAAAAATTTGAAAGTTTTATTTTGGCTCGACAGGAAATCCCGCTCCTACGTATCTCCAGGTGCAATGGAGAAATCAAAGCCACGTAGTTCTAAAATGTGTTTAAAAAGATAGGTTTTAATATTTGAAAAGAAAAACGAGGAAATTGATTTTGGAAGTGTTTTTAATTCAAAGAAAAAAGGAATTTATTTTTTAGCAGAGTTGATGCTAGTAAATGGCTATACAACGAACCCTTGAAATTGTTCAGACGACATTATTGATAGAAATGCTATTCAATAAACGTCATTTATTTTGAGAAGAAAACATTTTTTAGAAAAGATTTGAAATTCCGCATTATTGAGTTAGCAAATGGCTATACTCAATATTTTTTCTTTTTTACGTTATTGATAGAAATGCTATTCAATTAACGTAATTTATTGAGAAAATTATTTTTGGAAGAGATTTGAGATTAAGCGCATTATTGAGTTAGTAAATGACTATACTCAATATTTTCCTTTTTCTTTAAAAATATACGTTAAAGGATAGAAATGCTATTCCGTCAACATAATTGATTTGATAAACAGATTTATTTAAAGAATGTTTTTTTATTTACAAACGGGCAAACTATTGAGCTAGTAAATGACTATGCTAGATTATTTTTATTTAAATGACGTTAAAAAATAGAAATGTTATTCTATTAACGTCAAAGATAAAAAAAGGGATGAATTGAATCGATCAATATTTACATGAACACAGAATTAAATTTACAAATAATCAATTATTTACAAAGGAAGAGAATTAAACAAATATTTACAAATGATTCTTAACATTTAAAATAAATACAAGATAGTGGATCTAAAATAATTACAAGGAAAAGATGAATAATCACAAAATAATTAACACACATTGAAATAAAAAAGGGTTGGACCTCAGCTCACATCATTGGCCCACACACATGGCAAACACACAAGACCATTAACAAAGAAACGAAATGGGCTTCTACTGGAACCATCCTCAGCCCATCTTGTCTAAAATAAAAAGAAACATTGTAAAACCAAAAAAGGCTTGCTGATCCAATTCTCATTTACACAACCAGAAAATAAATAAAGAGAAATAAATCAGAATATTACCACATTCTAGAAGTCTCTTTTCAGCTCAAGGTTTGCAACACACAAAGAAAAAGGGAAAGGGAGAGACACACCTTCGATGGTGGCAGCACATGTCCGCGGTAACAACAGCCGCCGGACTGCGCGGAGACGGCCGCGGTGAGGGGAAAACGACGGTTGGCTGCATGGCGGCTTGTGGGAACGACGGCAAGCAGCGGCGAGTGTCTGGGTTGCGGGCGGTGGTGCTTGGGGTCTCGCGCGGCAGTGCCGGAGACGAAGGCAGGCGACGCGCGCGGTGGCTGCAGGCGCGAAGAGGGGAATGGACGAGGGAAAGCCACGGAGTTTGCGGGGCGCGCGGCAAGGAGGCGACGATTACAGCCGCTTGGGGGGCTACAGTTCAGCGGTGGGGGGTTGTGGTGCGGCGACAACCGCCGCGACACTCTCCCCCTGTTTTCATTCCTCTTGTTTATTGCTTCACTGTATCCTTTTTTTGAAATTTTCTTGTTACTCTTTTGCTCTTGGATTGGTTGATTCATGTCTCTCTTGCAGGTGGTTTAGAAAAAAGGATGGTCATTCTTCTGATTAGTGGTGGAGTGTTCATGGTGGTTTAAAGTGGTGGGTTGGCATGATGGAGATTAGTGAGGGGTCCTTGTAAAGGATAAAGTCTGGAGAGGATGAAACTAATAAACAATGTGTGTTTGGTGATTGAATCCCCTCCTTGTATTTTCTTTGTATTTCTGAATCTAACTCTGAAAATGGGTTGTCTCCCCCTCTAATTCTCTGGATGCATCTCTGTATTTTTTCTCAAACTTCCCCCCTGTTTTCTCTGTAATTGCTTCTATTTATATTGATTTACATTCATTGCCTCAATCCAATTTTTTTCTATTTTATTGATTTTCTTCCCCTTTTATCTCTGCTGCCACCGCCCACATTATGAGGTTCCTGCCATTGCCCATGCTATTTTGCCGCCCAGGTTCATTGCAAGTTGCACAACTTGCAACTGGTTTCAGACACATTCTTTTTCTTTCCTCCCTTTTTTTGCTTATGATGGGCCAAATCAACCCAATCACCCCTTTTGTTGGTTCACAAGCAATGGGCCCAATTTGGCCCAAATACCCCCTTTTTTTAAAAGAAATCTTAAAATAACTATTTTTGTTAAATGCTTTAATTAATCAATCAATTAATTAACTGTCGACAACCAATTAATCAACTAATTAATTAATCTATTCTATTTTTTTAATTTTTTGTTTTTTTTGTTTTTTTTTTGGACTTAATAGATTTTTTTATCAAAACGTTTAATCAATTTGTTAATCAATTAATCATCGATAATTAATTGACTAACGGATTAATTGATTCATTTCGATTTTCTTTACTTTTGGGTATTTTGGATTTTTTTTAAGAAGAAAAAGATAAATACAACGAATATATACATAAGAAAAGGTAAATGAAATTCCAAGATAAAATTGGGTGCTGACACATCTTATTCTCCTTTCCAACTCCTAGATTCTCATCTTACTTCTAACTTTCCTCCTTGCGGTGGGATTCACAGTCTAAGGCTTCCACGGTATTTCTAGATTTTAATTTCCGATATTTTGCACCTGCAAAACTGTTGAGTGAAATATTTACGAAAAAATCTACTTTTCATTCACATATTAATGTTAATTAGAAAGATGTGGGAGCTGGCCACCAACAAATAACATGAAATTATCAGTGGCACAAATATTTTTTGGGCATTAAAAAAAATTGTCATATATAATAATTTCATCTAGAATTAAGATTCACAAACAGGAAAATTAGAGACACATTTTCATATAAATTTTGTTCATGTTTGATTTTCCAGATTGGGATGCCCAATGTTTAAAATAGTATATTATTATTTACTATATGTAATATATTTCCACACACACCACCTATAATAAACATAAGAATGAAGAAAATTATTGTAAAAATATTTAACATATAACAGGAAAAAAAAACATTTTATTTGCCTTTTTTTATTATCAATTATCATTCATGAATAACTAACAAACCATCACAACCTAAAAAAGTCATTTAAAACAAATAAAAGAGGGTAGATGCAATCATTGTATACAATAAAAAATTAATTATATTTATTGGATTTAATGACAAACATAGAAATATATATATATATATATGGTTTTTCTAACATGTGCAATCTCATACAGGATAATAAATCAAATATAAAATTTTTTTATTAAAAATTACAACAATCACAATATTCAATGCAGTGATAATATTAATAATTATAATTTTTAATTAGACATTTCCACTTTTAATTTATTATTATATGCGATGTTATACAGATTAGAAAAATCAAATATATATATATATCCATTTTATTTCCAACTTTATTACCCCCAAATCAAAACGATATTTTATTAACGAGCATTAAAAAAATTATTATTATGTATCCCAAGATAAACAAAACCCAAAATCTGAGTATGACCAGTATATTTTTAATATTAAAAAACCTATTAAATTATTAAAACTATAGATAATAATAATAATAATAATAATAATAATAATAATAATAATAATAATAATTTACATTTGTAAATAAAAAGTAAAAGATATAAATTTCATGTCAGGGAAATACACAATCCCAATAACAACTTTTAAAAAATTAAACAATCCCAATGTCATTTACTCATCAATCTCAATGCTCTTAGTAAAAGCTAGCCGGTTTTATAGTAAAGTGATAAATCTAATAACATGATTAAAAAATACTCAAAAACCAAAAAGTACTAATCGAGGGCTATAAACCGTGCGTAAAAATGAATAGAAAACCTATTGAATTGGAAAAGACCTGACCAAAAAAATTATAAGGCGAAATAAAAAACTCCCCCAATGTAACAATATAGAAAAATAAATTACAAGGTATAGATAGATTACAAGATGACAAATTCTACAATTCATTATTATCCTTTGAATTAATTAATAATAATAAATATTTTGATTTTTTTGCTTGCTTTTAAGAACCTTAACTTTACAAATTAAAAACAATTTTAATACATATTTTAAAATGGTCTTAAACTTTTAATATATATTGTAAACAAATTAAAATTATATTCTTTATTATTCCACATTTATTTATTCACAATAACAAATGATTAAGTAGCGGTACAAAGAATAAATGTAAATAACAATTAACGCAAAATTAACATGACATTGATTATAAATATTTAATTAATATTTATCATTTTTATTATTGATCAATTATTAAATTTAAATCTTTTCAATTATTATTAGTTATAAATTATTGTTCTCTCTCACCCGCAGCCCCTGCCACTGCCATCAACCACCACACCCCCCCTCATAGCGGCTCGTTAAGACCATTGAACTATCATATAGTACCAGAGCGCCATCAACAGCACCAGTCATCATTGTGCTCACATCAACAATTGTCATGCCCCGCACCATGGCTTAATAGGCACCCTTTATAGTTGGCAAAGTCTCAAGAAGGGGGTTGAATTGAGACGCGTCTAAATCTGTCTGAAAAATTTAAAACTCATCTTTGACTTTGATTCTCAAGTCTCGCAACTTGGATATCAGAGTTTTAGTCACGGTCAGAAACAACAATGTCTAAGCAAATAAAAGACTTGTTTTGTTAGAAATGGCTTCTGATTTTTTACCAAGATGTTAATTAAACTGTTTACGATTTGAGAAACTTATTTTTGAATTGTTGCTTAAGTATAGATTTAGTTATAAAACTTAGAATCGGTTTCAAAACAATACGAGCAGGTGCAAAATAGATGAGTTAGGGTCAGAAGAGGATTGACACAACAAGATTTATACTAGTTCACTCTTATCAACAAGAGTTACGTCCATTCCTCACCTCAGCGAGATTTTCGACTAACTTCTCAAAGTTACAAGTATTATCCTTCACGAGCCTCTTCAGGCTTCTAACTATTTTTCTTTAAGAATCTCTCCAGGCTTCTGAGTATTCTCCTTAAAGAGTAATATGTTGAATTCAAAGCCATGTCTCTTTTTTAGCTTTTTGTTCTTTTGTTTTGTAATAAGCCATTTTTGGTTTACTATTTTGTACTTAGGCAAATTTCGCCTCTAACAATTCAATTCATATTCAGCCATTTGGAATGGTTTTATGTCCATTTATTTTCCATGTTCAAATACTAACGTTACACTTAGCCATTTTTTGCTACTGTTTTATTTTAACTTGGAGGAATTTTCACCTCATGCATCGTTGGCTTATATATCTTTAAATGTTTCCCATTTATTGATTTGATCAAAGAACTAGATGTGACATCTTGAATGGTATAGGCGTTGCTTGAAAGTACCTTTTCAACCTTAAATGGTCCCTCCTAGTTGGGGGTCCATTTCCCATACTTAGGAGATTTTTTACCTAACGGTAAGAGGACTTTCCAAACCAAATCTCCTTCTCGAAATGTTTTACTACTAACCCTTTGATTGTAAAAACATGAAACTCTTTCTTTCTGCTTAATCAGATTTTCTAATATTATGATTCTTTCTTCATCTAGATTATGTAATTCATCAAACATTAAATTGAGATAATCTTGAAGAGTTAGTTCATTTTGCCTTTTAATTCGAAGAGGCTGCAGATTTATTTCCACGGGAAGAACAACCTCATGTCCATACACCAACCTATATGGAGAGGTATTGGTGGCCTCTTTGGAAGACATTCAATAGGCCCACGACAATTAACTAAGTGTTCCATGCCAGTTTCGAGGTTTCTGCCCAATATGCTTTTTAATTAAACTAACAAGTATTTTATTTATGGCCTCAACTTGGCCATTGGCGAAAGCGTAATAAGGAGTTGACGTGAGCAACTTGATTTTCCTCAACTCAGGGTACCGTGTTACTTTTCTCCCAGTAAACATAGTCCCTTGATCAGTAGTTATAGATTTAGGGATCTGAATCTATGGATTATATGATCCTCTATGAAATCAATAACTTCTTTTTGACCCACATCTTTCAAAGGTACTGCTTCGAACCATTTAGTGAAGTAATCCACCCCCAAGAGAATGAATTTATGGCTTTTAGAGGATGGTGGATGTATCATCCCTATTAAGTGTAGAAAATGGCCAAGGCTTCACTATTGAATGGAGTTCAACTACTGGTATATGTTGCAAATGACCATGTTTTTAGCATTCCTCATAACTCTTTGCATACTCATAGCAATCTTTTAGCATGGTTGGTCAATAATAGCAATACATTAGCAGTATCCACCTTATTTTCTCTCCTGCTTGGTGTGCTCCACATATGCCTTCATGGACTTCAACTCAGGCTACGTAGGCTTCGATTTCACCCAAGCATCTCAACAAATTACCCCCTACTAGATTTTTTATATAGTTCATCTCCCATAATAGTATAATTTAAAGCTCTATATTTGATTTTTCTATTTGTGGGCTTAGTTGGATCTCGAAGATATTCTACTAAAGGCTTCCTCTAGACTGTTGGGCTCAGAGTATCAATATTCAAGACCACTTTCTCTTCTATTGAAAGAAGTTGTTTGGTCTCGATCAGGCTTTCAAATTGATCCATTTTTATCTTGTACCCTGAAGCTATTTGAGCCAACTCATTGGCTATTTCACTTTCTATTCTGGGTACATGTTCCAAGATTAATTCATCAAAATTATTTAATAGTCTTTTGGCCTTGGCAAAATACTTTGCCAATCTGACATTGCGACACTTGTATAATCCTTTCAACTGGTTAATTACAAGTTGTGAATCACCTTTAATATGTACATGTGTTGCTTTAAAGCTTAATAACAATTCGACCCCTATAATAAGGGCTTCATACTCAATTTTTTTTATTCGAGCAACTTTCTCTTATTTGAAACATAACTTTATTTATCACTTTATTAGGTGATATTATCATCATTCCAATGTTGTTTCCTTTATTATGTTTCGAACCATCAAAGAATAACTCCCAGGGTTCGAGGCCAATGAAACTAATTTCTTTAACTTGAACTAATGTTTGTTCAGCTAAAAAATCAGCAAGTGTTTAGCCTTTAATTAGTTTTAATGGCGTGTATTTAAGAGAAAATTATGTTAATGAAAGAGCCTATTTCTCAATTCTGCCATATAAGATTGGCTTAATTAGCATATATTTTATAAAGTCGAAATGAGAACATACATAGATATCACAAGGCTTTAGATAATACTTCAATTTAACACATGAGAAGTACAAACATAAACAAAGTTTTTATAAAGCACTATATATCTTTTTTATATCATTTAGACTTCTACTTAAATAATATACTACTCTTTCGAAGCCATTTTCATCTTCTTGGGCTAACATACTTCCCAAGAATTCTTCTGATGCAGAAATATACAACCTTAGAGGTTTTCCTTTGATGGGAGGCATCATTACAGGTGGGTTGGCCAAATACTTCTGAATTTCTTCGAAGGCCATTTGATGTTCTTCGCTCCATTTTAATTCTTGCTCCTTCTTCGATTTCAACAAAGGAGAAAACACCTTTGTCTTCCTAGAAAGATTCGAAATGAATCTTCTTAGGTAATTAATTTTTCCAAGAAGGCATTGCAGTTGTTTCTTGTTAGATGGAGGTAAGGCCTCTATTATGGCTCGAGCCTTGTTTTTGTCAACTTGATTCCTTTCTTTTAGACTAGGAATCCCAAGAAGTTTCCTGTAGATAGTCCAAAGGCACACTTCATTGGGTTCATTTTTAAACCGTGCAATCTCATCCTCTCGAGGAAACATCTCAAATGCTCGAAGTGTTCAACTTTGGTCTTTAATTTGACCATAACATCATCTATGTACACCTCCATTAACTCACCAATAAAATCATGAAAGACTAGATTCATCGCTCTTTGGTAAGTAGCCCCTACATTTGTTAAACCAAAGGGCATTACTACTTATTCGAAAGTTCCTAATGCCCTTGGACAACGAAATGTTGTTTTCGAAACATCATTTTCAGCAATGAAAATTTGGTTATAACCTGAATAACCATCTAACAGGCTCAGCATTTCATTTCCTGCTATTGAATCTATTAGCATATCAGCAATGGACATTGGATATTCGTCTTTGGGTGTCGCACTATTTAGATCTCGAAAATCCATATATACTCTTAAAAAACCATTTTTCTTAATTACAGGGACGATGTTAGAAAGCCAATTCACATATATGGTTGTTCTAATGAATTTGGCTTTAAGAAGTCTTTAAATTTCTTCTTTTATTTTCGAAACCACTTTTGGAGCAAATCTCCGAGGAGATTGCTTCACTGGTCTCTTTCTAGGAAGAATAGGTAATCTATGCTCGACCAAGCCTCGATCTAAACCAAACATTTCCTCATAGCTCCAAGTAAAACAAACTTTGAATTCTATGAGTAACATGATCAGTTCTTCCTTGACATCTGCTTCCATTTTTGCACTAATAAACGCTGGCCTTCGATTCTTAGTAGTTGACAGATTAACTTCTTCCATTTGATCTTGGGATTCGAATCTAGGAACTTTCTCACCATCCCCTTCAAAACCTAAAGGCTCATTATCATATATGCAGTCTAAACCTTCGAGACTTGATTCTCTTTTGGCCACTTCCATTAGGCCTTTTAACTTGTTATCTTTTTCTTGATTTACTTCTTCGGCCATGAAGATCTTTCAATCCTTCTTTCGGTCATATAGGTCGTTATTCTTTTCATCATTTGGTTTATGCTTGCCATGAGGCATTAAGCATTTCTTGGGCCGTTTCGAGGTTGGCCTCTCTCTTCGAATAAAAACCCTTATGATGGTCAAGCCTTACTGAATAAGGCATCTTCACTGAATTCATTGCAGATTTTGAGTCTAAGTCATATGGACTTACGTGTGCCAAGTTTATGTCAAAATCTGCCTCAATCAAGCCTTATTCAACATAGTACACTGCTTGGTCTGCTTAGACCACTATTGGGTTACCTGTATCATCCCAAAGGAATAATTTCTGGTGTACTGTTGATGGAACATCACCAATCCCATGCATCCATTCCTTCCTGATGGGTTTCTGGCAAGCGAACCAAAAATCCAGTAGTATAATAGTAAGAAGAGTTATTGTATCCACAGGGAACGATCAACTCGCGTATATTCGTGGTCTATTTACCAAGAGATAGAGGTGTCAAAATGGGCTACCCGGACCGGCCCGGCCCGCATCGGGTAGCGGGCTTGTGCGGGCAGGGCTAAAATATCCGGCTAAAATTCGGTCATGTGAACTTAGTGCCCTAGCCCGGCCCTATGCGGGTAGCGGGCTTGTGCGGGCCGGCCCGGTTAAAAAAAAATTAACTTATTAAAAAATGTTGCTCATTAAAAATTGTAAACAATTATATTTTTACAAAACTAAAAAAAATTACAATTTAGTTATAAAAATCATTTAAAAGGGGAAAAGCAAAATGAATTTGCATTCGATGAATCGAAATTGTTCCAAGATTTTTCCATTTTATAATAGTACTCAATTGATATGTAATTAAATTAAATTAAATAAACCTATACTGCACCTGTTCCAAAAATTTTCTTCAAAATTGATTCTAAATTGTTCCAAGATTTTTCCATTTTATAATAGTACTCAATTGATATGTAATTAAATTAAATTAAATAAACCTATACTGCACCTGTTCCAAAAATTGTTCTTCAAAATAGGATTATAAAATACATATTTGACAAACTTGGATTTGAGGAAGTATATATATGCACTAATATAATAATATACTCGATCATAATTTCTTTAATTAATTAATTATCTATCAAAAGAAAATCATAATTGCTCACCATATCCATTGACTTCATAGTAGAAATTTCAATTTTCAGAACTTCAAACATTTTTAGATGGAAGAAAAATAAAAAATGGGCCATGCCAGCGAACTTAAGCATAACTCAAAAGCAAGACAATTTTTTTTAAAAAAAAAATGGGCCGCCCGTTAGCTCGATCGGGTAGCCCGGCCCGAACCCGCTTAAGACCGAGCTTTTTCATTTCCGGGCTAAAAAGTCCGGCAAAATTTCGGGCCTCTAATTTAAGTGCCCAAGCCCTCCCATATTGCGGGTTCGGGCAGGCCGGCCCGGTCGGGCCGACCCATTTTGACACCTCTACCAAGAGACAAATAACAAATTTGTGAGGATATTATGCGTGGAAATTACAAATTGCAAAATAATAAGTAATGAAAATAGAAATGAAGAGTTAGAGACACTTTACTTGGATTAGGATTGGACTTCATATCATCACACCCTTCGTGCATGTAAAAACTATCTATTATTTTAGGTTTACTCTATAATACTGTAGACAAACTATATTGCTAAGACCCCGAGTTACCAGCGGCCTCACACACTCAAAGGTAATCCATGCGAGCTCTCCCAGGCGACAGACTTACTCTCGACTTATTTTGCTTTCTTTTATTTCGTTTGTAAAAGAACGAGTTGATAAACGAGGCCTAAAGCTACAGACGCACCTTCATTAGAGTACTGTCACTAACCATCACTCATTAGATACATCCTTCCGTCGAATCCTGGATTGACAATCAACTAACCTTTGCTATCTGTAATTTAATAACCATGCCTATCCTGTAGACGCCCTTCATTAGAGTACTCACACTACCCATCAATCACTAGCAACGCCCATGTTTCGGTTCACTGGCTACTGAGTCCTCTTATTCACTCAGAGAATGGGTTTCTTCAGAATCCGCTCCCCCATCCTCAATCCTAGTCGAAACTAGCCTATAACTCCGGCGCAAGCGCGGAAGTTAGGAATTAAGCACAGAATAAGATTACCAATATTATAGACAGAGAGCTCAGGAAATAATAATATAGAGTTTACATACACTTGGGGATAGAATCAATTACATCCAATCCTAATGGAGAGTTAACTACACAAGGTAGCCATACAAACCACCGAAGATGTTGTCACCATCTTCAATCCTTGTGAAGCGCTCCTCCTCTCCTACTCTAAAATTAGCTCTGGTGCATTATCACTGAAATATGACTGAATTACAATAATCGTGCACACCTGATCTGGTGCAAGAGGTTCCTATTTATAGGCTAAGGAAAGACAAAGAAAACTGGGGAGAAATCTATCTAAAAACGGCAACAGGGCAAAAATCAGCGTGATCTGTGCTTCACCCTGCGCTACAGCACAGGTTGCAGCGCAGGAACCAGAGGGTTGTGCTTCACCCTGCGCTATAGCGTAGGTTGAAGCGCGCAACGCGTCCTGAGCTTCAATCTTTCTCTTTTTAACTTGATCTCTCCTCGAGACTGGTTTTGGTTTATTTGTCTTTCCTTGTTTCCCTTTTCTTGATGAAATCTTGCATTTATTGAGTAACGTGAATTTAATTGGGAAGGTTGTCTGCAGAATCCTTGTTTAATTGGCAGTTGATATCTTCATTCATTGCTCTCAAATAATCTTCAAATCTTCATGAATTGCCTTCAATTAAACTTAAGATCTTGCAAATATCTCCCTCATTTAATTTTATCTTATCTTCATATCAAATCTTTGCCATAATCTGCAAAAATCAGCCAAATTTATATTAAAATAGCATCAAATTCAAATTCAAGACTCATAAATACAATTTATCTAAATATTAACATAAAGGGATTAATTTGGGGCATAAAATACCATTTTACCCTTGATAAGTGTACTAAAAAGTACTCTAATTTATCATATATTTTCACTTATCACCTCCCCAGCAGCATATTAAAACTAGCATTGGTTTCGATTACCACAAATATGGTGGTTCGAACCTAGCCACCAATTACCAAGTCTAAGGCCACTACACCTTCAGAACCAAAAGACTTCCGTGCAAAGTTTATTATGACTATGTTGTGAGGCATGAGATCTTTTTCTATTTTCCCAAGCTTGTCGAAAGTGGATTTGGGTAATAAATTGATAGCTGACCCTCATTTATAATGACCCTATTGATAGGGCTTCCTTCGATCACTACCTTTATGTAAAGTAGCTTCATATGAGCCATCTCCCATAGAGAAGGTTTCACCAGGTTAACCATTTCATTCTGGGTCCTTTGCTCTGTTTGATTTAGCATTACATGACTCTGCACTTCTTCATCTTCAAAGTCTTCATCTTCTTATTCCTGCCTCAAAACTTGCTGAGCAAATTCAACAAGTAAGATTGAGACTATACCACAAATATCATGCAGAGAATCCTGACTCGAAGTCCTCTTAAAGGAGATCATCTTCCTCTATGGCTCTTACCTTAGCATTGATTTGCTCACACAAAGCTTTTGTGGTTTTGATGATGAGGCTTCGAACCTTCTCTTTGGCCTTGGGTTCATTGGAGTTTGTTTATCTTGTATTTGCTCCATCTTGGCCCTATACATTCTTTGGGCCCTTCGACATTGAGTCATTGTCATCGAACCCTTGGCTTTTAAATACTGGCTAAAGTGGTACTAGCTTTCCTGAGGAGACCTCATTTTCCTCGAAGGGTGCACTACCGCCTCCTTTCCTTTTGTTGCAGTTGACACTTCCCCTTTTGCATTCACTGCTTGCCATGTACTTTGAGGCCTTGGCTTTGTGGGTATAGGCCTCACCCACTGGTTAGGAGGAATTCTTGTAGCTGGAATGAAAGTCTTCTTAAGAAGAGCCATGCCTTTTCCTGCCCATTTCTAAGCCTTGGCCATTCTTTGGCCATCAGCCTATTTCTGTTGATCAAGCATGTGCTTGACATATTGTTTCCTCATTTGAGACTCTTCGAGCGCTTTGGCTGAGCGAGCATCAAACACTCTGTTGTATCGAGGGCATAACATCATGCATATGTTTTCCCCCTATTTTCTTGTTAAAAACTCTAGGAGGTTCTCTTCAACAAAGGGATAAATATCCTTCACATCTTTCTTGAAGCTCTCAATAGCCATATGTGCGGCCCTGTCTTCGATTGGTTATGTTCCCACCATGATCACCTCAAATGGTTCCACATAGCTCACATTGGTACCAAATGGGTCCGAGTCGATTTTCATAGTTCCTTTCACTTTTTCTTCAAACTTCAATCTTCCTTCTAAGATTGCTTTTTGAATTAAGTCCCTGAAACGAACACAGTGGTTAGTCCAATGACCATAAACATGATGATAATTACACTATTTCCTCCCTTTCCTTTGTTTAGGAGTGGGGATTTTGTGATCATCACCTAAGATAATTTGTTTATCTTTTAACAAAATATCATAGATTTGGTCAGCTTTAGTGATATCAAAACCAAATGATGGTTTCTTGTATTTTTCTTTACTTGTAGTGTTAGGTTCTCCTTTCACAAGTTTCAAAAAGGAACATGCATAAGGTGGCCCAGGTTTTAATTCAGCTACATTGACTTCATTTTCTTCTTTGTCAACATCTAATTCACTGTCTTCTTTTGTAACATCAACAAATTCCACCTTATCTCTCCTAACAATTCTATCAAATTTCTTACACTTGACTTTCTCAGCTTTTAGATGTTCAATTTGTCTAACTTATAAGCTAATTGGGCCATGTCTCGAACAGGTAAGCTTACTAATTTCTTTTGAAAGTGAATTCTTAAGCCTCCAACAACCATTTGCACTAGTTCATTATTAGGAATAGGGGTAAAACATACTTCATCCTATAACCTTCTAATGTTCATTAATTCTATCAAACTAACCTTACTCTCTTTTCTAAAGAACTGTTCATGAAATGTTATTTCGAGTTGGATCCAATTATGAATAGAGTTAGGAGATAAAGTTGTGAACCATGTGGAGGTTATAACATCCTAATAATTTCTAAAATAAATAAATAAATAAATAAATAAAATAAAATAAGGTTTATGTAGAAATAATATTATTATTATTATCTTTATTATTATGTTTCAGGAAGAGTATTATTTAATTAAAAGGGAGACATGTGGGTCGGAGTAGGCCCGACCCAGTTAAGTATTTAAAAATAGGGAGGGGTCATTTATTTCACCCTAGCTTTCTTTCATACGTCAGACAACCAAACTCTAGGAAGGAGAGAAGCGACTCTACGAGGAGGAGGTGCCGAAGTGTAGATCATCGGAAAAGTTCTGCCATTCATCTTTGATCGTCGTTCCTAAGGTACGGGGGAAATGGGTGCAACTATATGTGTATGCGGGAGTGCTTGGGTAGTGAGGGCAACCCTAAGTCCCTCTAGGATCTCTAATTTTTGAAATCTGAACGGTGAATCACATGTTTTATGTTTGGAATTTGTTCTATTTGATGCATATTGTTATGTTTTTGATGAATTGAAAGTTGTGAACGAGATTGTCGAAGAGGAGTCGAAGTAGGATTTAGCGGTGAGAACTCATAATTGACTAGATGTTAATTTTATGGTAATCTGTAGGAATAGTTGATGATTTCACTAATTTTAGTCTGTAAAAACGTGCCTAAACAAGTTATGAACATAAACACTTGAGTAGGGGTTGAAGAGGGGATTAAAAAGGGGTAAAAAACGCAGGTGCAGTCGCTCTCGAGTCGCCGGTAATCGATTACAGGATCTTTCTGGGCAGAAGTGTGGTAATTGAGCTTCTGGTAATCGATTACAGCCTTCTGGTAATCGATTACCAGGCTAAAAACTGGAGTAGATGCTTCTGGTATTCGATTACAGCCTTCTGGTAATGGATTACCAGGCCAAAACAGATGCTTCTGGTAATTGATTACAGCCTTCTGGTAATGGATTACCAGGCCAAAACAGATGCTTCTGGTAATTGATTACAACCTTCTAGTAGTGGATTACCAGGCCAAAAACTGAGATTAGGGTGTTATGTTTATGTGATGTTGTGATCATCCACTTATATGATGGATGTTTATTTAAAATATGAATCATTTTATGGAATTGATTAGATTGAATTGGATGTACAATGTGTATTAATTATGGCATGAAGTGTTGTTAGGTGATTTTTCTATATGATTGTGAGGTATCATGTGTGATTTGGTTGTGATGAGATGAACGTGAATGTGAATGTTCTGTGTGTACAATATTCATGATGTGATGTGGAATGATTAGAGTAGAGGATATTGCATGAGAGATGTATGAAGTGATGATGATGCATTGGGCATGAGCATATGATGTATGAGATACATGAGATGCATGAGAAGCTAGACGGGGCTAAAAATACCTTAGCCCAAAGAGGGGGCGATGAACAGGGTGGACCATAATGGGAGGCATTCGATGCATGGCCCCAACAGGGGGTGTTTTACTATGCGACTCACCAATCCATAAGAGGTGGGTAACGGTGGGAGGGAGTGAGTGTCTTTGCACGGGCCCAAGAGGGGTGTTTAAATGTGCAACCTACCGGCCATGAGGGTGTTTAACGGTAGGGCCATTAATGGTAACAACTAAGGGAATTGATGAGGTTCTCCCATTATGCGGAGTTCCAAATCATGACTCTTAGGAGAGGTGTTGTGCATGTGCATGGTATGAGCATACACATTATTTTTTGGTTGTATGAGAGTTGTGAAATTATAATTGCGTGAATCTAATTTGTGAAATGTATAGTGTGTGGATTGAGATCAATAATGTTGTGTATGGTGATGGGTGGGAACAGGGGTAGCCTTCTGTATTATATATATGTCTGTATTCCATTCCTCACCGTACTCTCTCTTGTGGTCTTCTTAGGTAATGAGGAGGGCACTCAAAGTGCTGAATTTTGAAGGGACAGAGTCTCGCTATGATTTGTATGACATCGGGGCTAGTATCTAGGAGCTTATATTCTTTTATTTTGTTATTTAAAGATTTGGAAAATTTATTCCTAAGGGTCTTATATGGCCAAGTTAAATCATTGTTATGTTGGCAATTAAGTTCTTTGAAAATCTTAGTTATATTCTTTTATGGAGACAGCGTTGGATTTTGAATAATTATTTGTTAAAGGGAGGATTTTTTGAACCTTCTTACCTTGGAGTTAATTGTAGTTTTCATTATAATTTAACTTGGTATTTATTTTATTACTTGGGATTGAAGGGTGTCACAGAGGCAATTTTTGTTAAGGAACTCGGGAAATATTTAATTCTTAGTAGTTCATTATTGGCTAAGTCTCCACATTCTATTTGGTATCTAGTCACATGCTCTACTGTTGATTCACCTATTTCTCCTGCAAATTTGGAGAACTTAGGTACTTTTAATCCTCTAGGCAATTCAGCTTGTAAAATTACTTAGGGGAAAGCAGAAACAAAATAAGGCTGGTTTGCATATCCCACATTGAAGTTGTGCCTATTTAGCACTTGTTCGACCATATTAGCCACATTTTGTTGCCCCATGGATTTATCTTTCTAACCCTTTCAACCACTTGATTGGTGTCTTCATTTCGAGTGTAACATCCTAAATTTTATTAAATAAAATTAAATTATATTAAAATTAATAAAAGTAGAGAAATAAATAAATAATAGTGTTGGTAGTATTAGTAGTTTTATTAATAATGCTATTTCGAATTAAAAAGAGGATAAGGGGGTTGAGAGTGGGCTCAGCCCAATTAGGCATTTAAGTAAGTAGGGGTTACCAATTCACCCAAATCCTTATTTTTCAAATCGTCAGAGAGCGAAACGCTAAGGAGGGGAAAAACAACGTCTCAAGAGGAGGTTGTTGCAAAGTGATCATCAAGAAAGAGCCAATCCTTGCTGTTCAATCTTCACCTTCAAGGTACAGTGGGGGAAAGGGTGCTGCTTGTATGTGCATGTGGGAGTGCTTGGGTAGTGAGGGCAACCATAAGACCCTATAAGACTCTAAATTCGAAATTGATATATATATATATATTGAGTATTGTATGATGAAAAATTGTTGATTGATGATTAATTCTGTGAATCTTGGTGAATCTTTGATTGAATTAGAAGAGGATAGCGAGAATAGCGAAAAGGAGTAAATAAGGGTTTGATGATTGGGGATTATGATGGAATAACTGCAACAATCTGTGTAAAGATCGGTGTTTTTGTTGAGTCTGTTTGATATAAAAGCATAAGATTGATGTCTTAACAATGAGGATTGATTATAGGATGAATAAAAGGGTTTAAAAGGGGTAAAAGTCGTGAGAACGGTCATCTGCGTCGCGGGTAATCAATTACAGAAATCTGTAATCGATTACCAGAGCCTTCTGGGGAGCCTGGAGTGCATTTGGCTTGCTGGTAATCGATTATAGAGGGCTTGTAATCGATTACCAGGGTGATAGCTTGCAGGTAATCGATTACAGAGGGTGTGTAATCGATTACTAGAGTTTGTTTGCTGGTAATCGATTACAGAGGGTGTGTAATCAATTACCAGAGGTTTTTCTTGCAGGTAATTGATTAAAAGGGCCCTGTAATCGATTACCAGAGAGGTGATTGGCTGGTAATCGATTACAGGAGGCTTGTAATCGATTACCAGAGTGGATTTTTTACCCTTGTATTTGTTTATGATTGTTATACATTGATTGTGATGTGAGTGTGATGATATGAATATCTCCTTTGATGATAGATGTTTATACTATTGTGATGTATGATGATAACGATGATGTATTGATGTATTGAGTGTATGATGATTATGTATGAGATGTGTGATGATGACATATTGATGTAATGAGTTTATGAGGTATGAGGTGTATGATGATTATATATTGATGCATTGAGCATACGATGTGTGTTATGATGATGATGATATAATGATGCGTTGAGCATATGAGCTATGTGATAATGATGATATAGATGCATTGAGCATATGAGGTGTGATATGATGATGATTATGCATTGAGCATATAAGATGTGGTACCTGAGATGCACGAGCCTAAGAGAGGGGTGTTGTGCAACCTACCGGCCTGTGTGGTGATTAACGGTAGGGTTGTGCAACCTACTGGCCTGTGTAGTGACTAACGATAGGGTGCAACTCAGGAGTTGAATTGCACGGACCCATAGAGGGGGTGCAGAGACCATTATGGGGGACATCCTTGCACGAGCCTAGAGTGGGGTGTCACGCAACCTATCAGCCTATGTGGTAATTAACGGTAGGGCCATCATTGTGGGGCGGATGTCTTCGCACGAGCCTAGAGTGGGGCGTTGTGCAACCTATCGGCCTGTGTGGTGATTAACGGTAGGGCCATCATCGGTAACAACTAGGGAGATTGATAAGGTGCGCCCATTGTGCGGAGTTCCAAGTCATGATCCTTGGGATGAGGTTGATGAGGTTTGGTGTGCATGATGATAGATGTACATGCATTGCATTTGATGATGAAATTGAATTATATTGTGACGATCTGAGTATTATTGATGATATGAGTATTATGTGTTGAGAATAGAGAATGTGTTTTCTTGGTGATTTGCGAGTGTGATTTATAAATTGGTGATGAGATAATATATTTGTTAATAAAGAGTATAAGATTATATGTGTATGATATTATTTGATGATGATGATGATTACATGTGGGTGAGGATAGGGTATTCTTCTATGTGCATGTATGAGTTGGTATTCTTTTCCTCACCGTGTTTCTGTGGCTAATTTTACAGGTGATGATTATGGCACGTCAGGTGCCGAGTATTGATTGAAGGGAGTGTCGCTCTGATACTTGTGACATCAGGGCTTAGTATTAGGGATTTTATTATATGATTTTCTTTTAGGAAGAGATTAGGTAAACTGTTTTAAATGCCTTATGTGGCTAAGAGGGATAATTTAATGTTAACTTTTGAGGTATTGATGTTTTATCTATTTTGGAAACCTTTGACTTCCTTTTCTGTTTTAAATAAGTTGACTTTGAAATAAATGATGTTTTAATGAGAGAATGTGAACCTTTTTACCCAATGTGGGTCGTTATATTTCATAAATATTCCCAATTGTTGAATGTATAAGAATTTGGGATAGAAGGGTGTCACATTAAGTGGTATCAGAGCCTGGTTGGTTCACCGGCCTTGAGTTATGAGTTTACTATGCTTTTGTGGTGCTAATGTGTTATGTTGGTTGAATGAATTGTGTTGTTTTGACCTAATTATTTGTGTGACTCATTTACTTTTCTGTGAATCAGAAGAGAAATGGTTGGATGTAGGAATGACCGAGTGATGGCTGAAGCCTTAATGGCTATGGCGCAGGCTGTTGGCAACCTGAACCAACATCATGAGGTGGATTGGCTTGCTCGATTCCAGAGGAACCATCCACCTACCTTTCGTAGGGGTTATGACCTCGATGGAACTGCCGATTGGATATTGGAGATCGAGAAGATTTTTAGAGCGATGGACTGCCCGATGGTACAAAAGGTGACATTGGTTGCATTCATGCTATCAGGGGATGCCGGATTCTAGTGGCAGAGCACCTATTAGAGGATGATCGATGAGGGAACTGCGTTGAGTTGGGATAACTTCAAGAGGTTGTTCCTTGAGAAGTACTTTCCTCATGATATTCGTAACAAGAAGCAAATATAGTTTCTGGAGTTGAAGCAAGGGGATGGCACCGTGGCGGACTATGTATCCAAGTTTGAAGCTTTAGTTCAATTATGTCCTACATATGAGGGAGCTGCTAATGAAGAGTCAAAGTGCGTAAAGTTTATCATCGGTCTTCGTCCAGAGATTAAGCAAGTGTTCAACTACCAGGGGATGACGCGCTTTCAAGAGCTGGTTAACAAATGCAGAATTTATGATGAAGACAACAGAGCTAGAGCTGCGCATTACAAGAGTGGAGGGCCTTTGAGAAGTCAGAACAAGTCTCAATCATTTAGCAAGGGTAAACCGTATTCTCGTGCAACGGGAGACTCCAAGTTCGGAGGTGGCAGTGAGGGTTCGGTGCAAAGGAAGAGTTACGCTCCGGCGGCTAGTCAAGCGTCCAAGGGTGGAAGTGTGGGTTCTACCACTCATAATATTTGTTTCAGATGCGGAAAGGAGGGACATCGAGCAAACCAATGCGAAGATAAAGAGGTCACCTGCTACACATGTAGGGAGAAAGAACACATTTCCCGGGATTGTCCTCAAAAGAAGCAAGGAACTACAGCGGCAAGTGGAGGTGCTAGTGGAAGTGCCAGTAAACCTAAAGCTACTGGGAGGGTCTTTGCCTTGTGTGGTATTGAAGCTGCTCAATCCGAAGATTTGATCCAAGGTACTGGTTTCATTGCGGGTAATCCTTTAGTTGTCTTATTTGATTCTTGTGCGACTCACTCTTTCATATCACATGTTTGCGTGTCTAAGTTAAAATTGTCGGTTTCTTCTTTGCCTTTTGTATTGAGTGTGGAAAACGCCAGCTAGTGGGTCCGTTTCTACTTCTGATGTGTGCCTAAATTGTTCTATTCATGTTAATGGTAGAGAATTCCGAGTTGATTTGATTTGTTTGCCTCTAAGTCAACTAGACATTATTCTTGGTATGGACCGGTTATCTTCCAATCATGTCCTGTTAAATTGTGCTGATAAAACTATTGTGTTTAGTCACCCTGTTGAGAGTAAGAATAAGAACTTTTTAACTGCCAATCAAGTGAAGGCGTCTCTAAGGGAAGATGCCCAGGTTTACATGTTACTAGCTTCTTTGAAATCTGAAAGTAGTGCTATTGTTAGTGAGATACCTGTAGTGTGTGAATATCCTGAGGTGTTTTCTGATAATGTGTTTAGTCTACCACCTGAGAGAGATAGAATTTTCTATAGATCTAGTACCGGGGACGGGACCGATTTCAACTGCACCTTATAGGATGTCACCCATAGAATTAGCAGAGCTTAAGAAATAATTAGAAGACTTGCTAGAGAAGAAGTTCGTGAGGCCTAGTGTATCACCTTGGGGAGCGCCTGTTTTGTTAGTAAAGAAGAAAGATGGTAGTATGAGGTTGTGTACAAATTATCGTCAATTGAATAAGGTAACCATTAAGAATAGGTATCCTTTTCCTAGGATAGATGATCTAATGGATCAGCTAGTGGGGGCTTGTGTGTTTAGCAAGATCTATCTTAGGCCGGGCTATCATCAGATTAGAGTTAAGGAAGAGGATATACCTAAGACTGCTTTTAGGACTAGGTATGGGCATTTTGAGTATCTGGTAATGCCTTTTGGTGTGACTAATGCTCCTACAAATTTTATGGATTATATGAACAGAATTTTTCATCCTTACTTGGATAAATTTGTAGTTGTCTTTATAGATGACATACTAATTTACTCCAAAACTAAGGAGGAGCATGAGGAACATTTAATGGTAGTACTTCAGATTCTTAAGGATAAACAGTTGTATGCTAAGATGTCCAAATGTGATTTCTGGTTAGAAGAAGTGAGTTTCTTAGGTCATGTGATTTCTAAAGCGGGTATAGGTATTGATCCTTCTAAGGTAGAGGCCGTGCTTAAGTGGGAGGCTCCTAAGTTAGTGAGTGAGATTAGAAGTTTCCTTGGGTTGGCTGGGTACTATAGTAGATTCATAGAGGGGTTTTCTAAGTTAGCTTTGCCTTTGACTGAGTTGACTAGGAAGAGAGTTGCCTTTGTGTGGAATAGTAAGTGTGAGCTTAGCTTCCAAACCCTTAAGGAAAAGTTGACTAGTGCGCCAGTGTTAGTCTTTTCTGATCTTAGTAAATCCTTTGTAGTGTACTGCGATGCCTCTAAGATGGGTTTAGGTGGAGTGTTAATGCAAGAGGGTAAAGTAGTAGCTTATTCTTCAAGGCAATTGAAAATCCATGAAAGAAACTACCCCACCCATGATCTTGAGTTAGCGGCTGTAGTGTTTGTGTTGAAGATGTGGAGGCATTACTGTATGGTTCCAAATATGAGGTTTTTAGTGTCCATAAGAGCCTTAGGTATTTGTTTGATCAGAAAGAGCTGAACATGAGGAAAAGGAGGTGGTTAGAATTTCTAAAGGACTATGATTTTGAGTTGAGTTACCACCCTAGTAAGGCTAACGTAGTGGCTGACGCTCTAAGTAGGAAATCTCTTCATGTTAGTTCCCTGATGATTAAGGAAATGGATCTTTTAACTCAGTTTAGGGATTTGAGTTTAGCTTGTGAGGTGACCTCGGATAGTGTGAGGCTAGGGATGATTAGAGTAAGTAATGACTTGTTGAAGGACATTAGCAAAGCTCAACTAGAGAATCCATTTTTGGTGATTAGGCGAGAGGCTATAGAAGGAAGTAATGGTGGAGAGTTCATTATAGGTACAGATGGGGTATTGAGGTTTGGAGATCGAGTGTGTGTGCCTAGTGAACCTACCATTAAGCGCTAGTACTTGAGGAGGGTCATAGGAGTAAGCTTAGTTTCCATCCGGGTTCAACTAAGATGTATCAAGACTTGAAGAAAGTGTTTTTGTGGCCTAGGATGAAGAAGGACATAGAAGATTTTGTGAGTGCTTGTTTAGTTTACCAAAAGTCTAAGGTAGAACATCAAAAGCCTTCAGGAATGCTTCAACCATTAAGTATACCTGAGTGGAAGTGGGATAGCATTTCTATGGACTTTGTAGTTGCTTTGCCTAAGACTGTAAGGGGGCATGACTCTATTTGGGTCATTGTGGATAGGTTAACTAAGAGTGCTCATTTTCTTCCCATTAATATTAAGTACTCCTTAGAGAAACTAGCTCGAATTTACATCTGTGAGATTGTGAGGTTGCATGGCATACCATCTAGCATAGTTTCAGATAGAGATCTCAGGTTCACATCTAGATTTTGGGAGAGTTTGCAACAGGCCTTGGGGACCCAACTTAGGCTTAGTTCAGCTTATCACCCTCAAACCGATGGTCAGACTGAGTGAACCATTCAATCCTTAGAGGATTTGCTTAGGGCTTGTGTGTTAGACCAAGGGGGTAGTTGGGATAGTTTTCTACCTTGGATAGAGTTTACTTACAATAATAGTTTTCACTCTAGCATAGGTATGGCGCCTTATGAGGCATTGTATGGTAGGAGGTGTAGAACACCCTTGTGTTGGTGTGAGCCGGGAGAGAGTCTTGTGTTAGGACCGGAAGTAGTGCAGCAAACCACTGATAAGGTTAGGATAATTCAGGAGAGGATGAGGACAGCTCAGAGTAGGCAGAAGAGCTATGCTGATAAGAGGAGGAAGGATTTGGAATTCAAAGAAGGAGACCATGTATTCCTGAAAGTCACTCCGTGCACTGGGGTTGGTAGGGCATTAAAGTCTAGAAAGCTTACACCTCGATTCATTGGTCCTTACCAAATTCTCAAAAGATTTGGCAATGTTGCCTATCAGATTGCTTTACCTCCACACTTGTCAAACCTTCATAATGTTTTTCACGTTTCTCAACTCCGGAAATACATTCAAGATCCTTCACATGTGATTGAGTCGGATCACCTTGAGATTAAGGAAAACCTGACGGTGGAAACCATGCCGGTGAGAGTTGAGGATCAGAGGGTGAAACAACTTTGAGGGAAGGGAATTCCTTTAGTTAAGGTAATCTGGGGAGGAGCTACACCTGAGAGTGCTACTCGGAACTTGAAGAGAAGATGAAGGAGTCCTATCCAGAGTTGTTCACTTTAGGTAAAATTCGAGGATGAATTTTCTTTTAGGAAGGGAGAGTTGTAACATCCTAAATTTTATTAAATAAAATAAAATTAAATTAAAATTAATAAAAGTAGAGAAATAAATAAATGATAGTGTTAGTAGTATTAGTAGTTTTATTAATAATGTTATTTCGAATTAAAAAGAGGATAAGGGGGTTGAGAGTGGGTCCAGCCCAATTAGGCATTTAAGTAAGGAAGGGTTACCAATTCACCCAAATCCTTATTTTTCAAATCGTCAGAGAGCGAAACGCTAAGGAGGGGAAAAACAACGTCTCAAGAGGAGGTTGTTGCAAAGTGATCATCAAGAAAGAGCCAATCCTTCATGTTCGATCTTCACTTTCAAGGTACGGTGGGGGAAAGGGTGCTGGTTGTATGTGCATGTGGGAGTGCTTGGGTAGTGAGGGCAACCATAAGACCCTCTAAGACTCTAAATTCGAAATTGATATATATATATATTGAGTATTTTATGATGAAAACCCGTTGATTGATGATTAATTCTGTGAATCTTGGTGAATCTTGATTGAATTAGAAGAGGATAGCGAGAATAGCGAAAAGGGGTAAATAAGGGTTTGATGATTGGGGATTATGATGGAATAATTGCGACAATTTGCGTAAAGATCGGTGTTTTTGTTGAGTCTGTTTGATATAAAAACATATGATTGATGTCTTAACAATGAGGATTGATTAGAGGATGAATAAAGGGGTTTAAAAGGGGTAAAAGTCGTGAGAACTGTCATCTGCGTCGCGGGTAATCGATTACAAAAGTCTGTAATCGATTACCAGAGCCTTCTGTGGAGCCTGGAGTGCATTTAGCATGCTGGTAATCGATTACATAGGGCTTGTAATCGATTACTAGGGTGATAGCATGCAGGTAATCGATTACAGAGGGTGTGTAATCGATTACTAGAGAGTTTGTTTGCTGGTAATCGATTACAGAGGGTGTGTAATTGATGGGTTTCTGGCAAGCGAACCAAAAATCCAGTAGTATAATAGTAAGAAGAGTTATCGTATCCACAGGGAACAGTCAATTCGCGTATAGTCGTGATCTATTTATCAAGGGAAAACAATGGATTTATGAGAGTATTTTGTGCGGAAAATATAAATTGCAGATTAATAATCAATAGAAATAGAAAGGAAGAGTTAGAGACACTTTACTTGGATTAGGATTAGATTTCATATTATCACACCCTTCGTGCATGTAAAAACTATATATTATTTTAGGTTTACTCTATAATACTGTAGACAAACTATATTGCTAAGACCCCGAGTTACCAGCGGCCTCACACACTCAAAGGTAATCCATGCGGGCTCTCCCAGGCGACAAACTTACCCTCGGCTTATTTTGCTTTCTTTTATTCCGTTTGTAAAAGAACTAATTGATAAACGAGGCCTACTCCTTTGGACGCACCTTCGCTAGAGTATTGTCACTACCCATCACTCATTAGAATACATCCACGTTATCGCTTCCTGGATTGACTATCAACTAACCTTTGTTATCGGTAATTTAATAATCATGTCTATCCTGTAGACACCCTTCATTAGAGTACTCACACTACCCATCAATCACTAGCAACGCCCATGTTTCGGTTCACTGGCTACCGAGTCCTCTTATTCACTCAGAGAATGGGTTTCTTCAGAATCCGCTCCCCCATCCTCAATCCTAGTCGAAACTAGCCTATAACTCAGGCGCAAGCGCGGAAGTTAGGAATTAAACACAGAATAAGATTACCAATATTATAGACAGAGAGCTCATGAAATAATAATATAGAGTTTACATACACTTGGGGATAGAATCAATTACATCCAATCCTAATGGAGAGTTAACTACACAAGGTAGCCATACAAACCACCGAAGATGTTGTCACCATCTTCAATCCTTGTGAAGCGTTCCTCCTCTCCTACTCTAAAATTAGCTCTGGTACATTATCACTGAAATACAACTGAATTACAATAATCGTTCACACCTTGATCTGGTGCAATGAGGTCCTATTTATAGGCTAAGGAAAGACAAAGGAAATTGGGGAGAAATCTATCTAAAAACGGCAACAGGGCAAGAATCTTCGTAACTTGCGCTTCACCCTGCGCTACAGCGCAGGTTGAAGCGCAGAATGCATCCTGCAGCTTCAAACTTTCTCTTTTTAACTTGATCTCTCCTCGAGACTGGTTTTGGTTGATTTGTCTTTCCTTGTTTCCCTTTTCTTGATGAAATCTTGCATTTATTGAGCATCTTGGATTTAATTGGGAAGGTTGTCTGCAGAATCCTTGTTTGATTGGCAGTGATCTCCTCATTGATTGCCTCAAATCTTCTTCAAATCTTTATTAAATGTCTTCAATCAAACTCAAATCTTGTAGATATCTCCCTTATTTAATGTTATCTTTCCTTCAAATCAAATATTTGCAGTATCCTGCAAAAATCAGCAATATTTCTTTCAAAATAGCATCAAATTCAAATCCAAGATTAATAAATACAATTTATCTTATATTAAATAAAAAGGGATTAAACTGGGGTAAAAATACCATTTTATCCTTGATAAGTGAACTAAAAAGTGCTCTAATTTATCATATAATTTTCACTTATCAGTAATCGATTACCAGAGGTTTTACTTGCAGGTAATCGATTACAGGGGCCCTGTAATCGGTTACCAGAGAGGTGATTGGCTGGTAATCGATTACATGAGGCTTGTAATCGATTACCAAAGTGGATTTGTGACCCTTGTGTTTGTTGGTGATTGTAATACATTATTGATTGTGATGTGAGTGTGATGATATGAATATCTCCTTTGATGATAGATATTTATACTATTGTGATGTATGATGATAACGATGATGTATTGATGTATTGAGTGTACGATGATGATATATGAGATGTATGATGATGACATATTGATGTAATGAGTTTATGAGGTATGAGGTGTATGATGATTATATATTGATGCATTGAGCATACAATGTGTGTTATGATGATGATGATATAATGATGCATTGAGCATATGAGCTATGTGATAATGATGATATAGATGCATTGAGCATATGAGGTGTGATATGATGATGATTATGCATTGAGCATATAAGATGTGGTACTTGAGATGCACGAGCCCAAGAGAGGGGTGTTATGCAACCTACCAGCCTGTGTGGTGATTAACGGTAGGGTTGTGCAACCTACCGGCCTGTGTAGTGACTAACGGTAGGGTGTAACTCAGGAGGTGAACTGCACGGACCCATAGAGGGGGTGCAGAGACCATTATGGGGGATAACCTTGCACGAGCCTAGAGTGGGGTGTCGTGCAACCTATCGGCCTGTGTGGTGATTAATGGTAGGGCCATCATTGAGGGGCGGATGTCTTCTCACGAGCCTAGAGTGGGGCATTGTGCAACTTATCGGCCTGTGTGGTGATTAACGGTAGGGCCATCATCGGTAACAACTAGGGAGATTGATGAGGTGCGCCCATTGTGCGGAGTTCCAAGTCATGATCCTTGGGATGAGATTGATGAGGTTTGGTGTGCATGATGATAGATGAACATGCATTGCATTTTATGATGAAATTGAATTATATTATGATGATATGAGTATTATTGATGATATGAGTATTATGTGTTGAGAATAGAGAATGTGTTTTCTTGGTGATTTGCGAGTGTGATTTATAAATTGGTGATGAGATAATATATTTGCTAATAAAGAGTATAAGACGATGTGTGTATGATATTATTTGATGATGATGATGATGATTACATGTGGGTGAAGATAGGGTAGTCTTCTGTGTGCATGTATGAGTTGGTATTCTTTTCCTCACCGTGTTTTTGTGGCTTATTTTACAGGTGATGATGATGGCACGTCAGGTGCCGAGTATTGATTGAAAGGAGTGTCGCTCTGATACTTGTGACATCAGGGCTTAGTATTAGGGATTTTATTATATGATTTTCTTTTAGGAAGAGATTAGGTAAACTGTTTTAAATGCCTTATGTGGCTAAGAGGGATAATTTAATGTTAACTTTTGAGGTATTGATGTTTTATCTATTTTGGAAACCTTTGACTTCCTTTTCTGTTTTAAATAAGTTGACTTTGAAATAAATGATGTTTTAATGAGAGAATGTGAACCTTTTTACCCAATACGGGCCGTTATATTTCCTAAATATTCCCAATTGCTGAATGTATAAGAATTTGGGGTAGAAGGGTATCACATCGAGCCACAATTACAGGCACTTGTTCCCCTACTCTATTTAGAGTAACTTCATTTTGAATCTCTCTTCTTTGTATTTATGGCCCTTCGAGATGAGGGGTCTCTTGACCTGTCCCAAAAATGTCAGAAAGTCTTCCCATTTGCCTTGCTAACATTTGATAGTTCTGGTTAGTAGTTTCTACCAAGGGTGTAATGACAGTGGCCATTTGATGGGTTAACATGTTAACCATGTCATGGTTACTCTCATCCATTTGCTGTCTCATTGAGTGTAAGGCCACATTTATAAGGATATTCGAACCTATTTCATTAGACCATACGTTCCCTACAGGAGATGATGTTCTTATTGCTCTACTGAAACTGTTCGAGTTTCCTAACATTTCTGATGCATTCACTACAATTCTTGTGGGAAATGGAGTTGTCAGAGGGTAGGCATATACTACCTGAGGCATTCCTAATGGCATAGTCACATGTTGAACGCCAAACCTAGGTGGTGGTGCATCATTTCTAAGTGGAATATAGGGTCTAACTTGACTAATCATTGGTTCCTTTGCTTGAGGGGCGTTCCTATCACAATGTCATCCCTGCTTCTCCCAATTCTACTTGGGGAACTTTGACTTCCATTATGGCTGTCATGATACTCTTCGTTGGCTGAGGAATTCCCTGAAGAATTTCCAAAACCATATTTTTCTGTTTTCTATTAGCCATTGTCTTTCTACCACTCCGTAAATTCATACAACACTATAAAAGGTCCTACTGGGCATGTCAATTTGTTTATCCTAGAATTTTTGCTAAACAAATATATCTCATGAACAATCTGGGATGAGATATAGATCCTCTTATTGGGCTCTTTTTTAGTGTTGTTTAAGGATTATCAAACCAAGAAACATGAATTAAAAGGAAGAAGAATAGCGAAGAAAAAGGAATATAATTAAACACTTAAATTGATCATGAACAAAACACATGTTCCATAGTTGTTCAAGAAACGAGAAAGTAAATTATACTGAAAGTGAAGAATACAGAAATTAAATTTGTGGTCTGCAGTCCCTACTTGCTCGTCGCAACTGGGTGCCTTGATCTCAGGATGGGTGCTCTGGCTTCAGGGTGTTTGAGTCTTCAGTTTGCGGACCCAAGTCCCTTTGCTTTCATCCTATTTATAGGCTTCCAAGGGAACTGCTTTCTTCAACTGCTGATAATTGTCTTCTCTCTCAGCTCTTTCTTCACGTCCCACGTTCTCTTAGTGAGGCTAGTCACTACCCAAAACTACCTTCTAACTTGTTCAAAGAGTGGGGAGCAGTTATCTTCGAGTGTGCCTCTCTTAGTGAGGCTGGTAACTACCAACAACGACCTTCTGACGTGTTCAAGGAATAGAGGAGAAGTTATCTTCGAGTTTGCCTTCAGACTCGAGCTCTTCGATCCAGAGGCTTCGAGCTCTGACCATTGCTTCGAGCTTCACTTGTTGCCTCGAAATGAATACTACTTCGAATTCAGGGATAACTTCCAATTCTTGATACCCCTTGCAACCTCGAATTCCTTACTAAAGAGAAGGCTTCGATTTTTTACAAAATGGGTCCAACAGAGGGTGTATGAAAATAGGGGTGGATTGTTCTTTCTTTATGGTTATGGTGGTACTGGTAATACATTTGTTTAGAGAACTATATCAACAACTTTAAGATGTAAGGGAGAAATTGTTTTGACATTTGCATAAAGTGGAATAGCAACTTTGTTAATTCCTGGTGGGAGAACAACACATTCTAGATTTGCTATCCCCATTAATGTGGATAAGGACTCTACTTGCAATATTAAACAAGAAAGCCATTTAGCTTAGTTGATAATTAATGCTAAATTGATAATATGGGATAAAGCTCCCACAACTCTTAAACATTATTTTGAAGCAGTTGACAGAACTTTTATAGCGTGACTATGTGTTTTCATTCCTGATTTTTTTCAAAATGAATTCCCCATTGAATGTAGTGAAACGTAATTAAAATAAAATTAGGTGTACAACTACAATATTCATAAATAATAAAATAATCATTTTAACATTAAAATGCAAACTATAAACCCACTACAACATGTCAAAAAGGGGACCATGGATGGTGACTTTTATGACAAGACCATCATGAAGGGCACTTCTTCAATATAATGTTTCAATTTTACCTAGTTTTTAATTCATAAACTCTCACATCTTTTACACTTTATTTCTTTCCTCCATTTCCAATTATACCATTTATTGGGTGTTTTAGTTCCATTTTTTCTACTTCTTTCTAACATCCTAATACATGGAATATTAGGGAAAAAAAGGTTGAAAAGGTGTAAATTATGGAAATGACAAAAATTACCCCATTACCCTAAAGAAAAACTAAATCCACCCTACTCTAACCCAAACTAAGCAAATATACAATCTTATCCATGGAAGGAAAAAAAAATGTCTAACAACGATTGCCAAGAAATTCATTTACTGGACATAGAAAAATTTGTTTCGATATTAAATTGTTTTGGAACCCATAAAAGAGTTGTTGAAAAATGCATCTAATAATTTATATTTTGACATGATATCAAAAGAATCACGAATAGAGAAGACAAGATTTCTTGTCTTAATAAGGTTTTACAACTATATTTTCATGTGGAATTAAGTTCATGAAAAAAGAATGTTTACTTTGCATATGATTATTTGTTAGAACTTTTTTACTTTATAACGCATAAAAAATACCACAAAAAATATTGCATAAACAATATCTAAGTTCAATTAAAAAAACAGGTCTAAGGTTTTACTTAAATCAAAGTTGGGGTTCTTTCGTTGATTGATTTCTTTATGCACATTCTAAATATCATTACTTTTAATATGCATTAAGATTTTTATTACTGACTAATATTTGTTTTTCATTCTAAATCGAGTCTCGAGACATAAGTACTTTTCCACACCAACATGAAATTGGCACGTATTAGAAAAAGATAACAAAGAACACTAAGTGCATAGATAAGGAGTTAAATTGTAATATATTTAGAAAAATGTACATTAAATGTATTAGATCACATATCAGAGTCAAATGAGACGAGAGTGTAAGAAAATGTACTACTATGAGGTGAACCCAAAGAGTGACCTACGAAGGTGAGTTGTGGTCGCTCATTGGCAATCGCGTGATCGCAGTGACTTAAATTATAGGTAACTTCATCACACCTTCTCCATGTCGGTTAGTAGCATGTCAAGCTCCTTTGTTGCCTCTTCTAATTGCTTCGCCATCTCCTCCTTTTTCCCAAACTCGTCACTTTTCTTTATGGCCTGATTAGCCAATACCTTCAATCAGTTCAATGAAACCTTCAACTTCGGAACTTCCAATTCTCCATAGCGTGGCATGCTTGTCATTCCCAATCAAGCTCGTGAAGAACCATCGACAATTCTCACGTTAAAATTCAACAACCATTAGCAAACTCACTACGCGGTGTACTTCGAAATCATGTAACCTATCATCCTTGGACAGCAAACACATGAATCTTGTTCACTCCTCATTATTAGGGTCCCACAATTGGGATTTATCTACAATGGAAAAAAGATCACATGCAAGGACTTAAAGGATAATGTTGATAGTATTAACTAATTTCTAATCGCAGCCACTAAACCTTTTTAATTAAATCTAACGATTTAAAGTGAGTGGTCCCTTTAAGCCTTTGTTTGTTGCCCAAGAAATGCCTGAAAAATGAAGTTGGGGGCGAAGAAACGGATGAGAAATGTGTCACTTCCCTCATTTGGTGCCTTGAAGAAATAAGAGAGATCGAGATGTTATTGGAGGCATGAATCCCACCAATTTATATTTCTCGGGCAAATTGGTGAGGAGATGGCGAGGAAATCTGACTGAATAAATGTTAATCGATTTTACTGCCTTGAAAACAGTTTTTTTCCTTAAAATATTGGAAAAAATTTTAATTTCTATTTTAGCAATTTCTAAACCAAACAACTATCTACTACTATTTCTATTCTATTTCACAGTATTACTGAATCTTGTTCATCGATTTTAGTATTGCTATAGAAGAAAAACACTGATGTTAAATATACTATCAAATACATTCAATAAATAAGGGGGAAGCCAAATCCAAATATTGATGCTGAAAAAAAAACCTTTCGATGTATCCAAATCCTACATTGGAGTTTCAGTGCAAACAACATATTAACACTAACATATTAGTTCCTTCATTTCACTTACTAGTGATAAACGACCATCCCCATTTCTATCTGAGGCATACATCAAAAACAATAATGTCCAAGGGCAGCATATCAAAAGGATCCGCCAGCAATGCCAAGAATCCAAGTTCCAGTACGACCTACACCTGTACACAAAAAAGACAAACAAAGTGATAATTGTAAAGTTAAACCGAATATAATAAAAGCTAGTAATAAACAAGAATTAAAATAATGTCACTAAAGTTCCATGTAATAAAATATCAGAATGTTTGGAGAACTTTAAGGCCAAGTAAATAATTAAAATGCCAATGGGGGTTGGTTTCAGTTGGTAAGGATCAAGGACTTCGCTTGCAGTTGTAAGACTTAAGTTTAGTTCATGCAGTCAGTAATGCCCTTTTAGTAGGTATTATTTTAGTAGATTGCTGAGGTTTGTAACATGCCTTGGCCTTGGAATGGGGTAGCCTCCCCTTCCCCGAAATGCTTTTCAACGAAAACAATTTTGATACCAGTATATACAATCTATACTGTCTAAATTTACACTTCTCGATCCCAAGCACCCAATATTGTATGTTTTTTTATTGAAAAGAGAGAAGAAAAGTGTCAGTTTAATTACATAAAATGAGCCCACCTCCAAACTCCCTTCTCTTATATTTAAGAAACTTTGAGAGAAAAAAAAAACATATAATCCATCCGAGGAAGAACAATGAAAGTGACTTTGGCAGAAGAAATCAAATTGAAAAGATCCCTTGTAGTTAGACCAGTGTCTGCAGACCGTGATATCATTACTCATATGTCATGTAATATATATGTGTATTAACGGTTACTATTGAATAAAGAACGTGATTGTAATTATAAAATCGTACAAACACCATTTTTCATGATCAAATCTATCTATAATTATACAATCTTATAGGTATTTTATTAATTTTTTCACTATTCATTCAATTTATTACAATATTTTATTAGTTATTTTATTGTTATTGTTGATACTTTTTGTTATCAAAAGTCGTGTCATCTTTTTTATTTAAAATAAAATTGTTTAATGTGTAGACATTGATACACATAAGCACAAAAAAATTTGTTCAGATTAATATCGAAATTTGGATAGTAATATAACAAAATATGTTGATTTACATCTATCTATAATTATATAATCCTATAGGTTTTTTAATATTTTTTTCACTATTCATTCAATTTATTACAATATTTTACTAGTTATTTTATTATTAGGCTTAAATAACTTTTTGGTCCTTGTAAAATATGTGATTTTTGCTTTTGATCCTTATAAAATTATTTTTATTCTTTTGGTCCTCATAAAATTTGAAAATTTTGATAATGGTCCTTATTATCATTTTTTGATGATATGTCATGCATCTAGACACACCACATCATATGCCACCTCAACATGATTACTTTTATGGCATGATTGGATGCATGACAAGTGGCAATAAGGACCTTTTCCAAAGTTTCTGAATTTTATGAGGACCAAAAGATTAAAAATGATTTTATAAGGACTAAAAGCAAAAACCATATATTTTACAGGGACCAAAAATTGTTTTATTCAAACTAAATTTGTTTAAATTGTAGATATTGATACACATGAGTACAAATATATTTGTTGAGATTGATACTGTAACATCCTAAATTTTATTAGGATAAATATTAATTAAATTAAATAGATTAATTAAGAAAATAATTAATTTAATGGGAAATAAATAATAGGAGTATTGCAATTATTAGTTTTATTTCGTAAAGATAATTTTAATTGAAAATAGAATAATGGGGGGGTGAGAGTGGGCCCAAGCCCAATTAGTTATTTCAGTAAGGAGGAGTTAACAGAGCACCATAATCCTTATTCGTATCATTCGTCAGTAAGCGAAACGCTAAGGAGGGGAGAAACGGAGTCTCAAGAGAGAGCTGCTGTGGAGTGAACGCCAAGAATCCAAGAAAGGACTTCCTTGCTGTGATCAAAGCTTCGCTTAAGGTACGGTGGGGGAGAGGGTATTGCCCGTATATGCATGTAGGGGATGTTTGGGTAGTAATCTAAGAATATAATTTTGAATTGATGAATTTATAACCTAGAATGAAGATATAATTTGTTGGTTGATGATTGATTATATGTGAATTGATAAGTATTGGTGAGATTAATGATGATATTGAGAATAATGGAAAAAGAGGTGATTAGGGATTGAGAAATTGGGGGTTTTGATGAATCGATGGTATAATATGTAATTGATTGTTGATTTACGGAGTATTGTATGTTAATAATGATTATGTATGATGTTTAGACATAAAAGATTGATTAAGGATTGATTGGATGAGTTTAGAGAGGTTGAAATCGTGAATTTTGCGATCTGTGTCGCGGGTAATCGATTACCATGAGTGGTAATCGATTACCAGAGTGTTCTGGGCAACCCAGAAGCACTGTTTGCATGCTGGTAACCAATTACGAGGGTGTTGTAATCGATTACCAGAGAGTTTGTTTGCGGGTAATCGATTACAGGGGTGTTGTAATCGATTACCAGAGAGTCTGCTTGCGGGTAATCGATTACAAGGGGGTTATAATCGATTACCAGAGACCTTGTTTGCGGGTAATCGATTACTAGAGGTTGGTAATCGATTACCAGAGTGGATTTTGAGATCCTAATTGTTTGATGATGATTGATGTTGTTTGAGAGTACCTTGTAATGAGTATTGTGTTGATGATTAATGATGTTTGATGAGGTTTGCGATGCTTATGATGATGAATAATGATGATATTTGATGATGAGTGTGATGATGTATTATGATGATAATTGATGATGAGTGTGATGATGATAATGATGTCGGTGTATATCACCTTATTATGATGATGTTTAATGATGAGCATATTGATATATGATGATCATGTAGTTGATGATAGTGTGTATCACTTATGATGATGATGTAAATGATGATAGTGTGTATCACTTATGATGATGATGTTATTGATGATAGTGCATGTCACTTATGATGATGATGTTATTGATGATAGTGCATGTCACTTATGATGATGATGTGAATGATGATAAGTGTATATCACTTTTTAATGATGATGTTTGATGATGAGCATGTTAATGCATGATAATGATGATTTATGATGATGGTGTATATCACCTTTTGATGATGATGTTATCTAAGTTGTGCAGGCCCATAGAGGGGGTACAACTTAGGAGAGATGCCTTGAGCATATGTGATGAGACCTGAATTGTGCGGGCCCATAGAGGGGGTACAATTCGGGAGGTGAACTGAGTTGTGCGGGCCCATAGAGGGGGTACAACTCAGGGGATCAAGATGGGGCGTTCGATGCACGGGCCCATAGAGGGGGTGCAACCTAGGAGTGATTGTACGGGCCCATAGAGGGGGTACAACCTAGGGTCGAATGTCATTGTGCGGGCCCATAGAGGGGGTACAACCTATCGGATAGTGTGTGGTAACACCGGTAGACTATCTTGGTACTAACTAGAGTGATTGACGAGGTGCGCCCATTGTGTGGAGTTCCAAGTCATGATCTTTGGGTAGATGATGAGAAGAGTGTTGATGTTTGATGATAATGAGTATGATGATATATGAAAGATGTATTATGATAATGAGTATGATAATACATGAATGATGTATGATGATAATGAGTATGATGATATATGAATGATGTTATGATGATAATGAGTATGATGATATATGAATGATGTTACGACAATAATGAGTATGATGATATATGAATGAGATTAAGATGATGATGAGCTTGGTGAATGTATAATGGATAGATTTATGTGTTGTGAATAGGAATGATGGCATGACATGTATATGTTGATATAGATGATTGATTATATGTTGAGTTTTAGATGAATGTTATTGATTGGTGATTTAATGTATTGATGGTATGATGTAATGATGTTGTGGGTGAGGGTGGGTATTCTCTATGTGTATGTATGGGTAGTATTCCTTTTCCTCACCGTATTCTGTGGATATATTTTATAGGTGTTGATGAGGACACAATTGGTGTCGATTATGAATAAAGGGGTATGCTCTGATAGATGTGACATCAGGGTGTGCTTGGGGGTTTTACCATGTCCCTAGATTAGGAGTATTTTTATGAACTTCTGGATGCCTTGTATGGCAGGAGTTTATTAATTATTTTTATTACTATGGAGATTTCCACTGTTTATAATTGAGTTATATTTGGAGTTTGAGTTTATTTGATAAAGTCGTTGTCAAACTATGAGATTTATTATAAGAGTGATTGTGAACCTTTTTACCCACCGAGAGACTTTACATTTTCTAAACTTCTATTTCTTTAATATATAAGAGTATGGGGTAGAAGGGTGTCACATTAGTTGGTATCAGAGCAGGTCGGTTCATCGGCCTTGAGTTATGAGTTTACTATGCTTTTGATGTGTTAAATTGATTGATTGATTGATTGATTGATTGATTGATTGATTGAGTGAGTGAATTGTGTTGCTTTGGCTTAATTATTTGTTTGATTGGTTGGTTCATCGACTTTGAGTTATGTATTTGTTGTGCTTCTGTGGTTCTAAATTGTGATGTAGATTGAGTAAGGTGTATTATTGATTTTTCTAGATTTTCAGTGTCCTGCAAGGTTGGTAAGTCTTTGATTATCTTGCTTCAAGTGATTGGGACTGGCCACCCTAATGATTTGAACATGATAAGAGAAGAGGTAACAACTTGAGGAGAGTATTTTGTCAATAACATTGCTAGAAGAAAATCTTTGCGAAAATGTTTTAAGAAAGAAAATTTTAAATAAAATTTTATGTGTGAATGATGATATGATTATTAAATTATATAATTGTGATGATTGATTGATTGAATTGTGTTGTCTTGATTGGATTGTTTGTTTGACTCCCCTACTTTTCTGTGAACCAAGAAAAGTGATGGATAGAAGAGGTAGGAATGATTGTGTGATTGTTGAAGCCTTAATGGCTATGGCACAGGTTGTTGGCAACCTGAACCAACATCATGAGGTGGATTGGCTTGCTCGGTTCCAGAGGAACAATCCACCTACTTTTCATGGGGGTTATGATCCTGATGGTGTTGCTGACTGAATCTTCGAGATCGAGAAGATTTTTAGAACGATGGACTGCCGTTGGTGTAAAAGGTTAAGTTGGTTGCGTTCATGTTATCAGGGGATGTCGGGTTCTGATGGCAGAGCACTTATCAGAGGATGATCGATGAGGGCACCGCGTTGAGCTGGGATAACTTCAAGAGGGCGTTCTTCGAGAAGTACTTTGCCCATGATGTTCGTAACAAGAAACAGATCGAGTCCCTTGAGTTAAAGCAAGGAGATGGCACCGTGGCAGATTACGTATGCAAGTTTGAAGCGCTAGTACGATTCTGCCCTACATATGAGGGAGCTGCCAATGAAGAGTCCAAGTGTGTAAAGTTTCTCAGCGGTCTTCATCCGGAGATCAAGCAAGTGTTCAACTACCAAGGGATGACGCGCTTTCACGAGTTGGTGAACAAGTGCAGAATTTATGAAGAAGGCGGCAGGGTTAGCACGACACATCACAAGAGTGGAGGGCCTGTGAGGAATTAGAACAAGTTCCAATCAACCAGCAAGGCAAACCGTATTCTCGTGCAACGGGAGGCTCCAAGTTTGGAGGTTTTAGTGAGGGTACAGTGTAGAAGAATTGAGTTTCTTAGGTCATGTGATTTCGAGAGGAGGTATAGGCGTAGATCCTTCTAAGGTAGAGACTGTGCTTAAGTGGGAGGCTCCTAAGTTAGTAAGTGAAATTAGAAGTTTCCTTGGGTTGGCTGGGTACTATAGGAGGTTCATAGAAGGGTTCTCTAAGTTAGCTTTGCCTTTGACCGAGTTGACTAGGAAAGGAGTTGCCTATGTGTGGAATAGTAAGTGCGAGATTAGCTTCCAAACCCTTAAGGAGAAGTTGACTAGTGCACCAGTGTTAGTGTTGCCTGACCTTAGTAAACCTTTCGTAGTATACTGTGATGCTTCTAAGATGGGTTTAGGTGGGGTCTTGATGCAAGAGGGTAAAGTAGTAGCCTATGCTTCTAGACAATTGAAAATCCATAAGAGGAACTACCCTACCCATGACCTAGAGTTAGCAGTTGTAGTGTTTGTGTTGAAGATTTGGAGACATTACCTGTATGGTTCCCGATTTGAGGTTTTTAGTGACCATAAGAGCCTTAGGTATCTGTTTGACCAGAAAGAGCTGAACATGAGGCAGAGGAGGTGGTTAGAGTTTCTTAAGGATTATGATTTTGAGTTAAGTTACCATCCCGGTAAAGCCAATGTAGTGGCTGATGCCTTGAGTAGGAAGTCTATCCATGTTAGTTCCCTAATGATTAGAGAGATGGATCTTTTAACCCAGTTTAGAGATCTAAGTTTGACTTGTGAAGTAACATCTTTCAATGTGAGGTTAGGAATGACTAGAGTAAGTAATGATTTGCTGAAGGATATTAGTAAGGCCCAGTTAGAGGATCCATTTTTGGTTAGTAGGCGAGAGGCTATAGAAGGGGGTAGTGGTGGAGAGTTTACACTTGGTACCGATGGGTAGTGAGATTTGGAGATCGAGTGTGTGTGCCTAGTGAACCTAGCATTAAGAGATTAGTACTAGAAGAAGGGCATAGAAGTAAGCTTAGTTTCCACCCAGGATCCACTAAGATGTATCAGGATTTGAAGAAAGTATTTTGGTGGCCTAGGATGAAGAGGGACATAGAGGAGTTCGTGAGTGCTTGTTTAGTGTGCCAGAAGGCTAAGGTAGAGCATAAAAAACCTTCAGGATTGCTACAACCCTTAAGTATACCTGAGTGGAAGTGGGATAGTATATCCATGGACTTCGTAGTTGCTTTACCTAAGACTGTGAGGGGGCACGACTCAATCTGGGTTATTGTTGATAAGTTAACTAAGAGTGCCCATTTCCTTCCCATCAATGTTAAGTATTCTTTAGAGACGTTGGCTCAGTTGTACATCAGTGAGATTGTGAGATTGCATGGTATACCATCTAGTATAGTCTCAGATAGAGATCCCAGGTTTACCTCTAGATTTTGGGAGAGTTTACAGCAGGCCTTGGGGACCCAGCTTAGGCTTAGCTCAGCTCGTCACCCTCAGACTGATGGTCAGACCGAGAGAACCATCCAATCCTTAGAGGATTTGCTTAGAGCCTGTGTGTTAGACCAAAGGGGTAGTTGGGATAGCTTTTTACCTTTGATAGAGTTCACCTATAACAATATTTTTCACTCTAGCATAGGTATGGCGCCTTATGAGGCATTGCATGGTAGGAGGTGTAGAACCCCTTTGTGTTGGTGTGAGCCGGGTGAGAGTCTTGCATTAGGACCTGAGATAGTGCAGCAGACCACTGATAAGGTTAGAATAATCCAGGAGAGGATGAGGACAGCCCAGAGTAGGCAGAAGAGTTATGCTGATAAGAGAAGGAAGGAGTTAGAGTTCAAAGAAGGGGATCATGTATTCCTGAAAGTCACTCCGTGGACTGGGGTTGCTAGAGCATTAAAGTCTAGAAAGCTTACACCTCGATTTATTGGTCCTTACCAAATCCTTAAAAGAGTCGGCAATGTTGCCTATCAAATCGCTTTACCTCCACACTTGTCTAATCTTCATAACGTTTTCCACGTTTCTCAACTCCGGAAATACGTTCACGATCCTTCGCATGTGATTGAGTCGGATCATCTTAAGGTTAAGGAAAACCTAACAGTGGAAACCATGCCGGTGAGAGTTGAGGATCGGAGGGTGAAACAACTTCGAGGCAAAGAGATTCCTTTAGTTAAGGTGATCTGGGGAGGACCTACACCTGAGAGTGCCACTTAGGAACTCGAAGAGAAGATGAAGGAGTCTTATCCAGAATTGTTCGCTTCAGGTAAAATTCGAGGAGGAATTTTCTTTTTAGGAGGGGAGAGTTGTAACATCCTAAATTTTATTAGGATAAATATTAATTAAATTAAATAGATTAATTAAGAAAATAATTAATTTAATGGGAAATAAATAATAGGAGTATTGCCATTATTAGTTTTATGTCGTAAAGATAATTTTAATTGAAAATAGAATAATGGGGGTGAGAGTGGGCCCAAGCCCAATTAGTTATTTCAGTAAGGAGGGGTTAACAGAGCACCCTAATCCTTATTCGTATCATTCGTCAGTAAGCGAAACGCTAAGGAGGGGAGAAGCGGAGTCTCAAGAGAGAGCTGTTGTGGAGTGAACGCCAAGAATCCAAGAAAGGACTTCCTTGTTGTGATCAAAGCTTCGCTTAAGGTACGGTGGGGGAGAGGGTATTACCTGTATATGCATGTAGGGGATGTTTGGGTAGTAATCTAAGAATATAATTTTGAATTGATGAATTTATAACTTAGAATGAAGATATAATCTGTTGGTTGATGATTGATTGTATGTGAATTGATGAGTATTGGTGAGATTAATGATGATATTGAGGATAATGGAAAAAGGGGTGATTAGGGATTGAGAAATTGGGGGTTTTGATGAATCGATGGTATAATCTGTAATTGATTGTTGATTTACAGAGTATTGGATGTTAATAATGATTATGTATGATGTTTAGACATAAAAGATTGATTAAGGATTGATTGGATGAGTTTAGAGAGGTTGAAATCGTGAATTCTGCGATCTGTGTCGCGGGTAATCGATTACCATGAGTGGTAATCGATTACCAGAGTGTTCTAGGCAACCCAGAAGCACTGTTTGCTTGCTGCTAATCGATTACGGGGGTGTTGTAATCGATTACCAGAGAGTTTGTTTGCGGGTAATCGATTACAGGGGTGTTGTAATCGATTACCAGAGAGTCTGCTTGCCGGTAATCGATTACAAGGGGGTTGTAATCGATTACCAGAGACCTTGTTTACGGGTAATCGATTACTAGAGGTTGGTAATCGATTACCATAATGGATTTTGAGATCCTAATTGTTTGATGATGATTGATGTTGTTTGAGAGTACCTTGTAATGAGTATTGTGTTGATGATTAATGATGTTTGATGAGGATTGCGATGCTTATGATGATGAATAATGATGATATTTGATGATGAGTGTGATGATGTATTATGATGATAATTGATGATGAGTGTGATGATGATAATGATGTCGGTGTATATCACCTTATTATGATGAAGTTTAATGATGAGCATATTGATGTATGATGATGATGTAGTTGATGATAGTGTGTATCACTTATGATGATGATGATGTAAATGATGATAGTGTGTATCACTTATGATGATGATGTTATTGATGATAGTGCATGTCACTTTTGATGATGATGTGAATGATGATAAGTGTATATCACTTTTTAATGATGATGTTTGATGATGAGCATGTCAATGCATGATAATGATGATTTATGATGATGGTGTATATCACCTTTTGATGATGATGTTATCTAAGTTGTGAGGGCCCATAGAGGGGGTACAACTTAGGAGAGATGCCTTGAGCATATGTGATGAGACCTGAATTGTGCGGACCCATAGAGGGGGTACAATTCGGGAGGTGAACTGAGTTGTGCGGGCCCATAGAGGGGGTACAACTCAGGGGATCAAGATGGGGCGTTCGATGCACGGGCCCATAGAGGGGGTGCAACCTATGAGTGATTGTACGGGCCCATAGATGGGGTACAACCTAGGGTCGAATGTCGTTGTGCGGGCCTATAGAGGGGGTACAACCTATCGGATAATGTGTGGTAACACCGGTAGACTATCTTGGTACTAACTAGAGTGATTGACGAGGTGCGCCCATTGTGTGGAGTTCCAAGTCATGATATTTGGGTAGATGATGAGAGTAGTGTTGATGTTTGATGATAATGAGTATGATGATATATGAATGATGTATGATGATAATGAGTATGATAATATATGAATGATGTATGATGATAATGAGTATGATGATATATGAATGATGTTATGATGATAATGAGTATGATGATATATGAATGATGTTACGACGATAATGAGTATGATGATATATGAATGAGATTAAGATGATGATGAGCTTGGTGAATGTATAATGGATAGATTTATGTGTTGTGAATAGGAATGATGGCATGGCATGTATATGTTGATATAGATGATTGATTATATGTTAGTTTTAGATGAATGTTATTGATTGGTGATTTTAATGTATTGATGGTATGATGTAATGATGTTGTGGGTGAGGATGGGTATTCTCTATGTGTATGTATGGGTAGTTTTCTTTTTCCTCACCATATTCCGTGGATATATTTTACAGGTGTTGATGAGGACACAACTTGTGTCGATTATGAATAAAGGGGTATGCTCTGATAGATGTGACATCAGGGTGTGCTTGGGGGTTTTACCATGTCCCTAGATTAGGAGTATTTTTATGAACTTCTGGATGCCTTGTATGACAGGAGTTTATTAATTGTTTTTATTCCTTTGGAGATTTCCGCTGTTTATAATTGAGTTATATTTGGAGTTTGAGTTTATTTAATAAAGTCGTTGTCAAACTATGAGATTTATTATAAGAGTGATTGTGAACCTTTTTACCCACCGAGAGACTTTACATTTTCTAAACTTATATTTCTTTAATATATAAGAGTATGGGGTAGAAGGGTGTCACAGATACTAAAGTTTGGATGTGGTAATATAATAAAATGTGTTGATTTACATCAAATTTATTGTGTATTTTCGTAATATTTTATTTACATTAAAATTGTTTAATTTGTAGATATTGATACGCATGAGTATAAACATATTTGTTGAGATTGATACTAAAATTTGGATGTGGTAATATAATAAAATATGTTGATTTACGTCAAATTTATTGTGTATTTTTCTAATATATTATTTAGGGGTGTTCATTGGTTTGGTTCAATCCGATGAACCCGATGAACCCGATAAACCCTAAACCCTAAACCCTAGATATTGATACACATGAGTACAGACATATTTGTTGAGATTGATACTAAAGTTTGGATGTGGTAATATAATAAAATATGTTGATTTACATCAAATTTATTGTGTATTTTCCTAATATATTATTTAGGGGTGTTCATTGATTTGGTTCAATCTGATGAACCCGATAAACCCTAAACCCTACCGAACCAATCTGATTGGTTTGAATATTTTTAGCTAAATCAGGTTGGACATATTTGTTGATATTGATACACATGAGTATAGACATATTTGTTGAGATTGATACTAAAGTTTGGATGTGGTAATATAATAAAATATGTTGATTTACATTAAATTTATTGTGTATTTTCCTAATATATTATTTAGGGGTGTTCATTGGTTTGGTTCAATCTGATGAACCCGATAAACCCTAAACCCTACCGAACCAATCTGATTGGTTTGAATTTTTTTAGCTAAATCAGGTTGGACCCGAACCGAACCAATCAAACCCGTTAATGATTGGTTTTGGTAACGGATTAAAGATATTGGATCTGTTACCCGAACCGAACCAAACCACCCTAAATAAAAAAAACTATACTAAAATAAAAAAAATTTGGAAGAGATGAGCGATTAAACATCAATATACACATGAGTACAAATTTATTTGTTGAGATATTATTTAGGGTTTAGGGTTTACTACATGGATTAATGATTGTTAATATGGTAGAGTGTTCTGATATTTTATCTTTATATATCAATATAAAAAGCAAAATGAAATAACAAAACAATACATAGAGTCACTCGGATTCCTGCATTTAGCCTTATAATGTGATATAATGGTGATATCCTTTTAAGGTCTCACCGGTGTCACATCGACTAAAGCAAAGGTGGATATACACAATTTTACTACTAAACATTCACTGGATCCTATATATTACCACTTGAGTTCCCTATAACCTATATCATTTAGTCAGATTGTGTTTCTACTATCGCACCATCCGTATATACACAAAATTCAATTTAAAAAAATAGTCTTCTCACCATTCTTTCAAAATCAATTTCTTAAGTAATCCCGCGTAATTTATACACTAGTTAATGGTACAACAATCCTCTAACCCAAAACCATAAATTCAAACACTTTCAATAATATTAGACTTCAGAGCAACCATAACTGAAACTCCTCCTCAGTCACCATAACCGTTGCACACAAAGATAAAGCAAATTCAACTCAAAAAACCTGAAACAGTGAAGTATCGATATGCTAAAAAATATATACATCTTTTTCATACCATATTAATCGCCTAAAATCAAGAACAACAATGATACACGTACATAAATAGTCCTACAATTTTTTTACCACACAATATTTTTTCTTTTAGCACCCCTCCCCCCCTTTTTTCTTTTTTATATTTTTTTCTTTTTATTTTTTAAATAGTTTTTTTTTAAATTTATTATAATAAATAATAATATAGATTAAGAAATACAATAAATGTGTGGTTTTTGAAAGGTTAACATAAGTTTTTTATCATCATTATTTTATTTTGATATTATTAACCAAATGTATTAATTCATTCACCGTTTCTGTGCACACAGTTAACCGCACAAAATCAATTAACCAAATATCTCACTCTGTTAACCGCCAATGTATATATCATTAACCTCATTTAAAAATATGTTCACCGTTTCTGAACAAAGAATTAACCTTGTGTTAACAAGAGTTGCAATTAACCTCACAAATTCAATTAACCAAAAATCTCACCCTGTTAACCACAAATGGATACACCATTAACCTCATTTTTAAATATGTTCACCATTTTGGACACAAAATTATCCTCATGTTAGTGAGAGTTGCAATTAACCTCACAAAATCAATTAACCAAAAATCATATTTTGTTAACCACAAATGGATACACCATTAACCTCAATTTTTAATATGTTCACCGTTTCTGGACACATAATTAACCCCGTGTTAACCGGAGTTGCAATTAACCTCACAAATTCAATTAACCAAAAATCTCACTCTGTTAACCACAAATGGATACACCGTTAACCTTTAAATATGTTCACCGTTTCTGAACACATAATTAACCTCGTGTTAACGGGAGTTGCAATTAACCTCACAAAATCAATTAACCAAAAATCTTGTTCTGTTAACCACAAATGGATACACCATTAACCTCATTTTTAAATATGTTCACCGTTTCTGGACATATAATTAACAGGAGTTGCAATTAACCTCACAAATTCAATTAACCAAAAATCTCACTTTGTTAACCACAAATGGATACACCATTAACCTCATTTTTAAATATGTTCACTGTTTCTGGACACATAATTAACCTCGTGTTAACAAGAGTTGCAATTAACCTCACAAAATCAATTAACCAAAAATCTTATTCTGTTAACCACAAATGGATACACCATTAACCTCATTTTTAAATATGTTCACCATTTCTAGTCACATAATTAACCTCGTGTTAACAGAGGTTGCAGTTCACCTAACAAAATCAATTAACCAAAAATCCTTTTTCTATTAACCAAAAAATGGAAACACCATTAACCTCATTTTTTAATATGTTTACCGTTTCGGGACACATAATTAACCTCATGTTAACATGAATGATTAACACAAATTTTATGTGATTATTTATTGTATTTCTTGATCTATATCTTTATTTGATGAGATAAATAAAAATAAATAGAATAATAAAATAAAAATATAAAACTATTTTTAAAAAAAAGAGTTTAAAAAAACTTAAAAAAAAGAGAGGCGGTTTAAAAAAAATGGGGGATGAGGGTTGGAAAAAAAAAACCTATATGGTTCCGAATCAAGAATAAGGATAAAAAAGGCAATTGCAGGAGGAAATCAACATAAAAAATTAAAATTTTAAATTAATACAATAAAATAAAATTGAACTTACCACATGCTTAAGTTGTACCCACTTTCAAGACTCCTCTCGAAATGGCAATATATGCCTATTCTTCACGATCTGATCCAAAAAGGTCAACTTGAGAACAACCATTGACATTACCCTGCCCAACCTCCATTCTCCATCAGCTGCGGTCACCAACACAACTGTGTTGCGCCCTTTGCCTTGCCCAACAACCCTCACATTCAAACAAATGCCATTTTTTCAGTCGTTGCACTACCAAAAGAGAGAACCAAAAGGCAAAGACAGATAGGCTTTTAAAAAGGTCTCTAACTTTGAACTTCCAGATCAGGTCACCTGAGAATTAACTGTAGATGCAAACAAAAGGCAGCAGAAGTTAATTGTAGAGCTAATGCAACATAAGGTTACATCACCTCTTGCTGGCTAAGGCCCAACCGTTTTAACTATTTTTTATGCCTATGGCACTACATTCTGCGTTATTTAGAACAAACTTCCAAACAAATAATTTCAAGCAATAATCACAGTTTATTTACCAATTAGATAGTTCTCGTTGACTACAATAACACAAATGCAAAGAAAGAGAGCAAAGGGCACGCAGAATATTGGACCATAAAGAAGTTGGAAATAAAATAGAGTAAATGACTGAGAGCAGAAGAAAAAGAAAATGGAGGATTATTAACTTTGGCACCTACACAGACCAATAGAGTGCATGATTGATATATGGATGAAGTAACTTTAGTAGAATGTATAGATGAAGAAGTCACTCAGAATGATTTCAGATTAGCAGCATGTCACCCAGGTTAATGACCAAAGCACCAGGAATGGGAGTGACATCAACCCACGTCGCAGAGTCTAGCCACCGGAATGGAACTCCCCTGTCCGGTAGTCGCTGAGGCTGTATCACAAATCGCGCCCGGCCCCCTCCGTCCTCTGTCGCTGCCAAACACCGTGCCTGCAAACTCTTTTGCGTGGTCACGGTTCTTCAAGTCAGGACGCTGCCTCAATCATCATCCATGATTCTCTCCCTCATCCCCTTTATGCTTTTGAGTTAGAAACCCCAATGTCGTTGCTAGGTATCATTCCCCTTTCTGTCTACTTTCTGGAATGTATGAGTTAATTGTGAGATCGTGGGGATTTTTGACCAAATTGCTACGGATTTTTTTAAAATTTACCAAAAAAATTTAGTAAAAAAACAATTTACCATAATGTGGTGGTTTTGGCCATGGTGTAAAGCAGACGGTTAGCGCCAACTCAGTTAACGCCTCTTATTAAAATATTTTAACAAGTGGCGCTAACAAAAGTTAGTGCTTCAAGAGACGCTAACCCAGTTAACGCCTCCGGTATATTTTTTTAAAAATTTTACATTACCGGGGGTTTAATTCTTTACATTACCCGGGGTTTAAAACCCCCGTTAATAATTTTTTTCCTTGTCATTTTCAACGAAAGGTTTAAATTTTTGTCCTTTACATTAGCGGGGGTTTCGAATCCCCATTAAATGAATGGTATTTTTTTTAAAAAATTACCGTTGCACAAGAAACAACGCATGCGTCTTTTATATGATAAAAAAAGCGGCATGCGTCTTTTTTATGTACAACAAATGACGCATGCGTCTTTTTTATGTAGTTAGTTGTTTGCCATTTTTATTATGAACTTTTTATTCTTCAATTAATTTTATTATATTTTTATTCTTACACAATAATTTTCTTTTTTTCATTATCCTTTTTACTTTTTTATTTTTTATCAAATTATATCTCCATTTATTAGCTTCTATTGTCATGTTTTTTTATGAATCAAAGGAGTCAGTCCTGTCATTTTTTTTTTCTTTTTTTGTCTCACTTTCATTTTCTTTTTTTTTTACTATGATATTATAATATTTTCTCTCATTATTAGTTTTTATTAATTTGTTTCATTACAAAATAATTTTTTTATGAACTTCAGGTATTATCCAGGGAGACAGTCCTGTTTCTATTATTTTATTTTTTCTCACACATTAATTTTCTTTTTTATTATGTTATTAAAAAAGGATAATAAAAAAGGATAATAAAATTATTATGTTATTAAAAAAGGATAATAAAATGATAGGAACAAGAATGTCTCCTTGGATAATAAAATTATTATGTTATTAAAATTATTATGTTATTAAAAAAGGATAATAAAAAAGGATAATAAAAGGATAAAATTATTATGTTATTAAAAAAGGATAATAAAATTATTATGTTATTAAAAAAGGATAATAAAATGATAGGAATAGGACTCTCAGTTAGAGCCTCTTATTAAAATTATTATGTTATTAAAAAAGGATAATAAAAAAGAAAATTAATGTGTGAGAAAAAATAAAATGGTAGGAACAAAACTGTCTCCCTAGATACCATTCATTTAATGGGGTATCGAAAGCCCCGTTAATGTAAAGGACAAAAATGTAAACATTCCACTTAAAATGACAAGGAAAAAAAATTATTAATGGGGGTTTTAAACCCCGGTAATGTAAAGAATAAAAAACAAAAAAAAATTAACGGGATTTTAAACCCCTGGTAATATAAAATTTAAAAAAAAAAATTATACTGGAGGCGTTAACTGTGTTAGCGCCACTTGTTAAAATATTTTAATAAGAGACGCTAACTAAGTTGGCGCTTCAAGAGGCGCTAACCGAGTTAGCGCTTCTGCTTTACACTGTGGCCAAAACCACCCCATCATGGTTTTTACTACATTTTTTTGGTAAATTTTAAAAGAATCCGTACCAACTTGGTCAAAAAGCCAGATCGTGGTCATACATGGTATATTTTTCTATGGATGGTTACTATGAGCTGTTTTCATTTTTATCCTCTTTAACATGTATCCCAGAAACTGCTATGGTTTTCTTTTTGGGTTTTTCAAAAAAATCAAGAGTATAATTGGAAACTGAAATGTAGACACAAATCTTGTCATCGCCTTTATATATAGTTATAGATTATAGATTAGGCTTTACTAATGTTTTGTGTTTTAATTTTAAAAATTCAATATATATAGTTCATTAATTAATGTATATTATTAAAAAAATAAATTTAATTAAAATTTTAAAAAATGATGAATCATATAAAATATATATTATATTTATAGTTATAATTTTTATATCAAAGTTAAATTTAAAAATATTTGTATATTTAAAAAATTTCATAATTTTATATCTAATACTTTGAGGATATATTTACATTTTTTCTACGTATTGGTTTAACCGGTAACCCACTGATTCGACTAGTAAACTATTAACTCAGTATCCTGACCGAGTCGATGACCGATCCACTTCTTATAACATTGTTATTTCATCCATATTCCTCTTCTCCCAAACAACTTACAAATTATCTCTATTTTATTTCTATTTTTCTCTTTCCTAATTTTCTGCTGCGATTCTTTTCCCTAACTAGGGGTGAAAGTCAGGTAGGCCGCCTGGTAGGGGCCTACTACCTGGCCTGATTAAAGTCTGGTTTGGCTTGACCTGTTTATTAAAAGAAAGGCCTGGGCTTTTTATAAAACTTGTTTATATAAACAAGCCAAGCTCAGGTAGATAAAAAAGCATGTTTAGCTTGTCAGGTAACCTGCATAAATATAATAATATTTAATTAATATAATTATATATTTATATATTATTTTTATAAAATTATTTTATTCTAGTATATTTTTAATTTTATTTTTTTAAAACGTTTTCTCTATCTTCTGTTCTCTATCTAATCTCTATCTCTATCTAATGATATAAAATCCTTCCACTCCCCAATAAATTTTTTTATTAACTGCGGGTATTCTCAACGGGAGACAATCCTGTTCCTACCAATTTATTTTTTCTCCCAAAAACAATACATCATCCTTTTTACTTTCTTCTTATTTTTTTATCAAAATCATATCTCCACTTATTTAGCTTCTATTGTAGTGTTTTTTTATGATAAAACAGGTATCTTCCACGGGGGCAGTCTTAATACTGTTGTTTTATTTTTTTCTTTTATTTTTTTATCTCACTTTCATTTTCTTTTTTATTATATATTAAAATATTTTCTCTCATTATTCATTTTTATTAAAATGTTTCTTTATAAAAGAATTTTTTTATTAACAGCTGGTATTCTCAATGCGAGAAATCTTGTTCCTACCAATTTATTTTTTCTCGCAAAAACATCACATCATCCATTTTACTTTCTTCTTATTTTTTTATCAAAATTATATCTCCATTTATATAGCTTCTATTGTAGTGTTTTTTTGTGATAAAACGGATATCTTCCACGGGAGACAGTCTGTAACGCCCTAATTTCTAAACTTAGAAATAATGTCCGTTGGAGAAACTATCCCTGAAGTTCTTGAAATCATTACGTTAAATTTTCGATATCGTCACACATTCGCTTAAACTTTCCAACGATTAGCTTAAGCAATTTCAATACAACATCAATTTCATGAATAATAGTAAATCTTACTTAAACTTTAGGGAAGAATTCACACTTGAAGAAGTGTGGTTCAATGAACTCATACCGGAAATCCGGCAGAGTCTCCCCTAAAAACCGGATTATTATCGGAATTCAGCTTAACCTGAAAATCAGCAAAACCAATACATCTCAATATTTAAACCTATCATAACATTAAAACTAGGCCTCAGTGGCCAAATAAAGAATAATTACATTTATACAAGATACAACAATAGATCTAAATGAGTAACCAAATAACAGCAACAAATACATTAAGAAATAATCCTATTAATGAATCTTCCAACCGAAGTAAGATCCAGCTCTATCCTCACCATAACTGCCTCAACATCACCAAAGGCACCTGCACAACTAGAGTAAATTCCTGCAACGTGGGGTGAGATAATAATCTCAGCGAGTATAACTAAACATGCATAAAGTGTGGGGGAAGATCAACCTAACTAACTAATATGTAGCCAAATATCATACTCATATTCATATCAATTAAACATAATTAACATAACATATTCATGAACTTAATACTCAAATCATTAAAATGCAATAATAATGCAACTCACTGTTGTGCCCAGCAGGCATGAACTTATTACTGAAACTGGAGTTAGACCTGAGCTCAGACTACGGGAAACGTCTTTCCCGGGGACGTATCCCACCCAATACTGGGCCGAAGTCAATATCTTTACATAATCAATCAATTTCTTAACTCACAGCACAAGTCCGGCTTAATTAACTCACGGTCGAAACTGGTAAACATGAATTGATAACCCAAAACTAGAATTTCGAGTATTTCGAGTGTTTCGAAAACTTTCGTAACTTCGAAATCCAAGGAATTTATAATCAATTCCTAGCATGAATTATTCAATTCCAGCATAAACTTCATCAATTCAATCATATTAACTAATTAGAAAGGGAATCGAAGAGGTAGGGTTCATACATTAAGCATTTCGTAATCTCGCTACCCTAAGGTTTTCAACGAAACAACCAACCAAACTACTCAAATTCATGCATACATTACTAATCTAACCACAATTATCATATAAAAAAGGGATTAAAGAGTAGGGTTCATACATTGGGGAGAAATCAAACTCAAAGAGAAAAGTGGGTGTGTGAGTTATACTCACCAATCCTTGGGAATCAAGAGTAGGATGGAAGATTGAAGTGTTTCACTTGATGATTCTAGCTCCGAATCCCTTCCCAAGCTCCCAAATCAGCTTTCTCTCACTAGGTCCACACTCTCTCTCTCTCTAAAATGTGTGAAGGAAGAAGAAGAAAATAGCTCAATTCAGATTTTGCATGTCCAAGTATTTATACTGGACAGCTGGTAATCGATTACAGTAATGCTGTAATCGATTACCAGAGGTAAAATTTACACTAAGAAACGTTTCTGGGAATCTGGTAATCGATTACAACCCTTGGTAATCGATTACCAAAAACTCAGCCCTCAGGTAATCGATTACAACCCTGTGAGTAATCGATTACCTAAAACTAGCTCTCAGGTAATCGATTACAGACCCTCCGTAATCGATTACCAGCAACTCAAAATTCTTCATTTTAACCTGAATGGACTTCTAACTTAGTTTCTATAATCCACTTTCAATCTTAAATTCCTCTACTCAATTCCCTTAATTACCAATACACAATTAACTTATTTTTAGCCTAATGAGTTATTAAAACTTCTAATTTTGGCAGAACCCATATTCCCTAAGTTCACTTAAGTTAAAGCTTAAAACTTGGTTTTATACTTGAGTTTTAACCCATAGTTCCTCAATTACCTTAATTCCTCAACTTATATTCCCTTAATTACTAATGCATAACCCTCTCATTTTATGCCTATTAAGTTATTAAAGTTCCTAATTTGCGGGATGTTACACAGTCTTAATATTGTCGTTTTATTTTTTCTTTTATTTTTTATCTCACTTTCATTTTCTTTTTTATTATGATATTAAAATATTTTCTCTCATTATTCGTTTTTATTAACATGTTTCTTTATAAAAGAAATTTTTTATGAACTGCGGGTATTCTCCACGGGAGACAGTTCTGTTGCTACCATTTTATTTTTTTCTCCCAAAAACATCACATCATCCTTTTTACATTCTTTTTAATTTTTTTGTCAAAATTATATCTTCATTTATTTAACTTCTATTATAGTGTTTTTTTGTGAATCATGTGTATCCTCCACGGGAGGCAGTCTTAATCCTGTCATTTTCTTTTTTTTTCTTTTATTTTTTTTATCTTACTTTCATTTTATTTTTTATTATGATATTAAAATAATTTCTCTCATTATTTGTTTTTATTAATATGTTTCATTATAAAATGAACTTTTTACGAACTCTGGGTATTCTCAACAATTTTGTTCCTACCATTTTATAAAAGAAAAAATTTATTTATGAACTGCGGGTATTCTCAACGGGAGACAATCTTGATCCTACCATTTTATTTTTTCTCCCAAAACAGCACATCATCCTTATTACTTTCTTTTTATTTTTTTATAAAAAATTATATCTCCATTTATTTAGCTTATATTGTAGTGTTTTTTCTATAAATAGTGGGTATCTTCCACGGGAGACAGTCTTAATCCTGTCGTTTTCTTTTTTTTTTTTATTTTTTTTATCTCACTTTCATTTTCTTTTTTTATTATGATTTTAAATTATTTTCTTTTGTAATTCGTTTTTACTAATATGTTTCTTTATAAAAGAAATTTTTTTATGAACTGCAGTTATTCTCCACGGGAGACAGTTCTGTTCCTACCATTTTATTTTTTTTCTCCCAAAAACACCACATCATGCTTTTTACATTATTTTTATTTTTTTGTCAAAATTATATTTTCATTTATTTAGCTTCTATTGTAGTGTTTTTTTATCAATCATGTGTATCCTCCACGGGAGGTAGTCTTAATCCTGTCGTTTTTTTTCTTTTATTTTTTATCTCACTTTCATTTTCTTTTTTTATTATGATATTAAAATATTTTCTCTCATTATTTTTTTTTATTAATATGTTTCATAAAAGAAACTTTTTACGAACTGCGGGTATTCTCCGTGGAGACAGTTCTGTTCCTACCATTTTATTTTTTCTCACACATTAATTTTCTTTTTTTTATCATCCTTGTTACTTTCTTTTCATTTTTTTTATCAAAATCATATCTTCATTATTTAACTTCTATTGCGGTGTGTTTTCTCTTTTTTGTTTGTTTTTAATTAATCATTCACTCATAATATCATTATTCTTCATTCTCACGTTATTAAAGTGATGTTTTTGTGAATCGTAGGTATCATCAACGGGAGACAGTCTTAATTCTGTCATTTTCCTTTTTTTTATTTTTTATCACACTTTCGTGATTTTTTTATTATGATATTAAAAAAATTTCTCTCATTATTTATTTTTATTAATATGTTTCATTATGAAAGAATCTTTTTATGAATTGCGAGTATTCTCCACGGGAGATAACCCCGTTCCTACCATTTTATCTATTCTATTTACTCTATATTAAAATTGTTCCCCCAGTACATGTGTCGTGTTTTCAAACTTCCGTTTTTTTATTCTCAAATTTACTCTATATTAAAATTGTTCCCACAGTACATGTGTCGTGTTTTCAAACTTCTGTTTTTTTTTATTCTCAATTTAGTAATAATTTTTACAAGTATCCTTCACGGGAGAGTCTTGCTTTTTGTCATTTTTTATTTCTATTGCACTTTTATTTTCTTTTTTTATTATATTAAATATTTTTCACTAATTATTCGTTCCTATAATTTGTTTTATTATAAAAGCAATTTTTTTAATGAACCACGAGAGGCAGTCTTGCTCTTACCATATTTTTTTTTTCTTTTTTTTTCTCATACATTAATTTTCTTTTTATTATTATATTAAAACATATTTCCTTAATATGAGTGTGTTTGGCAAGGCCAATAAGCTAGCTACTAGCTTATTTGACTAGATTATAAGCTAGTTTGACCAACACAAAAGTGTTTGGTAAGGTACATCAAAGTAGCTTATTTTAGGAGCTTCTAGCTCATAAGCTACAAGCTACTTCACCTAGTTTCTAACTTGTACCTTATTTAATTTTCTTCCATCACTATCCTTATATTTTAATACATTTCCATTATTATTCTTAATTTCTTTTTACCTATTATTATATATTTTCAATTTTAGTGAAAAAACCTTCCAATTTCTTTTTACCTATTATTACATATATAATAAGTGATTTAAAAAGTTACGAATTAATTAAATTGTTATTTTCTTTTCACTATTTTATGAAATTATTTTTATATTATATTATTTATTTTATTAATTTCATTATTTATTTTAATTTTTAATTAAATATTTTATTACTAAAAAGTTTAATAAGAATTTAATTATTTTTTTAAAAATATAAAATTATAATTGCATAATAATATTTTTTTTTTCTAAAAAACACAAATAAAATTTATATAATAAAATTTATGTAGTTATGCCCTTTTATGTTATTTTACATTTACTAACTAGCTCATCAGCTAGTTTTACCAAACACTTCTAATTCAATAAGTTAGCTTATCAGCTCGGAGCTTATAAGTTAGGAGCTTATCAACTAGCAGCTAGCTTCTCAGCTAGAAGCTAGCTTATCACGTGCCTTCGCACGGGTCACCTGCTAGTTTACCCTAAGGTAGCGTTTCGTAGTGGAACGGGACAGAACGGAACAGAACGGAATGGAACAGAACAATAATACATTTATAACCGTGTTTGGTAACAGCAGAACAGAACGGAACCATGTGTTCTATTCTGCGTTTGGTGCTTGTTGAACAGAACAAAACACCATGTTTAATTACATATATATCCCTATCCTGTTTAATGTTTGATTGAGTATAAAAAACTAAAGTAAACAAAATAGAACATTTTTTCACATTTGCTATTTTATGACTATTATTATATAATATTCTTAAAATTTATTAATATATTAATATTTATATTTTATAAAATATTTTATAATTATTTTCTAAATTCGTAAATATAAAATATTTGATAAAATATAATTAACTTAAATATATTGTTATTACTATATAAAAAAGTTTCAAATAAAAAAAATAATATTAGACAACAAATCCAATAGCCACACAAACCAAATTTACTAAAAAAACACTAAGGGTTCGTTTGGCCCAGCTTTTTTTCAGCTTATAAGTTGCTTGAAAGCTGAAGTAAAAAATAAGAGCTTTTAAAAATAAAGTAAAAGTTGTTTAGTAGATTTAATTTTTTTAAAAATAATTTTTGTTCTAATTAGTGTATTAATCACTTAGAGCGATTAATTGTCCTTTTCAAAGGTATAACTATAATCAAGATGGAAATGAATATGGATTGAAATACCCTTATACTCCTTTTAAAAAAATTTAATTTATAAAAAAGAAAATTAATCCACATATCAAGTATTTTTGGGATTAATTTAACCAATAAAATACCATATATAGACCAATTTGACGGACAAAATGTGTAATTCTTATTAATATAATTTAATATTATTTGGTAATTTATCTCTTTGTACATAAATTTTTTTCTCCTTTAAATCAAATATCTAATTATTATTATTATTATTATTATTATTATTATTATAATAATAATAATAATAATAATAATAATAATAATAATAATAATAATAATAAGTAAAACCAATGTTAAATTCCAATTCTATTATGCTTGCCGTGGCAGATCAGTTGGCCCACCATTGCAGTAGTAGCGATGAAGGCGTTATCTTCTTGGATCAACAAGACCACCTCATCTTTTAGATTTACTGGCAGCTGATTCTCCTGCCTAGTTTTATTTCCTCTACTTGCTTTTCAGAGACTAGAAGGTTAGGGACACTATACTGGGAGTCTGGGGATTAAGAAACTTGTTCAGGGAGTGCGTGGGATTTGTTGAGGAAGAATTTTTTTTTTATCAAAAAAGGGACTTTTATGAAAAAAATAAGGTAATACTTTTTTTATCAAATTTACGAGTCGAAGAAGGGTCTTTATGGAAAAGCTCCGTGCAAGCAAAAATAAAGCCCCCTTTTTCTAGCTTTTTTTAAAGTTCTTTTCCTTCAGTAAAAATAAGTGGCTTAATTTTGTAAAGAGCTTTTCTAAAACATTGTTTGGTGTGGCTTTTACTTTTAAGTGGCTTATAAGTTAAAAAAAAGCCACACCAAACGAGCACCAAATTACTTGTTTTTATATATACTAGTCGGATACCCGTGCGTTGCACGGGACAGGAAAATGAGAGAAATTATAGAGGGTCGAGTATTAAATTTAACTACTAAAACATGTAAAACTATGTATTACAAAACTTGTTCATACAAAACAATATTGGGCTTGAAATTTTAAGTGAAATCACTATATGAAAAATTATAAGCAGTCACTACAAGAAGTTTCTTGAATAACTTTAAAAAAATGTGGAAAGGTCATAAAAAAATGTTAGTATATGCCTTTCATTGCTTGAACACATATGGAATAAACATGATTTTATCAATAATAATAATAATAATAATAACAAACAATAATAAAGCTTAATTAAAATATCTGAGAAGTAACCTAATTTAAATTTTGGAAGACTTCTTTGTATACAACATTTGCAGTTATGTTTGAAATGTGTGCTTCATCATCTGTTATGAGTAGTTTCAATCCTCTTCTGTTTGTCACTCTGGATACTGCAACATATAATTGCTTATGGGAGAAGACAGACTTTGGCATGTAATTTCTGACATGCTTCAAAGATTGTCCTTAGCTTTTATTGATAGTTATTGCAAATGATACAACAATGGGGAATTGCCTTATCTGAAACTCAAATTTTGCTCTAATGTATGATCCTCAAGTTGCAGCAGACGAATTTACAATGAGGGAGAAGTATTATGCACAATTGAAGCGATAGGATCAACCATATATGATATCATCAAATTATTTGGAATTTCAACAGTAACCTCTCCATCATTTGATTCCCCTCAATCTCCAATACTAAGCCTCATTTATTTTATTTTATTTTTGTTTTTACTCTTTAAAATCATCTTGAAAAGGAACTAAAAAATGCACAGTTTTACTTAAACATAAGGACTAAAAAGAATAAAATCTAAAAAAAGAAATTTCAAAAAATATAAAGAAATTGAAGAGCATTGTTTTATCTCTTGTACTAATAATCTATTATGTTGACAATTTTGAGTGACCATTTTGTACATATTGATATTTATTATTGTCAAAATTTTAATTAACTATTTCATAAAAATACTCGTACAAAACACATGATACTTGATTAGTTGTTAACTTATTTTTAAAATGTAAAAAGAAAGACAAATAAAAATAATATGTAAAAGTATACATGGCATAAGTTATCATTAACAAAATTTTATAATAATAAAATCAAATTTAAAAATTTATTTTTTTATATTTTATAAAAAGAACTATGCAATATATAGGGGATACTTGTAAGTTTAATTATAAAATTAAGAAAAAAATAAAAAATAGGAAAAAATAATACATGACACAAACCAATATTATAAATTTTTTAAATTATTTATATTTCAAATTTTATATTTTAATTTAATTTATTGAAATTAAATTAATGTTGAAGATATGTTTTAATAGATTTGTTACACTTAATAACACTAATTTAATTTTAAAATTAAAAAATAGAAATGAAATGTTAAACAAATACATGAGACAAATTGTGGCTAAAATAATATTTTTAGTTGAACTTTTTTTAAAAAATATTTTAAAATCCAAATTTTCATGTTATTTTATTTGTGATATTTTAAATTTATTTTTTAATGTAACAAAAATACTTGTTTAAGTTTAATTCTACAATATATAAGATAGTTTTATATCTCATTTTTTGTTTATATCCCTTTGTATTTCTCTCATTACGGTCATTATTGCAACTTTCACCTTCTCTCACTTCATTTTCTTCTTTTATTTTTTATTTCTCTATTCCCTACACTTGTTACACCGCAAAGAGGTGTCAAAGTTTTAATACTTTTAAAAAGTGGAATTTTTTTACACACCTTTATTTTACATTTTATTTCACACTTCATTTTTCTCTCTTTTTTATCACATTAAAATATTATTTTAAATGAACTCAGCATATTAAAAGATTTTTTTTTCAATGAATAGTAAAAGGTAAATTATGTTATAGATATTATAGATAACACGTTTAAATAATGTAACAATTTCAAGGAAATTCTATTGGATTTAGTTAGTTGTTATCTACCTCCTCAGATATCCAATTTGGAACAAAGATAAATCTATGGAAGGGTGTTAACGTGGGAAATGTCGATGTGATATTTGTTTAAAAGATTATTGTCTTCCTCCATCTGCTTGCCAACGATACCTCCTCGGTGATTCTTGCAAGCTTGGAAATTGGTTGCCTCATTGAGTACTATCAAATTTAATAAGCCATGCACACATTTTCATGATCTTTAATTTGTTATTCAATATCTAAAAACATTTGATAAATGTGTATTCTAATATAAAAAGTAACATGAATCTTTAAGCATGATCATTGTTATTGAGCATAATATTGCAATTATTGCAGCTTTGTCTATGTTCGCCATTGCTGTATAAATATCTGGAGAAGATAAATTGTGCTTTGACCATTGCTGATGAGCACTTCCTGTTAAGCTATCATAGGAGAAGTTAGTTCTTAAATCATCAAACATTTTATAGCAGTAGTGCTATATTGCCGATATGGTTACATTAATTTGATCCATTTTTTCAATTTTAGTTCCAATAACATCATGAGGTAATTTTTGGTTCCTAGGTAACTTTTATTTGGTGGGTCAAATCAAAGCCCAACAAAATTGTCTATTTCTCTCTATCTTGTGGAGATGCCCGCCTAAGATGATCTTTTTTGGTAGGGTCCACCTAACATGAATTGCTTCTCCTCAAACACACACACACATAGTTAAGTTCCTAGTTGGAGCTTGAAATAGAAGTTAAGGATTTCTAATCTTGTCTTATTCCAAATAATACATCATTGTATAAAATACTAAAACATGCAATTTTTCGGATTTGAGTAAACGTTGCACTTGGGAAAAAGAAAAACCAAATGAGAATTCTGCTTGCAATACAACCACTAAAATTGCATTTAAGGAAGACTCCTTTGATAAGGCTTCATCTGTTTGTACCTTCTAGCGTAGACAATATACACCAACATATTTAAGAAACCGAGTCTAGCTAGAAGCTAGAAAAAATACTCAAGGTGGCCCATATTCAAATTATCTGTTATCCATCAAGAACTTCCATCTCCTATTGTAAGGTAATAAAAAAAATGAGAATGAAAGAGCTCAAGTAATTCCCCATTGAATTTGTTAAAAATGTCAATGCTCAATGCGATGTAGAAACTACACATGACATCCGGTGCTTGATCAGTAAAAATCATGTTGTTCTACAAAGGTGAATACCTTAACAACACCAAGCAAGAAATATTGATGTATCTGCCATAACAGGAAAAAAATCATAATGGTGCTTAAAGTTAAGCATAATAATAGATCAAATGAGCTAATTGTAATATGTTGATTATGTGTTGCACAATATTTGGACTTTTAAAAACGAAGAATGCAGAGATTATAAGTAATCAACGACAGTAGTCATAATAGCAACGCATTTAAAATGGATAGTTGAAGATTAACATCATGAAGTCCTTGTCTATGGAGGTCAAATAGCTTTTCTAAGCATCCTAAATCATACCATAACATAATCACAGAAAAAGATTGCCAGAAGGTTAATTAGCAACACATTTCCAATTGATAAAGGGTATAATGGTGATGCTACCAACGCATTTAAAATGGATAAAGGCTAAATTTTTAAGTGAGTTAATTGAAAGAATTGGCATCACTTGGGATTTTAACTACATAAATTAAATGTAGCATGTAACATCATAAATTTTATTAGGATAAATATTAATTAAATTAAATAGATTAATTAAGAAAATAATTAATTAGTGGGAAATAAATAATAGGAGTCTTGTTATTATTAGTTTTATTTCGTAAAGATAATTTTTATTGAAAATAGAATAATGGGGGGAGAGAGTGGGCCCAAGCCCAATTAATTATTTTAGTAAGGAGGGGTTAATAAAGTACCCTAATCCTTATTCGTATCATTCGTCAGTAAGCGAAACGCTAAGGAGGGGAGAAACGGAGTCTCAAGAGAGAGCTGCTGTGGAGTGAACGCCAAGAATACAAGAAAAGACTTCCTTGCTGTGATCAAGCTTCGCTTAAGGTACGGTGAGGGAGAGGGTGTTGCTTGTATATGCATGTAGGGGTGCTTGGGTAGTAACCTAAGAGTATAAATTCGTATTGATGTATGTATAACTGTGAATGAATGATATAAACTGTTGATTTATGGTTGATTGGATGTCCAGTGATGATTTATTGGGTGAGATTAAAGATGATATTGAGAATAATGAAAAGGGGAATTAGGGATTTGAGAATTGGGGATTTTGATGAATTGGTTGTATAATCTGAAAAAGATTGTTGTTCTGCTGAGTTTTAGATGATATTAATGTTTATGAATGTTGTTTATTCGAAAAGATTGATTAGAGATTGATTGGAATGGTTTAGAGATGTTAGAAATCGTGAAATTTGCGATCTGCGTCGCGGGTAATCGATTACCGGGTGTGGTAATCGATTACCAGGGTGTTCTGGGCAACCCAGAAATGTTGTTTGCTGATGGTAATCGATTACCAGAGAGTTTGGTCGCAGGTAATCGATTACAGGGGTGCTGTAATCGATTACCAGAGACTTTGTTTGCAGGTAATCGATTACTGGAGGTTGGTAATCGATTACCAGAGTGGATTTTGAGAGCCTAAGTGTTCAATGATGCTTGATATGCTTGATAATGGTTTGGTATGCATATAATTGGTGATTATGCTATATATTTGATGATGTTATTTGGAATGCATATGGTTGGTTAACATGCTATGAACATACAATATAATAAATAATGATGTTACTTGAGTTGTGTGGGCCCATAGAGGGAGTACAACTTAAGAGAGATGCCTTGAGTATGTGTGATGAGACCTGAATTGTGCGGGCCCATAGAGGGGGTACATTTCAGGAGGTGAACTGCGTTGTGCGGGCCCATAGAGGGGGTACAACTCAGGGGATCAGGAAGGGGCGTTCGATGCACGGGCCCATAGAGGGGGGTGCAACCTAGGAGTGATTGTACTGGCCCATAGAGGGGGTGTAACCTAGGGTTGAATGTCGTTGTGCGGGCCCAAAGAGGGGTACAACCTATCGGTTTGTGTGGTGATGCCGGTAGACTATCTTGGTATAACTAGAGTGATTGACGAGATGCACCCATTGTGTGGAGTTCCAAGTCATGATCTTTGGGTAGATGATGAGATGAGTATTGGTGCATGTGATAGTTGGAATACTCAACGATGGAATTGAGTTATATAATGATGAGTTTTTGTGCATATAATATATTGGAATACTCAACGATGAAATTGGGTCATATGATAATGTTAATGAGTTTGGATGCATACATGTTGGATGTATATGTGTTATATTTGATGATGATATTGTGTTATTAAATGATGTTGTGAGTATTAATGATGAGTGAGTATTATGTGAGCATGTGACTCCTTTAGTGAATGATGGTATGAGATTATCTGTTGAGATAGATGAATAGCTTTATGCTGATTTATGAATGTTGCTTATTTGATGGATTATTGGATGTTTTGGTATGAGGTATGATGATTGTTGATGTTGTTTATATGTGGGTGAAGATAGGGTAGCCTCCTATGTGTATGTATGAGTAGTATTCTTTTCCTCACCGCATACTGTGGATATTATTTTACAGGTGTTGATGAGGACACGATTGGTGTTAAATTTGATTAAAGGGAATGTGCTCTGATAGCTATGACATCAGAGTATAATTTTGGGGGTCTTTTATTATGTTTCTAGTTAGGAAGACTTTTGGTGTAAACTATTTTGGATGTCTTACACGGCAAGTAGGATGTTCAGTATTTTTATTTTCTTTGGAGATTCCGCTGCATGAGTGTTGGATTATAATTGAGTTTTATTTCGTTTTAACTAAGTTGTTTTCGAACTAATGAGGTTTTTGGAAAGAGAGTTTTGTGAACCTTTTACCCATCGTGAGACATTGCCTTTTCCATAATTCAATTTATTAAACATATAAGAGTATGGGTTAGAAGGGTGTCACATAGCAATTATGCTACTATGAGAACAATGACACCCAAAAAGAGTCCAACAATACCAATAAAGGTGGAAAGACCATTTAACTAAATGTTATATTTAGAACTCCTAGCTAAACTTACAAAAAGAAGTAGAAACTAAAAAAGAAACCACATGTTGAAAAGGGGACCTGCAAAGGTGTTTTGTCACCAATATTTTCTAAAATGCTAGCCATTAGAAGCCCCACTCAGTACTATTATCGATAGAAGTTACCTAAGCAAATAATGCAATCACAACAAAAAGAAAATTCAGAAAGGGGATGTGGTCTAAAAATAAGATATAACAAATATAATCAATTTTAATATTTCTAACAATTGGGAGAAGTGGAATACAATATTTCTCTCTGCATCAGTTGATTTTAAAATTAAAAATTAACTTGGGAATAAAAATCCATCTTAAACATCATGCACTAAATCAATTAGGAAAACTCATCTACTTACTTAAAATAGTTTATCTATCTGTCAGTATTCAATTCTATTTTAATGTGTACTCTACTCAGTTTGATGTTGTGAAGTACCCTCTCTGAAAGCCACAGGCATAGGCTACAAAGCATTCTCATCTTGCAATATATAGCAATAGAAAGTTTAATATTTGTTAGAGAAATTCAAATTTAGAATCAAAAGGAGAATGCAAATTCAAATCAGATTTAGAGAAAATTCAAATCAAATTCAAATAAGTGTTGTCATAAGTATGACAACATAAGAAAAAGTAAGGTCATCTAACAAAGATACAAAGAAAACAATTCCAATAATCCTTAATTGAGACAACTTAGAAATTTTTTCTTGCATTAAAAAACTAAAAATCAATTATAGATCTAATAGGAAATTTAAATAACTCTACCAAGACATTTTTCATCTCCTCTCAGAATTTCTTTAAAATGGAAAAACCAAATTAAAAAATATAACTTAACTAAAGAAATTATTTTTCAAATGTGTACAAAATAAAAAACATATTTAGAAAGTAATTCTAACCCAAATTATCTTATTTCCTTAAACTTTCAAATAAAGTACAAATCAAGTAGTATCTGACAAAAAGATGTCATTTTAAAATCATAAGATAAATTAGTAACATAAGATAAATAGATATAAAATATTTAATAAAAAAAGCTTAACAAATATAGAAAACTAAATCAGAGATTAAAATATAAAATAGAACATAATTAAAGCAATTATTTGTCGGATGTGTAAAGAATAAAAATTATTAAATACATATTCAAATCTTAATAAAACCAACAAAAATATAAAACCTATCAATCTATATTCAAATAAAATCAAATTTAGAATCAGGACATGTTTATACACACTAATTAAAATAGGTTTATACTCACCTAAACCAAGCTCAAACAGCAAGCTACCGCTCTCCACCTCTCCTAAATGACACATCACACATATGATGCCACCTAAAGTTTGAAATGGGAACATGCCTTAGTGAAAGATTCTAGAAATCAGAGACTAATGCCACATTTATGTAATTTACAAATTGAAGAGAAGGGGGTTCTGGATAATGTTGCTATTTTTTTTATTTTCTTCTAAATCTTTAGATTCTCTTCTATTATAGTCTAATTGTTATGCTTCCTTTTAAAATCATAACCAATGAATGTTTTTGTTATCATCTCATGCCTTTCACCAATCTCATGTATGTGCTTAGTGGTGGTCCGTGAGCACTGGTGGGAAAAACACAAGTTTATACACTTTGATTATGATTCAAAGCAATGTTTATAAATTCTTAAGGAATCCACTATATAAATACTCTGCAGTACCCATTGAAGTCATAGGTGCTTCTATCTTGCTAGTTTCATTGCCACTGCAGCTTAAGAGTCTATAGGATGTCAATTTCCAGTCAAAGAAGTTAACAACATGACAATTTTAGATGACAGGAGGTCTACCTTTATATGAATTAACAACAACTTTCAAATATATATACAAAACTTCAATTTTTTTCTTCCTAAGTCATAGTCCTATATGTAGTGTTAATATAAACATCCTATTTATGGATAAGCTTTCTAGTCAGAATCATATTTGATTGCTAGTAAGTTTCCCATTTGACTCATTTTTTAATCAGGAATACAATCTTTCCTTCACATACTGCAGTAACTATTCCATTAACAATACTTTGGTGATTGAAAGTCATTTATGTCAGAAAGAATTGCTTTATTAATATTGCCATTTATTATCTTCATAGTTATCACAGTATACAATGGAAAATAAAGACTGCTAAATAGACATAAAAATTGCAGACACCACACATACAGCTTACAAATGTGAAAAGGAAACCTTTTGACAGATAAGAAAATGGAAGCAGCAGAGCAAGATAAAAAACTACCTGGTGTAGAAAATATGAAGGGGAGGCTAACAGTTGAATAACTTTCATGAAAAGAGAGAGACACGAAAAGCGGAAACCAATAATAAAGCAATTAGTGGGAAAGAGTATCAGCAATTAGAACAAACATTAATCTCTGAATTTACGAAACAGAGAGTATCAGAACCAATGTCATTTGAACAAACATTAATCTCTGAATTTATGAAACAGAGAACCAAGGTAATCAGAGAGCCAAAAAAATGACACAAACCCAGCAATCATATTAACATTTTCTTATTTTTAGAGTTTACAAAGTCACAGTTCACAAACAATAATAGGAAAATTTAGGAAACTGAGAACTAAGCAAGATAGAGAACCAAAAAAATCACAAAAGTGAAATTCCCACATAACAAAATGGCCAATTTACAATTAATATGAGAACTTAAACTCAAAAATAATATAACAATGAAAACTAAAACATCAACTAATAGTTTGCAGAATTTAAACTCATCATTCCTGAACAAAATTGCATAATTTTTTCAATGGGAGAAACATATTAGTAAGCCCAAAAATCTAAAATATTTGCACAGAAGAAATGAAAGTTACTAAATCTTACCCAAAATTGGTGCTAATCGGCAAGGAATTAACAAATTTGAGTGACCCGAACTCCGATTGAAGATCTATGACAGGAAGACAAAGAAGCGGAAAGCAAAAGACGCAAAACGACTATCACATGCAACAAAAATTATGAAACAGAAAAAGGGGGAAGGAAACTAAAAACCCTAACCATTACCACCTTCAAAAGACAGGAGCCACAACGCAGTGAAGAACGAAAACACAGCCACAGGCACGATGAAGATCATTATTTCTGAACAAAATTCTAAAGCTCAATTGAAGAAACACTCACCCAAGGGGCTTCATTGCTAGGTTGTTCCGCCAACTCTTGCAGTATGTCGATCCAAATTCCAATTTGCTTTCTTTCATATACTTCAATGACTCTTCACTGATCACCCTCACCATCTAGCCCTTGCCAGCAACGTCGCCTCCCTCTACAACTGGTGCCATGGTCGACGCACCAGCAATCATCTTAATCTTGAAGCCAACAACTCACAAAATAAAAAATTTAGGGCAGAAAGAAAAGGACAACCAAAAAAGTCTCGCAAGCAAGAAAAAATGGACCTTTCCCTATCTTCTATCCGCTGTTCTAAAATCTTTCATAGCTCAAAAACCATCTTCACAACTTACAACCTCTTTGGGATGGGAGAGAGAAAGAGGGTGACACAAAATAAAAAAAAAAAGGGAGGCAAAGAAACTCTAAAGAAGCTTTTGCGATGCAAAAATTACAAAAAAAAAAAAAAAAAAAAAAAAAAAAAAAAAAAAACGGGAGGTGCGACTTGAAGAGTATTCCTGCCTAGAGAGACACGGGAAGGGGAAATTAATATTGTTCCACTTAGGGAAAGAGTATATGCAATTACTCTTAACTGAAGAATCACATTCACATTTCTCAAACCCACTAAAATATATTTGAAATTTGAAATCATATTTTTTTAATTCAAAATAAATTAAATAAATACATAATGACAGATTTAGCCTCTTTTTTTTCGGGAAAATGTAGTTCCCACTCATTTGCTTTTAGATATATTAAGATTAAGATTAAGATAAGATATATATATATATATTAACATTGATTTGAATGGTCCAACATCCTCTTTATTTGAATGGGGAAAAGAACAATAATTCAAATTATGTAAATAGTAGAGCACAATAATTCAAATGATGCAAATAGCAAAGCAAAAGAGAAAAAAAAAACATGTTTTGTCCTTGTGTGCGGCGGGAGAAACGAATAGTGCAGGGAGAGTGAAAAAGGAGTAGCGAATAGTGCAGGGCAAAAAAGGATTGCGGCAAGGGTTTTGATTTTTAGTTGGGTGTGCAGTGGAAGAGTTTAAAGATAAGGAGTGGTAATTTTGTCATTAAAAAATGTTTAATAAAAGGTCATGTTCCGTTCCAGTAGGTTCCACCTTTTTTTAGGGAACAAAAGTGTTCCACTATTTTAATCATATGTCCCGTTCTGTTCTCCCTTTTAATTTCATCAAACAGGAACAGAACTCATATGTCTTGTTCTGTTCCGTTCTGAAGTGTCTACCAAACGCTACCTGAATCTAAAACTATCCGATACTTATCAGTTCTCACCTCAGACTCTCACGCTCTGTGCCTCCCTCACTCACGCATTTGAAGTTTGAATGAACCCTAGCAGACAATAAGCAGTAGCAGCCCGTAGCCGCCGCGCTACGCCTCCGCTCGTGTCTTCATCTATGGCTCTGCGCCTCCGCCAGTCTCTGTCTTCATCTGCGGCTCTGCCTTCTTTCCCGTGGCCTAGCTCCACCCCTTCTGCCTCCGTTTGCGCCTCCATAGGCCATGGCCTGGTTCGATCATCTCTTTGTCTCCGTGAACGCTTCTATTTTGTTCAATTTAACCGGTAACATCTATTTCCTTCTCTGTTTGTAATTGATAATATTTGATAGGAATTGATAGCAAGTGATTTCTCTGTTACTTTGTTAGTATTTCTTTCTTTGTTAGTATACATCAATACATGTTCTTAATCGTTGCTTCTTCTGATGGAGTTTTGTTTCTTCTACAGAAGCTATATTCCTTCCAAAGGATGTCACTGTTACTGTTGTTTCTTCTCAACTGCTTTGTTGCTTTCTTTCAATGTTTTTTTAAGTGACCTATTTCTTCTTTCTTTATAGAAGAATTGCAGGCTTCGTTTCTTCTATTCTTGGATTTTCATAATTGGCATCTTCTGAAGAGTCTTTGAATATGTACTTTCTTTAACACATGCTCAAATGAAATCATTAGTTCATTAAATCAGAATTTATACCTACTGAAATTAGAGAGGTTGTTATTATTAAAACCTTCATAGGGGATTTTGATCCTTACAGTGGGAATCAGGTAGGCCAGGCCTGTTTCAAAATTTTAAAGCCTAAGTCTGGCCTTTTACCTGTGATAGGCTTTAATTAGTACCTAGGCCTGGTTCTTTACAAGGCCTGTTAAGCCTACAAGCCTATTTAAAAGCCTACATGTAATGAAGGCCAATAAAAAGGCCTAAAGCCTATTTATATTCTTGGCTAATAGGCTGGCAGGCCCAAAGGCCTATTTCCAGCCTTGTAAATTTCCTACTTGTTCCAACTTCCAACAATTATTGTACAGTTCCTTAGCAGAAAAAATATAGGATTTAATTTTCTGAATTTCATCAATTTCAAACACATAGCATTACCCTGAAAATGACCAGACTAAAAACAAGAATAGAGTGAATAGAATAAACACCTTCATTGCTCTCATATGGAGAAGACATTTGGAAGACCTATTTCATTACAAATTAAAAAAGCCCAACTAAGCTATGCATTAAAAGATAAAACAGATTTTTGTAAATACGGAGCAAATAATTTTAAAAAGGATGTGAAAATTTTAGATGAATACAGACCAAATGATTTAAATCCCCTTTTCCATTAAAAACTCCTACTTAGATTTGTATAATGTACACTCAATTAATTATGCATTCATTACACCAGCAAGAGATCCTTCCCAAAGACTACTAGGAGTTTCTGATTGTCTAACCACACCTCCATGGAAAACTGAAGCAAACTTTGATGACTCGGGTATCAGAAACCAAAGGAGGCAAGATTTAGATCAGCAAGTTGAGGATGTAGACAGCTAAGTTAATGACATCCATTAGAATAATGGAACAAGCCAAAGGATCTTGTCTTTCCCTCACTAAATTAAAAAAGAGTATTATGTATATATCCAACATCTGTGTATCTTTTGTGTGATATATCATACTTTCATCATTTGTGCAGATCAATTATTCATCATTGCTGTCTCATAACTATATTTTTCTGAATTCCAAGAACCTACGTGACAATTTATGTGTGAAATACTATGATATAGTTTACCAGTGCATGTGCGAACCCATTCAGCAACAGTATTAAGGGAAGGGAAAAGAGTTAACATTTGAAGTATTTGTTTCAGGGGAAAAGAAAAGTATCTGTTGCATTTAAAGATTTAGCTTTCATTATCCTTGTGCATTTTACTCAATTTTAAGCCCTTAAGCTTTCTGTTGTTCTTCCTCATTTCCTAGTAACTATCTTTTTGCAAAAGCCAACCAACCAAAAGAGATACTTGTTACAGCTCCATTAAAAAGCTCTGCAAATCTAGCTTAGAGGTTGAAAGGATTTCCACAAAGAAGCCCATATTCTTAACATGTCCTATCAAATATTTCCTTTCGGTGACTCACTGGTTCCTTTTATCTTTCACTTGAGGCTAAATTCTTACTTTAAGCAACAATTAAGAACATGTATTGATGTATACTAACAGAGAAAGAAATACTAACAAAGTAACAGAGAAATCACTTGTTATCAATTCCTATCAAATATTATCAATTACAAACAGAGAAGGAAATAGATGTTACCAGTTAAATTGAACAAAATAGAAGCGGTCACGGAGACAAAGAGATTATCGAACCAGACCATGGCCTACGGAGGCGCAAACGGAGGCAGAAGGGGTGGAGCTAGGCCACGGGAAAGGAGGCAGAGTCGCAGATGAAGACAGAGACTGGCGGAGGCGGAGCGCGGACGCGATGAAGACAGAGACTGGCGGAGGCGCAAAGCCGCAGATGAAGACGCGAGCGGAGGGTTAAATTTTGATTCCCACTGTAAGGATCAAAATCCCCTATGAAGGTTTTAATAATAACAACCTCTCTAATTTTAGTAGGTATAAATTCTGATTTAATGAACTAATGATTTCATTTGAGCATGTGTTAAAGAAAGTAAAGATTCAAAGACTCTTCAGAAGATGCCAATTATGAAAATCCAAGAATAGAAGAAACGAAGCCTGCAATTCTTCTATAAAGAAAGAAGAAATAGGCCACTTAAAAAAACATTGAAAGAAAGCAACAAAGCAGTTGAGAAGAAACAACATTAACAGTGACATCCTTTGGAAGGAATATAGCTTCTGGAGAAGAAACAAAACTCCATCAGAAGAAGAAAGTTGTTCAATATAATAGATTGAATAAACCTGAGCCCTCTAAATGAAGAATATTTTCTCAGAAGAAAGAATTAGAAGGAAGATTCACTATTAAATACTCTGCAGAAGAAAGCATCATCAGAGAACCCCAGTTTATTCTCCTGCAGAATAATAGAAGTTTGTTTCTTCTTCATTTTATAATATTTAATATAACCCTCTGCATAAATATAAAATACACATCTCAGTGGAGAAAATAGTCTGCAGATAATTTTCTGTAGCTATTCACTATCTGTATCTTCTGCAGAAGAAGCTGCAGTTGGTTAGAAGCCTTCAGTGGTTGTAAAAGAAATCAGTTGATGAGCCTGAAGAGGCTGCAGAAGAATACTAGTGGTAAGGTGTACCCAAGGTCATTGTAATAGTAAAGTCTGAGTAAGAAAATCCTACTTTGTGTAGGGACTGGACGTAGCCTCTAGTTGGAAGAGGTGAACCGGTATAAAATCTGTGTGTGCAATCTTTCTATCCTTACCTCTCTTTATTTTACGTTGATCACATTTGCATAAAATCAATTTGAAAAATAAGCAATACCTAAGTAAGTGTTATCTGTTAAATAGATTTCATACTGGAACCATATCTTCTGCATATTGCATTACTTATAATATCCTTCTTCTAAAGTGTTTAAAACTTTTAATACAAAGCCAAGGTTTTCTTGAGCAGACAAAGTATTAAAAGAAAATTTGCAGAAAGTTAAAAAGGATCACAATTCAACTCTCCTTCTTGTGATTGGAATTTCAACTTCAATTGGTACAAGAGCTTGCCTCTAGGGTTGAACTCACTTAACAGTGAGAGAGGAAAGATTAAGGAAGAGGGACAACCATGGAGCTGCAATGTTTATCCCAGAAGGATCATCAACAAACAGACCTCCTTCTTTCAATGGAAATGATTACTACTATTGTAAAGACAAAATGAAATTATTTCTAGAATCCCAAGACATTGATCTTTGGGATATCATAGAAAATGGAAATTACATCCCTATGGTCAGAAGAACCAAAATTCTAACTCCTCCTAAAGAAGGAGAATCAGAAGTCCAAGAAGAACCTCCAAAGGCTAAGCCTAGAGAAGAATGGACTCTGGAAGATAAGCAAAGGTATCTTCTAAATTCTAAAGCAAAATTCTTTCTTCTTTGTGCCTTGAGCAGAGGAGAATATGACAAAGTAGCTGGCTGCTTCACTGCAAAAGAAATATGGGACACACTGAAAATTGCTCATGAAGGAACTGATCAAGTAAAAGAATCAAAAATTAATATTTTGATCCATCAATATGAAATGTTCAATATGATTGAGCATGAATCTATTGATGAAATGTTCAGCAGATTCACTGTCATCATAAATGATCTCAAATCTCTTGGTAAAAGCTATTCTAATCAAGAGCAAGTCAGAAAAATCCTTAGAAGTCTTCCAAAAATATGGAGACCTAAGGTAACAGCAATTCAGGAAGCAAAAGATCTTGTTGCGCTGAAACTAGATGAACTTCTTGGCTCATTGAAAGTTCATGAACAAGAACTCATGGATGAACTGCCAAGGAAAGGAAAATCAATTGCTCTTAAAGCTAGCACCTCAAAGAAAAGCAACACTGCATCAACAGAAGAAAAGGCTGCTGAAGGAGAATCCTCCTCTGAAAATGATGATGAACTTGCCTTCATATCCAAAAGAATCTAAAGAATGATCAGAAGAAAGGGCAGAGGAAAAAGGTTTTTCAATCTAAAAAAGGATGGACAAAAGAGTGAAGGATTCAAAGGATCAATCATCTGCTATGAATGCAACAAGCCAGGACACATCAAGGCAGAATGTCCTCAACTGAAAAAGGACCCAAAACCCTTCCAGAAGAAGAAGGTCATGATGACAACCTGGGATGATTCAGAAAGTTCTTCAGAGGAAGAAACTGAAGATGAGATAGCAAACCTATGCCTCATGGCTGGAAAAAAAGATGAAGATGATGAGGTAATTACTTACAATCCTATTGCATATAGAGAACTAGAAGATGCATTTGAAAATTTACTATCTGACTCACACACACTTGCTCAAAAATGTGCATTGCTTAGAGAACAATTAGTTAAAACTAAGGAAGAAAATGAAAAATTAAAAGAAGATAATGAAAAATTGGCTAAGACAAATCGATGTCTTCAGCACTCCTATTTTAAGCTATCAGAACAAATGAAACAAATTAAATCTGATGCTGCAGAAGATCCAAAATATGTATCACTACAGAAAGAAAACAATCTTCTGCAGAAAAAGATTGATGAACTACAAAATGATTTAAGTAAATTTGTATATAGTACAAGAAACTTAAATAAACTAATTGGAAACAGTAGAGAAAGCACTGATAAAAGAGGATTAGGATATAATCAAGACGAATCATCAAAAAACATTAAAACTATCTTTGTTCTGCCAAAAGGCAACCTCCCAAATGTTCTTGGTGTAACAGAATTGGACACACATCTAACAACTATTACAGAAGAGAAAGGAGTTTTAGAAGAAAGGAACCTAACCACTCAGGACCCAACAGAATTTGGGTACCTAAATCTTTACTATCTTCTGGTGTAGGTACAAGCAAAAAACTGTCAAAGAGAAAGGGCAATGGTTCTTGGACAGTGGCTGCTCAAGACATATGACTGGAGACAAGAACAAATTCATCCAGTTACACAAGATAGAAGGAGGAACAGACACTTTTGGAGACAACAACAAAGCACACATCAAAGGTATTGAAAAAATAGGTATGAAAAATTCTACCCAGATTAACAATGTCTACTATGTAAAAGGATTAAAACATAATCTTCTTAGCATAAATCAACTCTGTGACAGTAGCTATGAAGTTATGTTTCATCCAACACTTTGTGAAATTAGGGAATCATCTACTAAGCAAGTTTATTTTCGGGAATAAGAAACAAAATCTTATATAGCATTAGTTTAGAAGAACTACCTGATCACACTTGTTTTGCTTCTTTTGAAAATGACAAATGGACTTGACATAGAAAAGTAGGTCATCTAAACATGAAAAGTATTTCAAAACTCTCTAAACTAAAATTAGTTAGAGGATTACCAAAAATCAAGTTTTAAAAAGATAAATTTTGTGATGCTTGTGCTAAAGGAAAACAAACTCATTCTAGCTTTCATCCCAAAAATATAATCACTACAAAAAGAGTTTTAGAATTACTACACATTGACTTATTTGGACCCACTAAAACACCTAGTCTAGGAGGTAAAAAATATGGTCTTGTCATAGTAGATGATTACTCTAGATTCACATAGGTTTTATTTCTCCCTACTAAGGATGAATCATTTGATGTCTTCAAAATCTTCTCCAAAAAGATACAAAATGAAAATGGTCAAGCAATTGCTTCAGTAAGAAGTGACCATGGTGGAGAATTTGAAAACTTTTCTTTCAAAAGATTTTTTTGATGAAAGTGGAATCTCTCATAATTTTTCATGTCCTAGAACTCCTCGACAAAATGGAGTTGTTGAAAGAAAAAATAGAACTCTACAAGAAATGGCTAGAACTATGTTAAGTGATAGTGGAATTCAAAAATATTTTTGGGCTGAAGCAGTATCCATTTCCTACTATATACTTAACAGAGTTTCTATCAGAAGCATTCTAAATAAAACCCCATATGAAATCTGGAAAGGAAGAAAAACCAAATATTGCATATTTTCATGTTTTTGGCTGTGATTGTTACATTTTAAATAACAAAGAAAACCTTGAAAATTTTGATGCTAAATCTGAAAAAGGAATATTTCTTGGATATTCTACTACTTCAAAAGCATATAGAATATATAATGTAAAGAATCAAACTATAGAAGAAAGTATGCATGTTATTTTCAATGATACTAACCTTTCTTCTCAAGGAAAGAACAACAATGAATCAGATCACCTACAGAAGATGTCTTCTGAAAATGAGAACCTATTAGGAGATCAAACTGAATAGGAAAAGACCAAAGAAAATATTGCAGAAGATATCTGCACACATAAAGAAGACCTACCTAGGGCATGGAAGCTGATTACAGCTCATCCTCACACTCAAATCATTGGAAACACTTCAGAAGGAGTAAAAACAAGATCTCAGACAAAAAGGGATGAAAAAGATACAGCCTTGATATCTCAAATTGAACCAAAAAATATAAATGATGCTTTAGGAGATGATTCATGGATAAAGGTCATGAAAGAGGAACTTGACCAATTTGAGAAGAACAAAGTCTGAACACTTGTAACACCTCCAAAGAATCACTCCATAATTGGAACTAAGTGGGTCTTTAGAAATAAGATGGATGAAGAAGGTAATGTGATCAGAAATAAAGCAAGGATGGTGGCTCAAGGTTATAACCAACAAGAAGGTATTGATTTTGATGAAACCTTTGCTCCTGTAGCTAGACTAGAAGCTATTAGAATACTTCTTGTAGTTGCTGCATTTAAAAACTTTAAACTATACCAAATGGATGTCAAAAGTGCCTTTTTAAATGGTTTCATAAATGAGGAGGTATATGTGCATCAACCTCCTGGTTTTGAAAATCCAAAACTTCCAAACCATGTCTTTAAATTAACCAAAGCTTTATATAGTCTAAAACAAGCTCCTAGAGCTTGGTATGAGAGACTAAGTAATTTCCTTCTCAACAACGATTTTACAAGAGGACAAATTGATACCACCCTTTTTAGAAAAACTCTTAAGAAGGATTTATTGATTGTGCAAATTTATGTTGATGATATCATTTTTGGATCTACAAATACACAAATGTGCCAAGACTTTTCAGATTTAATGAAAGGAGAATTTGAAATGAGTCTCATGGGGGAACTCAAATTCTTTCTTGGACTTCAAATCAAACAAGAAGAATCTGGAATCTTTATTTATTAAGAAAAATACACAAAAGATCTTCTAAGAAGATACAAAATGGAAGGATCAAAATCTATGAGTACCCCTATGCATCCTTCTACAGTCTTAACTTCGATGAGAAAGGAAAATCAGTTCCTGAAAAGGAATATAGAGGAATGATAGGATCCTTGTTATACCTAACTGCCAATAGACCAAATATTTTGTTTTCAGTAGGACTTTGTGCTAGATTTCAATCTTCTCCAAAAGAGTCACATGTAGCAGCAGTAAAAAGAATACTGAGATATCTTGTTGGAACTACTAACCTTGGTATTTGGTTCAAGAAAGGTACAAGTTTTGATCTCATAGGGTATTGTGATGCTGACTATGCTGGAGATAGACTAGATAGAAGAAGCACAAGTGGTGGATGTCAATTTCTTGGAGAATCTCTTATATCTTGGTCATGCAAAAAACAGCCTACAATAGCACTTTCAACTACAGAAGCAGAATATGTATCTGCTGCAAGCTGTTGTTCTCAAATGCTTTGGATTAAACATCAAATGGAGGATTACAAGTTGAGGTATTTAAATATCCCTATCTTCTGTGATAATACCAGTGCTATAAACTTGTCAAAAAATCCTATTCACCATTCTAGATCCAAACACATTGATATAAAACATCATTTTATTAAAGATCATGTTCAGAAAAGGGAAATTGAGTTAAAGTTCATTGAAACAAAATTTCAAATTGTTGATATTTTTATTAAACCTCTTGTAGAAGATAGATTCAACTTCTTAAGGGAAAGTTAAAATTAATTAGAATAAACTCATAAGTGTTTGAATAGCTAAAGTCAGAACAGAAGAATGCATCTTCTGGAAAATGTCATTATAATACACCTCTTCTTTAGAAGAAAATATGCCTTCTTAAACTTGCCCAATTCAAGTTCTATCTCCTGCTCTAAAACTGACATATCATTTTCCTATGAATTGTCTCTATCAAACCAAGCTGTTTAATTCAGTACATATAGGGACAGTTCTTATACTAAGTCAATATCATAGAATAGGACACGTATCAAGGAAGGAGAATTCAAACTGAATTCAGAAAAAAGGTTCTTTTTGTCTAACAACATAAAAAACCTAAATGTTACACTATTAAGGAAATAAACCTCCTGACTGTTTGGAAGCACTTACTGTTTCCTTAAAAAACCGAGCCAGAACAACATTTCTCTCTCTCTCTCTCCTCTCACGCGCTTCATCTTCTCAAACGGCTAGTTAAGAAACTCTCTATAAACCTTCTACAATAAAGGATATCTCTCACTCTCATCAGCACTGTGTTCCCTAGTCAGAAAATAACATCTCTTATTTCTTCCATTCCAAAAAACACCATACTCTATTTTTCAGTGTCTACCAATACTGCAAAATGAGAATCAAGCATGCAACAGATAAAAAGAAATCCTCATCTCCTGAAGTCTCTGAAAATCCTATAGGGAGTCAAGGACCCCTCTCACAACCAGAAATGGAAATTATTCCATACGAGGAAGTCCTTGAAGTTCAGCCTGTGAAGTCTATTAATCAGGTTGAGCATTCAAACTTGACTCAAAGACTTAATATCCTTTAGTTTTAATGATTAACAAATAAGATTATATAAACAGATTCTACTGAGAAAGGTATTGGTTTGTTGATTGTGTTTCAGGATGAAATATTTATCAAAATCAGAAGATTAGGATCAGAAGAACAAATGCAGGATCAAATATAAAGAAGCTGTCTGAAGAATGCAACTTGTTTGAAGTGCGCAAACCGTTTGAAGACGTGAAGACCATATGAAGACAACATAATGCAGTCTGAAGCAAAGAAGCTGTCTGAAGCAACGAAGCTGTCTGAAGAAGCAGAACTCGTCTGAAGAGTTGAAGCTGTCTGAAGTAGTTCAACACGTCTGAAGTATCAGTGTTGTCTGAAGTCTCACTTATGACGTGGCACCCTCTGCTGAAGTTTGTGAAGACTTTTCTGAACCTCTGCTGCACGTACCTTTTCAAACACGTTTATGGCAAGGAACACAGAGACCTTTCCTGGTGATTTTGAATTTCATACACCACTGAGGAAATCTCTGCAACGCAGAAATTGCAGCAACAATGATGGCAGCTTTATAGCAGCACCAACGTTGTACTCTGTCAGAATTGTGAAGACACCCAGAAGCGTGTCTCACGATGGATTGAATAGCATTCAATGCTTTCTCTAAATGGTGGTATCACAACGGAAATATCATCATCACCAATCCAAAAGAAAGCACAAGAAAAGCTCAGGAGACTAAGCAGAAGCAACAAAGAGAAATGTTTGAATAAAATATTTTAATTCAAACATATTTTATCATCTGCAAGAAACAGCCATTGAACAAGACACCTCACTCAAAGAAGAAAGAAGAAATGGTGTCAGGAAGCAAACAGAAAAGGAGCATATACAAAATTAGCAAGAGGACAAATCCAACGGATACCTCCTCATATACACTCCAAAGAAACGAAGAGGAAATCAGAAGTCAGCTGAAGAAAAGTAAAAGGATATCAAGAGAGAGAACATGCAAAATAATATCAAGAAAATCTCTCTAAAAGAGCTCATCTACAAAAGTGTCAGAACAGGACTGTCTGAACACATATCTGCTAAAGAAGAAGCAACCGTTTGAGACACTATTAAGTAACGGCTATATGAGCCACATCATCAACATCTCAACGGTATTATGAATCATCTTCAAACGACTATATTCCAACAGAACATATAAATAGCCTCAAGGAAGAATTTGAAGATGTTGAACTCATTCACTTGGTTCAATCAGTTGATCAAGATATATCAGAAAAATCTTATTGGTGTTGACCATGCTTACTTGAATCAACCATGCTGCTGATCTATTGATCAGTTAGTCAAAATTGTAGTTGTTCAGTTGAACAATCAACCAAGCTGTGCTTAACCTCATATGAACCAAGAATGGTTTGAAGCTGCAAGTATGCCTTGGTTTTTCCAATGATACGGGTGAGAATGTAACCCATGGAAACCAATGGCTGGAGAACAAGGCTGGAGCTCAAAGTCAGTATCTACCTAGCCAATTCTTAGAGGATGTTATTCCTCATATCAGAGACAGGGATTGTACTTAAGCATATATGCTTGTATCACTGTCTTACCCTTGTACTTAGATTTATCCATTGTATCCTGAGTAGTACTCAGTTAACCTCTAGTACAGGAAAAGATTAAGTTTATGTTTCGTGGAAACTTAAACTTAGTTTAATCTGTAAACACTTTAAGTGTCTGAGAGCCTGGAGAGGCTTGGTGGAAGACAGAATACTCGTTGTAGAGCCTGGAGAGGCTTGATAGAAAAGAATACTTGTTGTAGAGCCTGGAGAGGCTTGATAGAAAAGAATACTTGTTGTAGAGCCTGGAGAGGCTTGATAGAAAAGAATACTTGTTGTAGAGCCTGGAGAGGCTTGATAGAAAAGAATACTTGTTGTAGAGCCTGGAGAGGCTTGATAGAAAAGAATACTTGTTGTAGAGCCTGGAGAGGCTTGATAGAAAAGAATACTTGTGGTAGAGCCTGGAGAGGCTTGATAGAAAAGAATACTTGTTGTAGAGCCTGGAGAGGCTTGATAGAAAAGAATACTTGTGGTAGAGCCTGGAGAGGCTTGATAGAAAAGAATACTTGTGGTAGAGCCTGGAGAGGCTTGATAGAAAAGAATACTTCAATGAGTTGCCTGGAGAGGCAGTTGAAAACAAAGTAATACTTGTGTAGGCCTGAAGAGGCTGTGAATAATACTTGTATCTGTGGATTCAGATAGTGGAAAATCCAGTGGTGGTTTGCCTCTGGGACTGGATGTAGCTCACGGGTTTGTGGGTGAACCAGGATAAATCCCTTGTCTAAGTTTTCTTACCCTTATCTCTTATCAATTCTGTTTATACTAATCAAGGGGTCAGAATAATTAATCTGATATTTATAAAGGGCACAAAACATCTTTTAAAATTAGTTTTTACCAGCCGTCTGAAAACTTCAGACAGTCTCTTTAAAAGCCTGTCTGAAATCTCTATGCCTAAGTTTTTCTTCAATCTCTTTACTTCCAGTTTTCATATTTAAATTGGAACTTGAAAAGTATTTTCTATAATAAACTTAACACAACTATTTCAATAAAATAATTTTTCATATGAACAAAACATGAGATATCTCTTATATCATTTGAAGCTTTACAAAGAATGTTCCTTGAAGAACTTCTGAAATAAAATCTCAGAAGTAAGTCTGAAAGAGATCAGTTCAAAAATCAGGAACAGACTTCAGACAACCTCTAGTAGTCTGAAGTATTTCAGAAACTGTGCTGAAAATACTCTTTGTAATAATCTTCAGAAGATACTTTGAGAAGCCTCTGTTTAAAAACAATCTTAAGCTTTAGAAGAAACATTGTTTTTCTTATCTTCCACATGTTTCAACTATTTCTGATCTTAAGACTTACTTTTAACGGTGCCCATATTCATGTTTTAACCAAAAGATTTCCAAAAGCTATCAAAAAGTTTAAAACACTATTCAACCCCCCCTTTTAGTGTTTCCTGTGGTTCTAACACAGCCTATGTCAGCAAGAGCTCCATCTCCACCCTCTGTTCCAATCAGAACTTTCTCAAAACCTCCTCCTTCTCCCAAACTTGCAGCTTTCACTTCATCTCTCTCTTCAAAGCCATCATCCTCTAAAGGTCCTTCATCTTCAAAAGGAAAGGATCCCATTGAAGAAAGCATTCTCCACGTCAGAAGGTCAGGAAGGCTAAGAGTTGGAGTTAATGTGTCTATCCACACAAAAGGAAATGAACCTGATAAACCCATTAGAATAGATTGCTCATCTCCTTCAGAGAAATGCTCTGATGAAAAAGAAGAAGGCAGCATGGAAAGTGACCCCTCTGAGGAAGAAGATGATCCAAAGAAGGATCTCTTTGAAAATGTTGAGCTGTTAAAAGTCTTTTATGAGAAATGGGATTGGAAAACCATCATCCCAGGGAAGATTTTTTTGCTGCAAGAAATAAGAAAAGAAGGTTGGGATGCTAATCATTTTGTTTAGTTACAAGGCTGGGGAGATTTCTTACTTGTTAAGGAACCAATATATCCAAGACTAGTCAAGGCTTTTTATGCCTCAGCCAGTGAATATAGAAGTGATGGAAGCTCACTAGTTGTGGATATTAAGGGTTCAACAATGGTCATAACAGCATAATCTATAGAAGAAGCTCTGGGATTACCCCATTGCACAAACCAGCTGTATGAGGAAACTTGGTATGCCTCAGCTGGAACTACTAGAGAAGAAGTGATTCAGAAGGTTGTTGGTGCTTATGACAGCAAGCTTGTCTCCAGCAAGCTGACCCCCATTTGCAGAATCTTCCATAAGATATGCTGCTATACACTCATTCCCAGAGCTGGAACTTTTGAAAAAGTCACTGATCAAGACTTACTTGTCTTGTATTATCTTCTGATAGGTGAACCCATATCACTTGCCTACATCATTTTGAGAACAATGATCTCTGCTGCTAACCCTCTTAGGTCCTATGCCTGCCTGCCTTATGGAATGCTACTCACCATTATATTCAAATATCATCGTGTCTCTTTGGAGAATGAGAAAGACTATGAAGACATCACCTACTTTGATAGAAGCAACATAAGGAAGATGCACATCAACATTCCTGACATCTCTCAATATATGATAAATGATTATGAAGAAGAAGAAGAGGAGAATGATCAAGATGAGCTTACTGCTCCTCAATCAAAGAAGCAGAAAACCTACCTCCAAACACTCAGTAGGAAAAGAAAAAGAAGTCAAGAGGACACTTCTTTATCAGAAGAAGAATGTATGGAATTAGGAAAGCATTCAGGTAGTGTGTCTGAACCTGCTGAATCTCCGAACTTAGAGATACCCAGTTCTTTTAGTTATGAGGAAGAAGAGTCAAGCAACAACATCCATGAGGTACCTTATCCAGAAGAAACACCTCTGGAAAATGTTGTTCTAGAAGAAAAGCACATGGAAGCATCTTCTGCAAACTTGGGCTCCCCAACTTTAGCTGAGCATCAAGCAGAACCAACAGGAAACCTTGAAGTTTCTTTTGAAGATGGGATGGCCGCTGATGCTCTTGCTATGTTGGCTCAAAATTACTTTGAACATCCCTCAGAAGAAAGAAGATCTCAAGGCATGTCTCCGGTTAAGACCATTGAATTAAATCTATCTCCAGAAGAAGCTGAAGATCCCAAGGGAGAAGTCCAATCTGTTCCATCTCTAGGAACCTTTGCCACTGATCTGGTAAATCAGTTTCTGGCTTCTCCAATTTTGGATTCCACTATTCCTTATTATGCTCCCCTTGTAGACAACATTCCTGCCATATCTGCTAATTTATCTTCAATGAACATCTTTCTTCAACAACTGAGCTCAGAAAGGGTTCACCCTTCACCTTCAGCATAAAATAAACAACCTGAAGAAGCTGAAAATGTTCCTGTTAAACCCTCAGCAACTCCTTCCTCTCACTCTCTTGAAAAGCATGTGTTAAAAATGAAGGTTGATATCAAGAAACTATTCTCCAATGTAAATGTTCTCCAGAACTCAGTAATGAGATGATTGAGCGATTCACTCAACATCAGTTCTGGTTTAACAACTTTGTGCTTCCCATAATTGCTCCTTAGGCTCCTCAGATGCCTTTTTCACCCTTCCAGCCACCTCAGAATATCTTGCAGCCAACTACTTCTTCATCATCTGACCATTCTTCTCCATCCAAGTAGAAAGATGATGATTCTACTTCTTCTCACATACCACTGTTGCTTTTTGATTGATGCCAAAGGGGGAGAAGTAGTATAGTAGGGCTTAGAGAGGATACTAGGCTGACTTCTGTATTAGGCTGATTTCTATGTTAAACTGATCCAAGTGACCATAACTGCTATGAATGATTGTAGCTTAATTAGTCTTTTGATTAAATGAAAACTGATCAGTATTTTGATGCATATAATCAAAGAATTAATCATAGCATAAATTCAAGGGGAGTTTTGAAGTTTTGGCTTCAATCACAAGAAGGGGGGTTGAATTGTGATTGAATAAATTTTATCTGCAAATTCTTTTGATACTTTTTCTGCTCAAGGGTTTGCCTTGGCTAAGTATAAAGAAATAAACTTCCAGAAGGTAATGGTTAGCTTGTTTTAATTATTTAGAATATATATCTCCAGTTAGGTAATGTGCAATAATAATAAAGAGGGAGAGTAAAGAAGATGGCACACAAAAATTTATACTGGTTCGCCTCTTCCCACCTGAGGCTACCTTCAGTCCCTACACCTGTAGGATTTTCTCACTCTTTCAAACAACTTACAATCTTCTTGGGTAACCTTACCACTAGTATTCTTTACCTGCCTCTTCAGGCCAACAACAACTCAACTAACTCAGTTTTACAACTGATCATCAACTGCAGAACCTTCTACAGAAGATTCACTACCCAGAATACTGCAAGTACCTTATGCAGATTCTGTAACCCCACTGAGATTACCTAATCTCAGTAAACCTCACAGGAAAACCTTTCCCTTACTGCTTAGAAGAGGGCTATGCACCTGCACACCTCTTTTGAGACTTTTACAATCAATATGAGAAAGAATAAAAACAAACAAGGCTCAAACTATTACAATACTTGCACAGCAGAAGCAAATTGATGAGCCAAGACCCTCTCCAAAGCTTTTCAGATCAGAAAGCACTCTTATGAAGGAGAGAGAAATTTTCCAGAAGATAGGAGCAATGAAACAACATATTTATATGTTTCTTCTGGAGTGAGGTGAGTTCCAAGTGTGGAGGAACTCTCCTTTTATAGAGGGCTGGAGCAAAATAGCCGTTGGGCAGCCAGCTGGGTCCAAGGAGATGTCCCTTTCTCTGCTGCAACAAGTACAACTTTACAGCTGTCAAGTTTGACCAGCTCTTCCTTCTGCAGGCTGTTTTTGGGCTGTTTCTCAAGGAAATTCTTCTTCAAAAAAGCTGAAACCTTCCAGTATAGTATTTTCATTTATTCTTGAGTTAATTGATCCATTGGAATCATGAGAAAATGAGAAGAAGAAGATTATCATGAATTTAGCCTTATTTGCATCTTCTGCAGCAATGCATTCCTTCTACAGGGCTTCTGGAACTTCATTCTTCTTCCAGATCTTCTTGATGTTCATCATTAGCTTGTTTGAGAGTATCTTTATGTTTATTGTACAGTTGTCCTTAGAAGATATAGAATTCAATTTGTTCTTTTTTTGTTCAAAAGACATTCTGTTTCTTCTGTACACTTAGTAACCTCAGGTTCTTCTTGGGAACAGCCATTCATCTTCTGATATTTGGTTTTACACCTTACAGAAGATGATTCAAATGTTTCTTGGTAGCTAGTAGAGAGCTTCTCTTTGCTGCATTAAAATGAATCTTCCTTCTAAGATAATTTTAATATAATTTCTTCTTTTCAAAGGCTGTTCTTATCTTCTGGGGGATGACAGAGAACTTCTCATTGCTTTTCAGTATGTATTAAATCTGTTTGTCACAGATTTGTCATTCCTGTCAATCCTAAGACATTCCTTCTTAAATAGGTGTCATTCCTTTCTTGCTTCTGTTGATCAATTTTACCTTCTGCAAGTGCTTACCTGTATCTTCTGAACACTCACTTGAACAAAATCATTAGTCTTTAAAGTTCAGAATTATTTCAAGTAAACCTTAATTGGTTGTCATCATTAAAACATTCTTTAAGGGATTCTTGGACCTTACAATCTCCCCCTTTTTGATGATGACAACCTATTAAGTTTTACATTGTTATAATTCTGAAGGTACTCCCCCTAAATGTATGCATGTACCTTTATCATTTCCTTTTATGTCATTCAGATTATTGTAAATTTCATGTAGGTTTCAAGAATGCACACAACAGAACTTTATTGTTATAGTTAATCAATTGATCAGATTGTAGATCAATTTATATCAGCAGGAAAAAGCATATTTTAATTGAACATTCATTAATCATAAAAAAGATCATCCAAGATCATCCAAAAAGACATGATCAATGTCATACTAAATAAGCCAAATAAGATCTCTCCTATCAGATTCCTAAGACATAACAATGTCACATAACCTACTACATACTACTTCTCCCCCTTTGTCATCTATCAAAAAGAATCTAATAAGTCCTAGGAGAAGCAGAATCATCATCTTCTTCTACTTAGAGGGTGAAGAATGGTCAGAGGATGATGAGGTAGTTGGTTGGAGGATATTCTGAGGAGGCTGGTATTGATTAAATGGCATTTGTGGTGCTTGAGGAGCAATGGCAGGTAGGACAAAGGTGTTGAACCAGAACTGGTGCTGTGTGAACCTTTCAATAATCTCATTTACAGAATTTTGCAGAACATTGATATTAGAAAATAGTTTCTTGATGTCTGCCTTTATTTTCCTCACTTGTCTTTCAAGTGTTTGGGAGGAAGGAGTAGGTTCAGCCGGAGCAGTGGGAGAAGCATCTTCAGATGTAGCAGCTTCAGGTTCAGCAACCTTTTCCTTCTGCAGAGGAGCAGAGGGCATTTCTTCCTTCTCAGCACTTAGTTGTTGGAGAAATGTCTCCATAGATGAGAGATGAGCAGACACAGCAGGAATAGAGTCTTTGAGGGACATAGTAGCAGGAATGGAGGAGTCCAAAATGGGAGAAGCAAGGAATTGATTCACCAGATCAGTTCCAAAGGTTCCTGCAGAAGGACCTGATGGAGTTTCTTCCTTCTACACTGCTTCCTCAGTAGCTACTTCCTTTGGAGCAGCTGCAGTAGTGGGGGGTGTTAGGAGTGGAATGGTGGGAGAGGTAGGCTGAGCAGTGTAAAGCATAGCTAGGGTATTGACAGCTAATCCCTCTGCAGAAGCAAGTGATTTCTCCCTTTCTTCTTCTACAGACTCCTCTTCTATAAAAGCATGCTCTACTGGAGAAGCAACTTTATCTTCCTCAAAGGGTAAGGTGTCCATGCTGTCATGTGAGGAAGAAGGAGTTGGACAATCCTTTTCAGCTCTAGAAGAAGAAACCTTTTGAGCTTTACTGGGCTCTCCATCTCCAGAAGGTACTGTTGGACCCTTCCTTTTTCTGGAGAAGGTCTTAAGTACCTCATTCTTCTTCTTAGTCCTTGGAGCCCTTTCTTCTTCAGAAGCTTCTTCTTCTCCACTGCTACTGCTGGAAAATAGCTCAGAATGAGTGGGATGTACCATCTTCATTTTCTTAATATTCTTTCTGTTAAAGAAGGTGCAGCTGTCTTCACATTCTTCATCCTCAAGAGGCACATTGTACAATCTGAAGATTTTGGTTAACAACATGCCATATGGTAGGCTGGCATAAGCTCTCTGTGGATTGGCTGAGTAAATCATGCTTCTAAGAAGCAGGTAGGATAGAGAAAGTGGTTTTCCAATCAGCAAATGGTACAAAACTAGTAGGTCTTGGTCTGTAACCCTTTCAAGGGTTCCAGCTCTAGGAAGAATGGAGTAACAACACATTTTGTGGAATAGCATACAAATGGGGATTAGTTTACTGGAAACGAGAGGTAGGTTGGGTTTGCTGAGGACTTTTCTGACTACTTCTTCTTTTGTTATGCCTGTAGAAGCATACCAAGTGTCTTCATAGAGATGATTTTGACATGCAGGCAGATTGAGAACTTCTTCAATAATGCTCGGGGTGAGGATGATAGTTGAACCTTTGACATCAGCAACAAGAGAGTTCCCATCACTCTTATAGTTGCTTGCAGAAGCATAAAAAGCTTTTATAATCCTGGGATATATAGGTTCCTTAAAGACAAGGAAATCTCCCCATCCTTGCTTCTGGAGAAAGTGACTAATATCCCATTCTCCTCTTCTTATCTCTCTTATCATGAATACTCTACTAGGAATGATGCTTTTCCATTTCCATTTCTCAGAGAATGCCTTGAGCACCTCAGAATTTTCAAAAAGGTCCAAATCACTATCTTCAGGATCCTCAGAAGGATCACTTTCTTCTTTGCTTCCTCCTTCTGAAGCATCTTTCTTATCTTCTGCACATGCCTGAGTGCTAGATTTGTTAGTGGCAATGGGAGAAGAGGGTTTTGGTGGAGAATCAATCCCAATGGGATTGTTTGGATCATTTCCAATGGTATGGAAAGAGGCCTTATTCCTTTCAGACCTTCTTACTCTAACAATAGGGATATTAGAGGGAATATTTGAGGAGGAAGGAGCTGAGACAGGTTTGGTTTTAGTGAAGGCTGGTGAAGGAGATGGTATTGATTTAGCTGGTTCAGGGATAGTCTCCTCAGCTAAAGTGGATTTTGGTTCTTCAGTTGATGGGTCAGTTATGGGAGAGGAAGGTTGCTCTGCTCCAGTAGATTCTGGTTCTGCTATGGGAGGTTTTGTGGATAATGGCTCAGCACGAATGGGTTCAGAGTATGGAATCATTTCCATCCCTGTAACTTCAAATTGTTATGGATTTTCTTCCTCTGAGAGGGGTGAGGAGGTAGAGGCATTTTTGAAAGCTACGGATTTCATTCTCATTTTTTGTAGAAAACAGAGTATGAAGAAGAGAAGAGGCAATTTTGTTTTGGAGTGCAAAGCGGGTTTGGAGAGGAAGAGACTAAGTTCCTTAGCTGAGATATAGCTATTCTAACTAGCCGTTTGATAGGAGAGAGAACATGATAGTAGAAAGGGAGAGAGAAGAGCGCGCATCTCTACATTTTGGTTGTGTCAAACGGTCAGAAACTTAATTGCCTAATTAGTGTAACTAACTTCCTTTTTGAATTGGAGGGACAAAAGAAACCTTTTCATCTATAACACTTGGAGAGCTAAGCATTATGCAGCTCATGCAGTGTCACTTTCACATTTGACCTGGGAGAGAGAATTTGAGAGGTTTTGATAGTGACCTTTCCTCGTATACACTTTCAGGATTCGGGAAAGATGTCATACTAGGTCAGTCATGATTCAAATATTGGAGAAGAACATTTCTTCTTTTTGAACAGAAGGAAGAAGTTCTGCAGAATTTTTGCAGAAGGAACAACTCCTAATTGACTTTAAACCTTCTACAGAAGATATAAGTATCTTCTGTGTTTATGACAGAATTAAAATTCAATCAAATCAATCAATTTAACAATTTGCACATATTTAATTTTTCTCTAATAAACACAAATCTATCTTCTACAAGAGGTTTAGTGAAGATGTCAACTACTTGAAGCTTGGTTTCAATGAATTTAAGTTCAATTTCATTTTTCTGCACATGATCCCTAATGAAATGATGCTTTATATCAATGTGCTTAGACCTAGAATGTTGTATAGGATTCTTGGACAAGTTTATGGCACTTGTATTGTCACAGAATATAGGGATTTTTGTGTACCTTAAGAAATAATCCTCCATTTGATGCTTTATCCATAACATTTGAGAACATCAGTTTGCAGCAGATTCATATTCTGCTTTTGTAGTAGATAAAGCTATGGTAGGTTGCTTTTTGCATGACCAAGATACCAGTGCTTCTCCAAGAAATTGACATCCACCACTTGTGCTCTTTCTATCTAGTCTATCTCCAGCATAATCAGCATCACAATATCCTGTCAAGTCAAATTTTGTACCTTTCTTGTACCAAAGACCAAGATCAGTGGTTCCAACAAGATATCTGAGTATTCTTTTTCACAGCAGCAACATGTGATTCTTTTGGAGAAGATTGAAATCTAGCACATAGTCCTACTGAAAATAGAATGTATGGTCTACTACCAGTTAAATATAATAGAGATCCTATCATTCCTCTATACTCTTTCTCAGATACAAATTTTCCATTTTCATCCTGGTCTAGAACTATAGAAGGATGCATGGGAGTTCCCATGGATTTTGATCCTTCCATTCTGTATCTTCTGAGAAGATCCTTAATATACTTTTCTTGGTATATGAAAATTCCAGATTTTTCTTGCTTTATTTGTAATCCAAGAAAGTATTTAAGTTATCCCATAAGACTCATTTCAAATTCTCCTTTCATTAGATTAGAGAAATCTTGACACATTTTTGTATTTGTTGATCCAAAATGATGTCATCTACATAAATTTGCACAATTAGTAGATCCTTCTTAATAATTTTCTTAAACAAGGCTGTGTCAATCTTTCCTCTAGAAAACTCATTGTTAAGAAGGAAACTACTTAATCTCTCATACCAAGCTCTAGGAGCTTGCTTCAATCCATATAATGCTTTTGTGAGTTTGAAAACATAAGTTGGATGTTTTGGATTTTCAAAACCAGGAGGTTGGTGCACAAACACTTCCTCACTTATGTAACCATTTAAAAAAGCTCTTTTAACATCCATTTGGTAAAGTTTGAAATTTTTGTGAGCAGCAAAAGCAAGTAGAATTCTAATAGCTTCTAGTCTAGCAACAGGTGCAAAAGTTTCATCAAAATCAATACCTTCCTGTTGATTATATCCTTGAGCCACTAACCTTGCTTTATTTCTGATCACTTTACCTTCTTCATCCATTTTGTTTCTGAAAACCCATTTAGTGCCAATAATGGAGTGATCTTCTGGAGAAGGTACTAGTGTCCACACTTTGTTCTTCTCAAATTGATCCAATTCTTCTTTCATTGCATTTACCCATGATTCATCTTCTAAGGCTTCACTTATATTTCTTGGTTCAATTTGAGACAGGAGTGCTAAACTATTTCCATTGTTTCTTAGTTGTGATCTAGTTCTGACTCCTTCTGCAGTGCTTCCAATGATTTGTTCATGAGGATGATTGGTGATTAGCTTCCAGCTCTTGGGAAGACTTTCTTCAGCTTTATCAGTATCTTCTGCAGAACCTTCTGCAGGAGATCCCTGTTTTGTTGTATCTTCTGGAGAGCCTTTTCTGTCAGAAGATTGCTTCTACAGTAGCTCCCCTTCATCATCTGATTCTTCTATGGTTTGATTCTTGATATTATAAATTCTATAAGCTTTTGAAGTTGTAGAATATCCAAGAAAGATTCATTTTTCAGATTTTGCATCAAACTTTTCAAGATTTTCTTTATTATTTAAAATGAAACATTCACATCCAAATACATGAAAATATCAAACACTGGGTTTAGCTTAGATAATTTGGAAATGCTTTTCATATTTAGGTGCCCTACTTTCTTATGCCATGTCCATTTGTCATTTTCAAAAGAAGCAAAGCATGTATGATCAGATAGTTCTTCTAGACAAATGATGTATAGGTTTTTGCTTCTAAGACCAGAAAATAGGACCTTCTTTGTAGATGCTTTTCTAATTTCACAAAATGTTGGTTGAAACATAACTTCATAGCCACTGTCACATAGTTGACTTATGATAAGAAGATTATGTTTTAACCCTTTTACATAATATACATTATTAATTTGGGTAGAATTTTTCATACTTATCTTTCCAATAATACCTTTGATGTGAGCTTTGTTGTTGTCTCCAAAGGTAACTGTTCCACCTTCCATTTTTTGGAGAAGTATGAATTTGCTTTTGTCTCCAGTCATATGTCTTGAGCAGCCACTGTCCAAGAACCATAGCTCTTTCTTCTTGAGGGATCCTCCTTTTTCCTACATTAGAATAGAGCAAAGATTTAGGTACCCAAATGCTTTTGGGTCTTAAAGGGTTAGATACCTTTCTTTTCCAGCTCCCTTTTCTTTTGTAACAATTTTGAGCAATATGTCCAATTTTGTTACACCAAGAACATTTAGGAGGTTGCCTTTTAGCAGGAATGAAAACAGTTTTCTTGAATTTTGATGTTCCTGCCTCATGAAATCCTAATCCACTTTTATCAGTTGTTTCTCTGCCACTTCCTATTAATTTATTCAAATTGTGTGTGCTACTAACAAATTTACTTAAATCTATTTGCAGTTCATCAATCTTTTTCTGCAGAAGATAGTTTTCCTTCTGCAGTGCTGTAGAATTTGTATCTTCTGCAGGGTTCTATTTTATCATCCTTACTTGTTCTGATAGCTTAAAGTGTGATTGTTGAAGATATTGATTAGTTTTACTTAGTCTATCGTTATCTTCTTTTAACTTTTCATTTTCCTTTTTAGTTTTAACTAGTTGTTCTTTTAGAAGTGTACATTTTTGTGCAAGTGTGTGTGAATCAGATAATAGATTCTTAAATGCATCTTCTAATTCTTTGTATGCAGTAGGAGTATGGGTAATTACCTCATTTTCTTCATCGTCACTTCCAGCCATGAGGCATAAGTTTGCTTCTTCTTCTCCAGTATCTTCTTCTTCTGAAGAGCTGTCTGAGTCATCCCAAGTTGCCATCATAGCTTTCCTTCTCTGGAAAGTCTTTGAATCTTTCTTTAGCTGGGGACATTCTGATTTGAAATGTCCTGGCTTGTTGCATTCATAGCAGATGACTTGTGCCTTTGAGTTTTCAGCTTTCTGTCCTTCCTTCTTGAAGTTGAAACTTTTCTTTCCTTTGCCTTTTCTCCTTATCAGCTTCTGGATTTTTCTTGAGATGAAGGCAAGTTCATCATCCCTTTCTGATGATGTTTCATCTTCTTCAGAAGCATTAACTTCAGTAGGAGTCAAGTTGTTTCTTCTGGAAGTGTTTGCTTTTAAAGCAATGGAATTTCCTTTTCTTGGCAGTTCATCCATGAGTTCTTGCTCATGAACTTTCAGTGAACCAAGCAGTTCATCTAGCTTTAGAACAACAAGGTCCTTAGCTTCTTGGATTGTTGTTACCTTAGGTCTCCATATCTTTGGAAGACTTCTAAGGATCTTTCTCACTTGCTCTTGGTTTGAATAGCTTTTTCCAAGAGACTTTAGGTCATTGATAATGATAGTGAATCTACTGAACATTTCATCAATAGACTCATGTTCAACCATGCTGAACATTTCATATTGATGAATCAATATATTGATTTTAGATTCTTTAACCTGGTAAGTTCCTTCATGGGCTATTTTAAGTGTATCCCATATTTCTTTGGCTGTTGAACAGCCAACAACTTTGTCATATTCTCCCCTGCTTAGTGCACAGAGAAGGAAGAATTTGGCTTTGGAGTTCAGAAGATACTTCTGCTTATCTTCTGAGGTCCAATCTTCTCTGGCTTTTGGTTGAGGATCTTCTTGCTGTATTTCTGATTCTCCTTCTTTGGGCTGAGCAAGAATTCTGGTCCTTCTAGTTACCGGAATGAAATTTCCCTTTTCTATAATATCCCAAAGGTCAATATCTTGGGATTCTAGGAACAATTTCATCCTATCCTTCCAATAGTAGTAGTCCTTTCCATCAAATGCTGGTGGTCTATTTGTGGATAATCCTTCTGGTATGAACATTGCAGCTCCATGATTAGCCATTTCCCTTTATCTTTTCCTCTCTTACTATTAAGTAAGTTCAACCCTAGAGGCAAGCTCTGGTACCAATTGAAGTTTTGGCTTCAATCACAAGAAGGGGGTTGAATTGTGATTGAATAAATTTTATCTGCAATTTCTTTTGATACCTTTTATGCTCAAGAGTTTGCCTTGGCTAAGTATAAAGAAATAAACTTCCAGAAGGTAATGGTTAGCTTGTTTTAATTATTTAGAATATATATCTCCAGTTAGGTAATGTGCAATAATAATAAAGAGGGAGAGTAAAGAAGATGACACACAGAAATTTATACTAGTTCACCTCTTCCAACCTGAGGCTACCTCCAGTCCCTACACCTGTAGGATTTTCTCACTCTTTCAAACAACTTACAATCTTCTTGGGTAACCTTACCACTAATATTCTTTACCTACCTCTTCAGGCCAACAACAACTCAACTAACTCAGTTTTACAACTGATCATCAACTGCATAACCTTCTACAGAAGATTCACTACCCAGAATACTACAAGTACCTTTTGAAGATTCTGTAACCCCACTGAGATCACCTAATCTCAGTAAACCGCACAGGAAAACCTTTCCCTTACTGCTTAGAAGAGGGCTATGCACCTGCACACCTCTTTTGAGACTTTTACAATCAATATGAGAAAGAATAAAAACAAACAAGGCTCAAACTATTACAATACTTGCACAGCAGAAGCAAATTGATGAGCCAAGACCCTCTCCAAAGCTTTTCAGATCAGAAAGCACTCTTATGAAGGAGAGAGAAATTTTCCAGAAGATAGGAGCAATGAAACAGCAGATTTATATGTTTCTTCTGGAGTGAGGTGAGTTCCAAGTGTGGAGGAACTCTCCTTTTATAGAGGGTTGGAGCAAAATAGCCGTTGGGCAGCCAGCTGGGTCCAAGGAGATGTCCCTTTCTCTGCTGCAACAAGTACAACTTTACAACTGTCAAGTTTGACCAGCTCTTCCTTCTGCAGGCTGTTTTTGGGCTGTTTCTCAAGGCAATTCTTCTTCAAACAAGCTGAAACCTTTCAGTATAGTATTTTCACTTATTCTTGAGTTAATTGATCCATTGGAATCATGAGAAAATGAGAAGAAGAAGATTATCATGAATTTAGCCTTATTTGCATCTTCTGCAGCAATGCATTCCTTCTGCAGGGCTTCTGAAACTTCATTCTTCTTCCAGATCTTCTTGATGTTCATCATTAGCTTGTTTGAGGGTATCTTTATGTTTATTGTACAGTTGTCCTTAGAAGATATAGAATTCAATTTGTTCTTTTTTTGTTCAAAAGACATTATTTTTCTTCTGTACACTTAGTAACCTCAGGTTCTTCTTGGGAACAACCATTCATCTTCTGATATTTGGTTTTACACCTTACAGAAGATGATTCAAATGTTTCTTGGCAGTTAGTAGAGAGCTTCTCTTTTGCTGCATTAAAATGAATCTTCCTTCTAAGATAATTTTAATATAATTTCTTCTTTTCAAAGGCTGTTCTTATCTTCTGGGGGATGACAGAGAACTTCTCATTGCTTTTCAGTATGTATTAAATCTGTTTGTCATAGATTTGTCATTCCTGTCAATCCTAAGACATTCCTTCTTAAATAGGTGTCATTCCTTTCCTGCTTCTATTGATCAATTTTACCTTCTGCAAGTGCTTACCTGTATCTTCTGAACACTCACTTGAACAAAATCATTAGTCTTTAAAGTTCAGAATTATTTCAAGTAAACCTTAATTGGTTGTCATCATTAAAACATTCTTTAAGGGATCCTTGGACCTTACAAGTTTTTGATTAAAAATCAGAATAAAACAAACTGAAATTTGAAAGGTTGTCATCATAAAAAAAAGGGAGATTGTAAGGATCAAAATCCCATATGAAGGTTTTAATAATAACAACCTCTCTAATTTCAGTAGGTATAAATTCTGATTTAATGAACTAATGATTTCATTTGAGCATGTGTTAAAGAAAGTACAGATTCAAAGACTCTTCAGAAGATGCCAATTATGAAAATCCAAGAATAGAAGAAACGAAGCCTGCAATTCTTCTATAAAGAAAGAAGAAACAGGTCACTTAAAAAAAACATTGAAAGAAAGCAATAAAGCTGTTGAGAAGAAACAACAGTAACAGTGACATCCTTTGGAAGGAATATAGCTTCTGCAGAAGAAACAAAACTCTATCATAAGAAGCAAGCTATTCAATATAACAGATTGAATAAACCTGAGCCCTCTAAATGAAGAAAATTTTCTCAGAAGAAAGAATTAGAAGGAAGATTCACTATTAAATACTCTGCAGAAGAAAGCATCATCAGAGAACCCCAGTTTATTCTTCTGCAGAATAATAGAAGTCTGTTTCTTCATTTTATAATATTTAATATAACCCTCTGCATAAATATAAAATACAAATCACAGAAGAAATGAACTCCAATCAAGGAAAGAGCTCCAGAAGAAGTGTTACAGACAATTGACAGTTGTTCTTAACTGTCACAGCCTGCAACATGCAGTGTTTCAGTCTGTCCTTGATAGAGACAACTCCTTCCTCACAGCTGGAGATGACACAGCCTTCCCAAGGGTTTCCAATGGCTACATCTTCCACAATGCCTATAAAAGAAACTCATTTCTTCATGAAAAATACAGACAGACAATCCAGAAGAAGCATCAGGCTGCATAATTACCATCTCTACCTTCTGGAAAAATTCTCTCTCTCATAATTCTCTGACATATTGTCCTTACCAGTTCAAGGAAGAGAGAGGTGGCTCAAACCTTCTGCTTTGCACTAAAAAGAATCCTCATTTTGAGCTTTGTAATTTAATTTTCACTACATACTTCTTCTGTGATCTCTCAAGGAGGCTTAAGAGAGTTAGTGCCTCTTGAGAAAGTATTTAGTGACTATAAGTGGATAGTTCCACAAGTTTGTAGTGGAGAAAAATGATCTGCAGATAATTTTCTGTAGCTATTCACTGTCTATATCTTCTGCAGAAGAAGCTGCAGTTGGTTAGAAGCCTTCAGTGGCTGTAAAAGAAATCAGTTGATGAGCCTGAAGAGGCTTGCAGAAGAATACTAGTGGTAAGGTGTACCCAAGGTCATTGTAATAGTAAAGATTGAGTAAGAAAATCCTACTTGGTGTAATGACTAGACGTAGCCTCTGGTTCGAAGAGGTGAACCAGTATAAAATCTGTGTGTGCAATCTTTCTATCCTTACCTCTCTTTATTTTACGTTGATCACATTTGCATAAAATCAATTTGAAAAATAAGCAATACCTAAGTAAGTGTTATTTGTTAAATAGATTTCATACTGGAACCATATCTTCTGCATATTGCATTACTTATAATATCCTTCTTCTAAAGTGTTTAAAACTTTTAATACAAAGCCAAGGTTATCTTGAGCAGACCAAGTATTAAAAGAAAATTTGCAGAAAGTTAAAAATGATCACAATTCAACCCCCTTCTTGTGATTGGAATTTCAACTTCACCCACGCCTAATTCTAACCCTAACCAAACATAGCTTAAAGGTATATTGAAGAATTTATTCCATAATGAACATATTAACCCGGGCATGCGACCTAGTAAAAACAAACGGTCAAACACACTTCCGAATCTCTCAGATCCCATTTCACCCTTCCCCCTCTCATTTATGCACCGAAGCCAGAAAACCCAACCCTAATCAGAGGTTCAGAAGAATCATAACCCACGCACTTCGTGCACCGTACCCTGTTCCCTTCGTGAACCCTTCAAATCACAAGTTCGATTTTCCCTTCGTTCGCTTCACTTGCCTCTGGGATCGCTCAAGGTGCTTACCCTTCTCAGATCTGTGGCAGAGCACTTTGCTTTTAATCCTTGCCTATATTCATATTCCTTGCATGAATATCTCATGTTCCTTACTTTTATATGGCAGAGCGATTTATATCTTGTACAGGACCAGTGGATTCGGGTCAAGGGCTGTTGTTGTTGATTTGACATTGAAGGTTTGAAACTTTGAATTGTGTAAATTACTTTAGGATTTGTAACTGCTTGTGTGCTGTTTCGATGTAATGATTGTCATTTTCTTTAGTTGCCACTAGAAATTATAGTATGCCATGCCTAATTAATGTTAACTCAAATTTGCCTTTTCTTTGGACTAGTTTTAAGTGGATCTAGCTCTTTCTGATTATGTACTGGTACATATATACGAGGTTAGAACATTTGTACGTATGTATCTATGTATTGTTTTCTATGTTTCTGATGAAGTAGTTGTTCTGAGGTCTCCCTTTGGACCAGGGGAGAATTTCGTGGATGGATTAGAAGGGTGAGGGGTGAATGATTATGAAATAGACAAGTGAGAGGTGAATGATGGAGTGAGGTTTAAAACAAGTGAACAATGTTGTCTATTGTGATTGCTCACTAAGATGAGGATTCCCAATAGGGTAAAATTCATGGGTCAAAGTCAAACAATTAAGCCACTACCAGAGCATGAACAGTAGAATTAAATTCCCGATAATAAATGGATGACTAAACCAAACATTGAGTCTTTATTTCTTTCTCTTTCACTTATTCCCCTTTGGTGAAATCAGTCTACTGATATTGTTCTTACCTTTGTGTTAAGTTCCATAACACAGATTATTATCTACTAAAAATGTTCTTCGTAGAAATCTATTACAAAACTGAATGATGATTACTTATAGCTATACTTTATAATCATAATAATATGATAGAAAACTAGTGGAAATATCGATTCTAGATACATGAAGCATCTTGTGATCTTACTGACATGTTTTGTTTTATATTTATTATGTTAGTTGCTTTGCATTTTGCATCATGTTTCTATTTTTTGAATTTGCAGTCTTTATATTGAAACCTAAGACTTGAAGGCAGTTGCTGTGCTGACCAGTTAAAACCTATTATTTTGTAGTAAAACACTGGATTTTTTTTTCTTTATTAGGGAATTTAATGAATTTGTTCAATGTGTATCTTAGAAAACTGATTTTTTATTCTTATAATTACCTTGGTTTTCTTACTTATAACCAAATTGTTTTAAGCTTTTTACGTTTGACAGCAAAACAGGAAGGACAAGTCCCAATTAGTTGTTGGTTCTTCTTACACAAGACACATTCTTTTGCTGTGATATGTGCCTTTTGTTAAACTTATATATAGGATTGGGGATTTGATAAAAGTAGCTACATATGGATTAGTTCTTTCACTCTATTTTCAAAGGAAACTTGGTCAAGCTTTTTTGTTTCTGCACTTTACTTTATCTTTTTCAATTCTTCAATCAGCATATGGAGTTATGGACTACAAGAAGCCTGAATTTGTTAGCCTAGCTCTGTGATGATTATTTATTGCGGTTTGTGATATTAAAGAACAATAGATTTTCCAAACTTCAAACAAATATGGAAATGAATCGGTTTATGCTACTCTGTGATTCATTACTTAGTGCTTTGTAAATAATTGGTACTTACATAATCATATATTTATTATTTCAATCTTATGTTATACTTATACTACATGATAAGAACTAATTAGTATGTTGCAAGCAAAATTGCTGTGCTTTTTTTTTTGTCAAATGTTATTAGTGATTTTTTCTGTTTTTTAAAGAGGAGTCATATAACATGAATCAATGTTTTTGTATTTATACAGCCTTTGGAAGTTTAAACAATTCTGAGCAAGATCTTAGTTTGGTTTCTCATTTTCTTGTAGATTTTCCTTTACCTCCCATTGCATATTCCCTTCTTAGATTTCAAGTACTCAGATGGCCTCACTAGTGGGTATCTCCTTCTGCACAGCCATTGTCTGTGAGTAGGATTGTAAATGAGCTGAACTGTTCGTAAATTATTTGAGTTCGGCTCATTAAATGCTCGATCAACCTCGTTTGTTTAATTAAATAAAGAAACCCAAACTTAAAATTTTGCTCGATTATTTAAATGAACCAAGCCCAAGCTTTATAAGATTAACATTATAGGTTCGTGAATAGCTCATTTATTATATATATAATAATTAATTAATATAAATAATTAAAGTAAAGTTAGATGAATATAAAATAAATAAAATAGCTAATTTGTTTTTAGATTTTTGTAATATTATATTAAATTATAAATACAAGTTTCATACACATTTTTAGGATTTGACTCCTCTAAATTAAGGAGTACATTCTAAAAAACACCGTTGAACCACTCTCGAATGTACTAGTTCGGTGCACCAAATGAACCAGTTTTTCTTCTTCATTCTTCCTGAAATCAAAACCCAATTCTAATTCCCAAGTTGCAACGTTGAGCCAAAAACCCTAACTCTTCCCCCTTACCAAATCTCAGTTGCTCTTGATTCCGTGATTCCCTTCCCAAATCGCATCACGCTTCTCATCATTTCTTCGTTCATAGGGTTCAGTGATTCAACTATTCCCTCATCAAACGCATCACGATTCTCATCAAATCTTAGCTTTGTCGCATTACGATTCTCATCAAATCTCAGCTTCGTCGCATCACGATTCAGTGATTCCCTCATCAATCGCAGCTTGGCTTTAGATTAACGTTTTGTGTTTGGCTAACAGTGAGCTTCATAGGGTGTTTTCGTGTTAGTGCGTACAGTGAGCACTGAGCTCTTATAAGCGTGATTTAAGAGTAAGTTTATTTCTTTGTTTGTCGATGCCCATCTCCACCATTGCTGGATTTGGAACCTTTTCTTTGTGTTTATGTTATTGTGTTTATCTGCCGGGTTCAGAACCATCCATTACATTTCTATAATAAATTAAATTAGCTGATATTATCCCCTGTATTTGTTAATTCCACAATCTTTTCATTTGGGTTCACTATGTAATTCCTGGAAAATCTTCCAAGAATTTTATTTAATAAGGATTTGCAAGCATGGGATTCAATGTAAGTCTCTTATTCTGTTTTTTGTATTTAAATTGTTCTTTTTGTTTTTGTGAATTTTCTTTGAAAGAGGTTTTCTAAAGAGGAATTATAGGAAATGTAGGATTTTCTTTGTGTCTATGAAAAGCATCAGTAGAGTAATGGTTAATAACAACACGCTTTAGTTCCTTTAGTTATATAATCTCCTTCGTTAATTTTATAGTCTCATATTCTGAATGGTCTTCCATAATCTCCTTTGATTGGATTTGTACTATTTTTTTTTTAAGCAGGGCAGCTCCTTTAATCATGGCCTTCTATATCATTGCAACATAATATTATTTGCTTGAAAAGTATATGATATATTTTTCTTAACTTCTACAGATTTCTGTGTATGTTCAACTTGAGCTGTTATATATACCTGTATAAGGTATAACTTGAAAATTATATGATATGTAATATATAGGACATATAGTAAGCACTTACAGGTTGAAGACATGGTGAATATGGTGAATATGCTTAATATCTGTTTGAGTTTTGTGTTCTCTTCACAGTTTTCTGAGTTGTGTCTTTTATCTGTTTGAGTGCTTATAGTTCTGAATTTATTCAAGCTTGCTTAATGATATGTATATGTAATCACCACTACCTGTAGCTATTATTGTTTATTTATTCTTTATCATTTTTTGATGAGACCATCTACATAAGTTCTGAATTGCTTCAAAATAGATTAAATCAAATACGGATCAATCTGAGGTGAAAAGACTAGAACTCTTCACAAGTGGATCCTAATAGTTGAGTGTTAGAAACCACTCATTAAGAAGTTTTACAGTAGGGAGAGGAAAAGTGGAAATAGAATATCAGTCACATGGAGTTATTAATAATAGTAATTGTCTAGTGGACAATTAATTGTGATAGTGGGGGGCAGGAATTAATAGTGAAAGTGTAGAGGTTGTAACTGTCCAGAAGATAGTGAATTGTAATAAGGGGGCGCTGCTAAAATATTAATGTCCGACTCCGTAATCAATGACTATTTATACCAGCGCCCCCTTATTACAATTCACTATCTTCTGGACAGTTACAACCTCTACACTTTCACTATTAATTCCTGCCCCCCACTATCACAATTAATTGTCCACTAGACAATTACTATTATTAATAACTCCATGTGACTAATATTACCACTTTTCCTCTCCCTACTGTAAAACTTCTTAATGAGTGGTTTCTAACAATACTCCCCCCTTGAAATATCACCTTGTCCTCAAGGTGATAGTTTGGAACTATCTGGGAAAAACTTCACCCCTGGATCCCACTGTTTGTGGTCTGAAACTACTGTAACTGTTAAATAGGTCAGAGCACATATCCATGGAACCACAAACTCCTTACCCAGCTCTGCACTCCCATTTGTGATTGGTGTGCAAACACTTGATTTCAAGCTTTTGTTCAGAATTTTAGTATGGACTTGGTCAACAACATTCGTGATCTTGTAAGTTCCATCAGAGTCAAATAAGAACCCTTTGAGACCCTCTTGTTGCCAAACCCTAACAAAAGTCTCACCCACTTTGTCAAGAGGACTAGCCTGGGGTTTTGGTAGTGTTAAACTCAGTCCAAAAATCCCAGTTCGCAACCCCTTTTCATTTTGTCTCTCCCATGCCAAGGTTTTCATCTTTTGTTCTGCTGCATTAACATTCTTTTCAGACTCACATTCTAATTCATTGAGGTCAACTTCTCCACTATAATGGTTCTTGTTTTCCATATTTTCAGCTTCATTTTTTCTTTGTTCTTGATCCAAAATGTTGGTCGGTTTATGTTGATGGAAATGGGTTGCCCCCTCCTGGGTTGTTTCTGGTTCCCTCAATTCTTGTTCATTTTCTTTATTAGAGCCTGTCCTCGAAGCCACTGGTTCTTGGCTCTCTTCTAGAGGGATCAATGTTTCAAATTCCAAATCACTTTCTTGTTCCTCATCCCCGCTGCTAGCTGTTAGAAGGTCTGGGTCATACTCAGACCTGCTTACGAACTGCTTTCACAAAACCCACCATGTTGCATTTTGGTTGCTCCATCTCCAACAAAACCACCAATCGAGTGCCCGACCTCTCATAGTCTCCACAGCCCTTGATGTCTTCATCTCATATGATATTCCCATGGTGTCACAATACTGGTCCACGTTAATCAGCCACCAATAGGCCTCCTTTCCATCAAAGGTTGGAATCATCTTGAAGAATACTTCCCACAGCACCAGGATCAGAGCTCTGATACCAGTCGATAGAACTGGTTCAGAATAAATAGGCTAAACTGGAAAATTTATTCAAAATAGACCTCTGACTCTAGCTCAATATCAGATTGATATATGAACTTAGATAGAGATGTTAAATATAGAAAACAGAAAGTATTCCTCCAGGTATTCGAGAGACATGGACTTTCCCACTACAATATTTTCCAAATACAAATCTGAAGTGCCCACTAACTCTCCTTCTTTCCTATTTATACCAGCGCCCCCTTATTACAATTCACTATCTTCTGGACAGTTACAACCTCTACACTTTCACTATTAATTCCTGCCCCCCACTATCACAATTAATTGTCCACTAGACAATTACTATTATTAATAACTCCATGTGACTAATATTCTATTACCACTTCTCCTCTCCCTACTGTAAAACTTCTTAATGAGCGGTTTCTAACATTGAGCTACTGATATTCCAAAATAAAATCCATGTTAAAAAGGTAGTAGCTTAGAAGGCTGGATAACAGCTTCTCTGTTATGTAAATGGCTAAAATTCTAATAGACAAATTTTTTTAACAAACCACAAGTGATTGATATAGAACAAAATCAAAGAATATATAAGAAAAGGAATAACTAGCCTGAATGGCTGATTTAATGCAATTGCAAACAATATCTAAAATTTAAAATAGTAACAAACCAAAAATGGGTATTAAAACATGAGAGGAAGAAAACAGACAATGGGGAATGTGTGATGAATGGAGCAAATGTGTGCTAAGGGAATGCCATGCGTTGAGCAGTAAGTAAATCATGTAATATATCTCATTAAATAAAAGACATTGATAGAACAGAACAAGATGGTATCTCAGGAGAGCCAAATTAAGCCAAAACATAAATGCTGTAATTTGTTAAGTGTGAGAGGAAGAACCAACAAAAACATAAACATAGTATAAAATCAAAAGGAAATAACAGTGAATATATATTTCAACTGTATGGGGATTGGCAGACAGAATTCTTGTATCAGTTGTCATAATTAGCGTTTAGTTTCTTACACTGAGAGTGCAGCTGTACAGGTGATTACACAGCCTGTTTTATTTGGAATCTAAATATTAGGCAAGTTTAAACTTGAGTGCTTAAACCTGAGTGTTTTGTTTGAATGCTTATATGAAAGAGGTTGGAAACAGAATTTTAGTCAAAGTAATATATGCTCAAGCTTCATTTACCTCCCCAGGTTCTATTTACTGTTCTCAAAAGATAATATGATAAGTTAATATATTTACATGCAATTGCTATTGGAGACTGCTATTTTGATCGGCAAGCTGTCAAAGCTATTGACTGTGCTTACCCCTGTGACAAGACCTGCCATAATCTGGTCTTTAAGTAAGTGTAATTTTACGGTCTTTCAAATGGTAATTTGATATTAACAGTCTGATCATTGTGATTGCGATTTGTGCATTTCATATTCATTATTGTTATGGAAATAACAATCTTGGCTGAATTGCAAATCATTAGATCTATCATCATGTTCACCAATAGGTCGTGTTAATAAGATTTCTTTGGATTGAAATTCCAAAATTAAGAATGAGTTTGTGCTTCAGCTACCACCTTTCTATCTTTTAAGATATTATGTTTTCCCTTAATAATTTTTTTCAAGGACCCAAATCTACGCCTTAAGTGTGATGTCCTTTCTCAATTAATAACACCAGTTTTCTAGAATGATATATTGGTGTTAAAAAGAAACAAAGAAAAGCGTGAATTTACTTAATTGACTGTTTTATGACTGAGAACATTGATATTGTTTTTATCTGACTGAGTAATTTGCTCCTTGACCAGTCTTGTGCAAGATGTTGCAGACTCCTGCAGGAACTGATAGGTATTTTGGTTTATGTGTGCCAAAAAAGACTTCTGACACTGTGATTTGCAATGGTTCTGCTTAGCACACATTTGCTGTTTGTGGTTCTGACACTATTTAGGTATATCTCTGCTCACTTAGTAAAATTTGGTGTATAGCTTATGAAAGTAACATCCTGAAAATACAGTCAACTACGTGTCTGTTTCTTTTTTGGCAGATCTTGATCACACCAGAAAAAGATTTCTCTTGCTGAGGTTAGTGTTTTAGTTTTCCCTCTTCTATCACATTTTCTCTTCTAATTTTTCTATTTAAAATTTTGGGGATTGGCAGTTTTCCTTATTTGGTTCCCGTAACACAACTTTTACTTGATTAATCAAATGAATAATTCCACTGGCCAACCAGATAATCCTTTTCTTTTTTATTTTGTTTGTTCTGGTGTGTGTCTGTATAATTTTGCCATAATTCAGTCTAATTGGCAGCCACAATAGTAGCAGAGAAGGTTGTTTTTTCAAGCTTGCAAAATACATCTTCCATTTTAACCGCATTTTCGTTTCCATTACTCGTTTTTTTTTATCTTCATATACTTATTGTCCTTGTTTATTTGAATAGTAAGAGCTAATGGGGAGACTGAAGAGGGTTAAAAGGTACTCCCTCCGTCTCTATTTATAAGACCCCTTCTAGAAGAATTGAGCGTCCCTTAATATAAGACCCTTTGCAAATTTTTAGGTAAAACAATAATTTTTTCCATACTTGCCCTTCATTAATATTCAACTCTTTTTATTTCCCATATATTGATAAGTGTGAATAATTAATGAACTTTTACCTAGATGCCCAACTACATCATTGGAAAGTGACTTTTGGAGTCTTCTACTATGTCACAATTAATGTCTCTAAAATATAGTGACTTTTAAATAGGAGTATATTTGGAATGTTATTATTTTTTTTAAAAGACCAATACATTAACTAACTTTTCTTAAACTGTGTGGGTCTTATAATAAGGAACGGAGGGAGTAGATAGAATAGTGAAGAACACAAATATACTTGCTGAGAGTCTTAAATAGTATAATACTGAGTATTGACCCCCTAAACCATTATTTGTATTTTGTACTGATACTATAGCTACATATTCACATGTACACTTTGAGTTTATTTTGCGCTTGAGTCCAGATAAATTTCTTCTGAAAGGTATTGCACCATTTTTAGAAATGTTATTCATTTTGCTTGCTATATCATATTGTCTGTGAACGTCCCTGCCCAAAGGACTAAAATCTCACTCAAGATGTTTGCTCAGTTCTGCAGGATTCGCTATAGGGGTTCTAACTTCTAAATCTTGCAATAGTTGTTCCACAGGTAGTACATTCTTCTCAAATACTGCTCTGTTACTCCTCTTTTCTTGGAGTGCAGACTCTGAGTTGCATAATAATCGATGTTCTAATTGTTGGGAGAGACTTCGCTTCATTGTTGAATTCTTCGAAATTCTTTATATAGGGTGTTCTTGCAGATATGCAAAGAAATTAGAAAGCTCCTAAAAGCTGATGTTCTCTGTTTTTTTTTTTTTAAGTTGAGTGTTTTTTTTTTTAAATGAACTAAGATCATTAAACCAGTTCAAAACAAGTTTTAAACCAGTTAAGACCATTAAACCAATTTTTTTTCCAATTCTAAACCAGTTTAAAGCTGGCTTAAATTGTTTTTTTTTCCTGCTTAAAGCCAATTAAAACTGGTTTTGAAACTAGTTAAAAAACCAGTAAACTGGTTCTGGTTTTATAAATAGTTTAAAAACCAGCTCAAAACTTGTTTTTAAACTAGTTTCAAAGCTGGGTTAAATTGTTTTTTCCAGCTTAAATCCAATTAAGACTGTTTTTGAAACTAGTTTATAAACCAGCAAACTGCTTCTGGTTTTAAAACTAGTTTAAAAATGGATAAAACTTAGATGCAGTTCCTTAGGTGCTGGTTTTACTGTTAACCAATTAAAATATAACAGTTGGATTACACGTTCCACGTCGCGCCAAGTATTATTAACTAATAAGCTATTTGCACCGTTAACTATTCTCTGTCACTCGATTGTATTCAGCTTCACAATTTTGTTCTCTCTTTCCATATTACGATTTCAGTAAAACTTGGAGACATATACCCGCTTCATTCTCTTTTTTTCCCTATCAACCCAACTACATGCTGGTTCCTTCTTCAACCCACTATCTTTCATTGTTTTTTGATTTTTGTAGTATCCCTCCACCTACCAGCAGAAGCATAAATATTGGCAAGTGATATGTGTGCCTAAATAAAAATGATCAAGCAATATAAAGATGACAAGGGTGAGTTTAAAAAGATTGAGTATAAAGAACCCATAATACCCAAATGTTCAATGAAAGACGTAACTTCTAAATCTATCCGGAACAACAAGATGACCAGTGGCTCATTGCGAGGCGGCTTCCGATGCGGCAGGTACACAATAATTGGTGCACGGTGAAGGCTCCCGTCACGATGATCTGGTGGCTTTCTATGACAGTGATGTCGGCGGCTTCGATATGAGGTGACCGTGAACGTTGACATTTCTGCAGATGATAACGCAGTGGCTCCGGCAGAAGTGTGCCCCTCAACTGGGTTGGTTGGGCAATTGTGACAAGCGCGATTGAGATCACGCGGACGAAGTTAAGAACGTGTCTATGTCAGACTCACCGTGAAGAGAGGACGATAGAAGGAAATGCAAGGGATTGACAGTAGAAGGATGATTAACGAAAAATAGGAGGTTTCACTCCGTTTAATATTCGTTTTTTTTATTTGGTGTGACGTGGAACATGTAATTTATCTGTTATATTTTAATTGGCCAACAGTACAACCAGCATCTATCAAACTACATCTAAGTTTTATCCTTTAAAAATCAGCTCAAAACCAGTTTTAAGTTTCAAAACTGGTTCAGAATTAAAAACCGGTTTTTACAAAAAAAGGTGAACCGTTTTGCTAAAAAAACTGGTCCACAAAATTGGTTTATTTTGGTTTGGTTTTTTAAAAAACCTGAACCATGCCCACCCTATTTGAAACTAGTTTAAAAACCAGTTTTGAGCTGGTTTTTGTCAATAACCCACATCTCCATAATTTCCATGATTTTCAGTTTTGCACCCAAAAAAAATCAATTACATATTTTAAAATTTTAATATATCTAAAAAATTGTTTTAGTATACGGTATTTCCTATTTCCCGTTAAAGTTAAACATCAGGCTACTTTTTATGACTAGGTTCTGAATGACGACGTTTTCCCTGGTCCGAAACAAGAGCTAGAAACCCTTTACCGCTCGGATTACGCCACCGCCACAACCCCATAATTGCCGGCATCCTCTGGTGATCGATTTCTGGGTTCCTCCTTGTTTTCATCTTAAACTTCCAATCTTTACTTTCAACATGGCCGAGATAACAAGCTCAAAGATGAACATCGCTATAATTCACCCAGATCTTGGCATAGGTAATAATTGTTGTTCGCATTTGCTTTCTATTCTATTAAAATAAAAATCAACAATTTGGGTTGGATTTCCATTAATTAGATTTTTTTAAAAAAAAAATTGGTAGGATAAAATAATATTTTACTATGTTTTTCCCCATAGTTGTTTCTTTTTTGAGTACTTATAGTTGATTCCCATTGCCTCGTGATTGTGTTGTAGGTGGAGCTGAAAGATTAATCGTTGATGCAGTTGTTGAGCTTGCATCGCATGGTCATAAAGTTCATATTTTTACTGCACATCATGATAAAAATAGATGCTTTGAGGAAACTATAGCTGGTGAATCTACCGCTCTCTGTATTTGTGTGTGTATATATGTGTGTCACATTTGTGTGGTTTATAAAGAAATTGCATTGTCATTAAGATATAGTTTGTCTTGTAATTGTTTCAGGTACCTTTCCAGTTACTGTCTATGGCTCCTTTCTTCCCCGGCATATATTCTACTGTCTTCATGCATTGTGTGCATACCTTCGGTGCCTTTTTGTTGCTTTTTGTGTGCTTTTCATGTGGCCATCATTTGATGTTATACTGGCAGATCAGGTCTCTGTTGTTATTCCCATTTTGAAACTTAGAAGGTCAACAAAGGTACGAAAAAAATGAATGCAAGTCATGCAAATTATTGTTTTGACATCTTTAGTGATTTTTAGTTGTTTCATTTTCTTGATAGGTTGTATTCTACTGTCATTTTCCAGACTTGTTACTGGCTCAGCATTCAACTTTCATTAGGAGGATGTATAGGAAACCAATAGACTATGTAGAAGAAATAACAACTGGTTGGACTTTGTGCTGGCTTTACGTTTTTTTTTCCTCTTAACTCATCTTCTCACGTATATACTGAATAACGTATGTTATTAAGCATTGCCAAATTGCAGGAATGGCTGATTTGATACTTGTAAACAGCAACTTCACTGCATCTACTTTTGCAAATACACTTAAGCATCTAGATGCTAAAGGAATTCGACCAGTTGTTCTATACCCAGCAGTTAATGTGGATCAGTTCAATGAACCCACTTCCTTTAAGTAAATGACATGTTTTTAGATATTTATTTTTATCAACAGACATGTATATAGATATGTGGTCGATACTATCCAAGATTATGCATGTAGCTTATTCTTATAACCATTTTTACAATATTTACTTGTAGAATCACAATTTTGCGCTGTGTTGTTTCTTCTTTTGCAGGCTGAATTTTCTTTCCATCAAACGTTTTGAAAGAAAGAAGAACATACAATTAGCAATTTCAGCTTTTTCTATGCTTTACTCACCCATAAGAGTTCTTAAGCATCAAGATATTGCTAATGCTTCTTTGATTGTTGCAGGTGAGCATATTTTGCATATGGCTTTGTATTTCTGATGATAGATTGATAGATATTATGGTTATTTTATGTGCATTATTAATTTTCATGGGAGTATCTGCCTTGATGTATGTGCCTCAGACTGGAGTGTTATAGCATTGTCTTCAAGATGTAAACTATTAACTTAAACAAAATTTATATTTGGTTTGTAGTAAAGTTTCATAATTCTTCTATTCTCTTTTCTGTCATTTCATAAGACTTTGATGTTCTGCAGAATATGCTCAATCATGCAGTTTTTAGTTAAATTATCTCGTGACTTTTTGGTGCAATCATTTCTCAACCAGGTGCATTGGCTGGGACTTGTCATAGTTTTTTCTGTTGAACCTTTTCATAATTGAAATGGAAGGTGCATTTAAGCTTATTTTCTTATAGAATTACATAACTATAAATGAGTATTTATTAACACCATTATTTGGTGACTGAAGTTCATTTATTAAACTTGAAAGTTCAATGCCGCCATATGAGATATTTAGTGCATAATTATAATTAGGTTACTAACCTTATTACGAAGAAGCAAATTAAGATATCTTGTTAAAGAATTAGATCTTCATATTACACAAGGCAATGTAGGCCACATGATAATGAGTCCATTGGGTTTAGTTATCACTAGAGTCATCAACACTTCTCTAGGATAGTGAATGACATAATATTACAATGAAAATTTTGTTGTTATTTGATATAATATTAACCCAGACTTTGGTGCAAAATGGCATAAATTTATTAATCTAACAATAAAGTGGGTTCGATCAAATCTTGCTAAAAGGAGTTAATTACTTGTTAATATATGATTAAAACATGTTTCACTAAGCTGTCTGTATGTGATCCACTAGTATTTGCTGATAACAATTGGCCATCAAGTGCATGAAACTATGTACTTCCTTGTGGTTTAAGCTGATGATATTTTATTAAGGATCTTTAAATATCATAAAAAATTATCACGATCAATATCTAAAAGTTAAAATAGGGTAAGAGTTGGTTGGACTTGTAAAAAGTTGAGAGTAAGAAATTTATTGAATTTTATCTACTTGGTGTGTTACGTTAGTTATATTTGAAGGTGTGCATTGATTTATAGATGTATTCTCTTAGCAGTATTGCTGAATCCTATGTTTGAACCACCCATGCGTAACTCATTTATTTCATTTGTGTGTGCAATTTGAGAGTACAAAATTTATATAAATTTTTCCAGGTGGCTTTGATAAGCGATTGAAGGAGAATGTTGAGTACTTAGAAGAACTTAAAGATTTAGCTGAAAAAGGAAGGGGTCTCTAATCAAATAAGGTTCATCACATCTTGCTCTACAGCTGAAAGGAATGCTCTTCTTTCAGAATGCCTATGTGTCCTTTACACGCCAAAGGTATGTGAATCCTTAATAATTATAATTCCTGAAATTGGTAGAAGTTGAATGAAGACATTTTTACTTAAAGATCTTTGATACAGGATGAGCACTTTGGCATTGTTCCTTTGGAGGCAATGGCTGCTTATAAACCAGTTATTGCATGCAACAGTGGTGGCCCTGTGGAGTCGATAAAAAATGGTGTAACAGGATTCCTTTGCAATCCTACATCACAAGAGTTTTCTTCAGCAATGGCTAACCTCATAAATGATCCCCAGGGAGCAGAAAGAATGGGAAAAGAGGCTAGGAGGCATGTTGTTGAGTCATTCTCTACAAAGACATTTGGAAAACGTTTAAATAGATATCTAGTTGACATTCACCGGGGAAAGGAGGATTAAGTTTAACATTGGATAGCATGATTATGCCCTGAAATTGTTATCTGCAATTGGTCACTATTTGCTATACAGGTTTTATTTTCAAGATAATTTATATTTTATACCATGTAAATCTTAGTTACAGAGGTGATAACATGGTCAATATTGTGAGGCCTGCACTTTTGGATATTTGCAGACATTATAAAGGCATTGCAAAGTCTAGAGAAATTTTTTGTGCTATATTGAAACCACGTGCCAAAGAAAATGAATTGATAGTACCAAAATATGTGGTCACCTCCCTCTCTCCTTTTTTTTTTGTTCTAAAGATCATTACATTGAAGCCTAAAAGGTAGCCAAATGTCACTTACATAATAGGGATATAACTCTAAAAGAGCGATTTTGCAATGCTTAAATACATAAACACTAAAATTTAGGCATGTTCGCTCAAATATGTAAAATATTACAGATAAATTCATAATTAACTAAAACTAAATAATCTTCTTTGTAGCCAACTTAATACATACACTAAACTACTCACCATCAAATGAAAATTGAATTTTTTGCTATTTTGCCATCGTTTGTTCATCTATTTCTTTTCTTTTCTTTGGATGCAATCGGCTTTGCCAACACTGCAAGTCTGCAGCTTTGAGGACCGTTAAACTTCAAAGTCGACATATTTTTCTTCAACATACAACAAGTAGATGGTGAAGGGGATTTTAACATAGCCACGGTGAAAAATTAGACATTAGGTTTCTATCAAACAGGGGTTGAACCTAGCTATTTACACAATTCATGACAAGTTTATAATAAATAATAAAAGTAATGAATGAATTTGGGTCTTTGGGAGCCAAATGACAAAAAAATAAGAGTATAACTCATTTAAGAGGCAATAGAAATATAGAATAATACTCAACTCAAATCAAAAACTAGGGAAACAAAAAATAGAATGATAATAAAAAATGACAAGAAAAGGAGAATTGAAAAATTAAACTTGTGGGATAGTGAAAACACAATAAAAAATACATCACTTGGCTAAGAAATGTAAAGTTGAAAGGAAGTATAGGTTTGCTGGAAAACACTAAGTTGCGGCTTGGCTGAAAAATACACCGCTCGATCGACGGGTTGCACAATAGCAAGGAAATGAGCATATGTATAAGAATTAGTATTTAACCTGTGCGATGGACAGATCTTATACTCTATTTCATAATATTTTTATATAATATTAATTTGTATTAATATTAATATGATATGTAATCTCATTTATTATAAGTTTAATAATTTGATGAAGGTTGAGGTGGATCTTCTCAATAGGCATTTCACATGCTAGACAAATCCACCCACATGACTTGAGAAAGTCATTTTTTTACTGGTGGTAAATAAAAAATTTTTGCTAATCGTCCTTAAAGCTTTAGAAATTGCAAATAGTATAAAAAACTTCGAAGTTAGTAATGAGACATTCCTGGACTCGTTCCCCACTTTTATTTTAGCTTGTGTGGACTTTGAAGAAGTGCCCTTCATGATGGTCCCCTTTTTCACCTGTTGTAGTGGGTTTATAGTTTACATTTTAATGTTAAAACGATTATTTTATTATTTATGAATATTGTAGTTGTACCCCTAATTTTTTTTAATTACGTTTCACTACATTCAATGGGGAATTCATTGTGAAAAAAAATCAGGAATGAAAACACAATCATGCTATAACCAACATTGTGAGTTCATGATACCAATTATTTCTTCACTTGAGGTTTTAGCAAAATTATTAGATCACATATCAGAGTCAAGGAGGCGAGAGTGTAAGAAAATGTACTACTTTGAGGTGAACCCAAAGAGTGATCTACGAAGGTGAATTGTGGTTGCTCGTTGGCAATCGCGTGATCACAATGACTCAAATTGTAGTTGTAGGTAACTCCATCGCACCTTCTCCATGTCGGCTACTAGCATGTCACGCTCCTTTGTCGCATCCTCCAATTGCTTCGCCATCTCCTCCTTTTTCCCGAACTCGTCACACTTCTTTATGACCTCATTAGCCAATACCTTCAATCAGTTCAATAAAACCTTTAACTCCGAAACTTCTAATTCTCCATAGTGAGGCATGTTTGTCATTCCAATCAAGCTCGCGAAGAACCATCGACGATTCTCACGTTCAAATTGAACAACCATTGGCAAACTCACTGCACGGTGGACTTCGAAATCATGTAACCTATATATCATCCTTGGGCTGCAAACACATGAATCTTGTTCGCTCCTCATTATTAGGGTTCCCACAATTAAGATTTATCTACAATGGAAAAAAGATCACATGAAAGGACTTAAAGGATAATGTTGCTAGTATTAACTAATTTCTAATCGCAGCCACTAAAGTTTTTTTAATTAAATCTAACGACTTAAAGTGAGACGGTCCCTTTAAGCCTTTGTTTTTTGCCCAAGAAATGCTTGAAAAAAGAAGTTGGGGGCGAAGAAATGGATGAGAAATGTGTTACTTCCCTCATTTAGTGCCCTGAAGAAATAAGAGATGTTATTAGAGGCATGAATCCCACCAATTTAATTTATATTTCTCGGGCAAATTGGTGAGAAATGGCGAGGAAATCTGTTTGAATAAATGTAATCGATTTTACTGCCTTGAAAATCAATTTTTTTTCTTAAAATATTGGAAAAAATTTAATTTCTATTCTACACTCTCTATCCAACAAAGCAACTATCTATTACTATTTTTATTCTATTTCACAGTGTTATTGAAACCGGACTGGCCGGTTCGGCTGGTAAAACGCCAGACCCATGATTGGTCCGATCTGGTCATAGGATCGGTTATGCCATCAAATCAGTCGTGAACCGGTCCGATTGGCTCGGTCCTCGGTGGTGTGAAAACTGCAACAATGGTTCATACTAAAAGAAATTTCCCAAAGTGGCTGAGCGAGATTTGAACCCGCGTGCAAGGCAGAGCACCAACCAATACACAACCACTAGACCAATGAGTTCCTTCAATAATATGTTCCTTTTGTCTTATATATTGGTTTCTAGCTGGAACAATAAAAATAAATATCGGCTAGATTCATACATATGCTTAACTTACAAGTGAGGCAAAGTATTTGGACTTATTACTATTAGGCTTTAGTAATGTTTTGTGGTTTAATTTTAAAATTTAATATATATAGTTCATTAATTAATGTATATTATTAAAAAAATAAAATTAATTAAACCAATTCTAATTCCCAAGTTGCAACGTTGAGCCAAAAACCCTAACTCTTATCCCTTACCAAATCTCAGCTGCTCTTGATTTTGTGTTTCCCTTCCCAATTCGTATCATGCTTCTTAATGTTTCTTCGTTCATAGGGTTTGGTGATTCAACTACTCTCTCATCAAGCACATCACGATTCTCATCAAATCTTAGCTTTGTCGCATTACGATTCTCATCAAATCTCAATTTCATCGCATCACGATTCAGTGATTCCCTCATCAATCTCAGCTTGGCTTTAGATTAACGTTTTGTGTTTGGCTAACAGTGAGCTTCATAGGGTGTTTTCGTATTAGTGCATACAGTGAGCACTGAGCTCTTATAAGCGTGATTTCATAGTAAGTTTATCTCTCTTTTTTGTTTGCAGATGCCCATCTCCACCATTGCTGGATTTGGAACCTTTTCTTTGTGTTTATGTTATTGTGTTTATCTGCTAGGTTTAGAACCATCCATTACATTTGTATAATCAATTAAATTAGCTGATATTATCCCCTGTGTTTGTTAATTCCACAATCTTGTCATTTGGATTTACTGTGTAATTTCTTAAAAAACTTCAATAATTTTATTTAATAAGGATTTGCGAGCATGTGATTCAATTTAAGTCTCTTATTTTGTTTTTTGTATTTAACTTGTTCTTTTTGTTTTTGTGAATTTTCTTTGAAAGAGGTTTTCTAAAGAGGAATTATAGGAAATGTAGGATTTTATTTGCCTTAGGACCCTCTCCAGTTGGACATGAGGTCCAATTTTAATCCCACAACCATCATTTATTTCTTTTTCTTTTTATATAAAACAATTTTTTTAACGGTTATGATTTTCTCCAATTAATTTTTAACTGGAGAGGATCCCTATCCATTTTCTTTATGTCTATGAAAAGCATTAGTAGTGTAATGTTAATATTTAATAACAACACGCTTTAGTTCCTTTAGTTATATAACCTCCTTTGTTAATTTTATAGACTCATATTTTGAATGGTCTTCCATAATCTCCTTTGATTGGATTTGTACTATTTTTTTTAAGCAGGGCAGCTCCTTTAATCATGGCCTTCTATATCATTGCAACATAATATTATTTGCTTGAAAGTATATGATATATTTTTCTTAACTTCTACAGATTTCTATGTAAGTTCAACTTCAGACAAGATTTTATGTAAATGATCTCAATATGTAGAATTTCTATACATTTGACGACATGTAATTTATAATTAGAAAAAGGAGAAAATAATAGATTTAATTGTAAATTAAAGGTAGTGTTATTTGATTAAAATTTTATAGTTTACTTGAACAAAAGTTATGACGCAAAACCAACAACTTTATTCTAAAAAAAATATTTTCAACATCTTCTTTATGGTCTCTTTAGTTAGCTCGCAATGATCGCATCTTCTCCAACAAAGTAGCTGATCCTGATGATGTGTTGGATCTCATCAAACTCCGAATATGGTGGTATCTAAAAGCTAAGGATTCCTCTTTTAAATATCCTTTTGTGATGTGGTCTGGTGGTATTGATTTTTGTCTAGATTTTAGTTTTGTATATTAGTCTATTTGCGGCTGGTAGTATGCCCCTGCTGAGTATTGGTTTTTTCTAAATCTTTTCATTATGGCTGCTGTATACACTATTTGCTTGAAACGGTCTCCACTTCCTATTATGTTACTTTATTATGGTGTTATACTCAATGTTGGCGTCAGACCTTTTCATTCCATTTTGTAGGGATTGTCTTGGGCTCTTTTGGACTTGGCCAATGGAATTTGTATTGTAATGCAGGGGGTTGAGTTTTAGTTTGGTTTGGGGTTCGATTGTGGTGCTTATTCCCCTGGTATAATAGGTTGTTGGATTTGGCTAATTGTTTTGCACTTTTGTATCTGGGTTAGAGCACCCCTAGTGTAGATGACAATGGGTACCTCTGGGGCAGGGTACTACAGTGCCCATACCCGTACCCGCGTGGGCAGCTAACTTTAGTGTCCGTCCCCACCTATATGCCTATACCCGTGACCGTTACCCGCACTTTTATTAAGTAAAAATTAACAAATTACTAAAAAAATATTAATTTTAAGAAAACTATATCTCAATTTAAAAAGTTACTTGAAGATCGTCAAAACATAATTTTTAATATTAGTGATACAACAATTTAATTATATTTAAACACAATATATTAATGTTCTAAAACACAACAAATCTAAAGTTCAAAATTTTTATTAAATATTACAATATACTTTTACGTCACACTATTTTATAAACTTGGATATCATGTGTTAAATTCTTCAAGATCCGTAAAAAAATTATTATTAACATTAATTAGTCATATATTATAAAATGAAAAAAACACAAATAGATAGTTATAAAAATATATATTTAATTTGTAATATATTATATATATTAATTTTAAAAATATGTATAGATATATTAGATATTTTAATAAAATTAATATATCTTTATATATAATTATATATGGTATTTTTTATTAAATAATTATATATATGAGTGCGGGTAAGGGGCGGGCTGGGCATCAAAGTGCCCGTACCAGCACCCGTCTCCATAAAAATGCGGGCTTTTACCCGTACCTGCGGCCCATACCCACTTTGCGGGTTTTTACCTTGCCTATTCCGGGGTAATTTTTGTGGGTACCCATAGGGCTTGAGCTCAATTGCCATCCCTACCCTAGTGCTCTTTGTGACACCCCTTCTACCCCATACTCTTATATGTTTAATAACTTGAAATGTAGAAAAGATAATTGTCCCACGATGGGTAAAAGGTTCACAAACTCTCTTACAAAAATCTCTTTAGTTCGAAAGGACAACTAAATTAAAACAAAATAAAATTTCAAATGTAATCCAATACTCATGCAGCGGAATCTCCAAAGAAATAAAAATACTAATTATCCTACTTGCCGTGCAAGACATCCAAAATAGTTCACAAGAGTCTTCCTAACTAGTAACATAATAAAGACCCCCAAATTATACCCTGATGTCACATCTATAGAGCACATTCCCTTTAATCAAACTCGACACCAATCGTGTCATCATCAAACACCTGTAAAAATATATCCACAGTTATAACGTTGAGGAAAAGAATACTACTCATACATACACATAGGAGGCCACTCTATCCTCAGCCACAACATCATCATTCATCATACCACATACCAAAACATCACATAATCCCTCAGATAATAATCATCTAAAACTCAGCATATAGCTATTCATCTAAATCCCACATATAAATCTCATACCATCGTTCACCCAAAGGACTCACATAATATTCATTCATCATTAATACTCATAACACTATTTATAATTCCATACCACATCAGATATAACACTATACATCCAACATGTATGCACCAAGACTTATTATTATATAACTCAATTCCATCGTTGAGTATTCCAAATATTCATATGCACCAAAATTTGTTATTATCTAACTCAATTCCATCGTTGAGTATTCCAACTTATCATATGCTCCAAAATTCATCTAATCACCTACCCAAAGATCGTGACTTGGAACTCCACACAATGGGTGCATCTCGTCTATCACTCTAGTTATTACCAACATAGTCTACCGGTGTCACCACACCAAACCGATAGGTGTACCCCCTCGTTGGGCCCGCACAACGACATTCGACTCTAGGGTTGCACCACTTCTATGGGCCAGTACAATCACTCCTAGGTTGCAACCCCTCTATGGGCCCGTGCATCGAACGCCCCATCTTGATCCCCCTGAGCTGTACCCCCTCTATGGGCCCGCACAACCCAGTTCACCTCCTAAATTGTACCCCCTCTATGGGCCCGTACAATTCATGTCTCATCATATATGCTCAAGGCATCTCTCTTAAGTTGTACCCCCCTCTATGGGCCCACACAACTCAAGTAACATCATCATTTATTATATCGCATGTTCACCAACCACATGCATTCCAAATAACATCAATTAGATAGCATGTTCACCAACCACATGCATTCCAAATAACATCAATTACATAACATGTTCACCAACCACATGCATTCCAAATAACATCAATTACATAACATGTTCACCAACCACATGCATTCCAAATAACATCAATTACATAGCATATTAATCAACCATATGCATTCCAAATAACATCAATTACATAGCATATTAACCAACCATATGCATTCCAAATAACATCAATTACATAACATATTAACCAACCATATGCATTTCAAATAACATCAATTACATAGCATATTAACCAACCATATGCATTCCAAATAACATCAATTACATAGCATATTAACCAACCATATGCATTCCAAATAACATCAATTACGTAGCATATCAAGCATCATTAAGCACATAGGCTCTCAAATTCCACTCTGGTAATCGATTACACAATCTCCAGTTAACTGTTTACCTGAAACAAGGTCTCTGGTAATCGATTACAACCGCCTTTGTAATCAATTACCTGCGACCAACCACTTGGTAAATCGATTACAGCAACCCCTTGTAATCGATTACCTGCAAACAAACTCTCTGGTAATCGACTACCACAAACCTTGTAATCGATTACCAGTAACAAACAGCACTCCTGGGTTGCCAGAACACCCTGGTAATCGATTACCACACCTGGTAATCGATTACCCGCGAAACAGATCGCAGCTTTCACAATTTTCAACATCTCTAAGCCCGGCCAAGCAAGCGCGAAGCAAGCCGGTGCGTAGGAAACAATGCAGGCAGAAGCAGGAATATGCACCCGAAACGTCAACAAAACAACGGCGTGGACAGATGAGACAACCAAGGCAGCAAACCCCCAAGCCGCAAAGCCCGAAGCAGGCCGGGGGCAGCAGGCGCAATATCATCTTTAATCTCACCCAACCAAATCATTAATATACATCCAATCAATCATAAATCAACAATTTATATCATTCATTCACAGTTATACATACATCAATACAATTATACTCTTAGGCTACTACCCAAGCACCCCTACATGCATATACAAGCAGTACCCTCTCCCCCACCGTACCTTAAACGAAGCTTGATTACAGCAAGGATGTCTTTCTTCGATTCTTGATGCTTACTCCGCAGCCACTCTCTCTTGAGACACAGTTTCTCCCCTCCTTAGCGTTTCGCTCTTTGAAGATCATACGAATAAGGATTAGGGTGATCTGTTAACCCCTCCTTACTAGAATATCTAATTGGGCTTGGGCCCACTCTCCACCCCTTATCCTCTTTTAAATTAAAATTATCTTTACGAAATAAAATTAATAATAATAGTAGTCCTATTATTTATTTCCTATTTAATTAATTATTTCTTTTCCTTATTTATTTGATTTAATTAATATTTATCCTAGTAAAATTCAGGATGTTACAACTCTCCCATCCTAGAAAGAAAATTCGTCCTCGAATTTTTACCTGAAGCGAATAACTCTGGATAGGATTCTTTCATCTTCTCCTCAAGTTCCCAAGTAGCATTCTCGGGTTGTAGGTCCTCCCCAGATTACCTTAACTAAAGGAATCTCTTTACCTCGAAGTTGTTTCACCCTCCGATCCTCAACTCTCACCGGCATGGTTTCCACTGTCAGGTTTTTCCTTAACTTCAAGATGATCCGACTCAATCACATGCGAAGGATCGTGTACGTATTTCCGGAGTTGAGAAACGTGGAAAACGTTATGAAGATTGGACAAATGTGGAGGTGGTAAAGCGATTTTGGTAGGCAACATTGCCAACTCTTTTAAGAATTTGGTAAGGACCAATGAATCGAGGTGTAAGCTTTTTAGAATTTAATGCCCTACCAATCCCAGTCCACAGAGTGACTTTCAGGAATACATGGTCCCCTTCTTTGATCTTTAACTCCTTCCTTCTCTATCAGCATAACTCTTCTGCCTACTCTGGGCCGTCCTCATCCTCTCCTGGATTATCCTAACCTTATCGGTGGTTTGCTGCACTATCTCAGGTCCTAATGCAAGACTCTCACCCGGCTCACACCAACATAAAAGGGTTCTACACCTCCTACCATATAATGCCTCATAAGGCGCCATACCTATGCTAGAGTGAAAACTATTGTTATAGGTGAACTCTATCAAAGGTAAGAAGCTATCCCAACTACCCCCTTGGTATAACACACAAGCTCTAAGCAAATCCTCTAAGGATTGAATGGTTCTCTCGGTCTGACCATCAGTCTGAGGGTGGTAAGCTGAGCTAAGCCTAAGCTGGGTCCCCAAAGCCTGCTATAAACTCTCCAAAAATCTAGAGGTAAACCTAGGATCTCTATCTGAAACAATGTTAGATGGTATGCCATGCAACCTCACAACCTCACTGATGTACAGTTGAGTTAGTCTCTCCAAGGGGTACCTAATGTTAATGGGAAGGAATGCGCACTCTTAGTTAACCTATCCACAATAACCCCAATTGAGTCATGTCCCTTCACGGTCTTAGGCAAGGCAACTATAAAATCCATGGATATACTATCCCACTTCCACTCATGTATACTTAAGGGTTGAAGCAATCCTGAAGGCTTTTGATGTTCTACCTTAGACTTTTGGCATACTAAACAGGCACTCACAAACTCCTCCATGTCTCTCTTCATCCTAGGCCACCAAAATACTTTCTTCAAATCCTGATACATCTTAGTTGATCCTGGGTGGAAACTAAGCTTACTTCTATGACCTTCCTCTAGTACTAAACGCTCAATGGTAGGTTCACTAGGCACACACACCCGGTCTCCAAATCTTACTACCCCCTCGGAACCTATCACAAAATCTCCACCATTACCTCCTTCTATAGCCTCTCGCCTACTAACCAAAAATGGATCCTCTAACTGGGCTTTACTAATATCCTTCAACAAGTCATACTTACCCGGGTCATTCCTAGCTTCACGCTCTCAGAGGTCATCTCACAAGCTAAACTCAGATCCCTAAACTGGGTTATAAAAGATCCATCTTTTTAATCATCAGGGAACTAACATGGATAGACTTCCTACTCAAGGCATCAGCCACCACATTGGCCTTACCGGGATGGTAACTTAACTTAAAATATAATCCTTAAGGAACTCTAACCACCTCCTCTGCCTCATATTCAGCTCTTTCTGGTCAAACAAATATCTAAGGCTCTTATGGTCACTAAAAGCCTCAAACCGGGAACCATACAGATAATGTCTCCAAATTTTCAACACAAACACTACGGCTGCCTAACTCTAGGTCATGGTAGGATAGTTTCTCTCATGGATTTTCAATTGCCTAGAAGCATAAGCTACTACTTTACCCTCTTGCATCAACACCCCACCTAAACCCATCTTAGAGGCATCACAGTATACTACAAAGGATTTGCTAAGGTCAGGCAACACTAACACTGGTGCACTATTTCAACTTCTCCTTATGGGTTTGGAAACTAGTCTCACACTTACTATTCCACACAAAGGCAACTCCCTTCCTAGTCAACTCGGTCAAAGGCAAAGCTAACTTGGAAAACCCTTCTATGAATCTTCTATAGTAACCAGCCAACCCAAGGAAACTTCTAATCTCACTTACTGACTTAGGAGCCTCCCACTTAAGCACGACCTCTACCTTAAAAGGACCTACTCCTATACCTCCCTTAGAAATTACATGGCCTAAGAAACTTACTTCTTCTAACCAGAACTAACACTTGGAATCTTAGCATACAGTTGTTTATCCTTAAGAACCTGAAGCACTACCTTTAGATGTTCCTCATGCTCCTCCTTGGTTTTGGAATAAATTAGTATATCATCTATGAAGACAACTACGAATTTATCCAAATAAGGGTGAAAAATCCTGTTCATGTAATCCATAAAAATCGCAGGAGCATTTGTCACACCGAAAGGCATTACCAGATATTCATAATGTCCATACCTAATCCTAAAAGCAGTCTTAGGTATATCTTCTTTCTTAACCCTAATCTGATGATAGCCTGATCTAAGATCTATCTTGCTAAACACACATGCCCCCACTAACTGATCCATCAAGTCATCTATCCTAGGCAAAGGATATCTATTCTTAATGGTTACCTTATTAAGCTGGCGGGTAATCTGTACATAACCTCATGCTACCATCCTTCTTCTTAACAAACAAGACAGGTGCTCCCCAGGGTGACACACTAGGCCTTATAAACTTCTTCTCTAACAAGTCTTCTAATTGCTTCTTAAGTTCTGCTAGCTCTATGGGTGACATCCTATAAGGTGTAGCTGAAATCGGTCCCGTCCACGGTACTAAATCTATAGAGAATTCTATTTCCCTCTCAGGTAGTAGACTAGACACATTATCTGCAAACACTTCAGGGTACTCACACACTACAAGTATCTCACTCACAACAGCGCTACTATCAGATTTCAAAGAAGCTACAAGAATGTAAACCTGGGCATCTTCCTTTAGAGACGTCTTTACCTGATTGGCAGTCATAAAGTCCTTATTCTTACTCTCAACAGGGTGACCAAACATGACAGTTTTATCAACACAGTTTAATAGGACATGATTGGAAGATAACCAGTCCTATCCCAGAATAATGTCTAGTTGACTTAGAGGTAAGCAAATCAAATCAACTAGGAATTTTCTATCATTAACAGAAATGGGACAGTTTAAGCACACATTAGAAGTAGAAACTGACCCACTGGTTGGCGTTTCCCGATAACATGAACGCTGCTAAGGTCACCTTCTGTAGCATAAGGCAGTCCATCGCTCTAAAGATCTTCTCGATTTCGTAGATCCAATCGGCAGCCCCATCAGGGTCATAACCCCTACGGAACGTAGGTGGATGGTTCCTCTGGAACCGCGCAAGCCAATCCGTCTTGTGATGTTTGTTAAGGTTTCCAACAGCCTGTGCCATAGCCATCAAGGCATCGACCATAGCTCGATCGTTCCTTCCCCCCAACCATTACTCTTTCTTTATTAAAGAAAGGGTAAGCAACATACCAAGTAAAGCAAACAGTAAAGAAATCAATCAACAGTCAAACCAAAGCAAACAATTCACTCAAGCAATCAATCGATCAATCAAGGTTAACACCTCAGAAGCATAGTAAACTCATAACTCAAGGCCGGTGAACCGACCCGCTCTGATACCAACTAATGTGTCACCCTTCTACCCCATATTCTTATATGTTTAATAACTTGAAATGAAGAAAGATAATGTCCCACGATGGGTTAAAGGTTCACAAACTCTCTTACAAAAATCTCTTTAGTTTGAAAGACAATTAAATTAAAACAAATAAAATTTCAAATGTAATCCAATACTCATGCAGCGGAATCTCTAAAGAAATAAAAATACTAATTATCCTACTGGCCGTGCAAGGCATCCAAATAGTTCACAAGAGTCTTCCTAACTAGTAACATAATAAAGACCCCCAAATTATACCCTGATGTCACATCTATCAGAGCACATTCCCTTTAATCAAACTCGACACCAATCGAGTCATCATCAACACCTGTAAAAATATATCCACAGTATAACGATGAGGAAAAGAATACTACTCATACATACACATAGGAGGCTACCCTATCCTCACCCACAACATCATCATTCATCATACCACATACCAAAACATCACATAATCCCTCAGATAATAATCATCTAAAACTCAGCATATAGCTATTCATCTAAATCCACATATAAATCTCATACCATCATTCACCAAAGGACTCACAAACTCACATAATATTCATTCATCATTAATACTCATAACACTATTTATAATTCCATACCACATCAGATATCACACATATACATCTAACATGTATGCACCAAGACTCATTATTATATAACTCAATTCCATCATTGAGTATTCCAAATTATCATATGCACCAAAATTCGTTATTATCTAACTCAATTCCATCGTTGAGTATTTCAACTTATCATATGCTCCAAAATTCATCTAATCACCTACCCAAAGATCGTGACTTGGAACTCCCACACAATGGGTGCACCTCGTCAATCACTCTAGTTATTACCAACATAGTCTACCGGTGTCAACACAAAAACCGATAGGTTGTACCCCCTCGTTGGGTTCGCACAACGACATTCGACCCTAGGTTGCACCCCCTCTATGGGCCAGTACAATCACTCCGAGGTTGCACCCCCTCTATGGGCCCGTGCATCGAACACCCCATCTTGATCCCCTGAGTTGTACCCCCTCTATGGGCCCGCACAACCCAGTTTCACCTCCTGAATTGTACCCCTTCTATGGGCCCGCACAATTCAGGTCTCATCATATATGCTCAAGGCATCTCTCTTAAGTTGTACCCCCTCTATGGGCCCGCACAACTCAAGTAACATCTTCATTTATTATATCGCATGTTCACCAACCACATGCATTCCAAATAACATCAATTACATAGCATGTTCACCAACCACATGCATTCCAATAACATCAATTACATAGCATGTTCACCAACCACATGCATTCCAAATAACATCAATTACATAACATGTTCACCAACCATATGCATTCCAAATAACATCAATTACATAGCATATTAACCAACCATATGCATTCCAAATAACATCAATTACATAGCATATTAACCAACCATATACATTCCAAATAACATCAATTACATAGCATATTAACCAATCATATGCATTCCAAATAACATCAATTACATAGCATATTAACCAACCATATGCATTCCAAATAACATCAATTACATAGCATATCAAGCATCATTAAGCACTTAGGCTCTCAAATTCCACTCTAGTAATCGATTACCAATCTCTAGTAATCGTTTACCTGCAAACAAGATCTCTGGTAATCGATTACAACCGTCTTGTAATCGATTACCTGCGACCAAACACTCTAGTAATCGATTACAGCACCCCTGTAATCGATTACATGCAAACAACTCTCTGGTAATCTACTACCACAAACCTGTAATTACCAGTAACAAACAGCACTCCTGGGTTGCCCAGAACACCCTGGTGGTAATCGATTACCCGTGACACAGATCGCAGATTTCACGATTTCTAGCATCTCTAAACCCTTCCAATCAATCTCTAATCAATCCCTTTCGATTAAACATCATTCATAATCATTAATATCACCTGAAACTCAACAAAACAACAATATTTTACAGATTATACAACAAATTCATCAAACCCCCAATCCTCAAATCCCTAATCATTCCTTTTTCATCATTCTCAATATCATCTTTAATCTTACCCAATAAATCATTAATATACATCCAATCAATCATAAATCAACAGTTTATACATTCATTCACAGTTATACATACATCAATACAATTATACTCTTAGACTACTACCCAAGCACCCCTACATGCATATACAAGCAGTACCCTCTCCCCCACCGTACCTTAAACAAAGCTTGATTACAGCAAGGAAGTCTTTCTTCGATTCTTGAAGCTTACTCCGCAGCCACTCTCTCTTGAGACACAGTTTCTCCCCTCCTTAGCGTTTCGCTCTCTAAAGATCATACGAATAAGGATTAGGGTGATCTGTTAACCCCTCCTTACTAGAATGTCTAATTGGGCTTGGGCCCACTCTCCACCTTTATCCTCTTTTAAATTAAAATTATCTTTACGAAATAAAATTAATAATAATAGTAGTCCTATTATTTATTTCCTATTTAATTAATTATTTCTTTTCCTTATTTATTTGATTTAATTAATATTTATCCTAGTAAAATTCAGGATGTTACAGCTCTCTTTAATTAAAATTTTCTTATAAAAAAAATGATATATCATTTTTCTTTAAAAATTTTTTGGTGCACTACATTAAATTTTTTTTATATAATATAAACTAGCGGAAAGACAGGCACGGTCTATCCCCATTTTTTTTTTGGGAAAAACGTAAAATTTATTTATTTATATTTTCAAATACTTCAAATTCAAATAGTTCTTTAAATTTGGATGATATACTGAATTCTGGATTTTTAATGATAACTTTTTTAACCCTAATCCTTATTTTTACAATTCAAATTCAAATCCTGATTGATTATATTTTTTCCTATTCTAATTTTAATCCCTATTTCTTTATTCAAATTTGAAATATATCCTTATCATTTAATTCATGAATTTTTAAAGTAATTTTGAAAAGTATAGATTAATAATTCAAATTCAAATCCTTCTTTAAATTTAGATGATATACTGAATTATTGTTTTTTTATTGATAACTTTTTTAACACTAATCCTTATTTTAATTTTCAAATTCAAATCCAGATTGATTCTATTTTTTCCTATTCTAATTTTAATCCCTATTTCTTAATTTAAATTTAAAATATTATCTTTATAATTTAAGTCGTAAATTTTTAGAGTAATTTTGAAATAAATTAGGGGTATAATTGAAACAAAATATGGCACAAAAAAAGATATCACCTTTATATATTAGTATAGATAGATAATAAATTTACATATTAATTTATATAACATATGATTTTACTTCGGTCTTTTATTTCGTTTAAATTAGTTTTTATGTACGGCTCGAAAAAGTTAGTTTATATGTAAAATGTAAAAATCCTTAACATGTGTTTATTTCTGCAGTAAATTATTATTCAATACTTTTTCAAACTAACATTAATAGATAGCATGAAATATTTATTCTTATTAAAAAATTAATTTCTTTAGAGTAAGATAATTTCATATTATTCTTATACACATTAATTTTTTAATTTTAGATTTTTATTTTTACGTTCATTTTTTCACAGGTTTTGAATTTAAATTTAAATTAAGAAATAGGGATTAAAATTAGAATAGAAAAAAATAGAATCAATCAGAATTTGAATTTGAATTATAAAAATAAGGATTAGTGTTAAAAAAAACTATCATTAAAAAAACCAGAATTCAGTATATCCTCAAAATTTAAAGAATGATTTGAATTTGAATTATTAATATACACTTTTCAAAATTATTTTAAAAAATCACGACTTAAATGATAAGGATAATATTTTAAATTTAAATTAAGAAATAGGGATTAAAATTAGAATAGGAAAAAATATAATCAATCAATATTTGAATTTGAATTGAAAAAATAAGGATTAGTGTTAAAAAGTTATCATTAAAAAAATCAGAATTCAGTATATCGGAATGGGGATTGAATCATGGGTATTGTATGGAAAAAGTGGAAACCAAAAAAGGGAATTCCTTTTATATATAGGTATAGATTAGTATAGATAGATAATAAATTTACATAATAATTTATATAACTTATGATTTTACTTATTTCGTTTAAATTAGTTTTTATGTACGACTAGAAAGTGGAGTTAGATGATTCTCTCCGGCTTCATGAGATGATTCTCTTCGGTGGTTACATCCATTAACTACTGTGGGAAGAGTTTTAGCATCTTTACTCATCAGTATGGATCGTTTGACAATTGTGGAGGAGGACGATGAGTTGGAGGTGCAAGTAGCAGACAGTAACAAATGAGGTCAAGGTGGAGTCTTCAATCCAGGACTCTGTCTTGTAGGAAGATTTTTAATAGACAAGCCAATTCACACTCATATAATGAAGGAGAGGATGGTGGGAGTATGGCATCCGGGAAGAGGTGTCTCCATAAAGGAGGTAAATACTGGCACGTTCCTATTCCAATTTTTCCACATTCTTGATGTGCAGCGAATCCTGAAAGGGGGGCCATGGTTGTTTGATGGGAATACGTTAGTGTTGGGAGCTATGAAAGACGGAGAGATATCGGAAGAAGTACCACTATTTGACGTGTCGTTTTGGATTCAAGTGCATAATATCCCAACAGGGTTCATGTCAATGGAGGTTGGAAAGCACCTAGCCAATGGGATAAGGGAGTTCCTGGAATACGATGAAAAGAATAGCTCCAATTTCTGGAGCGTATATATGCGTCTCCGAGTCTTGGTGGACGTTCGTAAGCCTTTGAAAAAGTCCAGAAAAATTAAGAAGCCTGGGGGGAGGAAGCAAAAGAAGTGCAATTCAAATATGAGCGGCTGGGCTCATTCTGCTACATTTGTTGTATCATGGGGCACGTAGAAAACTATTGCGAGAAGCTATTTACTATGGACAAAGATGATGGTCACAGAGGTTGGGGTCCGGAGTTGAGAGCAGAACCCAGAAGACTGTCAACAGGTGGAGGCGGACGGTGGTTGAGGGAGGAGGGCCAACAGGCATGGATTGCGCCAAATTAGGGGGGACAGAAAATCAAAATAAATATTTCCTAGTATGGAAGGTAGTGGACCGGCGAAGAATCAGCAAAGGCGACCTTATATGGTGTCTATTTTCAAAAATCCAGGAATCTTGAACCAGACCGTTATCAAACCAATTATTACTAAGCCAATAATTGCTAATAACAAGCCTGAAGGAGTGGTGACCGAGGAGGACATTGTGGGGGTCATTGAATGTGATAAGAAGAGGCGTAGGAATGATGACTACATGGATTTAGGAGGGGTGTCACAAAGCAATGTAGGGGGTGCAACCAGTGACCAGGTGACAAATATGGATCTCAATCACCAAGAGCATTTTTTAGAGGCGGGCCTTGGCGAAAAGGCCTGCCAAGGATCATGAGTCTGATGAGCTGGAACTACCGGGGCCTAGGCAACCCAAGAGCAGTTCCAATATTACGGGACCTCATTCGGTCGTACCATCCAGATGTGATGTTCCTATGCGAGACACTGGTACATGCCAACAAAATTGAAGATTTGAGGACAAAGCTGGGCTTTGATGCTTCCTTTTCGGTTGATAGGTTGGGGAGGAGTCGAGGTCTTGCTCTTTTTTGGAGGCATCCGTTTGAGTGTAACCTTGTTAACTATTCCCAAAACTTCATCAATATGGAGGTGGTGCATCATGGTGTAGGCAAGTGGAGATTTACTGGTTTCTATGGTTTCCCAGAAAGACACCGTAGGAAAGAGTCTTGGGAGATAATAAAAGTTTTAGCAGCAGATAAGAGTCTGCCGTGGTGCATGATGGGAGATTATAATGATTTAGCATCACAGTCAGAGAAGAATGGAGGAGCATATCACCCTGAGTGCTTGCTGCAGGGATTCAGGGAGACAATCCTAGAATGCCAACTGATTGACCTTCCTTTAGAGGGGTACCAATACACGTGGAGTAGGGGTAAAGGCACTCCCAATGCTGTGGAGGAGAGGCTGGACAAGAGTATGATTACTCAGGAGTGGATAGATATTTATCCTCATAACAGGTTGCGTAATGTGATAGCTTGCAAGTCAGACCATTCCCCAATTATTCTGCGCTTATCTCAGCATCACAATAGGAGAAATATGGGTAGCTTTAAGTTTGAAAATGCTTGGCTTCAAGAACCTGGCCTGCTCGAGATAGTCCGTGAGGTTGGAACAAGGAAGCCCAGGTTGATGTCATGCAACGCATTTCTAGTTGCACGGCAGAAATGAACCAGTGGGGGAGGAAATTGAGATCAAAATATAGAGTGGCCATCATGGAGTATAAGCAAAGATTGGAAGAGCTTAGAGAGCGCAAGGACACTACCTCAGTTCAGCGCTACAACTTGTTACATGACAAGATGACATGTCTTATTATGCAGGAGGAAGCTTTTTGGAAACAAAGGGCAAAGGTGTGTTTGGTTGCGTGACGGAGATGGAAATACCCAGTTTTTTCATGCTATGGCCAATGCTAGAAAGAGGAGGAATTTTATCACAACTTTGCAAGGCGAGGATGGCAGTCTCGTTGAAGGACCAAGCTGGTTTGTGTGAGGTAGCTAAAGGTTATTTCAATACCTTATTTACAGCTTCCGATTGTGACCTCTCTCCTATCGTTTCCATTGTGGAGCCTCGGGTATCACACGAGGATAATGAGGTGCTAACTCAGCCATTCACTATCACTGAGTTTAGGAAAGCTTTCTTTCAAATGCACTCAGACAAGGCCCCTGGACCTGATGGGCTCAACCCTGCTTTCTTCAAAAGGTTTTGGGAGTTATGTGGGCCAAAAGTCTTCCATGCAGGGACATCATGGCTCGGGAGGGGGGAGTTCCCACCACACCTCAATGACACAACCATAGCTTTGCTTCCAAAGATCGATCATCCGTGGTCAATGAAAGACTTGAGACCAATTTCTTTGTGCAACGTAATTTACAAGATTATTTCCAAGGTGCTTGCAAATAGGTTGAAAGGTTTCTTGCCAAAGAGCAGTCAACCTTTGTTCAGAATAGATCCATCCTGGATAATGTGCAGATGGATTTTGAAATTATCCATCACATGAGAGGCAAGACTAGGGGAAAAAAGGGGAAGTTGCGCTCAAAGTAGATATTAGCAAGGCATATGATCGTATGGAATGGAGCTATTTGGCACAAATCATGCTTAAGATGGGTTTCAGGGCAAAATGGGTCCACTGGATGTTGATGTGCATGGAAACTGTACAGTTCCATGTTCAGATGAATGGAGAGGGAGTTGGCCCAATTAATCCTAGGCGTGGTCTGAGGCAAGGTGACCCTCTTTCACCTTACCTATTTATCATTGGTGCAGAAGGTCTTACTTGCCTATTGCACAAGGCCATGGCTCGTGGGGATATTCATGGCGTTAAAGTTTGTAGAGGTGCTCCAATTATTTCCCACCTGCTATTTGCGGACGACTGTTTCCTCTTCTTCAGGGCAGATGAGAAGGAGAGCCTAACTATGAAGAATCTCCTCAAAACTTATGAGCAGGCTACTGGGCAAGCAATAAATATGCAAAAGTCTAAAATTTTCTTTAGCTCCAACACTCAGCAATTGGTTCGAAGGGATATGACAAGCTTGCTTCAAGTGTCGGTTCCACTAGGAAGGGGCAGGTACTTGGGTCTTCCGTCTCTCATTGGTTAGAAACAGAAGACAAGTCTTTGGTTATTTGAAGGAGAGATTGTGGAGGAGAATCCAAACCTGGTCGGGAAAGCATCTTTCAAAAGCAGGGAGGGAGGTGTTGGTGAAGGTTGTCGCACAATCAATACCTACATACTGCATGAGTGTTTTTCTGATTCCCACGTCTTTAGGAGAGGAACTTCAAAGAATGATAAACTCATTCTGGTGGGGTTCTAATAGAGGGAGAGGAATTCACTGGTTCAACTGGGACAAATTAGCAATGCGGAAGGAGTTTGGAGGTTTGGGGTTTCGAAATATCTATTCTTTCAATTGGCTATGCTAGGGAAGCAAGGTTGGAATTTGTCTACCAACCAAGATGCTATAGTTTATCGTGTCTTCAAAGCTAAATACTTTCCTCATGAGGAGTTCCTAGGGGCCCGGTTGGGTCATAATCCTAGCTTTATTGGCGTAGCATTCACGCTTCACAGGTTGTGCTGAAAGTAGGAGCAAGGTGGAAGATTAACAATGGGAGGAGGATTTAAAGTTTTCAAGGACCCTTGGCCTAAAAATAATATGAATTCTCAAGTCAGTAGCATAAGTCCCTATGGCTGTGAGGAACTAACAGTGGCCGATTTAATTGATATGAGCAGAGGTCAGTGGAAAGTTGAGCTGGTTAGATCAATTTTCTCTACTCTGGATGTGAATAATATTATTTCAATCATTTTACCAAGCCTGGACAGAGAGGATATGCTAATTTGGAAGCTGAGTAGGGATGGAAGGTACTCTGTAAAATCAGCATACTATCACATCACAGAGAATATGGTTGATAATTCTCATCTTAAGGTGCAGGGAGATTGGAAGGTTTTTATGGAGATTGAAAGTGCCCAATTGTGTTAAGTTGTTTTTGTGGAGATTGCTTCGGGGATGTCTTCCAACCAGAATTAATCTCCAGAGCAAAGGTGTGTGATGCCCAGCCACGTGCCCTTTGTGTGAAGAAGCATTGGAGAATGATTGGCATGTGTTTTTTGGTTGCTGGAGTAGCATTGAGTGCTGGAAGGAGGCCAGACTTGTGGCACTTATTGGGGCGGACATTAATGAATGTTGAAGGTTTTCGTGTGAGACAACATTTCAGTTGCTGGGAGCGCTACAATACAATCAGAAACATTTTTTTGCTATGATGTTATGGGCCTTGTGGAAACGTTGTCAATAGATCTCAGGAAGCCATACATGATTGGGTAGCTGTTAAGAAAGTCGCGACACTGCAATTGATTTGGTGGTGACTTCCAATTCAACGTGTTGGTATCCACCACAAAATGGCAGAGTTGAATGCAATGTGGATGCTGCATTATTCCAAGATAATAATAGTTATGGAGTTGGTTTATGTGTTAGGGATGAGAAGGGTAACTTCATCAAGGCTAAAATTCTTTATCACTCAGGGGACACCTCCAGCTCGGGAAGCAGAGGCTCTAGGTGTGCTTGATGCTTTATGATGGCTTAGGGAGCTAGGATTGCAAGCAGTTGATCTAGAGCTGGACTGTAAAGAAGTGGTGGAAGCAATCCAAGGGGAAGAAACAATTTTGAATGAATTTGGTGAGATATTGACTACATGCAGAGAGAAATTATGTGATTGTCAAAACTTCAGGGTTAGTTTTATCAGGAGACAAACAAATTATGCAGCTCATCTTCTAGCTAGGGCGGCAAAGTTTTATGCTTGTAACAAAGAATTTGATCATATCCCACCCTGTATTTCTGAAATTATTATGAATGAAATGAAATAAGCATGTTGTTTTAAAAAAAAAAAATGTACGACTAGAAAAAGTTAGTTCATATATAAAATATAAAAAGCCTTAATATGTGTTTATTATTATTCAATACTTTTTCAAACTAACATTAATAGATAGCATTAAAGATTTATTCTTATTAAAAATTAATTTTTTTAGAGTAAGTAGGAGTGGGAGTCAGGTATGCTGCCTGGTAGGGGCTACCACCTGGCCTGATTAAAGTCTGGTCTGATCTGTTATTAAAAAGGGTGACAACTATTATACACCCTTTTTTAAAAGGTCGTAAGTTACAACCCTTAGTTTAACCAGGGTATCACCAGTTTTCTCGGCTCACTAATTGGTTAAATATATATTAATAGAATTGTTATTTGGTCCCTAGGTAATTATAGGGCAACACTATTTCAAAATGAACAAACATCTTTCCTGAGTGTAGATCTTTACGAGGCGGCGCTTTTCCCAATGTGAGAAGAAGGTTCCTGGTTGAGATCGAAGGTGTGGTTGAGATGAGAAGTAATCCTTGGGTGAGGTCGAATCTGTCTGTAATCAAGGTAAGCTTTACTTGTAATTGATCGATCGATCCCTTGTTGTAATGGAGGTATCACATTTCGTTAGGGTTCTATTAGTCTCGATTATCCCTTTTTGTAAATGAGGCTTTTAGGTCAGAAATCAAATTGGTAGTTAGTTTGTTTGTAGTTTTACTAAACCATGCTCATAGCTCTCGGCGCAGTTTCATATAGTAAAGTCTATTTACTATTGATATAATAGTTGATGACTGTATGGCAAGGTGCGGACAATAGTCTTGTTAATGTTTATGAGGAAGATGATGAACAAACCTGGGGGAGAAAGTAATTAAAGGGAAAGTGATGAAGGCAATGCATCAACAGATGGAGGAGAATCTGAACAGTACAGTGGTGAAGATTACAATGCTTGATGGGGTTCATGATTTTATGAATCCATGGCTTGTTGGCTTACAAATGTATAGTTTAATAATTAATTTAAAAATACACACTTTTTTTCTATTGGATTAATTAATAAACAATTATAACAAATATAAATAAACTAATGGAAATGGCTTACATACGTATTGCTTTTCTTTTAATTCGATACTTCACATTAATAATTCCACCCTATTTTTTCACTACAAAATTACATTATAAAATTAAATTTTTGTGGAAATTTCAACTAGTTTCATTAATTAATTCATGATGGGTTACCGGGGCCTGTGATAGGAAAAGAGCTTCAGATGGCATTCATGATGTGCACAATTCTTCCCCGTGAATGGGTTACTAGGACCAAAAAGAAATTTTAAAAATAATGATAGGAAAATGGGTTACTGGGAAACAAGCATACATCTTGACCGTTCCTTATTTACTAACCTCATCCAACGGTTCATATTAGAAGTTTGTAAGTTATAACCCAAAAAGTAAGGGTGTATAATAGTTGCCACCATTAAAAAGATAGACTTGAACTTTTTATAAAACTTGTTTATATAAACAATCCATGCTCACGTAGATAAAAAAATCTTGTTTAACCTGTGAGGTGGTCTACATAAATATAATAATATTTAATTAATATAATTATATAATTATATATTATTTTTATAAAATTATTTTATTGTAGTATATTTTTAATTTTATTTTTTTAAAACGTTTTTTACCCTAAATCTAAAACTATCTGATACTTCTCAGTTCTCACCTCAGTCCTCTCACGCTCTGCGCCTCCCTCACTCACGCATTTGAAGTTTGAACGAACCCTAGCAGACAACAAGCAGTAGCAGCCCGCAGCCGCTGCGCTACGCCTCCGCTCGCGTCTTCATCTGCGGCTCTGCGCCTCCGCCAGTCTCTGTCTTCATCGCGTCCGCGCTCCGCCTCCGCCTCCGCCAGTCTCTGTCTTCATCTGCGGCTCAGCCTCCTTTCCCGTGGCCTCGCTCCGCCCCTTCTGCCTCTGTCTGCGCCTCCGCAGGCCGTGGCCTGGTTCGATCATCTCTTTGTCTCCGTGACCGCTTCTATTTTGTTCAATTTAACCGGTAACATCTATTTCCTTCTTTGTTTGTAATTGATAATATTTGATAGGAATTGATAGCAAGTGATTTCTCTGTTACTCTGTTAGTATTTCTTTCTCTGTTAGTATACATCAACACATGTTCTTAATCGTTGCTTAAAGTAAGAATTTAGCCTCAAGTGAAAGATAAAAGGAACCGGTGAGTCACTGAAAGGAAATGTTTGATAGGACATGTTAAGAACATGGGCTTCTTTGTGGAAATCCTTTCAACCTCTAAGCTAGATTTGCAGAGCTTTTTATTGGAGCAGTAACAAGTATCTCTTTTGGTTGGTTGGCTTTTGCAAAAAGATAGTTACTAGGAAATGAGGAAGAACAGTAGAAAGCTTAAGGGCTTAAAATTGAGTAAAATGCACAAGGATAATGAAAGCTAAATCTTTAAATGCAACAGATACTTTTCTTTTCCCCTGAAACAGATACTTCAAATGTTAACTCTTTTCCCTTCCCTTAATACTGTTGCTGAATGGGTTCGCACATGCACTGGTAAACTATATCATAGTATTTCACACATAAATTGTCACGTAGGTTCTTGGAATTCAGAAAAATATAGTTATGAGACAGCAATGATGAATAATTGATCTGCACAAATGATGAAAGTATGATATATCACACAAAAGATACACAGATGTTGGATATATACATAATACTCTTTTTTAATTTAGTGAGGGAAAGATAAGATCCTTTGGCTTGTTCCATTATTCTAATGGATGTCATTAACTTAGCTGTCTACATCCTCAACTTGCTGATCTAAATCTTGCCTCCTTTGGTTTCTGATACCCGAGTCATCAAAGTTTGCTTCAGTTTTCCATGGAGGTGTGGTTAGACAATCAGAAACTCCTGGTAGTCTTTGGGAAGGATCTCTTGCTGGTGTAATGAATGCATATTAATTGAGTGTACATTATACAAATCTAAGTAGGAGTTTTTAATGGAAAAGGGGATTTAAAATCATTTGGTCTGTATTCATCTAAAATTTTCACATCCTTTTAAAATTATTTGCTCTGTATTTACAAAATCTGTTTTATCTTTAATGCATAGTTTAGTTGGGCTTTTTTAATTTGTAATGAAATGGGTCTTCCAAATGTCTTCTCCATACGAGAGCAATGAAGGTGTTTCTTTCTATTCACTCTATTCTTGTTTTAGTCTGGTCATTTTCAGGTAATGTTATGTGTTTGAAATTGATGAAATTCAGAAAATTAAATCCTATATTTTTCTGCTAAGAAACTGTACAATAATTGTTGGAAGTTGGAACAAGTAGGAAATTTAGAAGGTTGGAAATAGGCTTTTGGGCCTGCCAGCCTATTAGCCAAGAATATAAATAGGCTTAGCCTTTTTATTGGCCTTCATTACATGTAGGCTTTTAAAATAGGCTCGTAGGCTTAACAGGCCTTGTACGAACCAGGCCTAGGTACTAATTAAAGCATATCACAGGTAAAAGGTCAAACTTAGGCTTTAAAATTTTGAAATAGGCCTGGTCTATTTATGTAAAGCCCGGCCTGGCCTACCTGATTCCCACCCCTACTTATATTCAAGTACTTATTTTGTATCAGTTTAACGATATATCATTTTTCTTTAAAAAATTTTTGGTGCACTACATTAAATTTTTTTTATATATATAGACTAGCGGAAAGACAGGCACAACAATTGCCGAGCCTGTCTATTCTCTATCCGCATTTTTTTGGGAAAAAACGTAAATTTTTTTTATTTATATTTTCAAATACTTCAAATTCAAATCCTTCTTTAAATTTGGATGATATACTAAATTCTGGATTTTTAATGATAACTTTTTTATCACTAATCCTTATTTTTACAATTGAAATTCAAATCCTGATTGATTATATTTTTTCCTATTCTAATTTTAATCCCTATTTTTTTATTCTAATTTAAAATAATATCCTTATCATTTAAGTCGTGAATTTTTAAAGTAATTTTGAAAAGTATAGATTAATAATTCAAATTCAAATCCTTCTTTAAATTTAGAGAATATACTAAATTATGGTTTTTTATTGGTAATTTTTTTAACACTAAACCTTATTTTTAATATTCAAATTCAACTCCAGGTTGATTCTATTTTTTTCTATTTTAATTTTAATCCCTATTTCTTAATTTAAATTTAAAATATTATCCTTATCATTTAAGTCGTGAATTTTTAGTGTAATTTTGAAATAAATTAGGGGTATAATTGGAAATAAAATGTGGACACTAAAAAGAGATATCGCTTCGACAAAAAAAAGAGATATCACCTTTATATTAGTATAGATAGATAATAAATTTACATATTAATTTATATAACATATGATTTTACTTCTGTCTTTTATTTCGTTTAAATTAGTTTTTATGTACGGCTCGAAAAAGTTAGTTTATATGTAAAATCTAAAAATTCCTTAACATGTGTTTATTTCTGCAGTAAATTATTATTCAATACTTTTTCAAACTAACATTAATAGATAGCATGAAAGATTTATTCTTATTAAAAATTAGTTTCTTTAGAGTAAGATAATTTCATATTATTCTTATACACATTAATTTTTAATTTTAGATTTATTTTTACGTTCATTTTTTCACAAAATCATATTTTATTATTTTCTCCCAAACTTTAATTGTTTATACAATCAAATTCTCTTTGAAAAAATTTGTAATTCTATTTTGAAATTTATTTCTTGCATAAAATTTGTTCTTTTTGCCCATATCTCAACTACTCTAATTTTATATGTTAAATTAAAATATACTACTTTAATAGTAATTTAACTTTTTAAAAATATATAACGTTAATATTGAGACATCTCAATGACATATCAAATAATAAATAAATGTATAATTTTATATGTATGATCTATATGATAGTAACTTTTAATCAACGTTGAATTAGTAATACAATGATCCATTAAAAAAAATTTCAGCGGTATAATACCTGGTGTAACTTACACTGGTGTAATTTGATCCCTCCTCTTTATAAAAAAGGCAGACCGTGCCTGTCTATCCGCGTTTTTTTTGGAAAAGACGTAAAATTTGTTTATTTATATTTTCAAGTACCTCATATAATTAATTTGCATAAATAAATTAAAATTATATTTAACATTCTAAATTAAACTAAATTAATCAAAATGTAAAATGTAAAGGTTGTTTGTATAAATTTAAAGGTAAATAAATACATTTTATGTTCAATAGTTAAATAAATATAAAGAATTAAACTAAAAAAATGAATGATATCTGCATTTAAGACAATCTAAAATAGTATTGTTTATTTATAATTTTTATTACTTTGTCAACTTTGTCTCTTCCTTAATTGGTAGACCAAATAGTGAATGAATTCCATGACCAAAAAGAGTCATCGCCTTTATATATTAGTATAGATTCATAATTCAAATTCAAAATCTTCTTTAAATTAGGATGATATACCGAATTCTGGTTTTTTTTAATGATAACTTTTTAACACTAATCCATATTTTTTCAATTCAAATTCAAATCTTGATTAATTATATTTTTTCCTATTCTAATTTTAATCCCTATTTATTAATTTAAATTTAAAATATTATCCTTATCATTTAAGTCGTGAAATTTTCAAGTAATTTTGAAAAGTATAGATTAATAATTCAAATTCAAATCCTTCTTTAAATTTGGATGATATACTGAATTCTGTTTTTTTAATGATAATTTTTTTAACAATAATCCTTATTTTTACAATTCAAATTGAAATTCTGATTGATTCTATTTTTTTTTCTAATTTTAATCCCTATTTCTTAATTTAAATTTAAAATATAATTCTTATCATTTAAGTCATGAATTTTTAAAGTAATTTTGAAATAAAATAGGGGTATAATTGGAAATAAAATGTGGACACCAAAAAGAGGTATTGCCTTTATAGATTAGTATAGATAGGATAGACCAACGAGAGTTGGTTCAAATGGTACATTCCTCTTACGCAAGGTCTCGGGTTCGAGTTTTGTGGATTGAAAAATTTTCCTTGCCTCCAGTGGAGGATACATGTGGTTTAACCAAGAAAGTATTTTTTTTTTTTGAAACCAAGAAAGTATAGATAGTATAGATTTTAACAAAAAAAAATAAGTTGGCGCTAAACGAAGCATTGTGTGTGTGTGTGTTTTTTTTGGGTCGAAGAAGCATTGTATAAGTCCATATCCAACATAATGGGCCAATTGCAAGCGGAATTGATGCCCAGCCCAAATCATTACCATATTAACATAGCAGAGCACGACATAGCGTACGCGTTATGCACCGAATCCTTTTGGGTTGGGTACCCTCTTTCGCAATCTATTCTATTCATTACTTCCTAGTACTGCTTCTCCAGTTTCAACGACACATTTTATATTCAGTTCGTGTTTCTCGTTTGCTTCTCAGATCAAGCATCAGGTATTTCTCTTTGCTTCCTTTACTTCTCCGTAACTCGTAAACAATCATCAACGTTCAATTCTGCGATCGTAAACAAATCCTTCTATTGCCTCAAGTTTTGCGTTGCTTTCTCAATTTTTACTTCTATTGGTTCAATTATCACTTGTTAATGTGTCCCCCTTTTATTCAATCTTCTCTTTCCAAATAATTGAAGGATGATAGTGTTTCTACCGCAAAGTGTATTTCCAAGTTCGCTATGGTTTCCTGGGTGTTAGGGTTTCCTCAATTGCTTGTTCTTCTGAATTTAATACCACTATTCGAGTTTCACAAGTTTATTGGAGAATTCTTGTTAAGTTTAGGAATCCCTTTAAATTAATTAATTGTTTCATATTATATCCTTTTCTCTTTGTAAAAGTTATTCATATGCACATTAGTAGTATTATTGTTGTTGGCTGCACTATGAAATTTATACCGTTTTCTCGTCAATTTCTGTCGGCTGCGATCTTTGTAATTTGAGGCATATGGTTGTTTACTCTTACAGGGATCTTGGAAGCTTGATAGTCTTGGGTAACAATCAGCACAATAGAAAATGGTATGCTTCCCAGAAAAGTCAAGGGTCTTATTGATCTATGAAAATGTTTTGTGTTCGTATTTTCTGTTTTCAAATGTTTTTAATGTTATGTTTTTTTTTTTTTACATATCTTTGAAAATAGGAAACAAAGTAAAAACAAGATGACATTTTTGTAATTATTTGTGAAAATGTAAAACAGAAACGGAAAACATTTCTACAAATCACACATGCCCTAATTATTTGCTGTTTTTTGTTCTGATGGATAATTTATTTCAGCTCCTTTGCCTTTCCTGGAATTATTTTTGTATCATCCTCACCATAATTTTGCTTTTCACCCTTCTAACATGTTAATGAATTAATAAATTTATGTTTTCAACTATGCTAGTTGTATGCAATATCGATGCCATGATGGTGATGATATCTGTTGCTTATTATAATTTTATCCACTACCTGTACACTTGTCACAGTTTTTTGATGGATATGGATATCATGGGACATCATTTGAGCAGACATATCGATGTTACCCTGCTTCTTTCATTGAAAAGGTTAGCATTCTTTTCAGACATTCATTGCTAATCTTTTGTAGCAACATAGAATGTGAAAAAGTTTATTGACAGTTAATTTCCATTTTGATTGGTTGTTGGATTTTATACTCATCGGCACTGTCAAATGTATTGCCTTTGATGAACTAAAGGTAGACCCTTTCTGATTCTTCACTATCCTTTCTAGCAAGGTGGTTAAAATCGCATGTTGGATCGTGAGATCACACGCTTTTACAATCCTGAACACCTTTCCCGTGCAAGATCGATTGTAGGATCGAGTTTTTGTGAGACCAGTGGGATCGGTATGCTTGTGCAATCCACCTTGCCGGGAAAATACCCGTTTTTTTGTTTTGACTCAGAACCCATTTCATTGACCCAGTTTCTTTTCGTATAGAATCGAACCCTAGCTGGACAGAAGCACTTAGTTCGAACAGCCAAACTCCGTTCGATGCCACATCCCCTTTCATGGCCACCCCCACCTAATCTCTGTTCCCACAGGCATCTCTGTTCAAATAGCCCTCTTCCTTCTACTAAATCCTTGTTTGCTAAACCTTCAGAGACCCACTATTTGTCATCTAAACTCTCATGTTTATCTGTTCTCAAATGACAACTTGGGATCTTTTGCAGTTCTGCCTCCCTTTGAAACCCACTCCCCTCCCTGTTGTGTTGTCTTTTTTTATTTTTGGTCATTAGTGTTGTGTTGCCTTAATAGTTAATACGAGGCTCTTCCTTTCTTTCTTTTTTTTCTTTGAAAAACTCAAAAGCCAGGCTTGTTTTTGGGCTTAAGTTGAAATAGTCCTCTGTGCTACATCTTTGATTTTTCTATCCTATTCTCTTTTTTGTTATTTTTTTCATGATAATTATTATTAATTATTATAAAATAAGCATAAGAGATATAATAATATATAATATAATAACTATAAAATAAATATTTAGATTCTTACATGAATTTTATTGATATTATTATTCTTACCAATTAATTATATTATTATATTTTTATATTAAAATATACTTTAATGTTTTTTGTAGGATCTTATGATCCATGTTACAATCCCATGTTTCACGATCTTTCATCCCTCTTCTGATCCTAAGTAGGATCTTGATTTTGACTACGTTGCGTTCTAGTGTATATCATGTGCAATAGATGGTATATTATATTAGTTTCCCGATCTAGTAATTTGGCTGCGTTGCTGTTAAATTAAAAAAAAGGAAAACATAATCTATATCTGGTAAGTCAAAATATAGTGAATGTCTGTCTACATAAAGCATTAAAATGAAATTTAAGCCTATAAATACCTTATATTTATGATGAAGAAGAAATTGAATAGACCCAAAGTTTGGACTGTTTGTGGAAAGTATATTTAAATTTAATCATAGTTATTAGTAGTGCACTGTAGCAGTGTGGAGCAGCCTGGCTGCTACAAGATTTTCAGAGCATCACTTTTCAATAGCAGCAATAGCGGCCACCATTGCGGCTATAGCAGCTGCTATTCTGAGTTATTGAACCCATTTTTTATTTCTTTTTCCTGATCTGGGATTAATAAGTATGCATTCAATTAAGAAAAATGGAACTATGAGCAGAATCGCCAACTTTGTTATTACAGATGAAATGCTATTTTGATTGAAAGTTCACAATTATCCCCTCTCCTTCATATTTCCTTAAATACAAGGAGATATAATGGAAGACAATGATTTGGAAGCAGGTTGGAAATGTAGAATGTTGAAGTATGAAATGTCAAATCTAAAGAAATAAACTAAAGATACTCAATTAAAGTGGCCTTAATCTATAATAGATAATGTGTGAGAGTTGTGACATTCTTAAAAGTTTAAGCCAATTATTTTATAAAATTATCTAACTTTTCTGTCTTTCTCTTTGCAGCCCCAAATTGAAAGTGGTGACAAAAGTAAGTTTCCATGTCCATGCTAGATCTTATTTTTGGAATATTATGTTCTATTTGTTCCTGTCTAATGTCAAAATCAAATTCTTGTTGTGCTTCAGTTATAATGCCTCCATCAGCCCTTGACCGTCTAGGTTAGTTATATTACTGTTGAACTGTTATCCATTTTACATGTTTTTCCAGGTGACTATATATCTAAGTTTTCAGTACTAATATCTAGTTTAATTTGCAGCATCTCTGCATATTGATTATCCAATGTTGTTTGAGCTCCAGAATGCTGCTGCTGAGCGGGTTTCTCATTGTGGGGTTCTGGAGTTCATTGCAGAGGAGGGCATGATATACATGCCATACTGGGTAATTCAAAAGTAATTGTTTGTGAATATGCTTGTAAGCTTGTTTCACTAATATGGTTATCCTTTGAGTTGAGTTCTTTTAATTGATGCTGCTTCTTCATGAGTTCTTATACAGATGATGGAGAACATGCTTTTACAAGAGGGGGACATTATAAGAGTGAAAAATGTGACACTTCCAAAGGGAACATATGTTAAGTTACAGCCCCACACAAAAGACTTCTTGGATATTTCCAATCCAAAGGCTATGTGAGTTGATATTTATTTTGATTTTACTTTAATAAAGCTGTGACATCTCCCAACTGATGAGTAACTCTTGCAAGGATGCAATTCTGATGCTCAAATATGTTTCTCCTTCCAAATTTTATCTGTGATGTATCCTCTCCTATTATCGTTCCAAGATATTCATGCTGTTTGATGCCATGTCAATTTAATTATTGATATTATTTATGGTTGTTCTAAACCCAAAGAATCCAGTTTCACCCAGAATCCTGACTTAATTTAAGTGGGTAGGTTTATTTTCCTGGTACCATATAGTACTTTTGATTTTAGTTTCCTTTGGATTTTTTTTTTCAGATTTGGAAACTATATACTGGTACAGTTTTGATAGTTAATTATATAGAGATAAGTTTTATTTGGCCATATTTCTGTCAATGACTTGGTGTCTATTTGGTTCCCAGTTAGAAATAGTCAGAATTAATTTTGTGGTTTGATTTTAAATCACTTCCGCCCAGTGTGTTCATAAATCTTGCATCATTCATTTCTTGCCATTGATTCTATAAATATATCAAAACCAATTCTATCCAACTGTAAACCAAACGGATCCTTAATACATGACAGATCTTTATGACATCATATAATTCATGTAGTTCACCCCGCCTAGTGGGAAAAGGCTTAGTTTGTTGTATTTATGTTTGTCATCTACTACCCTGTCATTTCTCTCATTTCTTAAGAACATTGACATGGAAGAATTCACCTACTACATCAGTAAGTCAAACTGATCACCAGAAATGTGGTTTTGTTCAAAGTTTGATTTGTTATTAGATTGGTTTTAGAATCGTAGTCAAGACTTACGCAACTGTATTAAATTGGCTTTGTGTTTAGTAGATGGCAAGACAAAACTGAAGATTGAATTGAATACTCGTCGTAGTTGTTATTGAGGACAGATTTGGCCTTGTCTTCACTGCTAACCGTAATTTACATGTATACATACATTACTGAGCAACTACCGTGGTTTATTGAATTTGATGTAATTTAGACATTTATTTTTGCGTCTGTGCTCCTTAATACATGGTATGCAATCCTAAAAGTGTGTAACCGTTAGTTATTCCATAGAACTATATTTGATATGGTTTAGAGCTAGATTCAGTATATGAATTCTTGTCCACAAGTGTTCCAGGGAAGTAGTTATTCTTGTAGCTTTATGGTTTATTTTGTTTAATTCAGTATATGTAGATATTTGACTGTATTTTTTCATCCAGCTTAGAAACGACATTGAGGAATTTTTCCTGCTTGACTACTGGAGATAGCATTATGGTGGCTTACAACAACAAGAAATATTACATAGATATTGTAGAAACTAAGCCTTCCAATGCTATAAGCATCATTGAGACTGACTGTGAGGTGGACTTTGCTCCTCCCTTAGATTACAAGGAACCTGAAAAACCCATTGCTCCATTTTCTGCCGGAAAGGCACCAGAGGCTGGTAGTAGTTTACTGACTGATATTTGTCATTTTAATCTCTTTTCTGTCTTGTGGGATGTATTTCATCTGCATTTTTTGTGTGTGCTAGACTTATATTTATGGTATTGAAAGCTTTTTGTGAGAATTGAAGTTACAACTTATAGATAAGGTATCAAAAGCATGTAATAGAGAATAGGGTTCTTTACTATTAATAAATAAACTTGCTTGATTGGTTTGTTCTATCACTGGAGTGTCAACTTTGAAGAGAGTGAAGGTGTTATTCTTTTTTCTGTTATGTTTTTGGCTTTGTGGATTGGGCTGCTGACCATTTGTCTGCAATCTGGTTATGATTTGTTCGCATTACTTGCTGGAACATGATATTCTTATTCTTAAATGGTTTCTGTTAATGAGTATTGATTCATGTTTCTGTTGAGTTGACATAGATTGGTTCATTATTTTAGTTGACTGTCTATTGTAATTTTTATACGTCCAGTCATCAAGAAATGTGGTGGTATGTTTGTTCTTGTAAGTAGGAGCTGATTCTGTTGCAGTTGTTGACAATATTGTAACATAAAAAATATGAAATTTATGAAACTTTGGCATGTGGAAAAAGTAATTATCAAAAAGTATGATCTGGCTGTTGAACTTTATGGAGATTTGAAAATGTTGCTGTAACAAAGTGTTATTGGAGGTTGATTTTACATTGCAGTGATACTCAAGGTCATATTATCAGTGCTGTTGTGTGAAGACTGACAACTTTTGTTCTTACTTACAGCTAACGAGACCCCTGCTGAAACCGAACCCAAGTTCAATCCATTTTCTGGAACTGGGAGACGCTTGGATGGAAAACCTTTGAATTATCAGCCTCCTCCACTTTCTTCTTCAGGGTCCAAGGACAAGAAACCTGATGTTCCAAATGTCAATTCACAGACTTCCACAGCTTCTAGTTCACAAAGTACTGCTCGTCAATCTCAGGGCAAGCTTGTGTTTGGGTCAAATGCAAACCGCACTAAAGAGACAGGAAAGGTAATTCTGCTGCTTTTCGAATCATATATGTATACATATTGTTACCACCATATTCCCCCTATCCTTTGGATGGTAATTGATGGACTACTAAGTTTCTGCCATCTTTCCCGTCTTTGCAGGGAAAAGAGTCAAAACAAGAGCCAGCTCCAGCTAAAGAGAAAGAAGAAACCAAATTTCAGGCTTTCACAGGGAAGAAGTATTCTTTGCGGGGTTGATTAATATATTAAAGGCTTTTTAAAATACACTATATGTTACTTCGTTGGTCTGTGCATGCATCCAAGTCTATTGCAAAACTCGTATTTTTTATTGTAGTATAAGCAAAAGATAGACAAGTAACAGAGTAATTACTACAGAAAATGCTTCTTTTATTGCATGGATCCATGCCCTAAAAAAATGCTCAGAAATTACCTTAATTACACTTGTGAATGAAGCTCGTGACGAGGTTTGCAATCGTGTCTACAAGGGCAAAACCACATTCTTTTGTTGCCTGTCAGGAGCAAAGATGCGACACTTTATTTTAATGAGCTTTATCATTATTAGCAGCAAGTATCATTGCACTAATATTTTTAGGTTCAAATAAATTTAAAAGGTATTTAAGAGAAAGTATTTATAAATAATGTGAAATAAGATAGGTAAATTTCAAAATATATAGATTAAAAGAAGGTTAAATCCAACTAATTTTACTACTTAAAAAATTTTAAGTCCGTCATATTAGTTTTTGAAAGGTCATATTAGTTTTTAAAAGATGGAAAAAGATGGAATTTTCATTTTCATCCATGAAAAATGAATGATGGTTTATTTTAGTCTTTTTGAAAGATAGAAAATTATTCAATTTAGTTATTTTAACTTTTTTTTATGTTAATTTAGTCGATGAAAATGATCGAATTGCTTTCATCTTTTATGGATGAAATATACTTTCAATATTGAGAATTAGTATCACTCACATCAAATTTTTTAGAGATTATATAGGTGTATATAAATTTTTTTGGTAACAATATAGGTGTATATAATTAATTTAAAATGATTTGAATTTATATTTTAAAAAGGTTAAAACTTAAGAATAGTTTGTTTTAATATACAGACTTAAATATGTTTTTAGTCCTTATAAATATGAGTCATTTTATTTTTAGTCTATGTAATTTTTTTTTGGTTTTTAATCCCTATAAAATTTGTTGTTAGCCTTTTTGGTCTCTGCTGTTAACTCTGTCAGCCACATCAGCTTGCCACATGTGTTGCTTCTACCTAGTTTAAATTTTTAAGTTCCTATAAACATGGTCATTTTGTTTTTAGTCCCTATAATTTTTTTTTATATTTCATCTCTATCTCATTGCCATCCAACATCAATGTCCTTTTGCTTATATTACATTGTTACACTTGAAATTCTTGAACTCATCCTGAGCTCAATAAAATAAATTATTTATGTATTCAATTATTTGAAATTTCAATGTACTTGGATTCACTCTATAAAGAGGAAAAAAACCTGTAATGTCCTTTTTTCTCTACTAATTTTTTTTTCTGTTTATTGACTAACAAAATTTTCATTTGATTTATGTGTATCAATCTGTAACTTAATGAGATTTGTGTTGACTAACAAAAAAGGTTTGTTATTGTAAATCAAATGAAAATTTTGTTAGTGAATAGACATAAAAAGAATTGCAGAGAAAAGAATGTCGTTACAGGTTTTTCCCCTATATATAGTGAATCCAAGTGTTTTGAAATTTCAAATAATTGAATACATAAAGAATTTATTTTTTAAAGCCATGAGAAGTTCCAGAATTCCAAGTATAACAATGCAGTGAAAGCAAAAGGACACTGATGTTTGATGGGGATGAAATTGAGGTAAAAAGTAAAAAAAAATTGTAGTGACTAAAATCAAAAGGATCATATTTATAGATGTTGAGTCTCAAAAAATATCATAAGGTTGTTTATGATGTTTTAAGACAACTAGATTCCCAAAGTTTTAATGGTTGACAAATTTGACTTAAATTACTTATCATAGATACACACATGCTTTAATATTTCATCTATGATTTCAGCAAGAGTCACTATGAGCCTACATAAAAAGACTAAGTGTTGAAGTTGTCTGAAGAAAGCAGAACTCGTCTGAAGAGTTAAAGCTGTTTGAAGTAGTTCAACCCGTCTGAAGTATCAGTGCCGTCTGAAGTCTCACTTATGACGTGGCACCCTCTGCTGAAGCTTGTGAAGACTTTTCTGAACCTCTGCTGCACGTACCTTTTCAAACACATTTATAGCAAGGAACACAGAGACCTTTCCTAGTGATTTTTGAATTTCATACACCACTGAGGAAATCTCTGCAACGCAGTCTCTGCAGCAACATTTGCAGCAGCCTTATGGCAAGAGAAACCTTGCACCGTGTCAGAAACATCAGAGCTCTCAGAAGCATGTCTCACAACAGATTAAATAGCATTTAATGCTATCTCTAAACGGTGGTATTTCAACGGATTGAAGTTTGGGTATAAATACCCCTCCATGAAGACCATCAAAAGTGAGAGAAAGCGAAAAAGAAAAATTAAGTATACAAGAAAGCCCAGAGAAACATCACGCTGCAAGTTTTTACTCTGTAACAACTCTCTGATAAAATTCGCTGTACACATTTGTATATCCTGAGCATACCTCAGATTTTATTGTATATTGTATTGGTTTGAGCTTCAAACTCGTATAGTTTAAAAGCTTAACCTCCTTTCTTTGTAAACCTTGTGTAGAGCCTGGAGAGGCTTGGTTGATAAAATAATACTTGGTTGTAGAGCCTGGAGAGGCTTGGTTGATAAAAGAATACTTAGCTGTAGAGCCTGGAGAGGCTTGGTTGATAAACGAATACTTGGTTATAGAGCCTGGAGAGGCTTGGTTGATAAAAGAATACTTGGTTGTAGAGCCTGGAGAGGCTTGGTTGACAAAAGAATACTTGGGTGTAGAGCCTGAAGAGGCTTGACTGTAAAAGAATACTTGTAATCTTGAAAGATTAAAAGAAAATCCAAGTGCTAGTTGGCATTGGGACTGGACGTAGCTCACAGTGGTAGTGAGTGAACCATGATAAATTCCTTGGCTAAGTTTTCTTACCCTTATCTCTTGTCAATTCTTTTTATACTAATCAAGGGGTTAGAGTAATTAATCTGATATTTTATAAAGGCACAAAAACATCTTTTAAAATCAGTATTTTTAGACCGTCTGAAAACTTCAGACAGTCCTTTAAGAGCCTGTCTGAAATTGTGTTTTTAACACCTGTTTGCGAAAAGCTTTCAAAAATATTCTGAAACATTATTCAACCCCCCTTCTAGTGTTTCCCTGTGTTCCTACAGTTGGTACCAGAGCTCTACTCAGGGTTGAAGCACCTAACAAGTGTTTGAGAACTGAAAGATCCAAATGGAAGCTTCTAACAGCAACAGGCAATACATCACAGAAGGAGCCTCTATCACAAGACCCCCGGCATTTAATGGAGTGGATTACCACTACTGGAGAGATCGTATGAAGTTGTTCATTGAGAGCAACAACATTGATGTTTGGGAGGTGGTCACTGATGGAGATTATGTGCCTATGCAAAATGGTTTGCCTATACCTAAGACTGAATGGACCCTGGAGCAGAAGACTAGAGTCCAGATGAACGCTAAAGCCAAACTCTATCTGATATGTTCCTTGAATAAATCAGAATATGAGAAGGTCCATGGATGCACTTCTGCCAAGGAGATTTGGGATACTCTTGCAGTAGCCCATGAAGGGACTGAAACTGTCAAGCAATCCAAAATCAGCATGCTTATACATCAGTATGAGATGTTTAAGATGGAAGAAACTGAAACTATTGACCAAATGTTTGGGAGGTTTCAGACCATAACCAATGGACTCAGGTCCTTAGGAAGAACCTATGAATCTGGAGACAACAACAGAAAGATTCTAAGAAGTCTACCTAAGTCCTGGAGACCCTAAGTCACTGCCATTCAAGAGGCAAGAGATTTGAACTCTTTGAGAATGGAAGAACTGTTGGGATCTCTCAAAGTCCATGAACTTGAGGTTGGAGAAGATGACAACAACAAGAAGTCTCTAGCTCTAAACTCCAAGGTCAAACAGCCTAGGCATGATAGCATGAAGGCTATGCAAGCTGAGAACACTTCAGAAGCAGATGAAGATTCTGAAGACAGCTCAGAAGATGAAAATGATCTTGCTCTTTTAAGCAGAAAGATCAAGAGAATGTTGCAGAACAGAGGAAAGTTCAGAAAGAACCAACAATCATCATCCAAATCAGGTAAGACAGGTAAAGAGTCTAACTCTGATAAAATTACTTGCTTTGAATGTAAGCAACCAGGACATATGAAGGCTGATTGTCCAAGACTGAAGAAAAATAACTTCAAGAAGAAGTTTTTCAAAAAGAAGAAAAGTCTTATGGCAACATGGGAAGACCTTGATGAATCAACCTCAGAAGAAGAAGAAGAAGACACTTCAGAAGAGGCAAATATGTGTCTCATGGCTAGTCTACCATCCTCAGACAGCTCTGAAGCTGAGGTATTTCCTCTTACTCTACAAGAGATGTATGATGATCTGGTGGAAAGTTCTCAAGAACTTTTCCAAGAGTATAAGAATCTATCCAAAGCCCACACAGAAATGTGTAACAAATATGAGGCACTTGAGATAGAACATATTAAGCTCAAAGAAAAAGTTCTTGAGACTAAAAACTGCAGTTCACAAGCTGTGTCTGAAGAAAATGAGAAACTTCAGAAGCAGGTTGTGGAACTGACAAAAGATCTGGCCAAATTTGTCAAAGGAACTAAAAATCTGAATATAATGCTTGGAAATCAAAGGCATTCCCTTGACAAAACTGGACTAGGCTTTTGTGATCATAACTTGTCTGAACCTCCTATTGTCTTAAATTTTTCTAAAAAGAAGGTTACTGGGTGTTCTCACTGTGGTAAGCCTGGACACAATGAGGCTCAGTGCAAACACAGGAAAAAGACAAGGCCCAAACCTAACGAGAAAGGACCCAAAAGAATATGGGTACCTAAAAACTTAATTATTCCTGTTGCAGACGTGTTTAACAGGACAAAGGAGACCCCACAAATGGTACCTGGACAGTGGGTGCTCGCGATACATGACAGGAGAAAGGTCTTTGTTCCAAAACCTTAGACCTAGAGCTGGTGGAGTGGTCACCTTTGGTGGAAATCAGCAAGGGAAGATCATTGGAATAGGGACTGTAGGTATATCTCCTTCATCCCTTATTAAAAATGTACTCCTAATGGAGGGACTACAACATAATTTACTGAGCATAAGTCAATTATGTGACAGTGGTTATGTAGTATCCTTTACTAAGGAAGGATGCATAGTCAAAAACTCCTCTGAGCAAATCCTCTTTACTGCTAAGAGACACAGCAATGTGTACAAAATTGATCTAGAGGATCTAGCAAGTCAAAATGTAAAGTGTTTCATTTCTGTTGAAGATGAAAAACAGATTTGGCATCAAAGACTTGGGCATGCCAGCTTGAGATTAATCTCAAGATTAGCAAAACACAATCTTGTTAAAGGATTGCCCAAGCTTTCATACAAATCTGACATTTTATGTGAAAACTGTCTGAAAGGGAAACAAACAAGACACTCTTTTAAGAGTAAAGATGTTGTTTCAATTAGCAGACCACTAGAACTTTTACACATTGACTTGTTTGGTCCTATTAGAACAGAAAGTCTTAGTGGTAAGAAATATGGTTTGGTCATTGTTGATGACTATTCTAGATTTACTTGGGTGTTATTCCTAAGAAGCAAGGATGAGACTTTTAGGAATTTCACAATATTCTGCAAGAAGGTACAAAATGAGAAAGGATTCTGTATCTCTGTTATCAGAAGTGATCATGGTGGAGAGTTTGAGAATGCAAACTTTCAAATGTTCTGTGATGAGAGTGGCATCTCACACAATTTCACTGTGGCTAGAACACCTCAACAGAATGGGGTTGTTGAGAGAAAGAATAGAAGTCTGCAAGAGATGGCAAGGACCATGCTTAACTCATGCAGCTTACCAAGAACCTTCTGGGCAGAAGCTGTTAGCACAACATGTTACCTTCAAAACAGAATATTGGTAAGACCAATTCTTAAAAAGACTGCCTATGAACTGTGGAAAGGAAGAAAACCCAACATATCATATTTCCACACCTTTGGATGTGAATGTTTTATACTCAACACCAAGGATGATCTTGGAAAATTTGATGCAAAGTCTGATAAAGGATTTTTCATTGGATATTCTGAAACATCTAAAGCCTATAGAGTGTATAACTCTAGAACTTTAACTGTTGAAGAAACTATTCATGTTAAATTCAATGATAAAAAAGAGACTGATAGGGAACTATCAGATCTAGTGGATGATTTTGCAGGAATAGAGCTGAATGACCACAGCAGCTCGAAGGATGAGCAGCTGTCTGAAGTACCTACTGTTACTAAACCTCTCCAGACAATTGTTGAGTCTCAGACAGATCAAACAGATGTGATACCTCCTCAGAAACCTGATTGGAATAAAAATCACATCATCCTAAAGAGCAAATCATTGGCAGCACTTCAGAAGGAGTTAAGACAAGATCAAAATTCAAGATTCTGAATTCTCTTGCTCTCCTATCTGAAATAAAGCCAAGGAACATTGATGAAGCTCTGCATAATGAAGGGTGGATCCTAGCCATGCAAGAAGAGCTGAATCAGTTTGCTAGAAGTGATGTCTGGACCCTTGTTCCTAAACCCCATGGGAAAACTATAATTGGAACCAAATGGGTGTTCAGAAACAAGCTGTCTGAAGAAGGCAAGGTAGTCAGAAACAAGGCAAGATTAGTTGCTCAAGGATACAACCAGCAAGAAGGTATTGATTTCACCGAAACCTTTGCCCCAGTGGCCAGGATAGAAGCAATTAGAATTCTTTTATCTTATGCTGTAAATAATGGCATCAAGCTAGATCAAATGGATGTTAAAAGTGCCTTCCTCAATGGTCTCATTGAAGAAGAAGTCTTTGTTAGACAACCCCCAGGTTTTGAAGATATTGCCTTTCCTGAACATGTTTTCAAACTCAAAAAGGCTCTCTATGGTCTGAAACAAGCCCCAAGAGCTTGGTATGACAGATTGAGCAGTTTTCTAATCTCAAATGGTTTTGAAAGAGGAAAAGTGGACACAAATCTTTTTGGAAAACAGTCTAACAAAGATCTTATACTTGTACAGATATATGTTGATGACATTATTTTTGGTTCAACTGACTCTTCATTATGCAAGGAGTTTTAAGAGTTAATGCAATCAGAATTTGAAATGAGTTTAATGGGTGAACTAAAATTTTTCTTAGGACTTCAGATTAAGCAAGATTCTGACTGTATATGGATCCATCAAGAAAAATATACAAAGGAAATGCTTAAGAAGTTTAACTTACATGATTGCAAACCCATGTCAACTCCAATGCATCCCTCTGCATCTTTAAATAAAGATGAGAAGGAAGAACCAGTGAATCAAACTTTGTATAGAGGAATGATTGGATCATTACTATATCTAACAACAAGCAGACCTGACATAATGTTCAGTGTATGTCTGTGTGCTAGATTTCAATCTGATCCAAGGAGTACTCACTACAAAGCTGTAAAAAGAATTTTCAGATATCTTAAATGTACTACTAATCTTGGTCTGTGCTATAAGAAAAGTAAGGATTGCAGGTTAATAGGTTACTGTGATGCTGATTTTGCTGGAGACAGAATTGAAAGAAAAAGCACTAGTGGTGGATGTCATTTCTTTGGAAAAAATATGATTAGCTGGTCAAGAAAAAGCAAAGTACAATTGCCATATCAACAGCTGAAGCAGAATACATCTCAGCAGCCAGTTGTTGCTCACAACTGTTATGGGTGAAGTATCAGTTAGAAGATTTTAACATTACTATATCTGCTATACCTGTTTTGTGTGATAATACAAGTGCTATTAATTTGTCTAAAAATCCCATTCAACATTCTAGGGCTAAACATATAGAAATAAAACATCATTTCATTAGAGACTATGTTCAGAAAGGTATTTTTGATATTCAGTTTATTGATACAGAGCATCAATGGGCTGATATATTCACAAAACCTCTGACTGAAGACAGATTTAAGTTCATTAGAAATAATCTGAACATACATGCATTTTGAATGTGTGATGTATCTGAAATTTCAGCCTGTCTGAAACAAGTGACGTGTCTGAAATTTTGGGTTGTCTGAAATTCATATGGGTATCTGAAATCTGTCACTTGTCTGAAGTAAACAAATGACGTGGCTTAATGAGACGGTTTAATTCCATTTATTTTGTCTCTTCCACTTCGCACGTTTTCCTATGTCTGCGCACCCAGTACATGCCATCATTGCTTTATGGATCTATAAATACGGAAGCTAGTGGGTCACAGAATTTCACCGTTCACTATTCAGTAGTCATCTTTTGAGATCCTTCTTCTACAAGTAATTCTTTTTCTCTCTCAAGTTCTTCAGAAAACTCTCCAATGGCCCCTAAGAAATCTGCTGGAAGCAACATCGTGAAGACTAAGGGTGTAGTTCTGGAGGATCTTCAATCTCTGGGAATGGACTTGTTTGCTGAGTTCGATGCAGTTGGGTGGACTCCGTATTTCAATCACAACTTGACACAGTGGCATGAGCAAAGTGTGCTGGATTTCTGGGCTACTGCCAGAGGAATACCCAATCCTCAGGGTATCTACACTAGCATCAAGGCCACAGTACGTGGTGTTCCTGTCTTTGTTGATGAAGATATCCTTGCTCACATCTATGAGGTCAGGACTGAAGGAGCTGTATTCACTCCTGGCTGGGAAGCAAGAAATGGAGGACAAAAGCATTTCACAGAGTTTCTGTATGGCACCTCTGAACCAGTGAGCTTGGATGCAAAGCATATGTCAGACAAGGCTAGGGTTTTGCATGCCATCTTAGGGTGCTCTATAATCCCTAAGAATGGAAGCAGAAACCATGTTTCTGAGTTGGACAGATTCTGTCTGATTCACCTACTGCAGAAGAAGAAGGTGAACCTTCCCAACATCATAATGTACCACATGCAGAAGCGTCTCAGAGACTCTGCTGGGAGCTTCCCTCACAATACCATCATCACCAAGATCTTGCTACATTTCAAAGTCCCCATTGAGAGGCTTTTTGATCGCCTTTCACAACCTATGTTTGGTGAATCAAACCTCAAGAGCATGGGAGTGAAGCTGACTCCAAGACCTCCCTCTCCGTCCATGAAGGAGAGCCTTCTTCTTGAGAAAGCAGCAAGAAGGAAGACAACAATGGAGGTTCTTGAGAATGAACTCAGAGGAGACATAAGGAGGCATGAGTTCAAGCCATCAAAACCCTCTCCTCAAGAAAAATTGAAGAAGCTACCCGTAAGGAGTGCTGCTAAGGTAGCATCTGCATCTGTGCAAAGTCAGGTGTCTGAACCTGTTCAGAAGGCATCACAAAGGCCATCTGAAATTGTGGGTCAGATGTCTGAACCTGTACAGACTCTACAGCCTACTTCTGAAATGGAAGGACAGGCTCAAGAGGCAGATGAAACTGATGCAGTTATAGCTGAGCCATTGGCTGCATGCCCATCTGATCCTGAACTCATTCAGATAGCAGCATTGGCAAATGCTCTGGAGCAGGAGGAGCTGGAGAAGAAAGCAGAACAAGAGAAGACTGATAGAGCTATTGCTATTGCTTCACAATTGGCCTATGCTGAAGATGATAGGCAAGCAACCATAGCTGAGGGAGCAAAGAAAAGGAAGAGGTCAAGTGCACCTCAGAGAAGGAGAACCAAGAGCAAGCTACTTCAGACTGCACCTGAACCTAGGGTGACTAGAAGTATTGCCTCTCAGCTGATAGCAGAAGATGAAGCTGAGAAGTATCAAAATTTTGTTAAAGCTCTACAGTATTTTAAAAGGAAAAGGGAAGAAAAACAAGCACAAAGGTAGAAGGAAGAAGCAAAGGCAAAAGAATCTGAGGTAACCAAGCCTCCCTACAAGAGAATCAAGGTGAGATTTGATAATGTAACTCCTTCACCACCCTCCTCACCAGAAAAACAAACACCTCATCAACTATCACAACCTTCACCACAACCTTCACCAGAACCCCTATCACCTGAAAAACAACCATCACCACCCCCACAAACAGAAGACCTACCCTCTGAACCTTCCAAACCCTCTGAACCTACCTCACCACAACCTTCAGAGAATCAACTCTCTGAGCCTACCTTACCTTCCCTACAAACCCATGACCTTGCTCTGATACCACTCTTACCTTCATCACCTCCACCACCTACACCTTCTATGGAAGAAGAGCTCTCTGCTGAAAAAGAGCAAGTGCTTGCTGATGCTCTACAGTTATCTCTCCTTCCTTCTGATCCCTGCTCACTGTCCAAGTTTAGCACCCTGTCTGAAGAGCTACAGTATTTCAGATCAGCACCTGCTTTATCCTTGCATCATGGCTTAATCAGGAAAACTGCTGCTGAAGTTAGGAATCAATACAGTGCTCTTTCAGGTGGATTAGACAAGATCAGGAAGGGTGTCCCTCCTGCACATATTTGGGCTCCCATCAATCCATTCTCAAATGATTCCCTGAGGCTGACTAATGATGAATGGAGCTTTGTAAGGCAGCTGAACACTGAGTCTGAGCTGTTTCAGAGGGTTATGCACAAAGGAGTTGGGATGAGAGGCTACAGGCCACCTAGAACTTGTTCAATCAGGCCAACCACTAAAATCTTGGTGAAACCTGATAGAATAGTTCCTAGGTATCCCTTACAGGAAGAGAAATTCAAAGGAGCTAAAATCTATTCAAAGAAAAACTCACCTCTGTCTGAAGTGATGAGTCCATCAGAGTGGGAATCTTTACCAGAATTCATCACAAACCAAGGAGGAGGCTTGGATCATCTACTTCAAGATTGGATGTGGTCCTCTTACTGGAAGATCAGAGAAGATGCTGGATCTTCTTCTGGATCAACTGGTCCTGATGCTGATTCTGGTGTTGGACTTGGAGAGTCAACCAATGTCAAATATCACTATATGAGAGATCACTTTCCCCCACCTGCTGACTCTTTCAATGAAGATTGGGTTCTGCTAAATCCTATTGGCACCTTCTTTTGCCCTGTGTTCAGCCCATCTGACTACAGACTGCAGCCAGGATTTGGAGTGCTTAGATTTGTTTGCCCCTACATCCAGCTCATCTTCTATGAATCTGAGCAAGACTTGGCTGAGGAAAATCTGAAACTGAAGTCCAAAGTGAAGAAACTTGAAAAGAAGTGTGTTGATCAAAAGCAGAAGACTAAGCATCTAATTGCTCAACAAGAGCAGATTCTTCAAGAACAACAGCTTATCAGATCTGGTCAGCAAGACTTGAAAGCCTCAGTGGAAGCAGCAATAAACAAGGCTAAGGATGACTTGATTTCCTTTCTGACTGAGGCCTTGCTGAAGAAGAAAGATTAAAACTGTTAATTTTAGCCATTGTCTTTTGTTTATTTTCATGTTTATGACAAGTGTCTGATTGTTTGTTTCTTTATCTGAACATTCCCTAAATACAATCAGTGGCTTGTCTCCTAACCTTTTAGTTGATTCTTTATGCTATGATATCGGTTTTATCTTAAATTATTGCTCTGTTACTTTTTTGCTCTGATACTCCCTTTTGATTGATGACAAAAGGGGGAGTATTAAAATCTAACAAAATCTGAATCTGAAGTGATTACAGGACTCAGGGGGAGTACAAATGCTTTTCTGAGAAATTTGAACAAATGAGTGAAATATATCTTAAACAGATCCTGTTAAAGGATATCTCTATCTCAGGGGGAGCTTTCTTATTCTTAAACAAAAAAAAACTGATTACAGATTTGTATATTTTAACCAAATTTGTCATCATTAAAAAGGGGGAGAATGTTGAGTCTCAAAAATATCATAAGGTTGTTTATGATGTTTTAAGACAACTAGATTCCCAAAGTTTTAATGGTTGACAAATTTGACTTAAATTACTTATCATAGATACACACATGCTTTAATATTTCATCTATGATTTCAGCAAGAGTCACTATGAGCCTACATAAAAAGACTAAGTGTTGAAGCTGTCTGAAGAAGCAGAACTCGTCTGAAGAGTTAAAGCTGTCTGAAGTAGTTCAACCCGTCTGAAGTATCAGTGCCGTCTGAAGTCTCACTTATGACGTGGCACCCTCTGCTGAAGCTTGTGAAGACTTTTCTGAACCTCTGCTGCACATACCTTTTCAAATACATTTATAGCAAGGAACACAGAGACCTTTCCTAGTGATTTTTGAATTTCATACACCACTGAGGAAATCTCTGTAACGCAGTCTCTGCAGCAACATTTGCAGCAGCCTTATGGCAAGAGAAACCTTGCACCGTGTCAGAAACATCAGAGCTCTCAGAAGCATGTCTCACAACGGATTAAATAGCATTTAATGCTATCTCTAAACGGTGGTATTTCAACGGATTGAAGTTTGGGTATAAATACCCCTCCATGAAGACCATCAAAAGTGAGAGAAAGCGAAAAAGAAAAATTAAGTATACAAGAAAGCCCAGAGAAACATCACGCTGCAAGTTTTTACTCTGTAACAACTCTCTGATAAATTTCGCTGTACACATTTGTATATCCTAAGCATACCTCAGATTTTATTGTACATTGTATTGGTTTGAGCTTCAAACTCGTATAGTTTAAAAGCTTAACCTCCTTTCTTTGTAAACCTTGTGTAGAGCCTGGAGAGGCTTGGTTGATAAAATAATACTTGGTTGTAGAGCCTGGAGAGGCTTGGTTGATAAAAGAATACTTAGCTGTAGAGCCTGGAGAGGCTTGGTTGATAAAAGAATACTTGGTTATAGAGCCTGGAGAGGCTTGGTTGATAAAAGAATACTTGGTTGTAGAGTCTGGAGAGGCTTGGTTGACAAAAGAATACTTGGGTGTAGAGCCTGAAGAGGCTTGACTGTAAAAGAATACTTGTAATCTTGAAAGATTAAAAGAAAATCCAAGTGCTAGTTGGCATTGGGACTAGACGTAGCTCACAGTGGTAGTGAGTGAACCAGGATAAACTCCTTGGCTAAGTTTTCTTACCCTTATCTCTTGTCAATTCTTTTTATACTAATAAAGGGGTTAGAGTAATTAATCTGATATTTTATAAAGGCACAAAAACATCTTTTAAAATCAGTATTTTTAGACCGTCTGAAAACTTTAGACAGTCCTTTAAGAGCCTGTCTGAAATTGTGTTTTTAACACCTGTTTGCGAAAAGCTTTCTAAAATATTCAGAAACACTATTCAACCCCCCTTCTAGTGTTTCCCTGTGTTCCTACAATAGAGACTAAAAATAAATTTAAGTTGGACAGAAATAACACACGTGGAATGCTAATGTGGCACTCCGTTTGCTACATCATCTAAAAGTTAACAGCAGAGACCAAAAAAGCTAACGAATTTTTTTTCCGAGGTGAAAAATCGATTTTTTTTTTACAGAAACTAAAAACAAAATAACCTATATTTATAGAGACTAAAAACATATGTAAATCTAATATATATATATATGTATATCTATCTTGGGAATTGTGTATTTATGTGTGTAGATCCCAATATTTGTTGTATATAAAAATAGCTTTAATGAGAGTTGTAAGGTCGATTTAGTGAAATTTTTAAAGGTGCGCCATTGAAGAAGAAAGTTGTTTAAGTTATAAAATGTAAAAAATTGTGATGTGTAGTGATAGTACGTACTTAAAACTGATAAAAAAGTGAAATGGGGAGGAGCATCATTAAAGATGCTCAAGTTCGTGAGTGTGTAGGTGAGTGAAGGTGAATACTAAATAGTGTGTTTCATAAAAAAAAGTTAGTTATATAAGTTAATTAGGATGATGAGTATAATATACCTTATTTATTAAGATGATGAGTATTATTATTAAGTTAGTTATATAAGTTACTATTATTATTAAGTTAAATAGGATGATGCGTATATTATATTTTACATATTATAGTTATTATCAGAATTAATGTTGTTAATATTTAATGAATTAGTTATTTAAGTTATTATGTTTAGCTTTAATATAATTAGAATTATCACCAACATAATAATTTAATTAAATCATACACAATAGGTTAAGGTTTTAAAATAAACATATAATCTAATGTTTTAATTTTTTATTATATCTAATTTATCTCTCTATTTTATTAGTTAATGTTTTAATTCATTATCTCTCTTATCTATTCGATTTATCTATTTTATTTATTCTATATTAAATTTGTTCCCAATAGTATATATGTCATGTTTTCTCACTTGTGTTTTATTTTTTAGTTTCTTTATTCTCACTTCAATAAAGTGATTTGTTTTATGAACCACGGATATCCTCCACAGGAGGTAGTCTTGCTCTTGTCGTTTTCTTTTTTGTTATTATTTTTTATCACACTTTCATTTTTTTATTATTATATTAAAACATTTTCTCTCACTATTCATTTCTATTAATCTGTTTCATTACAAAAATAATTTTTTTATGAACTACCTGTATCCTCCATGGGAGGTAGTCCTGCTCCTACCGTTTTTTTCTCACACATTAATTTTTTTTATTATTATATTAAAACAATTTCTCTCATGATTTTTTATTGTATAAAAACACACATTGAGAAAATATATGACTAATTAGTGTATTTGTATTTTTAAAAATATAGAGAGCTCAAATTCATAAATTTTTTGGAATAAAAATATATTTTTAAAACTACCTATTTGTAATTTTTTACTTTATAATGTATGACTAATTAGTGTTAATAATAATTTTTTGCAGATCTCAGAAAATGCTAGCACATGATATCCAAATTCATAAAATAGTTTGATGTAAAAGTATAATGTAATATATAATAAAAATTTAAACATTAGATTATGTTTGTTTTAGAACCTTAGCATATAATGTTTTGATTTAATTAAATTGTTATGTTGGTGATTGTAACGTCCTAATTTCTCAATTCAAGAATAATGTCCGTTGGAAATGCTATTCCGAATTTCTGAAATTATTTTGCGCATTTCGTGTATCAACATACATATCACATAAACGTTTAAGCAATCCAACGTTTGCTTAGGCTTCCACAAAATTCATACATCATAGTTTTCAAGGTTAATTCCTAACTAAGGCCCAGGGGACGGACCTACACTGGAAGTGTTATGGTCCATGAGACTCCTAAAAACCGGATGTTTCCCAATTTTCCAACTCAACTTGAAATCCAGAAAAAATACCAGTACAATTTATAATAGTACAAGATAATCTCAATCTACAATAAGGCCTCCATGGCCAAACTAAAGCTTCATCATTAATACATCTTAATTACAAATAATTCTCCACCGAGGATTTCCCTCTGGTTACTGGGAGTGTGTGGCCCACTCCAAGAGCTTCCTTCCCTTGAACATAAACCTGGAATAACCTGCATAACTAAAATATATCCCCGAAACGTGGGGTGAGACTACGTCCCAGTGAGTGAGGTAACAATGTGTGCGGTGTGGGGGGAAACAAGTAGATGAAATGCAACACCCAACACAATTCATTAAATCACACCTGAACATTCTAATCATTTCCTTCCTATCTTAAATCATTGGAAACTAGCAGATACTTACATAATGATCATCCAAGCCATTCAATACTCAAATAGACTTATATGCATAGAAACTGATAATGAATGCACATGAACAACATAACCCGACCGTCGGGGTCTTATCACTTAAATCTGGAATAACTGTGTGGCTAGACCTAAGCTCAGACTACAAGGAACGTCTTTCTTGGGCACTAATCACCACCACTGGGCACTAATCACCCGCATCCAAGCCTGGACCCACTACTCGAGGCAGTAACTCATGGATGTTAATTTATCACACTGGGCACTAATCACCCAAGTCTTAAATCAATTTCCGAAAACAATCTTTCCACTTTGGATTAACTGGGCCGAAGCCAGAAAACCATTTTCTTAGTCTTAACTGGGCCATAGGCCAAAAACATGCAATGGCTCAAACTTTACAAACAATACATGTCTCATAGCGTACATATAAATAACGTACACATGTACATGGAACAAATATCATATAATAAATCTAAGTTTTCTCAGAATAATCGTTCAACCTCAACCATGTAAATCACAAAATACTCTTTTCAATTAGTAACCTAGAGAACATATTCTATAATAACCCCAATCTATACAAATACATCCTAATCACCATGAAACATGAATATTCTTTAAGAAAATCACCAATCAATAGTCATTCCCACAAAATCCCCAATTCCCACACCCTAGGGTTCTATCCCAAAACAAGCAATCCAAAGCAATACACACATAAATCCCATTTTTAACTTCAAATACTCACATAATCAAGGTTCCATCATCAATCATACAAGAAAGTCCTCAAATCCCCAATTTCCTAACCTAGGGTTTAGGCAACAAAGCCACACATACAATTAATCCAAGATTTCACCCTAGTTTTACATAAAAACCAACTCTAATCATCAATATTAGCAAGGGGGAGAAGAATGGGGAGCATACAATGAGATAACAACCAAGAATCCAAGAAGGTGAGAACCACACTCACTTGAATAGGAGAAACTTGGTGAAAATGTGGAGAAGAGGTGGATGATCTTCAAACTCCAAGGGATGGAGAAGGCCTCCAATCTACTATCTCCTTCTTCCTCTCACTTTCTCTCTCTAAAAATCCTCTCTCTCTCTCTCTCACTAGAAGCCCTTGAAAGAAGAAGAAATGAAGGAGAATGAGAAAGAAACGGTGCTGCAGCGAATTTAAGAAAGCTGGACGCGTTTGGGTGCTTGAACGCGCAAACAGGGTGTTTGAACGCCCAAAAAACGTTGTCAGGACACGTCTGCGCGTTTGAGCGTGTAAACTCGTTGTTTAGAGGTGTAAAGGAGCTCGGAATACTATCATATAATATATCAAACTAAAGCCCCGGATCTTAGCTTTCTAATGAAAGTGAAATCACCTTAATTGGACACCCTTAACTCTAGATATTTTCGAATTAGTGAACCAAGGTCATTAGGCTTAAAACCCAAAATTAAGCAATAACCTCGGTTTGTGCCCCTCTTGGTTCCAATTCATTTTTATCCTTCTTAAACCTAATTCCTCTCCATGAAAACCTTATTTTAACTTAGTTCTTCTCATCCAAACCCTTCCCCACTTTAATTCTTGATAAATCAATTCCCTAATTTCTTGTCTGGAATCACACTTAACTGCTGAATTCTCACCCTACTTCTAACTTCCCTCTCTTGGCTGAGTTCACCACTTAAGACTTTCCTTTTGTTTCCTAGGTTTGTCTTAGGTCCAATTTTTGGGATGTTACAGTGATAATTCTAATTACATTAACAGTAAAAATAATAACTTATACAACTAATTCATTAAATATTAACAACATTAATTCTACTAATAACTATAATATGTAAAATATAATGTGTATATGGATCAACCAATGAGATTTATAGAGAAAGGAAAAGAACACATGGTGTGTAAACTTAATAAATCAATATACGGACTTAAGCAAGCTTCCCGACAGTGGTATCTCAAGTTCAATGATACCATTGTGTCCTTTGGATTTAAGAAAAAACACTGTTGATCGGTGTATATATCTGAAGGTCAGTGGGAGTAAGTTTATTTTTCTAGTTTTGTATGTTGATGACATCTTGCTTGCAACTAATGATCTTGGTCTTTTAAATGAGACTAAGAAGTTTCTTTCTAGAAATTTTGAAAAGAGAGATATGGGTGAGACAAGTTATGTGATTGGAATAGAAATATTCCGGGATAGGTTACAAGGATTGTTAGGCTTATTTCAGAAAGCATATATTAAATATTAATAAATTTTTAGAGAGATTCAGAATGGATAAATGTTCGACATCTCCCGTTCCAATTCAAAAAGGAGACAAATATAGTCTCATGCAATGTTCAAAAAATGATTTGGAACGAAAACAAATGGAAGAAATTCCTTATGCATTTATAGTTGGGAGCTTAATGTATGCTCACACTTGTATGAGACTAGATATTAGCTTTGCAGTTGGGATGTTGGGAAGATACCAGAGTAATCCTGGTATGGACCATTGGAAAGCTGCAAAGAAAGTTCTGAGATATTTGCAAGGTACAAAGGATCTCATGTTTACTTATAGGAGATCTGATCATCTTGAGTTGGTTGGATATTCAGATTCATACTTTGTCGGATGTGTTGATACAAGAAAGTCTACATTCGATTATTTGTTTATGTTAGCTGGAGGAGCTATGTCATGGAAAAGTACGAAGCAGTCAGTCATTGTTGCATCCACTATGGAAGTTGAATTTGTGGCATGCTTTGAGGCCATGGTTCAGGTTAAGTAGCTTCGGAATTTTATTTTAGGACTTGGTGTAGTCGACAGTTTTGCCATGCCGCTGAAATTTTATTGTGATAATTCCGCATCAGTATTTTTTTTTCTAGAAACGATAAGTATTCTAAAGGTGCTAAACATATGGAATTGAAATACTTTGTCGTTAAAGAAGAGGTTTAGAAACATGGAGTGTCAATAGAACACATTAGCACTAATCTTATGATTGTAGACCCTTTAACTAAAGGGTTACCGCCCAAGACATTTAATGGTCATGTTGTAAATATGGACATTATGTTAGCTAGTGAATGTTGAAAATTATTGTAATTTGTTGTATGTTTGACACTCTGAGCTCACTAATGAATAAGTTTATGAATATTTTATGTTTTCAAACTTATGTGCACGTGTATGAATGTTAATATTGGAAATAGTTTATGTCTTTAAAATTGACATTATTGTTAGACAAATTATGTACTTCCTATTAAAGTATCGTGTTTGGAAGAAGGCTAATATAGTAGTACATGGAAAGGACTATGTCGAATAAGTGATGTACAACCGCCATGACTATTATTTTCTTGTTCTTAATTATGACTTATGATATGATAAGTGTAAGATGCATTTATTCATGTTAATGCACATTATGATTGATACTTTATTAAACTATGAAGATATAATTTGTCACATGAGTCGAGTGGGAGAATGTAAGAAATTAATGTCTCATGTGTGTGACAAATGCATTTGGTTTAATAAATTAAATAAAAGAATATATTATTTAATATTTAAATGAAATGATATGACGTTTGGGAAGGAGATTTTATGTTTGAATGAAAAGGTATATTGTTTTATGGAAACAATATATATTGGAAGGACATGAATAGTCCCAATTTTTGCCTATCAAAGTTTGTCTCTTAAAAATTACCATCAAGAATTGAAGAGCACAAGAAAGAAAAGAAAAGGAAAGAGATAGAAAAGATTTTTCTTACAAATTCTACAAGATTCAAAGGCATTGTTGAGATCTTGGCAAGCGTACTAATATCACAGCAGTATAATAGTAAGAGAAAAGGGTTGTCATATCCACAGGGAACGATTCAATGTAAATCCTAGTGGTCACACTTATCAAGTGAGGGAAGATGTTTGTTGTGTAGATTGCAATAGTAAAAGAAATAATAAGAAATTGGGATGAGGTTGAGCAAATTATTGGAACTAGGATTGAACTTCATCTATCGCACCCCTCTTGTATTTGGAACCCAATGAAAATTATGAATATGTAGTTATAAAATTGAAGCACAAATAAATATTATTTCATAAAAGGTTCCCATAGATATGAAATACTCAGGAACAATTCATGCAGGTTCCCACTGTCACAAATTGCCCGGTTGAAGAACAATTGTAAAAGCTATCAATTCATCCTGGTTCCCACAGTGACAAATTGAGTGTTTTCACCAATCAGAATTCAAGATCCCTATTCCTAGGCTCCCAAGAACTCGCTCTTGATTTCATAAAACCACTTTCCAGTGCGCCACATAAAATCATATCACAACTCCTGCACAAAGGCGGAAGTTAAGCATTAAGAACAGAATAAAAACACCAATATTATAAAAACAGAGATTCATAGATAACAAAGAGGATCCAAAATGCAATTGGGGATTAAATCGACTACATTCAATCCTATGGGAGAGTTTAACTACTCATGGTAGCCATTACAAACCAATAGAGAGACTATCACACTCTTCTCTAGCTCCAGATCTGCTCCGCCGTCTCACTCCCTTCGATCTTTGCAAAAGGTCCTTTAAATAGAACTTTGGAAAGCCCGTTGAAACCTTGCTTTGGCCCATTGGAAATTAGGGTTCTGTGGTCCTGCGCTCCAACCTACGCTCAGCGCAGATGAAGCACAGGAAACAAAATTGATTTTTATTCCTGCGCTCCACTTGCGCTCAGCGCAGGTGGAGCGCTAATCTCCGTTTTCTGCTTTCCTGATTTCCTCTTTTTTAGCTTGATCTCTTGCTGATCTTATCCTTATTTGCTGCACTTTCCTGATTTCCCTCTTTTTTTAGCTTGATCTCTTGCTGATCTTATCTTTATTTGCTGCTATCTTGTTACTTCATTTAAAACTTTCCTTTTTATCTGTAAAATCAACAGATTTCTTATCAAAATAGCATCAAATTCAAATTTGAATCAAATAATCACAAGATCTGCATTTTAAACTAAAAAGAGATAAATTGGGCTATAAATCTAACATTTTGCCCTTGATAAGTGCTGTAATTATATAGAAATTTATCATTAATTTAGCACTTATCAAATTCCCCCCAACTTAGCTTCTTGCTTGTCTTCAAGCAAGAAAACCTTTTGCAATCAAATGAATTCAATCCCCAATCATGGTTTTCACTAAATAAGGAAATAATTTCATCACCTCTTGCTAGGCAACTGTCACTTTCCAAATATCAGATTGAATATCAGAATTAAGTGGTGTTTCCAAGACTCAATCAGAACAGGATAAAAACACATTCAAACTTTTTCAAAAGTAGTAACCAAAACAATAAGTGATAAATCAAGGAATTCTCTCATACTTACGGGTAAGTGTTTCCCTCAATTTTTCACAGAAGTTGAACAACTAAAATTGATAGTCATTTCTGGTTAATGCACATGGTAAATCATGGATCAAAAGGTCTTTCTTGGCTGTAATGAGGCTAGGCTATCAAGAACTCATGGTTTTTCTGGATATGCAAAGAAACACTGGAAAAGATAGCATTTTTGAATTTTTCTTTTTCTTGAACTTTCTCTCATTTCTCCATTTCATTCTTGATTTGAATCATTCACCTGACCTCTTTTCTTTGTTTGGTGATTCACTCCCTTTTTCATTCACTTTTTTCACTTCTTGTTTTTCTTCTATATTCTTGAGGGAGTGATTCACTTTGCTTGCTTGTGCCTGCTTTTTGTTTTTCTTCAAGTAACCAATCAATTCACTTTCAAGTAACCAACCAATTCTCCCATTTTATCAAACTGCACCTTTGCTCTCCATCCCAAGTGTGTAAGGGACAGGTTATACACATTATTTTGGCTGGGGTGCATAAGAAAAGAAACATTAAAGCTCAAATGGGTTTCAAAAAAATTTGGAAAATTTTTCATGGGTTGACTTTTTGGCACTGAGCAATTAATTCATAAACACAAGTTTGCCTTTATCACTTCCATATTTTTCATGTGCAGAATAAAATCCAAAAAATCAAGCAATAGTAGTTGACAAGCAACGGTGAAAACTCTCATATCAAGTGTTTGGTCTCACAACTCACCGGCTTTTTGGCTAATTTCCTTGATGAATTCACTTATTGAAATTAATTAACTACCTTGATATATTTTCTTGCATAATATCCTAATCCTAACTGATTATGGATTCAATCACAAAATTCCTTTTTCTTTCCTAATTCAGTTAGTTAGACTGCCTAGCTTTGAGATTTTAAATTTATTTCCTTAAATCCCTATTTCCTAAAATCCTAAAGGAAATGAAAAACAAAAATCCTAAATTACTATAAAACACACAAAATAAAAAATGATCCTAAAAATCCATACTGCATAGTAAGGATGTATCAGTAATGGATCATATACAGTATAGATCAAATGAAAAGAAAGAAAAATAAAATGAAAAAGAAAAAGAAAAGAAAAAAATGATTCTAAAAATCCATACTGCATAGCAATGATGTGTCCGTAATGAATCATATACAATATAGATCAAATGAAAAGAAAGAAAAATAAAATGAAAAAAGAAAAACACCAAATCAATCCTCATCCTCCATATCATCGTCTCCCTCAACATTAGCTCCATCAGCAACTGTTCCTCCCTCTCCCGGAACAATAGGCTTGTCCCCAGGCCACTGCAAATAAGTCTGCAACTGGTCTGGTAACATGTCTAGGTAAGGGTCCGGTCGGGTCTGATAATAGTAATCCTGGAGGTGAACCAATGCTTTGTGAAGAGATGAGTTCTGAGAAATGATGTGCTCTGCCCAAAATGGATAGAGGTGTAAGCTGGTGGTGGCTGCTGTTGCTGTGGTGGTGGCTGCTCTGGCTTCAAATCTTCCTCATCAGGGATGCAGTTAGCCTCAATATACCCCTTAGTCATAGGGGTCTTAATATGCTCAGTGGGGAATACCTCAACCCCCTGAAAGTGGCATAGGGCAGTGATGAGGGAAGGAAATCCTAGGCTGATCCTGGACTGCACACTCTGTTGACCAACAGATGATGCCGTCATGAATATCTTATAAGATATTACCTTGGCAATGTCAATGTCCTGTCCAGTCAGGATGCAATATATGAGATGGGCGGTCTTCATGGTGATGTCTGATACATGGTTGGTTGGCTGGATGTTAGCCAACACTAAGACCGTCCACATCCTGGTAATGTCTCGCATATCATGCCTATAGATCCTGGCAGCCTGCCTGTAAGCATTCCTCTCAAAGGTGCGTCCCCTTAAGCATAAACACTCAGCAGTCCTAGTGTCCAAAGCGTCATTGCCATTGGCTCCAACTTCATTTACCAGTTCATGATAGTGGCAAGGCATCATCCTCTCATCATCTGGTCAAGGTCAACCCAAGAAAGTGTTGATCACGTCGCGATCATAAGAAATCCACTGGCCTTGCACATAAGACTATCTGTGTACATCAACACCATGGTCTCCAATGGCGTTGGCATAAAACTCTCTGACCAGCTCCGGGTCAAAGAATCGGTCTGGCTCTGCAAGGCGCCTCCACCGCCTCCTAATAATCTCATCAAGGAAGTCATCGAACTCGCCAGGCTGTAATGCAACTGGCCTCTCCTTGATGAAATTACAGTCCATCAATGAACTGTAAGCCTCGAAAGCAGCGGGGTTCTTGAACTTCAGCGCGTCATACTCGGGCACATCTCTAGCTCTCTTGGCACCCTTGCCTCTCCTGGAGGTGCTGGCACTGTTAGCGATCTTTCTGCGAGCCATCTGCAAGATAAAGTAGAACCAAGATTATTCCAATGTATATAAAGAGAATTTATTATCTCATGATCAGTGTATTAAGCCATGCATGCTTTCTTTCATGTAAATCACATACATGATGGCCATCTTAATTCAAAAATCAGAGTAATCATTCAACATGCATTGTTAGGTCCATTCACACAAGATTATGTAATCAATCGGGATGATTTAGAAAAATTTGTACATTGACAACATAAATATTGACTACCATATTACCCAATGCCAGTTTATTAATTTTTTTAGGAGCATGCTAAAGTGATCAGTTAAAGAAAGTCCTAATAAACTTCTAAACAAGGCATTAAATGGTACACAATATTATGTTCAATTATCGTGACCTTAAGGCATGCAATAAAGCACAATTATTCATGCAATAGCCAGTGCAAAATTTTCACAAAATTAAAGCACCCATATTACCAACTAGAATAATTTGCAGAGACTCACTGAGCATTTAAAAAATTACCACCAAGCCTATAACTACAATCAACATTTTATACTAAGGCTCTATTGACAGTTAATCCTAAAATCATGTGATTCTAAAAGCCTAAGTATTCTATCCTAAGGTTTGTTGAATGAAACAGAGAACTGAGGATTTTAATCGGTAAAATCTTTTCCAAACTTTAAAAACATACCTGGAATAACAATAGAAATGTATAAGGAGGAGGCTTATGAGTGAAAGAGTGGAATTGGAAGGTCAAGGAAGTAGAGAAAACGCTCAAGCAAAACAGGGGGAAGGGTGAAAATGACCCTCCCTTGTCCTGATTTTTAAATTTATGCTGGAGCGGGCAACTGCGCATCCACTTGCGCTCAGCACAGGTGGAGCGCGCATTGCAGTTTTCCCCGGAGCGAGCCACTGCGCTTCAGCGCAGGTGAAGCGCAGAAATCAAAATTGAATTTGCAATTATGTGCTTCTCCTGCGCTCAGCGCAGGTGAAGTGCAAAAAACAGAATGCAATTTTCTATTTTCTACTGCTTCCAACTTTCAAAGTTCATGTTTCCCTTCCATATTTTTGTTGGTCCTTTTCCTAACTACTTCTACACTAAACAGGTATTTTAAAAGAATTAAACTAACTACAACACACAAATGAAAAACAAAAACTGCAAAAATAAATAAAAACACTGGGTTGCCTCCCAGGAAGCGCTCGTTTAACGTCATATAGCTTGACGCCTGGTTTACTCATGGTGGTTTCAACTGGAGGATGATGGTAGATTCAGCTGATCCACCTCCTGTTGCCTTGAGCCATCCTCCGTACCAGCTTCTTATCTTATCATCACTTTCCTCAATGTCTTCTTCCTCATCTGATGTTGATCTTTTTCTCTTTTTGAACCGGAACTCCACCATAGATTCCTGCAGCTGTGATAAGTGTAAATTATGTGATATTTTCCTATGTTTTTATTACACTTACCAAGGCTAAAATGGTAATTTATGCCCCAAAATAATCCCTTTTTGTAAATAATTGTAATAATTGTAATTATTTGGTTTGAATTTAAATTTGATGCTATTTTGATTAGAAATCTGTTATTTTGTGCAGATTTATGGAAGATTTGAAATAGGAGAGAAAATTGCATTAAATGGGGAGATTTTTTGCAGATTTGAAGATTAAATGAGGACAAAATAAAGATGAGATCAGCAGCCATTTAAATAAAGGATCCTGTGGATAACTTTCCTCAATTTGAATTCAAGTTCAATTAAATACAAAATCAAGCCAGAAAAGGGAAACAAGGAAAACCAATCAAGCAAAGGCAAGATTAGAAAGAGATCAAGTGGATAAATGAGGAATTGAAGAAAGTCTACAACGTGTTTCGCACTTCACCTGCGCTTAGCGCAGGTGGAGCGCAACTTCTAGAGAGACACGCTTCATCTGCGCTTAGCGCAGGTGAAGCGCAAGTCACGCACCAGCTTTTTTAAAATGCAAATACAGATTGATCTCTTCCTGATTTACGTTAGGTTTTCCCAGTCTATAAATAGGACCTTTTGTACAAAACACAGGGGGACGAAGAAGAGAGATGCATAGAATAGAAAGATAGACGCACAAGGATTGAAGAAGGTGACAGATTCTTCAGTGGTTTGTGATGGCTACCATGAGTAGCTAAACTCTCCAGTAGGATTGGATGTAGTGGATTCAATCCCAAGTGTATGTGAGTTCTCTTGTTTTTAATTATAAATCCCTATTTTTAATTATATCAGTACTTTTATGTTGTTCTTAACGCATTACTTCCGCGCGTGCGCCGGAGTCGTAGGCTAGTGATCAGGATAACACGAATGAGATTTCCGACTAGTATTAGAGTTTAGGGGGGCCTAGACATAGGAAACCTAACCTCCGATTGCTAAAAGTACTCGTTAATTATATGGAAATATAAGTTGAATCTGATAATTGAATTGTTTTGGTGAGTGACAGCCTGTTCATAGGAGCATCTATAGGAACATATAGTTAATTGATAGTAACATAATTGAAAGTTAATTGTATGTGAGGGATAAACGGGATCTTGTGATTGATGGGGTAGTGACAACCCTTGAATGAAGAACGTTTATAAGGAAGTACAATTAATGGACGATTCAAACAAATGGAACAATAATTAATTAATTACGAGCTGAGCCGAGGGTAATTTGTCGCTTGGGAGAGCCCGCATGGATTATCTTTGAGTGGTAGGCTACTGGAACTCGGGGTTTTATCTATTCAGTTTGGCTAAGGTATAATTAATAACAAATTTATAATTAAAAGAAGGGATTCACATACATAAGGGGTGCGAAGAAGCGAAGTCCATTCCTAATCCAAGTAAATTTATCTTCCCTTATTTTATTGCTTACTTTTCTTTTTGCCATTTAAATTCCGCACATTAATCATTCTCTTAAAAAGTTGCTCACTTGGTAATTCGATCACTAAAATCTTGCAAAGTGAACCGCTTCCTGTGGATACGATACTTTATACTTACTATTATACTGCTGAACTTTTGATACGCTTGCCAGAATTTCATCAAGTATTTTTTGCGCCGTTGTCGGGGAGCGGTGTTTCACTTCGTATAACCTTGGGAGGTTGAATTATCAAGTTTATCTTTTTAATTTTTTGTTTATTTTAAATTTTTCGTATTAATTTAAAAAAAATTAGGATTTTTTTTTAAAAAAATATTTTTTCTCTTTTTTTTCTTTCGTTTTTTTGAAAAAAATATTTTCGTTTTATAAAAAAAATAAAATAAATAAATAAAAGAATATTTATTTTTTATTATTTTGTTCGACCTTCCTGAGCTAACATTTGTTTGAGATTCTTGAATAGTGCTCTTGTGAAGATAGGTGTCTCAAAATCAATTGATAGAAGGGACAACTAGAATGAACAAAAGGAGAGATAGAAAAAGGGCAAGGAGACAATCTCAACACTCTCTGTTCAACCACCCCGAGTAAAGTAAATGTTGAATGGCTTCTGGATGGCAAAATCCACCAAGAAGAACACTTGGAGATTATCAAAATCCACCAAAAGAACCCTTGGAGATTATGTTAGACAGCAAGAGCCAAAATATTTCTCCCACACATCATATCAAGGTAACTTCTCTAATTACAATAATTATTCTAACTATTTTTCACAGGATTTGAGAAGTTACTAGAATCAAAATTTTGGGTGGCAACAAGATGCTGTTTCATCACATAATCAAACTTTTGAAGATGAACTCAGAGCAGAAAAAAAGAGTTTGATACAGACATTAGAAGCACTCAACAAGGAGCTACCTAACCTTTTTCAGTCACCGCAGAAAGTTCACTCTTATCCTAGCCAGTCACCACAATTAATCTGTGATTTTTGCGGAGGTAACCATCTCAATGGTTACTGCTCTTATCCAGACATTCAAGAAGAGCAAGTTAACTACAGGAGCAATCAAGGAAGACCAGGCAATTTCTTCAACAACAACAACTTTGCAAACAATTCACAAGGATGGAGAAGTAGTCAGAATAAGGACTTTGGATGGCATCAAGATAATGTTTCACTCCATGTGCAACCTTCTTTTCAACAGCAACAAAGTTACTCTTCCTATCAACAAAGAGACTCAAAATTTGATGAGTTTTTGGAAGAATTCAATCGAAGCAATACACAATTTCAGAAAGAGAGCGAAGAGCGAAGAAGAAACACTGACGCCCTGTTAGAGCAATTAAAAGAAACAAGAGCCAACCAACAGTCAGAACAAATCTCAGCAAGCCATTCAGATAGGGACGATTTTATTGAAGACAAGTGGGACGAATTTATACAATTTCAGCTGTATTGTGAAAGAGCAGGACTACCCGCTAACCTTATACTAGATGAGATAGAAAATATGACCAAATGTTGGAACGAGCAACTTTCAGCAAATGCACTACTCAACCCTGAAGAGCAGTATGATGATATTGTTCAGCTGATAGGGGAGGAAATAAATGACAATCTGGCTGAAGAAAAGGAAGAAAAAGAAGGTGCAACAAAAGTAGAAGAAGAAAGAGAGGATGAAACAGAAAAGATGGTGCTTGAAGAAGAGATTGACTGTGAAAGGGAGAAAGAGAACAACACATATGGGGGTGTACATGATGAAAAAGATCAAGAAAAATGAGAAAAAGAGTGAACAAGGAGACTGTGAATCAAAGCCTGAGGAAGGAAGGGAAGTGGTGCCAAGACCAAAGACCTTGCCTTATCCAACCAGTCCTTCAAAGGAAGATCAAGAAAGGCATGGTGCAAGTGATAATCCTTCCAGACCTCACAAAAGAAAGGCCTGCAATCACACTGACCAGAACAGGGCAAAGAGAAGAAAGATCAAGATAGAATCAAATTCAGAGCCCAGAGCCAGATTGAAGATCAAGTGGTCAGGTGTGTTTCATATCAAAGACCCCTGCGAATCAAGGAAATTGAGAGCAATCAATTGTGAATCATTAAAGCTTTAGGAAAAGAAGACTCCTGCACATGAGAGCAAGATAATGAAGAAAAGGAAAATCAAGCCAAGGGAGTCAGAGGCATGGTCTAATTCCAGAAAGAAGCCCAAATGGTCAAAATCATTTCACATTACAGGTTGCTCCAAGGAAAGATTATGTGGAGGTTTATTGGCCAAAGAAAGGAAGGGTGCAGCTTACAAGCTCACCAAAAGATTTCAGTTTCAGCCACCTTGACAGAGCAGGTGTCGAGCTATCAGATGTTAAACAAGCGCTTTCTGGGAGGCAACCCAGAGATTTTTAAAGTTTTTAATTAATTTTAGTTTTGTTTTATTTTCTTGTTGTTAATTAGGATTTTTCATTTTTTTTAGGATTTAGGAAATTTCAAAATTGATTGGAATAAGTTTGTGGAAAATGAAATTTTTAAACAATAGGAAGTAGCAGAAAACGTGACTGAAAATTGAAAAATCTCATTCTATTTTCTGCGCTTCACTTGCGCCAAGCGCAGGAGAATTGTAAAATTGCAATTTTAGTCACTGTTTTCTGCGCTTCATTTGCGCCAAGCGCAGGAGAAGTGTAAAATTGCAATTTTAGTCACTGTTTTCTACGCTTCACTTGCGCTGAGCGCAGGTGAAGCGCAACAGTACGAAATTTAAAAAAAAATCTTCTGTTTTCTCATGTACTGTTTCTCTACTTCTTAAGCCTTTCTTTTCAATTTTCCCACTCACAAACTTCAATCAATTTTGAAACTTTCAAATTTCATGCATATTTTCTCTAATTTTTACCAATTGAAATCTTCATCTACTCTGTTTTTATGATTTGCACTTTAGGATAACAACTTTAGGATTGTGAATATTGTTGATTATTGCTATCTTTGGCTGTGTGGAACATGAAGAACAATTTGCTTGATTGGAATGCTCTTTGTTTTATGCCTAGGATTAAATTGCTAGTCTTTCTGCAACACCCTCATCCCATGACGAGTATTACACGATTAACTCGATTGCGATTTGTTAATTTATCTCTTAATAAAAATGAGGAAAGTTGGTATTTTTTTTCTTTTGTAAAGTATATTATTAAATTATGTTCGGGATAAAACAAGAAGAAGTACATTGGTATTAAACATATCATTTCGTTACTATTCGAAATCTACAATGGACATGACGTACATCTAGGATGGGATTTTAACATACTACACCACATAAGCATTGAATCCTCTATTTGACTACAACCTTAGACACTACCATTTGACTTAAACGAGATCCGGTTCGACCTGAACACTGCGGCCTTCTTCAGAACAACGTGCATCCTTCCAGAATCCATGCCCTTTTAGGTGCCAAAATAATAACGGACAACAAAAAGAAAGACAAGGGGGTGAGAACACTTTACATAAACTCACTTAACGCAGGATATAGTATACTAGAGCACACACACGGGAATTCCACACAATTTTCACAACAATGAATCTAATCATTCACATAGAAGGCCACAATGTCATAAAATGATGTGTTATGCTCATGCAATGCAAACAACCACGTCATTCATCAAGGAATCTCAAGCAACCATTATGTACCATGCAATGCATGAGGGCCCAGGGAAAATCACCACCACAGTGCACACAGCAACTGCCCGACCATATATGTACAACGTATCAGGAGTTAGTGTCTGTACTAGCAATCAGTACAAAGAGCATTGCTCATTCATTTTCTTTTGGCCAAATCTTTTATGCGTCCTTCCAGACAATCTCCACTGACCCCGAAACCATGAGAGCCATAGGATAGCTAAGCTTGTACCCCTTCGGACTCGACAGTAGGGCGCTAACCTACGTCTCATGATGTCCTTTCTGGAACTCGACTATCCTCAGGGCTGGCGTCCTTTACTGGACCCGCTTGCGTTCTTTGCAAAACCCAGTGCATCCTTCCCAACCAGTTTCACACTGTACCAAAGTGTCACTGCCATATAGGTCGTAAGGTTTTCAACCTTGATCATCATTAATGCTTTATGATGCATGTAACACAATCAATGCTTACAACATTTCATCCTTACAGGCAAAGCCCATTGAATCATTCTACGTCACCATTTTACCGTGGCACGACCCGATTCAATGTCTTTCCTTCAAGGAAAACCAAACAATGCTTTCTCAGCATACACAGTCCTTACAGGCAAAGCACATTAAATCATTCTACGTCACCACTTTACCATGGTACAACCCGATTTAATGTCTTTCCTTCAAGGAAAACCAAACAATGCTTTCTCAGCATACACAGTCCTTACAAGCAAAGCACATTAAATCATTCTACGTCACCACTTTACCATGGTACGACCCGATTTAATGTCTTTCCTTCAAGGAAAACCAAACCCTATCTTGGGTTGGAATCACACTCTCTCACTAAGCTTCTCAAGTCTTATGTAGAAAGAGTGTTTTGGTTATAATCTTTTAAGGTTGTTTGTACTAATGTTCTCCTTTTAAGAATCAATAATCATTTCCACTTGAGTCCTATAATTTACTAAGACTTATTGTATCTTATGGATGACATTACCTACCCTAATTCGTCTTGTATGTCTAATTAGGATTGGGTTTAACCCTTAATTATAATTAGTCTTCGTTAACTAAACTATAATTAATCTTAATCCTCCTTAATTAAGTCTTAATCCTTACTTAAGATCCTAATTAATTCCTAATTATCCCTTAATCTATTCCTTAACCTTGGATTAAGCTTTTAATTATATTTGATTAAGGTTAATAATAATTAATTAGTTCTTATTCATTATTATGACTTAATTACCTAATTAATACCTCATTAGTAATTATTGACTAAGATTAATATTAATCTTCATTAAGGTTAATTAACTTTAGCCTTAATTAATTATTCCTTACTTAATTAACTTAAGTAGATTAGACTAATTAACTTAGATAATTGAATTAGCTAAGCCCACTAATTAGTTTCTAAGTTTTAATTTTAATAGGTTGGATTAGAGTTGAAGTCCAACTCTAATCTAAGCCCAACTCCATGAATTATTTTTGGATGACTTTTGATGAGTCGTTGACTCTCTTTTTTGAAGGTTTTGGGCCTGAACCAAGGGCCCAAAGGTTGGATGACTCTTAGGAGTCCATTTTTACACAAGACTACTCAAAAAGTTGACTTTTATGATGACTTTTATTTGGATTAAACTTGAAATCCGAATTTAACTCTTTTGATATTTTTCAAAATTTATTTCTATTTAAATTAAAACCCTTTTAGTTAATTTAGTTTCTTGGCCTATTGGACCACTAGGGCCCATAAACACTTTAACACTTTCTCTTCACTAAAATCAAGATCAAACAAAGTTTTTCATGAGTTTCTCATGAACAAACTTAAGAACATTAAGAACAAGGATGAACACTATGAGTGTTCATCAAAACGCCAAAAATTTCTGGCAACCTAAAAAATTCACCAAATCCAAGCATGATCATCCAAAATCACCAAACAAGCACATTAACAAGCAAATTTTTCAATAAAACCCCAAATACACAGCCACTGTGCAGATCAAATATCTCCCAACCCAGACTTCCTATCAATGATCCGACCGTTCAAAATGAAGATTCAGATGTTATGAACCGGCCATTAAAATTTCAGCTCGATCCAACGGTGAACGCATCTGCAGTCGCCATTTTATGGTCGCAGCTCTATGTAAAAACGGGAAAAATTTCTTTCCAACCAATTTCACAATTTGCATGCATCCAATATCATCAAACAAGCACATTTCAAGCATCATAACAATTTCTAAAACACACATACAAACCACATGCAAACATCCGAACCATTTCCTCAAGGAAATAGGTTCCAAGAATTCATTTTTACAAAAGAAAAAGGGATGGGGACAAGGATCAAGGGCAATCCTTAACTCTAGTCACCAATCCTACTAGAGTTCAAGGTTCTCCCCCCCTTACCTAAGGAAAAATCTCCAAGAACAAAGTGCAGCAACAATTCTAAAACAGCCCCTCCTTTGAGCTCCCTTTGATCACCAAACAAGAATCTACAAGGCTTGGAGGCTAGATGTTTAAGCTTAGGGTTCAAAGATGGAACCTTGGCCTTGAATGTGTTGGAAGAAAAAATGGAGATTGAGAGAAAATGGATAGGGAGTTCACGGTTTGGAGGAGAGGAAATGAGGGATGGAAAATGGTTTTGCAAGTTTGAAAGGAAAGATGGGACAAATGTTAAGTGCCTTATGACAACATAATGGCATTTCTTACATCTTTGACTTAGGAAGTGTAAAAGGCAAGTTATGTGCCATGCTTCTTATGTCACGTTTCTAGAAGGAGAAAAGGGAAGGTTTGTGCAATTTTTTTATTTTTTCTGGCCCGGATCAAGAGTATTCGGGCCCGATTCAAGAGACAAAAGGGGTAAAAGGGTCATTTTTGCACAAAAATTACAAAAATTCTAGAAAAATTCCTATAATTGCTCTAACTTATTTCCAGCCTAAAAATGTGATTAGAACTCTCTTCTCATTTAAACTCTCTTGTTTTTCCCAATTTTCCAAGTTTTCGCACAACGGTTAAATTTTAATAAGAGCTAGCGGATAGAAGATTATAGTTTTTTTATACAAAAATCCTATAAGGTTACAAATATCATTTTCAATCATCTTTTAAGGTTCAAAGTATATTTTCCATATTATTCTATAAATTTTCATATGTTGGTTAGGGTTACACTGCTAACCCGGGGCATTCTGGTCTTTTTGCCCAAAAGTGCCAGAAAATTCTAAATAATTTTCTAAATTTAATTATTAATTATATTAAGACTATTTTGACTAAAAATATTGATCCCTTTAAGTTTTAGCTATTTTTCATAATTAAATCTATATTTTTCTTAACTGTATAATTTCTAAGGGTATTTCAGGTCATTTTCTCAACACCTCTCTAAAAATAATTCATTCATAATTATGGTTGGAAATTCCAAAAATAAAATTTTGATTGCTTATCAATAGTTCCTAAATACCTCATATTTAATTTATTATTATTATTATTTTTTAACTTTCTCTATTTTATTTATATGCCGATAGGGGAAATTGTGGGTGTTACACTTTCCCGCGACTTTAGCTTACAAGGAGAAGGCATGAGGAAAAGGATCAGAAAATATGATCCCATGAGATTCAAGAGTGCACAGGCTGCTGCAAGACCCATACCCAGGCATGTTGTTTGAAGAGTTCCGGATATTCTAGCAGTAGCCTGGGGACAGGCCTATTCTTCCAGGGGGACGTGAAGCAGCAGCAGCTGGAGAAAAGGACAAGGACTTACAGGATACAGAGGATGAAGATTGACACTGGTGTTTTTCTTTCTTTTCGTTCTTTTATTTTCTATTTTATTTTATAGGATTAATTTTTTTTAGTTAATTAGGATTTTTGTTTATTTTTCATTTCAATTTTTAGGATTTTAAAAATTTTTTAGGATTTAGGAATTAGGAAATAAAAGGAAATTTTTTCAAAATTTCTGAAATTAGGCAGTTTAACTAACCAGATTAGGAAAGAAGAAAGGGTCTTGTGACTAATTCCACAATCAGTTAGGATTAGGATACTTCACAGGAGAACCTATCAGGGTAGTTAATTAAAATCAGTAAATGCTTTATCAAGGAATTTAGCCAAAAAGCCGGTGAGTTGAGAGCCCAAACACTTGAATTGAGAGTTTTTCACCGCTGCTTGTCAATTTTTATTGATTGAGTTTTTGGATCTTATTCTGTTTATGGAAAATATGGAAGTGACAAAGGCAATTTTTTGTTTTCAATATATTTACTCAGTGCCAAAAAGCCAACCCTTGATATAATTTTTCCAATTTTTGGTAACCCATTTGAGCCTTAATGATTATTCTTGTGCACCCAAGCCAAAATTTATATTTATATCCTGTCCCTTACACATTTTAGATAGAGAGCAAGGTGCAAGTGGATACAATGGGAAGAAAAGGTTGGTGAATTAAAATTCAAAAAGCAGGTACATGAAAGCAAAAAGAAGATCACTCCCCCAAAAATCAAAAAGAAAAAAGTGAATAAATTGAATAAGTTGGGGGAGTGCAATTTCAAACAAAGAAAGAGGCCTGCAAAAATGAGAAGAATCAAGAATGAGTTGGTGGAAGGAGAGAAGTTCCAAGTCAAGGAACATCAAAAGATGCTCTCTATTCCAGCTGTTCATTGTTTATCCAGAAAAACCATGATTCCTTGATAGTCCAGCCTCATTACAACCAAAGAAAGACCTTTTGATCCATATTGACCATGAACATGTTTAGGAACTAGAAACGACTATCAATCTTAGTTGTTCAACTGTGGTGAAAACATTGAGGGAAACAGTACCCGTGAGCATGAGTGAAATTCCTTGGTTTATCATTTATTGCTTTAATTGCTACTTTTGAAAAAGTTCAACTATTGATTGTGTTCTATTTTTGATTGAGGATTGGTAACATCTCTTGATTCTGATTTTTTTCTGATATTCGGAAAGTGACTTTTGCCTAACAAAGAGATGATGTAAATTTTTCCTTGTAGTTGATTATGAGAATTTTACATGAGGGTGATTTGATTTTGATTGCAAAAGTATCTTGCTTGAGGACAAGCAAGAAGTTAAGTTGGGGGGTATTTGATAAGTGTACATTATGTGATATTTTCCTATGTTTTTATTACACTTATCAAGGCTAAAATGGTAATTTATGCCCCAAAATAATCCCTTTTTGTAAATAATTGTAATAATTGTAATTATTTGGTTTGAATTTGAATTTGATGCTATTTTGATTAGAAATCTGTTATTTTGTGCAGATTTATGGAAGATTTGAAATAGGAGAGAAAATAGCATTAAATGGGGAGATTGTTTGCAGATTTGAAGTTTAAATGAGGATAAAATAAAGATAAGATCAACAGCCATTTAAACAAAGGATCCTGTGGATAACTTTCTCCAATTTGATTCAAGTTCAAATAAATACAAAATCAAGCCAGAAAAGGGAAACACAGAAAACCAATCAAGAAAAGGCAAGATCATAAAGAGATCAAGTGGATAAATGAGGAATTGAAGAAAGTCTATAGCGTGTTTCACGCTGCACCTGCGCTTAGCGCAGGTGGAGCGCAACTTCCAGAGAGACACGCTTCATCTGCACTTAGCGTAGGTGAAGCGCAAGTCACGCACCGACTTTTTTAAAATGCAAATACAGATTGATCTCTTCCATATTTAGGTTAGGTTTTCCCAGTCTATAAATAGCACCTTTTGTACAGAACACAGGAGGACGAAGAGGAGAGAGGCATAGAATAGAAAGATAGACGCACAAGGATTGAAGAAGGTGACAGATTCTTTAGTGGTTTGTGATGGCTACCATGAGTAGCTAAACTCTCCAGTAGGATTGGATGTAGTGGATTCAATCCCCAAGTGTATGTGAATTCTCTTGTTTTTAATTATAAATCCCTGTTTTTAATTATATCGGTACTTTTATGCTCTTCTTAATGCATTACTTCCGCGTGCGCCGGAGTCGTAGGCTAGTGATCAGGATAACACAGAATGAGATTTCCGGCTAGTATTAGAGTTTAGGGGAGCCTAGACATAGGAAACCTAACCTCCGATTGCTAAAAGTACTCGTTAATTATATGGAAATATAGGTGGAATCTGATGATTGAATTGTTTTGGTGAGTGACAGCCCGTTCATAGGAGCATCTATAGGAACATATAGTTAATTGAAAATTAATTGTATGTGAGGGATAAACGGGATCTTGTGATTGATGGGGTAGTGACAGCCCTTGAATGAAGAGCATTTATAGGGAAGTACAATTAATGGACGATTCAAACAAACAGAACAATAATTAATTAATCAAGAGCTTAATGAGCCGAGGGTAATTTGTCGCTTGGGAGAGCCCGCTTGGATTATCTTTGAGTGGTAGGCTACTGGTATCTCAGGGTTTTATCAATTCAGTTTGGCTAAGGTATAATTAATACCAAATTTATAATTAAAATAAGGGATTCACATACATAAGGGGTGCGAAGAAGCGAAGTCCAATCCTAATCCAAGTAAATCTATCTTCCCTTATTTTATTGCTTACTTTTCTTTTTGCCATTTAAATTTCGCACATTAATCATTCTCTTAAAAAGTTTCTCACTTGGTAATTCGATCACTAAAATCTTGCAAAGTGAACCGCTCCCTATGGATACGATACTTTATACTTACTATTATACTGCTGAACTTTTGGTACGCTTGCCAGAATTTCATCAAGTTGCTTCTTTCTTCTTGTTGGTTTCCTCAGAATATTGGGAACATTCTTCTTCTTGTGCTCAGAATCACCTTGATACATGGCTTCCTTTCTTCTTACTTTTTGCAGCTTTGGTTCAGAATGAGTTATACAAATCCCATCAGTAGGATCTAACTCCAATCGATTTTGTTGTTTAGCTTGGTGGGGAATCCCTCTGTCCAAATGGAAAATTATACTCTCACGTTGAGAGCTGAGTTGAAATTTTCCCCGATCAACATCAATTATCATCTTGGCATATTTCATGAATGGTCTTCCTAAGATTAAAGGGACATCAGTATCCTCTTCCATTTCAGCAATGATGAAGTCTGCAACATATACAAACTTGTCCACCCTTATAGGCAAATCTTCAACTATTCCTTATGGATGTTGTGTGGACTTGTTTGCAAGCTGTAGAGCTACATTTGCAGGCATGACCTTTAAAATTCCCACTCTTTTGAAAAATGACAGCGGCATCAGATTGATGCTTGCTCCAAGATCTAGCAAGGCTTTTGTGACTGGTTGAGTACCAACAGTAACTGGTACTGAGAATCTGCCTGGGTCTAATGATTTTTCTGAGATATAGACCCTTTCTGACTCTTCTACTTCTTTCTTAACTTCCTCTGGATTTTCTTTTAATTGGACACTTTCCTGAACAGTCTCTTCTATAAGTGACTTTTTTCCAGATGATATACTGTCCTCAAGATCACTCCCCTCTGATGTGTTACCTTCAGTAGTAACTGCATTGCATTGCTCTTTGGGGTTAGTTTGGGTGGGTGCTATAAATTGGCCTCTGTTGTGCTCTGCTATGTCCTTTGCTAATTGGCCAACTTGAGTCTCTAAAAGTCTGATGGTTGCATATGTAGTCTTCTTATAGGAACAATAGATTGCACAAGGGCATCAATTTTCTCGTCCAGTTTTGAGAATTTGTCATGCATTGGAGGATAACTTTGTTGTTGCAGCTGCTGATCAGGCATTTGCCTATTGCCTCCATCTTGTCTCCACCAAGAATTGTTATTCTGATTATTTCTCCATCCTTGTGAGTATTGGTTGGTTTTGGAGAAATTACCTTTCCTTCCTTGATTTCCCATATAGTTGACCTGTTCTGCCTGAGTATCCTGATAGGAACAGTGATCATTGGGATGGTCGCCCCCAAAAAAATCACAAATCAACTGTGGGGGTTGGCTAGGTTGAGATTGCACTACTTGCACTTGCTGAGTCATCTGCTTGGAGGGTGCTTCCATCTGTTGGTTAAGGAGTTTTTGTTGAGCTAAGATTGTATCACTGCTATTTAGCTCCAATATTCCCTTCTTTTGTACTGGTTGCCTCCCATGCTGAGCTTGTTGATCATTTTGTGCAAAATTATCAATGATTCCGGTGGCATGTTCTGCATCTACAGTCATGATTGTGCCTCCTGCTGCAGCATCTATCATCATCATGATGTCATGTCTGAGTCCATTGCAAAAGATATTCAATTGAGCAATGTCCTCCAGACCATGATTGGGACACTTTCTCAACAAAAGATTTGAATCGCTCCAATGCCTCACGTAATGGTTCATCTGCCCCTTGTCTGAATGTGACTATGTCTGTCTTGGCCTTTACGTAGCAGGATGGTGGAAAAAAATCTGCTAAAAAATTTTTCTTCCACACTGCTCCAGTTGGTCAGACTTTGGTTGGGATGTGACTTTAGCCATTCCTTTGCCTTACCTATTAAAGAGAAAGGAAAAATCGTAAGTAAACAGATTCTAGATCTCCTTCCTCAAAACCCATGGTACCAATTAATTCATAAAAGGTAGAGAGATAAGTATATGGATCTTCATGATCCAATCCTATAAATTGATTGGAACTGATGAGGCTTAGGAATGTTGGCTTCATTTCCAAGGACTTTGCGGTAGTGGGTACAACTATACTTGAAAAGTATCGAGGCCCTTGTTGCATGACGTAGTCTCCTAACGTCCTTCTTGGTGGCATTGGTGGTCTTTCTTCAGCCATATTTTTATTTTCTTCTCGATTTCTTCCTTGTCTTCTCCTCCAGTTTCTACTCCTGTTCTTTCTAGATGTCCTTTCTATTTCTGAATCAAATATCAATTGATTTTGAGACACTTGTCCTCGCAAGAGCATAAATCAAAAGGCTTGAACAAAGGTTAGTTCGGAAGAGGAAAATAATAAAAATAAAATAAAAAAATAAAATTAAATAAATTTTCCTAAAAATTAAAAATCCTAAATACAAAATTAAAAATTAAATTCCTAAAAGAAAAAAATAAAATATTTACAACTTGATAGGATAGACCTCCCAAGAATTTAAATTGAGACACCGTTCCCTGGAAACAGCGCCAAAAATATTTGTTGAGATCTTAACAAGCGTACCAATATCACAACAATATAATAATAAGAGAAAATGGTTGTCATATCCACAGGGAACGGTTCAATGTAAATCCTAGTGGTCACACTTATCAAGTGAGGGAAGATGTTTGTTGTGTAGATTACAATAGTAAAAGAAAGAATAAGAAATTGGGATGAGGTTGAGCAAATTACTGGAACTAGGATTGAACTTCATCTATCGCACCCCTCTTGTATTTGGAACCCAGTGAAATTTATGAATATGTAATTATAAAATTGAAGCACAAATAAATATTATTTCATAAAAGGTTCCCACAGATATGAAATACTCAGAAACAATTCATGCAGGTTCCCACTGTCACAAATTGCCCCGGTTGAAGAATAGTTGTAAAAGCTATCAATTCATCCTGGTTCCCACGGTGACAAATTGAGTGTTTTCACCAATCAGAATTCAAGATCCCTATTCCTAGGCTCCCAAGAACTCGCTCTTGATTTCATAAAACCATTTTCCAGTGCGCCCCATAAAATCATATCATAACTCCAACACAAAGGCGGAAGTTAAGCATTAAGAACAGAATAAAAACACCAATATTATAAAAACAGAGATTCATAGATAACAAAGAGGATCCAAAATACAATTGGGGATTGAATCGACTACATTCAATCCTATGGGAGAGTTTAGCTACTCATGGTAGCCATTACAAACCAATAAAGAGACTGTCACACTCTTCTCTAGCTCCAGATCTGCTCCGCCGTCTCCCTCCCTTCAATCTTTGCAAATGGTCCTTTAAATAGAACTTTGGAAAGCCCATTGAAACCTTGCTTTGGCCCATTGGAAATTAGGGTTCTGTGTTCCTGCGCTCCAACATGCGCTAAGCGCAGATGAAGCGCAGGAAACAAAATTGATTTTTATTCCTGCGCTCCACTTGCGCTCAGCGCAGGTGGAGCGCAGATCTCCATTTTCTGCTTTCCTGATTTCCTCTTTTTTAGCTTGATCTCTTGCTGATCTTATCCTTATTTGCTGCGCTTTCCTGATTTCCCTCTTTTCTTAGCTTGATCTCTTGCTGATCTTATCTTTATTTACTGCTATCTTGTTACTCCATTTAAAACTTTCATTTTTATCTGCAAAATCAACAGATTTCTTATCAAAATGGCATCAAATTCAAATTTGAATCAAATAATCACAAGATCTGCATTTTAAACTAAAAAGAGATAAATTGGGGTATAAGTGTTGTAACTATATAGAAATTTATCATTAATTTAGCACCTATCAGGCATCAATCTTATCATGGATCAAGGTTAGTATTTCTATCTAATCTTTCGTGTGAAAACTATGAATTCTAAGATCCTATTTGATTATTCAAATATCATGAAAGTTTACATCTTTTGCCACCACCACCATCTACAACCATTGCCACTTGACGCCTCCATTATTGCTACCAATGCTTGACACCTTCTTACACTGTTATTGGTGCAACTCAATATCCTTGATCTCTTTAATTTTTCAATACTCAAATAGACATTAAATATGATTGAGATATTTATGTTATTGAAATACTATTATGTTTAATAGGTGTCAAACACAAAATTTCACATATAATCTTATTCTATTTTGTAGTTACAAAACAAAACGCCCAAGACATTATTGTCCCATTACGTTATGTTCTGATTTATTACTTTTTGTTACCTTCAATGACCAAACGTACACTACCATCATGCTAACTTAATAACTTTGATTGCTACCTTTGAGAAAATATTTTTTATTTCATTTTCTATATTTACTTTTAATTACAAAAATGCCTCAATGATTTTTTCCTGATTTCCTATTTTGTAAGAGTTTAATGGCTATGTAATGTCAATGTAAAAAAAGTTTTACACTATATGATGTACTGACACATCATTTAATAAATATGACACGTCATGTATTATTGAGCTTAATAAACAATGTGGCAGTGCGTCATTGAATGACAATGTGAAATATTTTTATATTGACAATGTATATCTATTATATCATTTAAAATAAATTGCATAAAAAGTAATAATAAAAGTTATTTTCACTATTTTATATGCAAATATTTGAAAACAAAAATATAGTGATTTTTATCATTAAAAATAAAAACAAAACAAATATTTTCTTAAATTAAATAAATTATATTTATATATCCTACTAAAAGTTAGGGAAATAAAAATAAAGAATTAAAACAAAGAAAGAATATGGGGGAGGGGGTGGGTCTCCAATTGTGAATGTAAAAGCATTTTGATCACAATTTTTCAAGCTTAGGTACAATTATTAGAAAAATAAGACTATGTTTTTAAAACTGATTGCTTTTTTTTAAAAAAAAAATAAAATCCAAGTGTTTGTTTGGTATTCAATGGGTTTAAATTGATTTTAAAATTAATTATTGAAAAAAAATTATGCAAAAGTTTTAAAATACGCTGATTGAAGTGATTTAATTTCAATTTTTGGAAACCACGTTTTCTACTATAACATGTTTCCAAAAGGGCTATAACGTACTGTTATACAACACATTTATCAACCAATGATAAATTTAGAGTAAACTCTATAGAGTTTGAATCTAGATCCCTAACTTTTTTTATTATAAAATGTTAATTTAGTTTTATAAGTATTATTATTTTGTATTAATCATGTGTATCTTCTATATAATGAGAGGTTATCCTGCTCGGTTTTTAATCACTTTCATCCCTATGCAAGGATGTGTTTTTACTTATTATTTTTAAGTTTTTTAACATTAAATTTAATTTTAATAGGGGAAGAGAGGCTCTTCACGCCTCTATATATTTTAAATAAAAACAAAATAAAAAAAGAAGAAGAAAGTAATTGTGGGTAGTTATTTCTGTAGAAGTAGTTATTAAAATTTAATATAAGGGTAAAATCGTCTAGTAAAATGTGAAAACCAAAAAAGAGGTATTTCCTATATATAATAGTATAGACTAAGGGGAGAGAGGCACTCCGTGCCTCTATATATTTTAAATAAAAGCAAAATAAAAAAGAAAAGAAATAATCACAGGTAGTTATTTTTACAAAAGTAGTTATTACAAATTAAAATTTTAATATAAGAGTAAAATCGTCTAGTGAAATGTGGAAACCAAAAGAGGGGTATCCTCTTTATATAATAGTATAGATTACAGTAAACATCCGTCAAGGACAAGAACCACTTATTTAAGGCTTTGTTGAAGGTGGTAAGTTTTATCTCTTACCCGGCCCTAAGCTTTTATCCGGTCAATTCAATAGACTCGAACTCGTTTATAGGTTCAAAGAGACCCAAAAATGATGAAAACCCGTCCGACCACAAATTGGATGCCTCAGATGTGTTGAAGGGGTAATTGGAGGTCCAATGACCAAGGCAAAGTCTAATAGGATGAAACCAACATTATAGATCTTAATCACTAAAATCCAAAGGAAAGAAGACCAGCATGGAGAAGAAAATGCACGAAAATGGGTCAACTTAATTCAGATTAAAGTGCAGGGAGAAGAGTTCCATACGATCTCCATCCGACCAGCATACTGAGTCACATCTGAGCAGGAGCTACATCCAAGCAAGAGTTACATCTGAGAAGGAGTTACATCCGAGCATAGTTACATTCGAGCAGGGTTATATCTGAGAAGGAGTTACATCCAAGCAGGACACCATCCGAGCAGGATTAGTTATCCGAGCAGGACACCATTCGAACTTACAAGTTATCTGAGCACAAAAGGTTCATCCGATTTGACAATCAGATATGTCTGTTATCCGATTCTTTTTAAATTTGGAGAATATCTCCTATTTAGGGAAAATTGTAGTCCTAATTTATTAATTCAAGAATAATGTCTGTTGGAAATACTATTCCGAATTTCTAAAATTATTTTGTGCCATTTTCGATATCGTCACACCATTCATACAATTGCTTAGGTAATCCAACATTTGCTTAAGCCTTCACACAGTTCATACATCATTATTCTCATTACAAAACTTAACCAAAACTTAGGGAATGGACCTACACTTGGAGTGTCATGGTCCACAAAACCCATGCAAAAATCCGACAGAGTTTCCCCTAAAACCGGACGTTAATCCATTCTCGCTATTTCCTGAAAATCAGCCAAAGCCACCAATACAATTTATAATGACACAACCTAATTTCAACTACAAACAAGCCTCCATGGTCAATCTAAAGTTTTACAACATTACATCATTAACTAACAATTACAAACTTCTATTTCAAAAGTCCCTATCTAACCACTGGGAGTGTGGTTCCACTCCAAAAGCTCTCTTGCATATGAAGCTGGAACACCCTGCACAACTAGAATATATCCCGAAACGTGGGGTGAGACTACAGTCTCAGCGAGCAAAGCATGCAACAAATAGTGTGGGGAGGCAATCACATGAGATGCAACACAGATTACAAGTCAACATGGAATTCATCAATCATTCTAATTCCTTTACATAGTGAAAACTTCTCTTAGCTCAATAAAAGAATGTATGTAAATACATTCATGATAACTTTGCAGCAACATACACCATTTAGTACAAGTCTAAATGCATAATGATCTCATGATGCAACTCACTGCTATGCCCAGTAGACATGATCTTCTCACTTTAACTCGAGTTAGAACTGAGCTCAGACTACGGGGAACGTCTTCCCCGGGGATGAATCCCACCCATTACTGGACCAAAGTCAAGTCTTAGTACATGAATCTCTGGGCTCTAGAGGGCCTAAATGTTGTTAATACTCAAATTCCGACTACGACCATCCATTTTGTTCATATGCCTGAATTGGAGTATTAACAACTTGAGCTTTTCCACCCCCTAAGGTGAATTATTCTCCGAAGAGAACCCTCCATGCCTGACCCAAAGGCCTATGGACTCAGCTCTTGGATCCTCTAATAATTTGTATAATCTGTTGATCTTAAGAGGCGTCAGCGGAGTTAATACTAAAACCCCGACTATGACCAATACTTCTTGGCCCATGTCTGGATAGGAGTATTAACACCCTGAACTTCTCCACCCCCCTAAGGTGAATTATTCTCCGAGAAGAACCTCCCTTAACCGAATCCAAGACCTATTGGGACTTGGCCCTGGACCCATGTGGAATTAACTGTGTCTTTTAGATAGTGCAGATGCATGGAGAATACTTCTAGCAAAACATAACACATATTATTAATAACATATCTTCATGCCAGAACTAACATTCAGATAAAATCCATGTCAATCCAAACTTATTAATCTCCATACAAAACCCTAAATAGAACCCTAAGACAATTTCTCAACATAAACCCTATCCATGACAAATCAACCACATAAACATATACATGCAAGCTCAAGAAAGGGAAGATAAGAGATAGGGATCATGTGGGAGAACATACACCGATAAAGTGAGAGTGTGTGAGCTCTACTCACCTCAAGGACACTCAAAGAGAAGAGGAATAAAGTTGGTGAAGGTTGGGGGTGGAGATTCGTGGCTCCCTCTTCTTCCTTCTGGCTCCAAGGCCACTCATCCTCACTAGAAACTCTCTCCCTCTCTCTAGAATCTCTCTGCCTCTCTCTCTAGAAAAGAAAAGAAGGTGAAGAACAATGAGGAAACCCGAGCCCTAACTCGCGTCTTAAGCCTGTAAGTGAATTCTCGCTCAAGCGAGGGGTTCTCGCTTGGGCGAGAGGAAATGGGATTTCTCAGCTTCCGCATTCTCGTTCAAGCGAGAAACTCTCACTTGAGCGAGAATACTCCAGAGAGTATCCCCCTCTCTGGAAGATTCTCGCTTGAGCGAGATCCTTCTCGCCCGGGCGAAATTCTTCCAGAGAGCACTCCAAACTCTCCCCTGATTCTCGCTTGAGCGGGACCATTCTCGCTCAAGCGAAAGCTGCAGAATGTAAAATCCTAATTTTGCTGCTAAACTCGCTCAAACGAGTTCATTATCGCTTGACCGAGGATCCTAGTACTTAAATTCTTAACTCTAACTCGTCTCATTAATTCTTTAGTTCCTTTCGCCATAATCATCTCCTAACTCTCCTCTAGATTCTTTTTAGGTCCAATTTGTGGGATGTTACAAAAATAGGAAACCGTAATCTACCGCTTTTTATTAGGATCTTATCAGCTAATTAATTGGTTGATTGTTAGTAGGATTCTGTTTCAGATAGCGTTTTCTTTGCTATATTATGGCTACGAGAATCAGTAGTAAACACAATTTTTTTTATGAATAAAAATATGAGTCTTCTAAATTTGAGAGCATATCCTTTGTTGTTGGATTAAAGAACTACTTGATAACTTAGGTTCTACTAGCAAGTCTTGGTTAAGGTCTAGCTGCGTGATTTTCTTGATAACTTTTTGAAGGGAATCAAGCATGTGGTCAGAGTGCAGCGGAAATAAATGGATTCCCTCCCTTGTTATAATCGTTTTGCGAAAACACGAATCAAGGCATAAAAGGTATTAAAACGAAAGGTCGTACCTTATTAGGATTACAAACGAGGCAAGAGTAGTCACGTCTCTATTGGTATCCACGCCAACAGCCGGACTAGGAAACCCTCCTCAGCTCTGCTAGTAGCCTTAGAAAGTAAGAAGCGATTGCTCATGTGTATAAGGTAGTGAATCTCATACTCTATTTATAAAGTGGTGGCTAGGGTTTTACCCCCTCACTCACTTAACCCTCACACTTATGGGCCTGGCCCATTATGTTATAATTCTAATTAAATTAAATTAGAATTATTATCCTTTCCTAGTGGCATGTTGTATGCGTGTGACCCAATAGGCTTTTAATATTTGGTTATGATATTAAATAAAAATCCTCTTATATTTAATATCATAAATAGTGAGCGATATCTAGCAATACATCACTATCCAAATATTGAGATTATCAACAACTTTGATAAATCCTATTTTATGATAATAATTTATATGATCTGTCCCTTTGTCCAAATATCTAATTGAACACAAGGGCATGATTGTGTCAACCTTGTATAGTTCAATTTATATTTTCTTGATCCCCAAGTAGACTATACAGAAAATAAATATCTCATTTTTATCCTCCTGAGCATGGCCATGCATTTTGCAGTCTCACTTTATCAAGAGGCCTATAGATATAACTCTTGTTACATAGGAGGGACAAATCCCATCTAGGGCACTCATATTCCACCACACAATTTATTATATGTCCAAAAACCAACTTTGTGATCTCCCTGTTACAGTTAACGCTTGATGATAATTAGAATATATAATGCCTTATGTAGGAATCGTAGTGATTTCAGGTCGAAGGACTTCATATAACATCTATCAATTTAAGAAACGTTCATGACACTTATGTAACAATCCATGCAACGTTCTTAAGGTGGGTATGTCCAGTACATCATTACTCTTAATGTGCACCTATATGAGAACATGATATCTCATATCCATGATCTGTGAGATGTGATCATCGATGAACTCACATACTAGTCTAAGTGCATCTTTGTCCTAAGATGATACTTGACTAGGGACTATTTAAGAATAGTTCTTCATAAGATCTCACGATCAAGTTATCTACTTGATTTCTTATGAAGTTTAAGTTTACCATTCTAAGGACAATAATTATATTCTAAAAGAATAAGTTTGCTTTTATAAAATAACATCATACAAGTGATGGATGTTCATAAATATATAAGTCTCTAGTGCATATTCCTAACAATCTCCCACTTGTACTAGAGACATTCAGACATAACCATTATGCCTAATGATTTAGTGTGCCCTTCATGCTTCTGCTGCACAAGGGGTTTAATGGGTTTGTAACAGCGACTATTTCTTGCTTTGAACTTTTCTAGCTCACAGCGCCCCCATTCAAACAAAACACATAACCTGATTGCGATCTTCAATCATCTTTGTCGGTTTGGAAGCTAGCATCAGTGTAACCCTTTACAAGTAGCTCTTCCTCACCTCCATATATCAAGAATGAATCCTCAGTTCTTCTCAAGTACTTAAGGATGTTTTTGACTGTTGTCTAGTGATCTTCACCAAGATCAGACTGGTATCTGCTAGTCATGCTTAAAACATATGATATTTCTGGTCGAGTACATAACATGGTAAACATTCATAGGGCTTAGAGTTCTAATTAAACTTCCCATAACAAACATATTTTTTTTTCTAAATCTTCAAAACAAAAAACTATATTTAAAATTTTAAAAATAATTAATAAACAAACAGTCAAACACACTTCTGAATCTATTAAATCCTCTATTATTTAATATCTTATCCTATTATCATTTGTCTATCTCAAATATAAGATAAGATAAAATAATGTTATTTGTCTTCTTATCCTAGTGTGCATCAAACATTGGATAAGATAAGAGTTTATCTTATTCTTATCATATCTCATCCTATCATATCCTGTCTTTATCCAACTCCCCTATCATATTCTATCATATCCTATCCTAATAGTCAAACAAGCCCTTAGAATGAACCTTTTGAGTTTGAATTTAGATCTCTAATATTTTTTATCTTAAAAAAATTAATTTAATTTTATAATATATATTACTAATTTTCTTATATTAACCACATTTATTTCATTTGTAGAGGGGTAGTCATGCGCCAATCTTAATTATCTTCACCAACCTAAGATTATGTTTATCCTTATAACTTTTAAATGTTTTAATATTAAATTTATTCTTATTATAGTAAAGATCAATCATGATTCATGAACCACTTTTTTAAGTTTTGGATGTGTTCGCCAATTTTTAATTTTTAAATCTATTTTTAAAATAAAATATATTTAGATAAAGAGTAATAAATTGAGTTTTTAACTATTTTTATTTTCAGTCTTTTTCAAAATATGGAAATGATATTTCTAATTTGCAATTTTAAATTATAAAAATTTGATTTTAATTTTTAAAAAACATAAAATAAGTAAAAACTAAGGAACGACCACTGTTCCTAGCTAGTCTCTCAGATCCCCTTTCACCCTTCCCTGTCTCATTCGTGCACCGAAGCCAGAAAACCCAACCCTAATCAGTGGTTCAGAAGAATCAGAACCCACCCACTTCGTGCACCCTGCTCCTTTCGAATCACAGGTCCGTTTGTCTCTTAGTTCGCTTCATTTTCCTCTGGAATCGCTCAAGGTGCTTACCCTTCTCAGATCTATGGCAGAGCACTTTGATTTTAATCCTTTCTTATATTCATATTCCTTGCATCTATATCTCATGTTCCTTGTTTTATATGGCAGAGCGATTTATATCTTGCACAGGACCAGTGGATTCGGGTCAAGGGCTGTTCTTATTGATTTGACATTGAAGGTTTGGAACTTTGAATTGTGTAAATTACTTTAGGATTTGTTACTGGTTGTGTGTCTATTTCGATGCAGTGATTGTCCTTTTCTTTAATTGCCACTAGACATTATAGTATGCTATGCCTAATGTCAAGTCAAAGTCGATGAGTTTGCGTTTCATTAGTTTTTTTTGGACTATTTTTCAGTGGATCTAGCTCTTTCTGATTATGTATATATATACGAGGTTAGAATATTTGTATGTATTTAAGTATATGTTGTTTTCTGTGTTGAAGCTGATGAAGTGGGTGGTTCTGAGGTCTCCGTTAGGACCAAGGGAGAATGTCGTGGATGGATTAGAGGGGTGAAAGGTGAATGATGGAGTGAGGTTTAAAACAAATGAACAATGTTGTCAATTGTGATTGCTCACTAAGATTAGGATTCCCGATAGGGTAAATTCATGGGTCAAACAATTAAGCCACTACAAGAGCATGAACAGTAGAATAAAATTCCCAATAATAAATGAATGACTAAACCAAACATTGAGTCTTTATTTCTTTCTCTGTCACTTATTCCCCTATGGCGAAATCAGTCTACTGATCAAGATCCTTTGACCACATCACAAACAGGATAGGAAAATTTCATGATAGAACGAGACTAAGAATTTAATGCCTAACTAGTCAGGAGATAATCTCTGATATATGTACACTAGTAAAAATTTGCATTGGTTCATTTAACGGAAAATTTTTAATTAAAAGGCACAACAAGAAGTATACAAACAAAAATCAGTTTCCAGACAAACCCAGAACTTTTACCCAACCTAACCAAGAAGACAACTTTAACTCACAGTTTACGAGTAACCTAAACAAACTCTGCTCACTGCTGCACACAAACATGATGATGAGCTCATTGAGAAACAGATCTAGCTGTTGAAGAACCTAGTAAAATCAGGAAGTAGAAGGTAGTTGGGGTCAGGATGATTTAAAAGTATTTCTTTAGGGTGTGTTTGTGAGTTTAGAGGGGAGGGGAACGAAAGGATTGGAGGGGAAATGGAGGGGGAGTAGAGGAGGGGAAGACTTTATAAAATGTATTTGAGAGAATCAAACTCCCAAACACAAAGGGGGGAAGGGCTTCCAATAAACCTTCCCCTTCCCTCCTTTTCCCTCCAAAACTCAACTCACAAACATACCCTTAGCAGCACTTCCAATGCCCCAACCATTGATTTAGTGCCTTGCCCAACAAAATAATACTGCTAAAATAATAAATCTTACCAGTATAAGATTTGTTACTAGCAAGTACAAGATTTTTCCATTTATTAATAATGTGCAATAATAAATAAAAAAAGTAGATGCCTGGTTTTCTTCCCTATGCCATGATGTGACGTGCCTGCATTTTAATATTGTTGGCATGTTATTGAAATTTAGTCCTAGATAAGCAGTTCTGGTAATTTGGTAGATTCTATGGGCATATTAATGTTCTTACCTGTGTTAAGTTCCATAACACAGATTATCTACTAAAAATGTACTTCATAGAAATCATATTGCAAAACTGAATGATGATTACTTATAGCTATACTTTATAATCCTTATAATATCATTGAAAACAAGTGGGAATATCGATTCTAGATACATGAACTGACCTGTTTTGTTTTATATTTATACTGTTAGTTGCTGCTATGCCTTTTCATTTTGCATCATGTTCCTATTTTTTGAATTTGCAGTCTTTATATTGAAACCTAAGACTTGAAGGCAGTTGCTGTGCCTGATTAGTGAAAACCTGTTATTTTATAGTAAAACACTGGATTTTTTTCTCCATTAGGGAATTTAATGAATTTGTTCAATGTGTATCTTAGAAAACTCATATTCTTGATTCTTATAATTACCTTGGTTTTCTTACTTATAACCAAATTGGTTTAAGTATTTTATGTTTAATTGCACAAGAATAAGGACAAATCCCAATTAGCTGTCGGTTCTTTTTGCACAAGGCACATTCTTTTGCTATGATATGTGCATTTTGTTAAACATATATAGGACTGGGGATTTGATAAATGTAGCTACATATGGATTAGTTCTTTCACTCTATTTTCTAAGGAAACTTGTTCAAGCTTTTTGTTTCTGCACTTTACTTCAACATATTGACTACAAGAAGCCTGAATTTATTAGCTTAGCTCCTTGGTGATTATTTATTGCGGTTTGTGTTATTGAAGGACAATATATTGTCTATACTTCAAACAGACATGGAAATGAATCGGTTCATGCTAATATTTGTTACATTACTTAGTAATTTGTAGATAATTGCTACTTACATATTTGTATATTTACTATTGCAAGCTTATGTTATACTACATGATAAGAACTAATTAGTATGTTGCAAGCAAAATTGCTGTGCTTTTTTCTTCTTATTATTATTGTGAATTGAAATGCTATTATTGATTTTTCTGTTCTTTTAAAGAGGAGTTGTATAACATGAGTCAATGTTTTTGTATTTATACAGGCTTTGGAAGTTTAAACAATTCTGAGCAAGATCCTAGTTTGCTATCTCATTTTCTTGTAGAATTTTCTTTATCTCCCATGGCATATCCCTTCTCAGATTTCAAGTACTCTGATGGCCTCACTGTAGTGGGTATCTCCTTCTGCACAGCTATTGTCTGTGAGGCCATCTCATGGGTTTATCTATCGCACCAATTCTTACAAGAACCTTCGGTCCTCCATTGACAAAGCCTCCAAGAAACTTGAGACCATGAAGACAGAAAGCAACAAAATCAACATCAAGAAGTCCAAGACCAAAAAAATTGATCGTGTTGAGACAAGCCTCAAAGAATCGAGCCGTGACTTGTCTCTCTACAAGTTCAAGTATGGGGGTGTGGTGGCTCTGGTTATCTTTGTGGTCTTTTGGGCTGCTGAATTCACTCTTTGAAGGCAAGGTAGTTGCCAAATTGCCCTTCAAGCCTTTCGGTCTTATTATGAAGATGAGCCATCGAGGGTTGCAGGGTAACGACCCCACTGATTGTTCCATGGCATTTCTATACTTCTTGCATGTGTTCCATTAGTATCAGAACAAATTTGCAGTAGTTCTTGGGTTTTGCACCGCCAAGTGGTGCAGGTGCTGGTCTCTTCCCCATGCCAGACCCCAAGACCAGTTGATTCGGTCTAGTGCAATATTTAATTTATCTCGCTATTTCTAGGTTGAAGGTAATCTGGAACTGCGTAACATTAGTCATTTATATTTGATTTGGTTCTTTAGGGGGACCAGCTTGATTTTAATTTTTACTCGACGTGTACACGTGCCATGTACTTTGCATTTTTGTCTTTTTAGACCTACAATAATTATTTGACAAAAAAAAGACATAATAATTGTTTAATAAATAAAATTCATAATATATGAAAAGTTAAAAAATTACATATTAACATGAATGATTATTTTTTTTTCTATTCATCTTTTATTCTTATCACTGTCTCAATTTTTTATTTGCATAATATATCCTAATAAACTCAAGTTACTTCCATTTTTTCTTTATTTCACCTCAACATGTAAACCTTTTTATATTATCTGTGTATATTCGTTAAATCTTATTTTAAATTTTATTTATAAAAGAAGTTAAAAACTATAGTAACTTTTAAAATTATTTTAATTTTTTATTACATAATATTTTCTAAAAAATGATTATATAAACATTCTAAAAGTTTCAAAAGTACATTTTTAAAAAAGGAACTATTAATCTTTTTTATAGTTTGCAAAAGAATTTTTTATATATTATATTTTTAATGAGATAACTAACTATTTTTAAAGGTTGATAACTATTTGTCCTATAATTCCTCCCCTAACCCATTTATCTAACTGAAAATATGTCTCACCACCATTTTCAATCATACTCTCTATCAACTCTTTTTCCATGGAAATCATATTTAAAGTTTTTGTACATATCCATGAATTTGACTAATTTTTGAAACTTTCCCTCTCATACTCCATTTCATTAAGAACGAATTTTTCTTTCACTTATGATTACTATTCCCCATTTTCATTTATCAAATAGTGTTAAATTAAATGATTACATCTTTTATTCCTAACAGGCTCTTATATCTTATAGTCTTTTTATATCTTTTTATTTTTTTAAAAATATTTTATTTTATTTGATTTGTTATCTGATCTATAATAAAAAATTCATACAATATAATATATAATTCGTTATTTCTAATGCTTACGGAATGATCCCTTAGTGAGATTTTTTTTTAATGCTTATGGAATGTCTCTGGTACATACATGATGTTAAAAAAATACATGAATGGCCTTTTAGAGTATTCTTTCTAGTGCTCCAAGAATGCCTCTTGTATAGGATAAAACTTTAACATTCTTGGAATTGCTCTTAGATGTAACGTTCATTATTTTATTTAATGTTTAAATTTAAATAGACCAAACTATAATATTTGTTTCTAAACACCTATAATTTTCTTGCCAACTTATATATGCCCGCCTTTGGCAATACAATTGAATAGAACTAAAATTTTGTGGGTTATAGGCATTGCTTAGTTCATCAACCACTTAAAAACTTTGCTAGCTAGTTTAACCCATAACCAAATCAAATTTTATTTTTCCTATCAGGTGAAATTTTGCAAAACTAAGTTGTTGCAACACATACAAAGATAAGTCACCAATTAAAGAAATTCCGCAACATTTTCAATCTTTCATTTATCATTGTCAACATTAAAATTAAAAAAAAAAAACTCAAATACCAAATGAAGATGGTCATAACCCATCACAATTTATTTTTTTTTCAAATACTTAGTTGGGACTTTGACAATTGCAAAGTACGAAAACTAAGAAACGTTATTTTGATCTTATGTCACAAAGACCCTATGTCACAAAACGTTGTTTTGATTACATAATATTTTCCAAAAAAATGATTATCTAAACATTCTAAAAGTTTTAAAAGTACATTTTTTAAAAAGGAACTATTATTCCTTTTTGTAGTTTTTCGAAGAATTTTTTATATATTATATTTTTAATGAGATAATTAACTCTTTTTTAAGGTTGATAACTATTTGTCCTATAATTGCTCCCCTATCCCATTTATCTAACTGAAAATATATCTCACCACCATTTTCAATCATACTCTCTACCAACTCTTTTTCCATGGAAATCATATTTAAATTTTTTGTACATATCCATGAAATTGACTAATTTTTGAAACTTTCCCTCTCATACCCCCTTTCATACGGAACGAATTTTTCTCTCACTTATGATTACTATTCCCCATTTTCATTTATATAATAGTGTTAAATTAACTTATTACATCTTTTATTCCTAACAAGCTCTTATATCTTATAGTCTTTTTATTTATTTGAAAAGATTTTATTTTATTTGATTTGTTATCTGATCTATAATAAAAAATTCATACAATATAATATATAATTCATTATCTCTAATGCTTATGGAATAATCTCTTAGTGAGATTTTTTTATTACTTATGGAATGTCTCTAGTACATACATGATGTAAAACAAATACATGAATGGCCTTTTAGAGTATTCTTTCTAGTGCTCCAAGAATGCCTCTTGTATAGGATAAAACTTTAACATTCTTTTAATTGCTCTTAAACGTAACGTTCATTATTTTATTTAAGGTTTAAATTCAAATAGACCGAACTATAATATTTGTTTCTAAACACCTATAATTTTCTTGCCAACTTATATATGTCCGCCTTTGGCAATACAATTGAATAGAACTAAAATTTTATGGGTTATAGACATTGCTCAGTTCATCAACCACTTAAAAACTCTGCTAGCAAGTTTTACCCATAACCAAATCAAATTTTAATTTTCCTATCAGGTGAAATTTTACAAAACAACTAAGTTGTTGCAACACATACAAAGATAAGTCACCAATTAAAAAAATTCTGCAACATTTTCAATCTTTCATTTATCATTGTCAACAATAAAATTAAAAAAAAAAACTCAAATACCAAATGAAGATGATCCTAACCAATCACAATTTAATATTTTTCAAATTTTTAGTTGGGACTTTGACAATTGCAAAGTACGAAAACTAAGAAACGTTGTTTTGATCATATGTCACAAAACGTTGTTTTGATTTCATAATATTTTCCAAAAAATGATTATCTATACATTCTAAATGTTTCAAAAGTATATTTTTAAAAAGGAACTATTATTCTTTTTTTGTAGTTTGCCAAATAATTTTTTATATATTATATTTTTAATGAGATAACTAACTCTTTTTGAAAGTTGATAACTATTTGTCCTATAATTGTTCCCCTAACCCATTTATCTAACTGAAAATATGTCTCACCACCATTTTCAATCATACTCTCTAGCAACTCCTTTTTCATGGAAATCATATTTAAATTTTTTGTAGATATCCATGAAATTGACTAATTTTTGAAACCTTCCCTCTCATACCCCCTTTCATACAGAACGAATTTTTTCTCTCACTTATGATTTCTATTCCCCATTTTCATTTATCAAATAGTGTTAAATTAAATGATTACATCTTTTATTCCTAACAGGCTCTTATATCTTATAGTCTTTTTATATATTTTTATTTATTTGAAAAGATTTTATTTTATTTGATTTGTTTTCTGATCTATAATAAAAAATTCATATGATATAATATATAATTCATTATTTCTAATGCTTATGGAATGATCCCTTAGTGAGATTTTTTATTGCTTATGTAATGCTTCTAGTACATACATGATGTAAAAAAAAATACATGAATGGCCTTTTAGAGTATTCTTTCTAGTGCTCCAAGAATGCCTCTTGTATAGGATAAAACTTTAACATTCTTGGAATTGCTCTTAGACGTAATGTTCATTATTTTATTTAAGGTTTAAATTCAAATAGACCGAACTATAATATTTGTTTCTAAACACCTATAATTTTCTTGCCAACTTATATCTGCCCACATTTGGCAATACAATTGAATAGAACTAAAATTTTATGGGTTATAGGTGTGACACCCCTCTACCCCAAACTCTTATACATTCAACGAAGCGGAAGACTTAGGAAATAACAAACCACATTAAATAAAAAGGTTCACATATCTCTCATCCAAACGTCATTGATTCAAAGCAACTGAATTAAAACAGAAATTAAGGTCAACCGTTTTCAAAGTAATTAAAACATCAAAATCTCAATTATCAACATCAAAACATCCTTATTGGCCATGTAAGGCACTAAAAATAGTTTTCATAAAATAAAACCCCTATTACTAAGCCCTGATGTCACAAGTATCAGACGACTCCCCATTACTCAATACTCGACACCGTTGGTGTCATCGTCGTCACCTGTAAATGATAACCACAGATAGAAACGGTGAGGAAAAGAATACCAACTCATACATGCACATAGAGGCTACCCCATCCTCACCCACACATAGCACAACATCATGTTCATCATATAATCATTCATCAAATACACATCACATAATATTCATCAATAAATCATCATATGACACTCATCAATATACTCATCATAATTATATAAGTCACACATAATAGTTCACCAAGAAAACACATCCTCTATTCTTAACACATAATATTCACGTCGTCATTAATACTTATATCATCATAACAACAATCAATTTCATCATTAAATGCAATGCATGTTCATGCACACCAAACCTCATCATTCTCATCAACACCTCGTCAACACCTCATCCCAAGGATCATGACTTGGAACTCCGCACAATGAGTGCACCTCGTCAATCACCCTAGTTGTTACCAGTGATGGCCTTACCGTTAATCACCACATAGGCCGGTAAGTTGCACAAACACTACCATTAATCACCACACAGGCCGGTAGGCTTGTGTAGAGACATCCGCCCCATCTAGAACAGCCCTACCGTTATACACCACACAGGCCGGTAAGTTGCATTTTGTGAGAGCCGGAGGCTGATGAGGGCGGGGAGTGATCGCCGGTGCAAAGAGGCACGGACAAGGAGCGGCTCCTGGCAGGCTTCTAAGCTAGAAGGGACACATGGATGAACCGAGCCCACACCCGAATGAGAGGGATCTAGAGGCTGTGCAGGTATGGGACTGTACAGTTGAAAATAGCTTAAAGGAAATTGTTGGGGAGAACTATACCATCAAGGTGCATCTTCTTTTCGGAAGCCCATAACATAAGAACTCCATAGTTAAGCGTGCTTGGCTTGGAGCAATTCTGGGATGGGTGACCTTCTGGGAAGTTTCCCGGAAAGTGTGCAAGTGAGGACAACGCATACTGGAAAGACTCGTGTTGGTTTGTGGGGACCCTCACCACTCCTGCAAGCGGCTCGGGGGCGTTACACACTTCACCCCACTCTAGGCTTGTGCAAGAATGTCCCCCACCATGGTCTACCTACCGTTAATCACAACGCAGGCCGGTAAGTTTCACACACAACACTACCGTTAATCACCACACAGACCGATAGTGTTGCTCAACGCCCCTCTCTTGGGCTCGTGTATCTCAGACACCACATCTCATATGCCCAATGCATAATCATCATCGAATCACATCTCATATGCTCAATGCATAATCAACATCGTAAAGATATATACATCATCATCAAACATCGTCAATCATCATTATCATCATAAATCATCATACATCATCATCATAAATCATCATAAATATCATCATTCAATCATCATCTTCATAATCATCATAAATATCATCCATCAATCATCATCATCATAAGCATCATAAAAATCATCAATCAATCATCAATATTCATCATAATAAACATCTATCATCAAGGACATACTCATATCTTCATATTCACACCAAATTAAGGTATAACAATCATCATCAAACATTAAGATCACCAAAACCACTATGGTAATTGATTACAAGACTCCTGTAATCGATTGCCTGCAAAACACCTCTTTGGTAATCGATTACAAGTCCCCTGTAATCGATTACCTGCAAGCAAAACCTCCGGTAATCGATTACACACCCATCGTAATCGATTACCTGCAAATAAAACCTCTGGTAATCGATTACAACCTACTGTAATCGATTACCCACGACACGAAATTACAATTCTTGCGATTTTTACCCCTTTTAAACCCTTATATTCATCCTCTAATCATTCCTCATCATCAATACATCAATATTATACGATTATACCGCATAAAATCAACCAAAGACTCAATCTTTACAACAAATTCACAATTAATCATCAAAATCCCCAAATCGTCAAACCCTCATTAACCCATTTTCACTATTTTCACTATTCTTATTCGATTCAATCAAGATTCATCAAGATTAACACTCATAGGCATCAAATCACAGATTTTCATCACAAAACAACACATATTTGCATATTGATTTCAATTATTAAACTTTAGAGGTTATTTTCACTACCCAATCACCCCTACATACACATACAAGCAACACCCTCTCCCCCACCATACCTTAGAGTTGACGATAAAAAACGAAAGATAGAACTCTCTTGCTAATCTACTCTACGACACCTCCTCCTTGTGAAATTGCTTCTCTCCTCCCTAGGGTTTGGTTATCTAACGTTTGAAAGCTAATAGGGTGAAATAGATAACCATCCCCCTATTTAAATATCTAACTGAGTTGGGCCTACTCCTACCCACCCATTACCCCTTTTAATTAAATAATATCTTTTTTTGAAACATAATAATATAATGATATTATTATTTTCTTTATAAGTCTTATTTTATTTTATTTATTCATTAGGAATTATTAGGATATTATAGAGTCCTTATCTGTCTATATTCAAATTTAAATTCAAATCTTATAATTAAATCTTATCCTAAATTTGTATTGATTCTTACCCTTAATCCTTGTGATCTCTCAGTATTCCTATTTTAAAACCTTATCCTAATTTAAAACACTAACCATATCTCTCTCATAAGATTATCATTATTAATCCTGATATTATTTTATTAATATAACAATTACTATATTTATGACAATTAATGTTAATTGCATTCTTATGACTTATCTCTTAATAATATTATTATTATATTCAATATAAACATATCTGATTAAGATCCTACTAATCCGACGTCTCTCCTAATATTTATAATATTATATTATTATCTCATAAATACAATTATATTAATATTTACTATTATTATTATGTAACTTCTATTTTTATCGCTAACGTCATCGTATTTAAATTATATTTCTAAATTTTGGGATGTTACAATAGGCATTGCTCAATTCAGCAACCACTTAAAAACTTTGCTAGCTAGTTTTACCCATAACCAAATCAAATTTTAATTTTCCTATATCAGGTGAAATTTTGCAAAACAACTAAGTTGTTGCAACACATACAAATAAGTCACCAATTAAAGAAATTCTGCAACATTTTCAATCTTTCATTTATCATTGTCAACAATAAAATAAAAAAAAACTCAAATACCAAATGAAGATGGTCATAACCAATCACAATTTAATTTTTTTCAAAAATTTAGTTGGGACTTTGACAATTGCATAGTACGAAAACTAAGAAATGTTGTTTTGATCCTATGTCATAAAGACCCTTTAAACAAAAATAGGAAACACACAGATGAAGACTAATTAAATAATTATTATAATTACTATTAATGTAATTATAAAATATATTTTATTATTATTTTAAATTTCATAGTATATTTTTTTTATCTTATAAACATTTTTAATATATTTAAACTATTAAAATGACCTTTAATACTGATATTTGATATTTTGATATAATAATTAACTATAATTATTAATTATTATAACAAAAGTTATACATTTTTTAAGTGTTTGAGCATGTTTCAAATTTCGTATTACATTTTTTAATTTTTGCAATGATTTTCCAAGTTATTTTAATATGTTCTAAATTTTGTACTATATTTTTATTTATATTATAAACTTTTTTATATTAATTGTTAAAATTGGCTTTAATATTGATGTTTGATATAATAAAGGTAACTATAATTTTTTTGGTTTTACCCTCCACGGGAGGCAATCCTGTTCGAGCCGGGAACATCCACATCATGGTAGGGCTAGCTCTCCCAGCTGGGAAAGGTAACTATAATTAAATAATTAATACAATTACTGTTATTAAAATTATTAAATAATTTTAAGTGTTTGAGCTTGTTTTAAATTTCAAAATTTATTTTTATTTTTTTACAATAAAGTTTTACCTTTTTTAAATTATTTTATTATATTTTAAATTTTGTATTATGTTTCTATTCATGTTATAAACTTTTTTTAATATTAAAATTGTTAAAATGTGCTTTAAATAATATTGATTTTTATATAAAAATAACTATAATTAAATAATTACTATCAACATAATTAAAATTAATTTTTAAAGTGTTTGAGAATGTTTTAAATTTCTTATTATTTTTTATTTTTTTAAAAATTATTAGATATGCTTTAAATTATTATTATTATTATTTATTATCATAATTTTTTATTTTTATTGATATTTACTTTTTTTTATGAATAAAAATTTAGGGTAAGATGATTGTGTCCTAGTTCAAGGCAGAGAAAACCTCTGGGCTCTTTGAGCATTTACAAAGGTATTTACATTTTACCTCACCCCAATGGGACGAGTGAGGGTTCGAACCTGTGACTTGTCAGATACGAGACCCTGTTAGTGATATTTACTTTAATATAATTACTATAGTTAATTAATGGTGATGCATAAAATTAATTATTTTAAATGTCAAAGATACTTTATATTTTTAGAAGTTTTAGGTAAAGAAATTTACTATTATACCCTCACTTTAGATTTTATATTTATCACTTTCACTACCTTACTTTTATATATATAAAGATAAAGATAAAGATAAAGATAAAGATAGAGATAGAAAGCGGTCAACTTCAATTTTACCATTGTGATTTTGCTTGTTTTTAATTTTTAAGTGCAATAAAGAGTCCCCTTGTCTGTATATAGAAAGGGAGAATTTCTTCGCTTTGTTTCCCCTTCCTCCCCCAAATTATAGTATTTTGTTTTGTTTTTAATCTCTTAAAGGGGATAAAATTGTCACTATAAATTGATTGTAAATGTTATGTATGTGTTATCCAGTCGTTTGGTTCTAAATCATCCTTATTATCAACGAGATTGCATAGAGTTGCTAACGGAGCTTTTCATGGTTTTCGTAAGAAACTCACTCTCCATTGATTTGCTTGGCTCAATTAGCTCTTTATGTATGAAATTTTTTGGGTTTTTTTTTTTTTAACATGCATGGGAGAGAATAATTTAGTAGAGAGATTTACATCACATGAAACTTACATTACCGACAATTCAGTTATTTTATAATTATCGGCACATAACTAACCAAATAGCATACATCATTAGTTTTTTTCCTTCGTCGTTAACATTTAAGCATTTAAGATTTATTGCTTGTTAAATTTAGAGAATAATTTAGTGACTGGTTAGTATGGGTAACGATAATGTTAATGAAAATTTTTATACCAAAAGTCATGAAAATGCTGTGTGATTTGATTTTAATTTTTATAACTTAATTTTATTTGATTTTTATTTTTAGTTAAGAGCAATACTGTTTCTAACGAAAAAAATTCACAAAATTAAAACCAATAGGAACAATAATTATATTTTTTTAAAACCGTTGATTTTAATAACATTGGTTACAATTCTTATCTTTCGTATATAAATTTTTCATAGGAAATACCTACCCTCTATTCATTTTAAAAAGAGCCTTACAAGTGGCGAATTTTGACCAAATATCTTAGGCGCATAAATTTAAGAGATATATAATTCATATAATAAAAAATATTTCATACCTCTCATGTTTCTCTCTCTTTTTCTTCTCCCTTTCCCTCTTTATGGAGTAGATTGTACATATTTTTTTTTTGTCTAAAGAGTATATTGTACATGTTGTACAATTAACATTACTCTATATAAAATTGGGCTTGCGCTTTAAAAGATACTAACACCGTTCCTATTTATCTGTCTCATCTGAAAGATTTTATTTTTATTTATCCGTCTCAATTATAAGTTCAAGAAGATAATTTTTCTGCTTAAGATAGATAAGTGGAAAATTAGTGAATAAAATAGAGAGATAAGAGATATATTAGAAAAAAAAACACAATATATTTAATGTAAATTAAATCAACACATCTAATGTATTTCTTAATATGTATGCATGTTTTCATGTAATGAGAAAAAAAAGGCTTAATTGCACTTTTGGTTCCCCTATTATCATCAGTCCGCGATTTTGGTCCCCCTACTTTTTTTTTTTCGCGATTTTGGTCCCCATATTATTCCAAATTCGCAATTTAGTTCAAAATCTTGATCCCTCTATTTTCAAAATTTATGTGTTAGAGGGATCAAAATCGCTAATTTGGAATAATAGGGGGACCAAAATCGCAAAAAAAAAAGTAGGGAGACCAAAACCGCGGATTGATGATGATAGGGAGACCAAAAATGCAATTAAGCCTAAAAAAAATGGATATAATAGATAATAAAAGATGCATATGTAATATGTTTTAAATGAAAAAAATTAGTCTTAAGATTTATCACACACATATATAAATATAATTTTATTAAGGGACCATAGATAAAACTACAAACATCTACTAAGAAAGTTTTTTTTGGGGCATGACCCCCTTCAATTCACTCTACACCATTAATTTACACGAGTCGTTGCACAAATAGTAATTTCCTCAATATAAACTTTTATTTTGCTGGAAATCATGAATGGTAGTTGATGAAAAATATAATAAATAAAATTTATAGTGTACCATGTATTCTTCTTACTTTCATATTTGTATCCTTTAGAATTTCTCTTTAAAAAAATAAAATTTCAATTCCCTTAACCCCTTAAAAGATCCTCCACTAATTTATACGAGTGATTGCACAAATAGTAATTTCACTAATAGAAATTCTCATTTTGTTGGAAATCATGAATGGTAGTTGATGAAAAATATAATAAGTGTTTAATTGCATTTTGGTTCCCTATTATAGCTTATTTGTGATTTTGGCCACCCTAATTTTTTTTTCGCGATTTTGATCCCCTTAAGTTTTTTTTCTTGCGATTTTGGTCCATTGAAATTTGTTATACTCTTTCGTTTTCGAAGCCATTTGAGCATAGAGATCTTCTATTTATTTAGAAACAGTGCGTTTTGCTCACGATATGACTTGCTTAGAAAGATATCAAAAACCTCAAGGCTCAATTGACTTCGAAGACGAAAGAGTACATCAAACTTCTAGGGGCCAAAATCGCAAAACCAATTTAAAGGGACCAAAATTGTGAAAAAAAAAAATTTATGGAGACAAAATCACGAGTAAACTACAATAGATGAACCAAAAAATGCGATTAAGTAAAAATTATAGTGTACCATGTATTCTTCTTACTTGCATATTTGTATCCTTTTTCTTTTAAAAAAAAATAAAATTTCAATCAAGCTGTGATTTTGTATCAATTCGTCATTAAAGTATTGCAGAGAATAATTAATATATATATATATATATTATGTATATGAGGTAAATCAATTGATATTAGGTGTCAGACTTATAGAGTTACACTACTTTATAATTTTTTTTTTAAATGTGAATTTGACAAATCCAACTGTTGAATCATATTATTTTACCTTCATGATCATGTATATCAAACTTTAAATAATATTTGGACATTCATATGTATGTTATTTAATGGTTCAAAAATATATTATATATTAAAATAAATTAATTTGATGAAGCTATCAATTCGTTTTTTATTTTTATGAAATTTTATAAACTTAATGTACTCTAAGAACTTTCAATTCAACAGTTAGATTAGTAAAATTCATATTTTACAAAAAGTTATAAAGTGACATAACTCTACAAATTTGACACTTGATGTTAATTGATCTGACCTTATGTATATTTATAAATTATAATTGTATAGACAAAATATTTATAAAAATTATAGTAATATATAAAATGTATCTATTATTTACTTAATATACTCAGGGTATTCCAGTGTTTCAAAGCTATGACATAGTTGGTCTTCGGATGCAAATCGTCAAGGACAAAAGGACACACTTTTGTTGGGTACATGTATATTTAGTTCGGACCTGTAAACCAGAAATACTCAGTCCATCAGTCAAGTATTTCTGACTCTTCTATTTAGCTGGTGATTCTAGTTGCATCGAAATTGATGTGAGAAAATGATTTCAAAATATTTATTTTAATTTAAACTGAAATGAAATACAAAACAAAAGTTAAATTAAAGCTATATTTGATGTAACGTTGAAATGTGATAAACTCATGTTTTCAACGTTATAAATAATTGTATTGAGAGATTCAAACTTGAGTTTGACCACTTCTCAACGTCAAATTAAACACACTAAGGATGAGTTTGTTTCAAGGTATAAAATCATATTTCTAGGAATGATGTTCCCGGGAATCCTATTACCAGGGAATGTTATTCCCGAGTAAATTTATATGTATGTTTGGTATGTTTTTAATATTCCCGGAAATATGTTTAAAATTGATTTACTTTAAAAATTAAAACTAGAAAAAAATGTTGTAGAATGGAGTGGAAGTGAGAAGTTATTTTAAAAATATCTTCCATTCCCATGGGAATATAAGATTCCCACCCTTCACCAAGGGAATATAAAGTGGGTAAAGTATGGGTAAAATAATTTCCGGAAATCACTAATACCATGAAATGTTTTTTTAAATCTTGAATCAAACACGGGAAAATCATATTCTCAATCTTACTTTCCCGGGAATATTGTTTGATACCTTGAAACAAACACTTCAAATATTGTGCGTTGGCACGCTAGGGATATATATTACACTAATTTTATTCCAAAGCTCAAAGGAACATGGGACATATTGAAGATGTCATATAAAGGTGTAGATAAAGCACATAAATCCAAACTATAATCTCCGCGAAGAGAATAGAATAGGAGAGGTATGAGATGTCAAACTCATAAAGCGTAGATCAATATTTTTCTCGTGTCACAGATCTTAACAAGATGAGGATGAATAATGGAGAAGATATACCGGAAAACAAGGTGCCGAAGAAAATTCTTCGCACGATGCTGATTAAATTTGATTATGAGGTGACTATAATAATTGAGTCTCGTAATACAGATACCATGGTGATCGCATAATTGTAGGGAAGTATTGAAAGCCATGTAAGCAGAATTTTGGAGAATACAAATAAAACAAATGAATAAGCTTTAAGAATTCAGGAGAAAACAATGTTTTAGAATCCATCCAAAATGCTGAAGGTAGAGGTTGAGATTATTTTAATAATGGAGGAAGAGGAAACAACAGAGGTAGAGGACATGGCAGTTTCAGAGGAAGAGGACATGGAAATTATAACTAGTGGAGAGAAAACAATTTCAGACCAACTCAAGAAAGAGGTGGAAACAATTTTGGACCTGCCAACTGTGGAAGAGGAAGAAATAATCATTACTAAGAAAGAACCAATTTCAATTGTTTTTAATGTGGGAAGTTCAGACACAAAGCTGCATATTGTAGATCCAAACAACAAGCAAACATAGTTGAGAATCGAAACCATGGTGTTGGTGAGATTTTTATAACCCACATAGTTTTTTTTTGGAAGGAAATATTTCTGTAGAAGATTAAAATATCTGGCATTTAGATACTGGTTGTAGAAATCACATGAGTGGAAAAAGGGAATTATTCTCTACTTTAGATGAAACATTCAGATCAACAGTAAAGTTTGACAACAACTCAAATATACTAATTATGGGAAAATGCCAAGTTACTATTAGATTGAAGGATGGATCCCAAAACTTCATCTTTGATGTTTCCTATGCTCCTTGACTTCATCATAATCTATTAAGTATGGAACAACTATCATAGAAAGGCTACAACATGCAAATACAACATGGGTGCTGCATATTGATTGACATGAACGAGAGATTTATTGCCAAGGTAAAAATGACTCCTAACCGCCTATTCCCTTTGTAGTTTCAACATGAAAGATTTCCTTGTTTAGTTTCTATATACCAAATGATAATTGGTTGTGGCATATGCGCTATAGTCATTTTCATTTCTCTGGATAAAATTATCTATCAAAGAAAGAATATGTTTTTGGTTTGCTTGTTGTGAATATTCTTGATGATGTGAATGAAACTTGTGAGTTGGGAAAGAAACATAGAGAACCATTGCAAACCGGAAAGTCTTGGAGGGCCAAAAAGCTATGGGAGATTGTGCACTCAGATTTGTGTACTGTTGAGATGCTAACACACGGCGGTAACATGTACTTTGTTACTTTGATGACTTTATCAGAAAAGCTTGGGTGTATTTCTTGAAATAGAAATCAGAAGCCTAAGATTGTTTCAAATCATTTAAGGCATTGTAGAAAAGTAGAGTGGTCGTAGAATTAAAGCATTGAGAACATATAGAGGCTAGGAGAATCTTGCTTGTGCAAATTTCTTCAAGTAGCATAGAGTTCAACATCAACTTACAATCAAATACATACCTCGTCAAATGGAGTTTCTGAAAAGAAGAATAGAACCATCACGAATATGGTAAGTTGTATGTTGAAGGTTAAACAAATGCCTAAAGAATTTCTGGTGGATGCAGTCTCTACTGCAATATTTATTTTGAATAGGTTCCTAACAAAGAGTATGAATGACAAAACACCAAGAGAAGCTTGGAGCAGAAGGAGACCATAAATCTGACATCTCAAAGTCTTTGGATGCATAAAATTTGCACATGTCCCATATCAGATCAGGAGAAAAACTAGATGACAAAGGAGAAAAATACATTTATATTTGCTAGTGCTCAAATTCAAAGGCACACAAGCTTTACAACCCAGTCACAAAGAAGGTGAACATTACGTTTAATGAAGAAGGAATGTGGGAGTGGTCTCTAAAAGTCCAAAAACAGCCAGTGGTAATTCCACATGGTTATGAAGAAGAGAATGGACATCAAGATCCAACATCTATTGAGCCAGAAACATCCAGCAGACCACATAGGCAATGCAGACTACCAACCAGACTGAAGGATTATGTTGTGGGTAACGCTAATGACCTATCAAATGAAAAGATGATCAATTTTGCTTTATTTGCAGATTGTTAGCCAGTAAATTTTGAAGAAGGCTCAAATGATTAAAATTGGAAAAAAGAAATAAATGAGATTTAAGCTATTGAGAGGAATGAAACATGATAGTTGACAAATTTGCCAGTTGATAAAAGGCCAATTGGAGTAAAGTGGGTGTACAAAACAAAGTACAAGACAAGTGGTGAAATTGATCGTTTCAAAGAGAGATTGGTTGCAAAAGAGTACAAGCAAAAGTCATGTAATTATTACTTTGAGGTATTTGCTCTAGTTGCAAGATTCGATACTATCTGCATGATTATTTCTCTTTCGGCTCAAAATAATTGGAAGATATTTCAAATGGATATTAAGTCCGCTTTTCTGAATTTCACATTGGAAGAAGTGTATGTTGAATAACCTGAAGGTTATGTGATATGAGGAAAACAAGATAAAGTCTATAGATTGAAGAAATAATTGTATGGGTTGAAGCAAGCACCAAGAGCTTGGTATAAGAAAATTGACTCTTATTTTCTGCAGCATGGTTTTGAAAGATGTCCTTTTGAGCATACTTTATATATTAAGTTTATTGAGCCTGTGGATATTCTTATTGTATGCATTTATGTTGATGATATAATCTTTACTGGCAATAATTTGAAGTTGATTGGAAAATTCAGTGAGACTGATTAAATGCTATGAAATGAAATATTTAGGCCTAATGTTGTATTTTCTCGACATTGAGGTCGTTCAGTAGGATGGTGAATTTTTCATATATCAAAAGAAATACACTGGTGATATTTTTAAGAAATTTAAGATGGAGAATTTAAATCCGGTTTCCACTCCGGTTGATGAAATTGAAGTTAACAAGAGAAATTGATGCCAAGAAGATAAATCCAACCTATTACAAGAGCTTGATTGGAAGTTTGAGATATTTAATTGCAACCAGACCATGCATAGTTTTTGAATTTGGATTGCTCAACAGATTCATGAAAGAGCCACATGTTTGTCATTTTCAAAAAGCAAAAAGCATATTGAGATATATCAAAAGGTACTTTGACCGATGGAATTTTCTATGCCAATAATAATGTTGTGAAACTGGTTAAACATACAGATAGTGATTGGGAAGAAGATACAGAGAGAAAAAACACATCAGGATACACATTTCATCTTGGCACTGACGCAATTTCTTGGTCATGAAAGAAACAACCTGTCTTTGCACTCTCTATGATTGAAACAAAATATATAGCAACAACTAGTTGTGCTACACAAGCATTATGGTTGAGGAGAATTTTATAGGTAATACATCAGAAGAAAAATACTCCCACAAAAATATTTTGTGATAACAAATCTGCCATAGCTTTTTGCAAAAATCTAGTTTTTCATGGGCGGTCCAAGCACATAGATATACGATTTCATAAAATATGAGTATTGGTGATTAAGAAAGAAATGGAGATCAATTATTGTCATATTGAAGATCAAATTGCAAATATTTTTATTAAGTCATTAAAAGTTGAATCATTTTACAAGTCGATGAAGATGCTTGGAATGACAAGTATACAAGGTTGATTTAAGAGAGACAATGTTAGAGATATTAAATCAAACTTCAAAGAAGTCAGCTTGCAAATATTTGATAGAAATTGTAGGCAGCGTATTGTTACAAAGAAAACTCAAATACAAAAGAAAAAAAGACAAAAAAACGAAGCTCCAATGAGATAAGAGTTGCATTGCATGTTAGGTGCAGAAATAATGGAGATTTCATTTGCAGGGGAAATCTAAGCTTTTGGATTGCAATCACCCATTACATTTGTCTTCATTTGTTAAGTGGTTATTATTTTGTTATTTATCATTTCATGCATCATTTTCTTATAAAGAGTTGTTGTTGTACATGACTTTTATATAAGTGTATGAATGAAATTGTGAGTAAAATTTGAAACACTCTTCTTATCTCTCTTTGTCCCGATGTGTGTATGAAATATTTGTGCATGAGTATTTTTTTATTTGCAAGATGTCCTACTGATATTAATTACTTTAGACATTGTGATTCATGAGTATTTCTTTGCTCTACAACTGGACAATTAACAATTGGGTTAAATATATTTTTTGTCCCCGAAATATAGTCGAGATTTAGTTTTGGTCCCTGTAATATAAAACCGGTGGTTTTGGCCCTTTAAATATTGAAAAAACACCAATTTAGTCCTTACCAATAAAAATTCGTAGCTATTCCGTAACAAAATTTGTAGCAAAAACTATGCAATAAGGATTAAATTGGTGTATTTTCAATTTTTAAAGGAACAAAACCATCAGTTTTAAATTATAGATACCAAAACCGAATCTCGACTATGTTCCAGGGACTAAAAAGATATACTTTTATCTTTAGTTGATTTCATTTTGCCTAAAAATTTTGGGTATGTTTGATAATTGGTTTAGAAAATAGTTTTTTATTTTAAAAAATCAAAAACAAAGTTGTTTGGACAAGTATTTCCAATAAAGTTGTTTCCAAAATTTGTTCTAATTTTTTAATTTTTAAAACAGAAAGAAAAGAATAACTAAAAGGTGTTTTTGTTCTCATTTTCAATTTTTTGTTTCCAAAACAAGGAAAGTATAGATAACTATCCTTTTTGTATTAATGGTACAATTTTAATTATATTGAAATAGAGAAATAGGTCTGATATAATGCTGAGACGTAGTGCACATAAAAAAACTAGCAAAGTAAGGAACACCTTCCCATGCCTCTCGTTTCTTTTCTTCCCTTGCAATTCACTTTGTCTTACCTCGTGATTGGCATTAGCTCAATGTATGTTTATCTAATTGATTTCCTACTATCAATTAATTCTGTGTTTTTTTTCTTTTACACTCCGTTTGGAAAGGTGGAGATACAGGAGAGATAGAGCTGCAACAAAGAAATAGCATACAAGTATCGACACTTCCCTTGTTTGGTTTATTAGAGAAATAGGGAGAAGGTAATAAAGTAGTATGGGACTTTCATGTGGACATTTATTTGTAGAACAAACAAGAAATAAAGGGGAGAAGAGCAAACAAATATACACAAACGCTTCAATGGTCTTTTTTCTCCATCTAGAGCTCCTTCCTCCACCCCCTTTTAGCCCGATCACTATGGGTGCATCGCAATGGTGAGCCGCCTTCATAGTGATGTTGGCTGGATGTCTCTAGAAAAGAAGTTGAATAGAGACTTGAAAATTTTGTTCCTGAAAATTTAAGACCAATCTGAGCTCGCCTCTCAAGCTTATTTGCTTGGAATCTCAGATTGACTCATGAAACAAGTCTTATCAAAGCTCAGGTTATACGAAAACAAATATGAATAGATAAGACTCAGTATTGACAAGTTCCTTTTTAAATGTATTGCTTATAGTATCTGAGTTAAGTTGAGATTCAATGACATTTATATTAGTCACGATAAGCAAGCAACAGAGACAGAAGAGATGCACACAGATTTATCCTGGTTCACCCACACCTTGGGCTACGTCCAGTCCTCACAACCTTGTGAGATTTCCACTATGACAAACTATCAATTACAAGTATTCTTTCCTCTGCCTCTTCAGGCTCACTTCTTGAGTATTCTTATTGCAATGCCTCTCTAGACTTACACTTGCTCACACTAAGCTTAGGCATTGTTGAGTCTCAAAAATATCATAAGATTGTTTATGATGTTTTAAGACAACTAGATTCCCAAGTTTTAATGGTTGACAAATTTGACTTAAAGTATTTATCATAGATACACATATGCTTTAATGTTTTATCTATGATTTCAGCAAGAGTCACTATGAGCCTACATAAAAAGACTAAGTGTTGAAGCTGTCTGAAGAAGCAAAACTCGTCTGAAGAGTTGAAGCTGTCTGAAGTAGTTGAACCCGTCTGAAGCATTGAAGTCGTCTGAAGTCTCTTTTATGACGTGGCACCCTCTGCTGAAGTTTGTGAAGACTTTTCTGAACCTCTACTGCACGTATCTTTTCAAACACGTTTATAGCAAGGAACACAGAGACCTTTCCTGATGTTTTTGAATTTCATACACCACTGAGGAAATCTCTGCAACGCAGCCTCTGCAGCAACATTTGTAGCAGCTTTATGGCAGGAGAAACCTTGTACCGTGTCAGAAATATCAGAGCTCTCAGAAGCATGTCTCACAATGGATTAAATAGCATTTAATGCTATCTCTTAACGGTGGTATTTCAACGGATTAAAGATTGGGTATAAATACCCCTCCTTTGAAGACCATCAAAAAACATATAGAGAAGAATTTTTTAAACAAGAACAAAAAGGCTTGAAAAGTTTTCGCTGCAACTCTGATAATCTTTATCTTTGTACACATATTGTATTATCCTGAGCATACCTCAGTTTTTCTGTACACTTGTAATTGTTTAAGCTTCAAGACTGATATAGTTTGTAAGCTTAAGCATTTTACCTTCTCTGTATTTATTTGTTGAGCCTGGAGAGGCTTGTCTGAAAAAGAATACTTGTTGGTTTGAGCCTGGAGAGGCTTGACTGTAAAAGAATACTTGGTTATAGAGCCTGAAGAGGCTTGACTGTAAAAGAATACTTGGTTGTAGAGCCTGAAGAGGCTTGACTGTAAAAGAATACTTGTAATCTTGAAAGATTAAGAGAAAATCCAATTGCTAGTTGGCATTGGGACTGGACGTAGCTCACGGTGGTAGTGAGTGAACCAGGATAAATTCCTTGGCTAAGTTTTCTTACCCTTATATCTTGTCAATTATTTTTATACTAATCAAGGGGTTAGAGTAATTAATCTGATATTTTATAAAGGCACAAAACATCTTTTAAAATCAGTTTTTACAAGGCGTCTGAAAACTTCAGACAGCCCTTTAAGAGCCTGTCTGAAATCGTGTTTTTAACACCTGTTTGCAAAAAGCTTTCTAAAATATTTAGAAACACTATTCAACCCCCCTTCTAGTGTTTCCCTGTGTTCCTACAGTTGGTATCAGAGCTCTACTCAGGGTTGAAGCACCTAACAAGTGTTTGAGGACTGAAAGATCAAAATGGAAGCTTCTAACAGCAACAGGCAATACATCATAGAATGAGCCTCTATCACAAGACCCCCAGCATTCAATGGAGTGGATTACCACTACTAGAGAGATCGTATGAAGTTGTTCATTGAGAGCAACAACATTGATGTTTGGGATGTGGTCACTGATGGAGACTATGTGCCTATGCAAAATGGTGTGCCTATACCTAAGACTGAATGGACCTTGGAGCAGAAGACTAGAGTCCAGATGAACGCTAAAACCAAACTCTATCTGATATGTTCCTTGATTAAATCAGAATATGAGAAGGTCCATGGATGCACTTCTGCCAAGGAGATCTGGGATACTCTTGTAGCAGCCCATGAAGGGACTGAAACTGTCAAACAATCCAAAATCAACATGCTTATACATTAGTATAAGATGTTTAAGATGGAATAAACTGAAACCATTGACCAAATGTTTGGGAGGTTTCAGACCATAACCAATGGACTCAGGTCCTTAGGATGAACCTATGAATCTGGAGACAACAACAGAAAGATTCTAAGAAGTCTACCTAAGTCCTGGAGTCCCAAAGTCACTGCCATTCAAGAGGCAAGAGATTTGAACTCTTTGAGAATGGAAGCATTGTTGGGATCTCTCAAAGTCTATGATCTTGAGCTTGGAGAGGATGACAACAAGAAGGAGTCTCTAGCTCTAAACTCCAAGGCCAAACAGTCTAGGCATGGCAGCATGAAGGCTATGCAAGCTGAGGAAACTTCAGAAGCAGATGAAGATTCTGAAGATAGCTCAGAAGATGACAATGATCTTGCTCCTTTAAGCAGAAATATCAAGAGAATGTTGCAGAATAGAGAAAAGTTCAGAAAGAACCAATCTTCATCATCCAAATCAGGTAAGACAGGTAAAGAGTCTAACACTGATAAAATTATTTGCTTTGAATGTAAGCAACTAGGGCATATGAAGGCTGATTTCCCAAGACTAAAGAAAAACAACTTCAAGAAGAAGAAGTTTTTCAAAAAGAAGAAAGGTCTTATGGCAACATGGGAAGACCTTGATGAATCAACCTCAGAAGAAGAAGAAGAAGACACTTCAGAAGAGGCAAATCTGTGTCTCATGGCTAGTCTACCATCTTCAGACAGCTCTGAAGCTGAGGTATTTCCTCTTACTCTACAAGAAATGTATGATGATCTGGTGGAAAGTTCCCAGGAACTTTTCCAAGAGTATAAGAATCTATCCAAAGCCCACACAGAAATGTGTAACAAATATGAGGCACTTGAGATAGAACATATTATGCTCAAAGAAAAAATTCTTGAGACTAAAAACTGCAGTTCACAAGCTGTGTCTGAAGAGAATGAGAAACTTCAGAAGCAAGTTGTGGAACTGACAAAAGATCTGGCCAAATTTGTCAAAGGAACTAAAAATCTGAATATAATGATTGGAAATCAAAGACATTCCCTTGACAAAAGTGGACTAGGCTTTTCTGATCATAACATGTCTGAACCTCCTACTGTCTTAAATTTTTCTAAAGGCAAAAAGAAGGTTACTAGGTGTTCTCACTGTGGTAAGCCTGGACACAATATGGCTCAGTGCAAACACAAGAGAAAAATAAGGCCCAAAGCTAACAAGAAAGGACCCAAAAGAATATGGGTACCTAAAAACTTAATTATTCCTGTTGCAGATGTGTTTAACAGGACAAAGGAGACCCCATAAATGGTACCTGGACAGTGGGTGCTCGCGACACATGACAGGAGAAAGGTCTTTGTTCCAAAACCTTAGACCTAGAGCTGGTGGAGTGGTCACCTTTGGTGGAAATCAGCAAGGGAAGATCATTGGAATAGGGACTGTAGGTATATCTCCTTCATCCCTTATTAAAATGTACTCCTAGTGGAGGGACTACAACATAATTTACTAAGCATAAGTCAATTATGTGACAGTGGTTATGTGGTATCCTTTACTAAGGAAGGATGCATAGTCAAAGACTCCTCTGAGCAAACTCTCTTTATTGCTAAGAGACACATCAATGTGTACAAAATTGATCTAGAGGATCTAGCAAGTCAAAATGTAAAATGTTTCATTTCTGTTGAAGATGAAAAACAGATTTGGCATCAAAGACTTGGGCATGCCAGCTTGAGATTAATCTCAAGATTAGCAAAACACAATCTTGTTAAAGGATTGCCCAAGCTTTCATACAAATCTGACATTTTATGTGAAAGCTGTCTGAAAGGGAAACAAACAAGACACTCTTTTAAGAGTAAAGATGTTGTTTCAACTAGCAGACCACTAGAACTTTTACACATTGACTTGTTTGGTCCTATTAGAACAGAAAGTCTTAGTGGTAAGAAATATGGTTTGGTCATTGTTGAGGACTATTCTAGATTTACATGGGTGTTATTCCTAAGAAGCAAGGATGAGACTTTTAGGAATTTCACAATATTCTGCAAGAAGGTACAGAATGAGAAAAGATTATGTATTTCTGTTATCAGAAGTGATCATGGTGGAGAGTTTGAGAATGCAAACTTTCAAATGTTTTGTGATGAGAATGGGATCTCACACAATTTCTCTGTGGCTCGAACACCTCAACAGAATGGGGTTGTTGAGAGAAAGAACAGAAGTTTGCAAGAGATGGCAAGGACCATGCTCAACTCATGCAGCTTACCAAGATCCTTCTGGGCAGAAGCTGTTAGCACAACATGTTACCTTCAAAACAGAATATTGGTAAGACCAATTCTGAAAAAGACTCCCTATGAACTGTGGAAAGGAAGAAAACCCAACATATCATATTTCCACACCTTTGGCTGTGAATGTTTTATACTCAACACCAAGGATGATCTTGGAAAATTTGATGCAAAGTCTGATAAAGGATTTTTCATTGGATATTCTGAAATATCTAAAGCCTATAGAGTGTATAACTCTAGAACTTTAACTGTTGAAGAAACTATTCATGTTAAATTCAATGATAACAAAGAGACTGATAGGGAACTATCAGATCTAGAAGATGATTTTGCAGGAATGGAGCTGAATGACCACAGCAGCTTGAAGGATGAGCAGCTGTCTGAAGTACCTACTGTTACTAAACCTCTTCAGACAAATGTTGAGTCTCAGACAGAACAAACAGATTTGATACCTTCTCAGAAATCTGATTGGAAATACAAATCACATCATCCTAAAGAGCAAATCATTGGCAGCACTTCAAAATGAGTTAAGACAAGATCAAAATTCAAGAATCTGAATTCTCTTGCTCTCCTGTCTGAAATAGAGCCAAAGAACATTGATGAAGCTCTGCATGATGAAGGGTGGATCTTAGCCATGCAAGAAGAGCTGAATTAGTTTGCTAGGAGTAATGTCTGGACCCTTGTTCCTAAACCCCATGGGAAAACTATTATTGGAACCAAATGGGTGTTCAGAAACAAGCTGTCTGAAGAAGGCAAGGTAGTCAGAAACAAGGCAAGATTAGTTTCTCAAGGATACAACCAGCAAGAAGATATTGATTTCACTGAAACCTTTGCCCCAGTGGCCAGGTTAGAAGCAATTAGAATTCTTTTATCTTATGCTGTAAATAATGGCATCAAGTTATATCAAATGGATGTTAAAAGTGCCTTCCTCAATGGTCTCATTGAAGAAGAAGTCTTTGTTAGACAACCCCCTGGTTTTGAAGATATTGCTTTTCCTGAACATGTTTTCAAACTCAAAAAGGCTCTCTATGGTCTGAAACAAGCCCCAAGAGCTTGGTATGACAAATTGAGCAGTTTTCTAATCTCAAATGGTTTTGAAAGAGGAAAAGTGGATACAACTCTTTTTAGAAAACAGTCTAACAAAGATCTTATACTTGTTCAGATATATGTTGATGACATTATCTTTGGTTCAACTGACTCTTCATTATGCAAGGAGTTTTCAGAGTTAATGCAATAAGAGTTTGAAATGAGTTTAATGGGCGAACTAAAATTTTTCTTAGGACTTCAGATTAAGCAAGATTCTGACTGTATATGGATCCATCAAGAAAAATATACAAAGGAAATGCTTAAGAAGTTTAACATAAATGATTGCAAACCCATGTCAACTCCAATGCATCCCTCTGAATCCTTAAATAAAGATGAGAAGAAAGAACCAGTGAATCAAACTTTGTATAGAGGAATGATTGGATCATTATTGTATCTAATAGCAAGCAGACCTGACATAATGTTCAGTGTATGTCTGTGTGCTAGATTTCAATCTGATCCAAGGAGTACTTACTACAAAGCTGTAAAAAGAATTTTCAGATATCTTAAAGGTACTACTAATCTTGGTCTATGCTATAAGAAAAGTAAGGATTGTAGGTTAATAGATTACTGTGATGCTGATTTTGCTGGAGACAAAATGGAAAGAAAAAGCACCAGTGGTGGATGTCATTTCTTTGGAGAAAATATGATCAGCTGGTCAAACAAAAGGCAAAGCACAATTGCCTTATCAACAGCTGAAGCAGAATACATCTCAGTAGCCAGTTGTTGCTCACAACTGTTATGGGTGAAGTATCAGTTAGAAGATTTTAACATTACTATATCTGCTATACCTGTTTTGTGTGATAATACAAGTGCTATTAATTTGTCTAAAAATCCCATTCAACATTCTAGGTCTAAACATATAGAAATAAAACATCATTTCATTAGAGACTATGTTCAGAAAGGCGTTTTTGATATTCAGTTTATTGATACAGAGCATCAATGGGCTGATATATTCACAAAACCTCTGACTGAAGATAGATTTAAGTTCATTAGAAATAATCTGAACATACATGCATTTTGATTGTGTGTAATTTGATCTGTTGAAAATGATGTGTCTGAAATTTCAGCTTGTCTGAAACAAGTGACTTGTCTGAAATTTTGGGTTGTCTGAAATCTATATGGGTGTCTGAAATCTGTCACTTGTCTGAAGTAAACAAATGACGTGGTTTTCTGAGACGGTTTAATTCCATTTATTTGTCTCTTCCACTTCGCACGTTTTCCTATGCTCGTGCAGCCAGTACATGCCATCATTACTTCATGGGTCTATAAATACAGAAGCTAGCGAGTCAGAGAACTTCACCGTTCACTATTCTGTATTCACCTTTTGAAATCCTTCTTCTACAAGCAATTTTTTCTCTCTTTCAAAGTTCCTGAGAAAACTCTTCAATGGCTCCTAAGAAATTTGCTGGAAACAACATCGTGAAAACTAAGGGTGTAGTCCTGGAGGATCTTCAATCTCTGGGAATGAACTTATTTGCTGAGTTCGATGCAGCTGGGTGGACTCCGTACTTCAATCACAACTTGACACAATGGCATGAGCAGAGTGTGCTGGATTTCTGGGCTACTGCCAGAGGAATACCCAATCCTCAGGGTATCTACACTAGCATCAAGGCCACAGTACGAGGTGTCCCTGTCTTTGTTGATGAAGATATACTTGCTCACATCTGTGAGGTCAGGACTGAAGGAGCTGTATTCACTCCTGGCTGGGAAGCAAGAAATGGTGGACAGAAGCAGTTCACAGAGTTTCTGTATGGCACCTCTGAACCAGTAAGTTTGGACGCAAAGCATATGTCAGACAAGGCTAGGGTTTTGCATGCCATCTTAGGGTGCTTTGTAATCCCTAAGAGTGGAAGCAGAAACCATGTTTTTGAGTTGGAGAGATTTTGTCTGATTCACCTACTGCAGAAGAAGAAGGTGAACCTCCCCAACATCATATTGTACCACATGCAGAAGAGGCTCAGAGATTCTGCTGGGAGCTTCCCTCACAATACCATCATCACTAAGATCTTGCTGCATTTCAAAGTCCCCATATAGAGGCTTTTTGATCGCCTTTCACAACCTGTGTTTGGTGAATCAAACCTCAAGAGCATGGGAGTGAAGCTGACTCCAAGACCTCCCTCTCCGTCCATGAAGGAGAGCCTTCTTCTTAAGAAAGCTGCAAGAAGGAAGACAACAATGGAGGTTCTTGAGAATGAACTCAGAGGAGACATAAGGAGGCATGAGTTCAAGCCATCAAAACCCTCTCCTCAAGTAAGATTGAAGAAGCTACCTATAAGGAGTGCTGCTAAGGTAGCATCTGCATCTGTGCAGAGTCAGGTGTCTGAACCTGTTCAGAAGGCATCACAAAGGCCATCTGAAATTATGGGTCAGTTGTCTGAACCTTTACAGACTCCACAACCTACTTCTGAAATGGAAGGATAGGCTCAAGAGGCAGATGAAACTGATGCAGTTGTAGCTGAGCCATTGGCTGCTTGCCCATCTGATCCTGAACTCATTCAGGTGGCAGCATTGGCTACTGCCTTGGAGCAGGAGGAGCTGGAGAAGAAAGCAGAGCAAGAAAAGACTGATAGAGCTCTTGTTATTGCTTCACAATTGGCCTATGCTGAAGATGATAGGCTACCAACCATAGCTGAGGGTGCAAAGAAAAGGAAGAGGTCAAGTGCACCTCAGAGAAGGAGGACCAAAAGAAAGCTACTTCAGACTGCACCTGAATCTAGGGTGACTAGAAGCATTACCTCTCAGCTGGAAGCAGAAGATATGGCTGGGAAATACCAAAATTACGTCAAGGCACATGAGTATTTTGAAAGAAAAAGGGAAGAAAAACAAGCACAAAGGGAGAAGGAAGAGAAGGAAGCAAAGGCAAAAGAGTCTGAGGTAACCAAGCCTCCCTACAAGAGAATTAAGGTGAGATTTGATAATGTAACTCCTTCACCACCCTCCTCACCAGAAAAACAAACACCTCAGCAACCCTCTCAACCATCCCCTTAACCAACATCTCAACCTTCACCACAACCTTCACCAAAACGCCTATCACCTGAAAAACAACCATCTTCACCTCTAAAACAACCATCACCACCTCCACAAATAGAAAACCTACCCTCTGAACCCTCTGAACTAACAGAAAACAAACCCTCTGAACCTACCTCACCACAACCTTCAGAGAATCAACTCTTTGAACCTACTTTACCTTCCCCACGAACCCATGACCTTGCTCTGATATCACCTTTACCTTCATCTTCACCACCACCACCACCACCTATACCCTCACCAAATTTATCTCCTCCACCTTCACAACAAGAAGAGATCATTGCTGAAGAAGAGCAAGTGCTTGCTGATGCTCTACAGTTATCTCTCCTTCCTTCTGATCCCTGCTCATTGCCCAAGTTTGGAAACCTGTCTGAAGAGCTACAATATTTCAAACCAGCACCTGCTGTACCCTTGCATCATGGCTTAATCAGAAAAAACTGTTGCTGAAGTCAGAAACCAATACAGTGCTCTTTCAGGAGGATTAGAAAAAATCAGGAAGGGTGTTGTCACTCCTGCACATACTTGGGCTCCCATCAATCCATTCTCAGATGATTCCCTCAAGTTAAATAATGATGAATGGAGTTTCGTGAGGCAGCTGAACACTGAGTCTGAGCTGTTTCAGAGGGATTTGCACAAGGGAGTTGGGATGAGAGGCTACAGGCCTCCTAGAACTTGTTCAATCAAGCCAACCACTAAAATCTTGGTGAAACCAGATAGAATTGTTCCTAGGTATCCCTTAAAGGAAGGTCAAGGTGAGAAATTCAAAGAAGCTAAAGTTTATTCTGCATCTGCACCTCTGTCTGAAATGATGAGTCCATCAGAGTGGGAATCTTTACCAAAGTTCCTCAGTAACCAAGGAGGAGGCCTGGATCAACTACTTCAAGATTGGATGTGGTCCTCTTACTGGAAGATCAGAGAAGATGCTGAATCTTCTTCGGGATCAACTGGTCCTGATGCTGCTTCTGACGTTGGACTTGGAAAGTCAACAAATGTCTCATATCACTATCTGAGAGATCACTTTCCCCCACCTGTTGACTCTTTTAATGAAGACTGGGTAGTACTGAACCCTATTGGCACCTTCTTTTGCCCTGTGTTCAAACCTTCTGAATACAGTTTGGAGTCAGGCTTTGGAGTGCTTAGATTTGTTTGCCCCTACATCCAATTGATTTTGTATGAATCTGAGCAAGACTTGTCTGAGGAGAATCTGAGCAAGACTTGTCTGAGGAAAATCTGAAGCTGAAGACCAAAGTCAAGAAACTTGAAAAGAAGTTTGTTGATCAAGAGAAGAAGACTAAGCATCTTATTGCTAAGCAAGAGCAGATTCTTCAAGAACAGCAACTTATCAGATCTGGTTAGCAGGATTTGAAATCTTCAGTGGAAGCAGCAATGGACAAGGCCAAGGAAGACTTGATTTCCTTTCTGACTGAGGCTTTGCTGAAGAAGAAGGATTAAACTGTTAATTTAGCCACTGTCTTTGCTTATTTTCATGTTTATAACAAGTGTCTGATTGTCTATTTCTTTATCTGAACATTCATTAAATACAATCAGTGGCTTATCTCATATTTTGAGTTGATTATTTGTGCTCTGATATATATGTTTTAACTGAATATATTGCTCTGTTACTGTTTTGCTCTGATATTCCCTTTTGATTGATGACAAAAGGGGGAGTATTAAACTAACCAAATCTGAAGTAATCTAAAGTGGTTTACAGGACTCAGGGGGAGTACATATGTTTTTCTGAGAAATTTGAGCAATTGAGTATAATATACCTTAAACAGAACCTGTTAAGGGATATTTCTATCTCAGGGGGAGCTTTCTTATTCTCAAAAACTGATTACAGATTTGTATATTTTAACCAAATTTGTCATCATTAAAAAGGGGGAGAATGTTGAATCTCAAAAATATCATAAGATTGTTTATGATGTTTTAAGACAACTAGATTCCCAAGTTTTAATGGTTGACAAATTTGACTTAAAGTATTTATCATAGATACACATATGCTTTAATGTTTTATCTATGATTTCAGTAAGAGTCACTATGAGCCAACAAAAAAAGACTAAGTGTTGAAGCTGTCTGAAGAAGCAAAACTCATCTGAAGAGTTGAAGCTGTCTGAAGTAGTTCAACCCGTCTGAAGCATTGAAGTCGTCTGAAGTCTCTTTTATGAGGTGGCACCCTCTGCTGAAGTTTGTGAAGACTTTTCTGAACCTCTGCTGCACGTATCTTTTCAAACACGTTTATAGCAAGGAACACAAAGACCTTTCCTGGTGTTTTTGAATTTATACACCACTGAGGAAATCTCTGCAACACAACCTCTGCAGCAACATTTGTAGCAGCTTTATGGCAGGAGAAACCTTGTACCGTGTCAGAAATATCAGAGCTCTCAGAAGCATGTCTCACAACGGATTAAATAGCATTTAATGCTATCTCTTAACGGTGGTATTTCAACGGATTAAAGATTGGGTATAAATACCCCTCCTTTGAAGACCATCAAAAAACATATAGAGAAGAATTTTTTAAACAAGAACAAAAAGGCTTGAAAAGTTTTCGCTGCAACTCTGATAATCTTTATCTTTGTACACATATTGTATTATCTTGAGCATACCTCAATTTTTCTGTACACTTGTAATTGTTTAAGCTTCAAGACTGATATAGTTTGTAAGCTTAAGCATTTTACCTTCTCTGTATTTATTTGTTGAGCCTGGAGAGGCTTGTCTGAAAAAGAATACTTGTTGGTTTGAGCCTAGAGAGGCTTGACTGTAAAAGAATACTTGGTTGTAGAGCCTGAAGAGGCTTGACTGTAAAAGAATACTTGGTTTTAGAGCCTGAAGAGGCTTGATTGTAAAAGAATACTTGGTTGTAGAGCCTGAAGAGGCTTGACTGTAAAAGAATACTTGTAATCTTGAAAGATTAAGAGAAAATCCAATTGCTAGTTGGCATTGGGACTGGACGTAGCTCACAGTGGTAGTGAATGAACCAGGATAAATTCCTTGGCTAAGTTTTCTTACCCTTATCGCTTGTCAATTCTTTTTATACTAATCAAGGGGTTAGAGTAATTAATCGGATATTTTATAAAAGCACAAAACATCTTTTAAAATCAGTTTTTACAAGCCGTCTGAAAACTTCAGACAGACCTTTAAGAGCCTGTCTAAAATCATGTTTTTAACACCTGTTTGCGAAAAGCTTTCTAAAATATTTAGAAACACTATTCAACCCCCCTTCTAGTGTTTCCCTGTGTTCCTATAGGAACCTCCTAACTTAGCTAATATTGGGTGAGATTGGATGAGATTGAGTTGATCTAGCTTGAAATACGTACAAGGTACGGATACACAATGAGTTTAGCTAGGTACAATCGCTCTTGAGTTACAAATAGAGAATAGATGAAAGATATGATTGTTTACAGATAGGAAATTGATGTATGAAAGTTGAGATTCACTAAGTCTTGGATTTTCCAGATTGTACAGTAGTGTATCTCAAGTTTCAACATTTATGAGACTTCCTTTTATATTCTCCAACAGCTAGCTGTTAAACTAGTCGTTACAGGCGAGGGAGTGTTGTACTTTCTTGCACTGCAGTGGTTCAGTGTGTTAGCGTACTTGCGTTGACTTGCTCCTGGTTCGGAGTCTTAGTCTGAGTGAATGGATCTGAGGTATAAGTCTGAGTCTTAGTCTCATCTATGAGTCTGAGCTTAGTCAGTCTTAGGTTGACTCTTGCCTTGTCTTTGCGCAGTTTTGAACTTCAATTTGTGCCTTTGTCATGCTCAGACTTAGTCTTTGTTGTTTGTGAAATATCATTGATCTTGCTTTGTCTTATTTCTTTTAACCATATTGAGTCTCAGTTAATCTTTGCAATTTATTTAGTTCTTTTAATCTGAACTGTTAATTTAGATCTAACGGTTATTAATTACTCATCTCATCTTTTACAATAACACACTCCTCTCACTTGAGGTGATAGAAAGAATCGTTTAGTACGCTAATCTTGACACTCTAATGACAAAGCGTCCGCTCACGTCAGGGCCCTTTGAATGGAATCTGGAGATGTAGTTGCGTGTAGTTCACTTTTTTCTTCGAGATTGGCTTGGTGTTCAGTGTACCGCTTGTGTAGCCTATGCGAAGCGAACAAGCAAGGGATTAAGCTGCGCGAAACTTGATTTACTTGAAGGAGGTTCGTGCATTCTCTTGCTGGGTACAAATATGCTTCCTAGTATATATTTATAACCAATGATGGAACTTAGTGAGTATTGTGATGGTAATGCACATGTATGACAAGTCTAGAAGGTCTGTGGTTTCGTTTATGAAAAATAACCTTGTGCCTTTTGTTTTTCCATAATAATAATAATAATAATAATAATAATAATTATTTGAGATATGTATATAAGTGACAATAGCTTTATAAGTATCTATTTTTACTTGATAGAATTAATAATAACCCAAAATACTATCCTTTTTTTTAAGGTATGTAATTTTATCATACATGATATATATAGTTTATTCATGTTTTAATTTTTCTTTTAATACAATTTCAATTCTTTTTATTTGGCTTTTGTTATAGAATTGTCTAGGTGCAATCGATGGTACACATATAAGTGCATGGGTTCCTGTTGAGAAACAAACTTCATGCAGAGGTAGAAAGACAACAGTCACACAAAATGTCATGTGTGTTTGTGATTACAATATTTTGGTGCAAGACCACAAGTATCCTCCACGATAGACAATCATGTTTGAGTCGAGTAGGACCACTGATTACAATATGGTGCTTACAAATGTGTATTTCAGGTGGGAAGGAAGTTCACATGATCCATAAGTTTTTTTGGGATGCACTTACTAGTCTAAAAGCAAAATTTCTTTGGCGATCTAGAGGTGAGTACTAATATTATAATTACATTATTTTGTGTTGTTAACTTAAAAATTAAAATTAACACATAGTCAATTGCTGTAGGTTCATTCTATATCATTGATTCTGGCTATCCATGTACGAGAAGTTTCCCCCTTATAGGGGCAAAATGTATCATGCATAAAGGTAGACAACCACTATGCCGAAATAATACATATTAAAGCATAAGATTTATATCGTTTAAAAAATAAAACGCTTTAGAAAAAGGTTTGAAGCATTGTAAAGCATTTATCTTTTCAAAACATTGTAAGAAAATGATACATTACAATATTTATTTTTTAAAATGCTTTAGTATTCAAATAATAAAATATTAATTATAGTTACATCATTTTTTTTTCGTAAAAATACCTTTAGAAGGGTGCACATATTACAACATTTATTTTTTTAAACGCTTTAGTATTAAAATAATAAAAATACTTTTTCTCCTTACAACATTTTTTGTTTTAAAAACGCTTTAGTACAAAATTATCAAATAAAATTAAAAAATTTAAATTATTAATTCAAACCACAAAAATATGTAAGTATAATTAATTTATACTTATACTTTATACTTAATTTACTCTAGAAAAGTATATTATTTGATACGTAAGCATAATTAAATTTAAACTATAAATAATTAATATATCTAAATTAAAATGTAATCCTAATTAAGTAATATATTTAATTAACTGAATTAACACAATCATAAATAATTAATGTTTAGGAAAAAATAAGAATAATTATTCTTGAAAGATACAATAAAACACAAAAAAATTAATTTATTTAAAAAATTATAAATATTAATACCTAAAAATAAATAAATATAAATATTATTACTTAAGAAATAAATAATTTAAAGCATTTATTAAAAAACGTTTTAACCCTTTCAAAGTATATTTTATAAAATGTTTTATGCATATATGAAATTTTCTCACTAGCATATTTGAATTTCATCCAGATCTGAAGTGGTACGTTCTCTCCCTTTTTCCTCTCTAGATCCCCAAATTTAGCAATTCTTTACTTTTCTCTCCCCCTCTCTATGCTACATGTAACTTCTAATTTCTTATGGTGGATGTCGTGGTTTTGTTACTTTACTATTGGGTGAATCATTCAATTGGTTTTTCTTGTTGCCTCTCAACATAATATACTTGGTGGCTGATTTACTTGAGAATTGGAATGTCTTCTCGACAAATGCTTGTTTGGCAAATGGATTAGCTTAAATCAGTTCTTTATTTTTGTTGTTGGTTCTGCTTTAGTTATTTGGTATTGCTGTAAGAATTCAGGTGGTAGAAAACAATGGTCTGAGTTTAACCTGTCTTTGAAATATAAAAATATTATATTTATTAATGTATGAGTTTAACCTGTTTAAGTTTAACCTTTCATTTATTTTATTAATGTATTGTCTGAAGAATATTGCTTTTGCATACATTTTTTTTATAAAATTTTATCATTGGTTGTTGATAACAGTACGGGTATAGATCTAGATTGGAACTAAACAAACAAAAAATTAGCACAAACACGGTATGGGCAGCAACTCAAATCTGAAATTAAATTGAAAAGAACAAGGAAGAGTGAAATAGAAAATGGAGAGGAATGAGGATGGAGAAGACGCCACTAGCTCATGGAGCCTGTTAACATCTGTAACATCCCAAATTTAACTATTTTCATGAATAAAAGAAATAAGGTGAATATGTTTTTATAAAAGAAATTAAAGAAAAATTGGCTAAGAATGAAAAATGAGTGTTTTGAATTCTGGTGCTCTCGTTCAAGTGAGAAGGCCTCGCTTGAGCGAGCATATCAGTAAAAATCAGGAATTTTGGTTATTAATATGGTTGCTAGAGCGAGAGCCTCTCGCTCAAGCGCAATTCAATCCAGAATTTGGAGTTGCTCTCTGTCTTGCTCTCGCTTGAGCAAGGCAAAGTCAGAGAGGTTGGGGGTTTTTACTGGGAGAATTTCGCTCAAGCGAGCATGTTCTCGCTTGAGCGAGAACGTGAATCTTCTGGGGAATATTCCCCCTCGCTTGAGCGAGAGTTCGCGAATCCGCTTTTAATGCTGATTTGGGGCTAGGGCTTCTCATTATTTTCTTTCTCCCTTTTCTTAGAGAGAGAAACCTAGAGAGAGATAGAGGAAGAGAGGAGCACAAGGAGCTTGGATTGGAGTCTCATCCCTCTACTAGATCTTGGAATAATCACTTCCTACCCCTTCACCACCTCCATTATTGTTTCTCTTGAGGTGAGTGTGGTCACCCACTAATTTTCATTTTTATTGATCTCTTGTATGTTCCCTATTCTCCTCTCCCCTTGCTTATTTGATTTGTTTGTGAGTGTTATTGGTTGATTCTCTGGATGTCCTTGGTTGTTTGAATGGTATGTATAGATGCCCTTAAACCCTAGGTTGTACCTAGTCTTTTAGGTTATAAATCTCTATGGAATAGTTATTTGTGCATACTATGTCATTCATGCGCATTGATGAATATAGTTATCATACATTCAAGCAATCATGGGCCAATGGCCATCAAATAATATGTCATAGAGTCTTTAGACTATCACAGGGTCTTCGAACTATCACAGGGTCTTCGGACCATCACAAGCCTTCGGACAATCATGTTTAAGAAGAACGAGGTTACCACATCGACCTCTCAGCCAAGAGGGAGATGGGATTCCTCACCCTAAAAATAATCACAGGCATGGTTCATTGATTTCTAATAAAACTCAATCATAGGTGGCCCTGGACGGCGGTCCTTGGTCACATGGCCGAGCGCTCAATCACAGTCACAGATAGAGGAAAGACCCCGGGTGTTGGGTAAAAACACATCACATCCATGTTTTACTTGATTTCATGTACTTGTACTCTTGATGGAATTATGCATTACGTATGCTTGTTGTGTCTCATTTGTATGACTCCCTAGACTGCATGTTTTTATCACACTCACTGGGACGCTAGTCTCACCCCACAATGTGGGACATATATTCATATGTTCAGGTTCCCGTCCAGATGCTTGATCGGGAGGTAGGTACTGTTGGTTAGGTCTCATGGTGGCCCAACCCTTTTTGTTTATGATATTTTGTATAGGCATAGGATGATTTATTTTGATGGGATAGAACAGTACATGTGGGGTCTTTGTGTGACACCCTTCTACCCCAAACTCTTATACGTTTAATAAATTGAAGTGTAGAAAAGGTAACGTCCCACAATGGGTAAAAGGTTCACATAACTCTCTTATTAAAAACCTCATTAGTTCTAAAACAACTTAATTAAAATAAAATATAATTCAAGGTATTCAAATACTCAAGCAGCGGAATCTCCAAAAATATAAAAGTAACTAAACATCCTACTTGCTGTGCAAGGCATCCAAAACAGTATACAAAAACCTTCCTAACTAGAAACATAATGAAAGAACCCCCAAAATTATGCCCTGATGTCATATATACCATAGAACACTCCCTTTAATCAAAACTTGACACCAGTCGTGTCATCATCAATACTTGTAAAAATATCCACAGTATAACGGTGAGGAAAAGAATACTACTCATACATACACTTAGGAGGCTACCCTATCCTCACCCACATATAAATAGCATCATCTTTCACCACACTACATACCCCAAACATCACATAATTCATCAGAATATAATCATCTATAAATCAGCATATAACCATTCATTTATATCATCACATAATTCTCATACCATCATTCACCAAAGGAATCATATACTCTATTTTCACACATAAGGCTCAATCATCATTAATACTCACATCATCATTATTTACTCAGTTTCATCATCAAATATATCTCATATACATTCATCATGTACGCACCAAAACTCATCACCTCACCTACCCAAAGATCATGACTTGGAACTCCGCACAATGGGTGCACCTCGTCAATCACTCTAGTTAGTACCAAGATAGTCTACCAGTGTCACCACACACCATCCGATAGGTTGTACCTCCTCTATGGGCTTGCACAATGACATTCGACCCTAGGTTGCACCCCCTCTATGGGCCAGTACAAATCATCCCTAGGTTGAACCCCCTCTATGGGCCTGTGCATCGAACGCCCCATCATGGTCCCCTGGGTTGTACCCCCTCTATGGGCCCGCACAACGCAGTTCACCTCCCGAATTGTACCCCCTCTATGGGCCCGAACAATTCAGATCTCATCACATATGCTCAAGGCATCTCTCCTAAGTTGTACCCCCTCTATGAGCCCGCACAACTTAGGTAACATCATCATCAAAAGGTGATATACACCATCATCATTATCATCATCATCATGCATTATTATGCTCATCATTAAGCACCATCATCATAAAGTGATATACACTATCATCATTAACATCATCATCAATAAGTGATATACACTATCATCATTAACATCATCATAACATTCACCATCATCATTAATCACATTGCATATTATGCACACCAAAACATCATCAATCACATGGCATATTCACCAATCATTATGCACACCAAATCATTATCAACATCATTAATCATCAACATCATAATCATAATAAAGCATTATCAAACAACATCAATCATCATCAAGCACTTAGGATCTTAAAATCCACTATGGTAATCGATTACCAGCCTCTAGTAATCGATTACCTACAAACAAGGTCTCTGGTAATCGATTACAACCACCTTGTAATCGATTACCTGCAACCAAACACTCTGGTAATCGATTACAGCATCCCTGTAATCGATTACTCTGTAATCGATTACCTGCAAGCAATCTCTCTGGTAATCGATTACCACAATCCTGTAATTGATTACCAGCAAACAAACAACACTTCTGGATTGCCCAGAACACACTGGTAATCGATTACCACCCCTGGTAATCGATTACCCGTGACGCAGGTCGCAGTTCCCACGATTTTTATCATCTCTAAACCTCTCTTTTCAATCCCTAATCAATCATCTTTGTTAAATAATCATTCTTATGCGTTTATAACATCCAAACTCTGTAAAACAACAATCTTTTCATAGATTATAAAACCAATCCATCAAAATCCCAAATCCTCAAATCCCTAATTTCCCCCTTTTCATTATTCTCAATATCCTCTTTAATTTCACCCAATAAATCATCAATATTCATCCAATCAATCATAAATCAACAGTTTTAATCATTCATTCTCAGTTATAACATATACCAATACAAATTCATACTCTTAGATTACTACCCAAGCACCCCTACATGCATATACAAGCAACACCCTCTCCCCCACCGTACCTTAAGCAAAGATCGATTAACCGCAAGGAAGTCCCTTTCTTGGTTCTCGATGCTCACTCTGCAACAATCCCCTCTTGAGACTCGGTTTTTCCCCTCCTTAGCGTTTCACTCTCTGACGATTATACGAATAAGGATTAGGGTGAACTGATAACCCCTCCTTACTAGAATGCTCAATTGGGCTTGGGCCCACTCCCAACCCCCTTATCTTCTTTTTAAAATGAAGTAGCTTTATGGATAAAACTAATAATAATATTAATCCTATTATTTATTTATCTATTTAATTAATTATTTCCTCTACTTATTTTTTTAATTTAATTAATATTTTACTTAATAAAATTTAGGATGTTACAACTCTCCCCTCCTAGAAAGAAAATTCGACCTCTAATTTTACCTGGCGCGAATAACTCTGGATAGGACTCCTTCATCTTCTCTTCCAGTTCCCAAGTAGCACTCTCGGGTGTAGGTCCTCCCCAAATTACCTTAACTAAAGGAATCTCTTTACCTCGAAGTTGTTTCACTCTCCGATCCTCAACTTTCACCGCATGGTTTCCACCGTCAGGTTTTCCTTAACTTCAAGATGATCCGACTCGATCACATGCGAAGGATCGTGAATGTATTTCCAGAGTTGAGAAATATGGAAAACATTATGAAGATTGAACAAGTGTGGAGGTAAGGCAATCTGATAGGCAACATTGCTGACTCTTTTAAGAATTTGGTAAGGACCAATGAATCGAGGTGTAAGCTTTCTAGACTTTAATGCCCTACCAACCCCAGTCCACAGAGTGACTTTCAGGAATACATGATCTCCTTCTTTGAATTCCAATTCCTTTCTTCTCTTATCAACATAGCTCTTCTGCCTACTTTGAGTTGTCCTCATCCTTTCCTGGATTATCCTAACCTTATCAGTGGTTTGCTGCACTATCTCAGGTACTAACGCAAGGCTCTCCCCCGGCTCACACAAACACAAAGGTGTTCTACATCTCTTACCATATAATGCCTCATAAGGCGCTATACCTATTGATGACAACCTGTCAGTGGGACCTCTGAACTGACAGCTGATGGCTAGGATCAACTTGGAGCTGCTTGAAGTGCTTGGGGCTGAACCAAGCATGAGTCTTCCTTCATTAGAGTCAACCCTTGGTCAAACCTTGATCATTGGCCAAGAAGTCAAAGTCAACATGCAAGACTCAACTTAATTAGGAATCAATATAATTAGGATTTGTGTTGTAATTAGGACATGTTTGTCATTTCTCCTTAATTAGGGGCGCTACATGTATGGTTTTATTGGTTAGTAGGTTGCCTTACTATGAGGTTTAGGAAGTCATGATGGGTTCTAATCCCACCTAGGATAGGAAATTTACTCATCTTTTATTTTCCTATGTAAAAGAGGCGCTAATTAGGAGGTTTATTGGCTTAAGGCTTAGCTTAGCCATAAACATTTAGGGGCTTGGGTTCAAATCCCACTTAGGATGGGTTTGCACCCATCTTTTTATTTTTCCCTTTTATTCCATTTATTGGCCGCCCCCTCCCCCCTTCAACTCCTATATAAAGGAGTCTTCTCCTCTTGTATTTCACACATTAAATTTTGAAGTAAAGGCATTATGCCAAATTTTCTCCTCCCATTGTGAGTTGAGTGAGGCTTGGTGGTTGTTGCTCAAACCATACTGAGACTTATCTAATTCTCCTGAATTAGTGGCGTCTGGCATTGGACTTATCTGCTGTGGGTGGATTCTTGCATCAGTGGCGTCCCTCCATTTCTTCCTCTCCACTTTTTCTTTCATTTTCTCTCATTTTCTTGTGTTTTCTTGCGCATTATAGGCTGCTTCCCAGCACCTATAAATCGTAAATTAATTGCTATTTGTTGATTCTAATCGGTTGTTTTTGCTCAATTCTAGATCTTACACCCATCCTGCTATCAATTGGTCATCAAAGCTTGTTGAATTTGAGCAAATTTGGAGCAAAATTGGGGTTGTTTGGCATGGGTTTGCTGCACCTATTTAGTTCAGAATTTTCATCATTTTAGTGTAATTCCATCCCTATTTTCAATTGTAATTTGGACTTGGACTGTTTCCCGGGCCCGAGATGCCTTTCTGCTGCTATCAGCACTTGTCTGTCTTGATTGAATTGCTTGATTTCTTGCTAGTTTGGGGGCTGTTTTGGGCCGCTAATTCCCACCCCCTAGGTGTTTGTTTAAATGCCTCTTAATTGCTCATACTTGTTCTTGAGTGATTCTTACAATTAATTGCTATAAACTGCTTGTTTGTTGGTGAAGTGTGGTAAGAGGAGGCATTGTTGTCTTCATTTTTCCAAAGATTGTTCACCTACATTTTCTCCCCTTCACCATTAATTGTCATTCCCCCATATTCATCTCTTTACTTTCTGCTTTTAATTTTCCGCCATTTAATTTTCGATTCTCCCCATCCTTTTAATTTCTGCTCTCCCCTCTACATTCTGCCATTTACATTTCTGGTCTCCCCATCCTTTTAATTTCCGCTTCCCCCTTTACTTTCAGTCCTCCCCATCCTTTTAATTTCCGCTTCCCCCTTTACATTTATGCTCTCCCCATCCTTTTACTTTCTGCTATCCCCTTCTACTTTCTGCCATTTACATTTCTGTCCTCCCTATCCTTTTAATTTCAGTTTCCCCCTTTAATTTCTTGCCATTTAATTTTGCGCAATTTTCCTCTTTATTTTTGCCATTTTATGCGCATTTTTGGGCTCTTGTGTTGTTCAATTTCCTACTCTTGTTATGTCTGTTTGATTGGCATTCTGATTGCAAATTTGGATTGACTTCTATCTCTACCTTGGACTTTCCCTGTTTGATTGTGCAAAACGTTCACCTATAGGATCTTTTTTTGGTTCATAGTATTGGAAGAAGATCAACAAATTCTAATTGTTGATTTTCCTTCAAATTTTAATTCCAATCTTAAAATTGAACCAAACGCATTTCTGTGACCATACCGGTTTTGTATAATCAACAAGGAAGTGCTAAACAATTTTTTTGGACATTTTTGAAATCAAGTTGCCATCACGGTTTTTTACAGTTTTTAGAAATCAGTTTATTCATTATTTTTGCTTTTCTGGGCCACTTGGACCAGTTTACTGTCAGAAAATTCCAAAAATATTACAGTAGGTATAATTAATTTTATTTTCATTGTGTACAAATTTCTATAATTTTCTGTTGAGGAAAAAGACAAAAAAAGAAAGAAAAGGCAAGAAACATACAAAAAGTACGTACGTGCCAAAAATACAAAAAGAGGTGTAAAAAGCAAAAAAGGGTGCAAAGTCAACAACAAAGAGAAAAAAGTCAAAAGACACCCAAAAAGAGTAAAAAAAAATTCAAAAAAAAATCAGAAAAATAGAAAAACAAAAACAAAGAGATATCCCAACAATACAGTTAACAGTTTTACTGTAATTTTCTGTTTCATTTCTCTGTATACCGTAATTGAGTTGTATTTGCTGTTTTTCTTAAAAACAACAATTTTGGCAACTCTTTTTCAAAAATCACCAAAAACAATTCTCTTTGCAATTTCTTCCGTCTTGTCTTGTTTGTTGTCTGCTCTTGTGTATAAGCTTGTTTGAGTGCTAGCTTTTCTTGTTTGTCATATCAATTCCTTTGTTTTGTCTTAGGATTTTTCCAATCTTCTTCCAGTAGGTATTTTTCTTTATTAGTGGGCTTCTATTTTGGGTAAGGGTTAAGACTTAGACTCACGTTGGTCTTTGCAACTTCTAATCAACCTCCAACCGAGTAGAAGAGGCAAGAGAGTCTCATTATAGAAAAAGCCTAAAAAAGAGTGACATACACGGGTGAATACATTCTCTTGAGTGTAAACACTTAGTGAGTGGAAAGGTCCAAATTCTTAAAAATCAAAAACTTAACAATGGGTAGTAGGAACTCACCACCTCCTTCACCTAGAACTTTGAGGTATAGGGCCGAGTTGCAACATGCAATTCAAGATATGGCCAGAATGATGAGGCATGAGATGAGTGAACTTAGGAAAGAACTAAGTGGGAATATGAGGGAGAGAAGACATTCTTCTCGAGAAGGAGGAAGTGAGGATAGATATAGCGTAGTTAGAAGTGAAGATAGGTACCATGCTGAGAGTAGTGAGGGAGAGAGACACTCTAGCCATACCTATAGGAGAAGGGAAAGGGAAAGATAGATAGAAGGCCTAGGAGGCGTGAGGAACCTAGAGGGTTTAGAGAAGACTACTATGAGGAAATCCCTAGGAGAGAAAGAGAGGAGTATTATGAAGAGAATCCTAGGAGGCATAGGAGAGAGCATAGAAGAGAAGAAGAGCCTAGAAGGGAACAAGGTTTTAGAGGGGTAAAAATAGAAGTCCCAACCTTTAATGGTAGAAATGATGTAGAACAATACCTAGAATGGGAACTTAAAATTGAACAAATCTTTAGTTGCCATAGGTATAGGGAAGAGGAAAAGGTTAAGATTGCCTCTCTAGAATTCAAGAACTATGCCTTGGTATGGTGGCATCAGCTTCAGGCTGAAAGAAGAAGATGCAATGCTCCTTTGGTTTCCTCTTGGGAGGAAATGAAGTCCATCATGAGAAAGAGGTTCATACCTCAACATTACACTAGGAAGTTGCACATCAAACTCCAAACTCTTAAGCAAGGTTGTAAGAGTGTAGATGAGTACTTTAAGGAAATGAAACTTGCTTTAATTAGGGCCAACATAGTTGAGGATAGTGAAGCAACTATGGCTAGGTTTATCAATGGACATAATTTCGACATAAGGGACATAATGGAATTGAATCCTTATGTAGAAATGGAGGACTTGGTACACCAAGCTATTAAAATTGAAACTCAACTAAAAAGAAAGGGTAGCTATAAAAGAGGAAACACTAGTTTTACAACTAGGAACAAGGAAACCCTAAAGAAAGATGAGGGAAAGAGCCAAGAGAAGGAGGAACCTAAGGGTCCTAGGGTTACTTCTAACCCCACTCCTTCTACTAAAAAGGAAGAGCCCTCTACTTCCACAAGAAACATCAAATGTTTCAAGTTTGATGGCAAGGGACACATAGCTTCCCAATGCCCAAATAGGAGGGCAATGTTGGTTAAAGAGAATGGAGTGTACACTAGTGCAAGTGAGAATGAACAAAGTCAGGATGAGGAAAAATAAACTAGTGAAGAAGAGAATGAAATTAAGAAAGAAGTATATAGGGCCGAGGGTAAACTTTGCATGGTGAGAAGGTCCTTAGGAAATCAAATAATAAGAGAAGATGAACAAAGGTAAACTATCTTCCACACTAGATGCATGGTAGAGGGACGGATTTGCTCCCTAATTGTTGATAGTGGAAGTTGCACTAACATTGCAAGTGCAAGAATGGTGGAAAAACTTGGTTTATCTACCACTCCCCACCCCAGACCATACAAGTTATCTTGGATATGTGATGATGGGGAAAGGGAAGTAAATAAACAAACTCTTATCTTTATTTCCATAGGTGATTATGATGATAATGTTCTTTGCGATGTTGTACCTATGGATGCCACACATATCTTGTTGGGTAGGCCTTGGCAGTTTGATAAGAGAGCCATCCATGATGGATACTCTAATCAAATATCTTTTAAACATGATGGAGCTAAAATTACTTTGATGCCAATGTCAATCCAAGAAATATGTGAGGATCAAGCTCACATGAAGAGAGAGATAGAACTTAAGAAAATTAAGAGACTTAAGATAGAAGGTGAGGATAGAAAGAAAAAGAAAGAAGAAACATCAAGAGTGATGATAGAAAAGGTGAAAACCAAAGAGAAACAAAAAAATAAAAGGGAAGTCATGTTATTACTTCATCAATTCAAAACTGCTGATCTTAATTGTTTTGAAGGAGATCAAGAAAGGGAGCTGCTGATTAAGGAATGAGGGCGTAGCAACACTACAAGGGAGTTTCCTCTAACCTTTTCTCCTATTTCTTATTCTTCTTCCACTTCCCTTCTTTCTTCCACCACTCTTTCTTTCACCAAAACTCCCTACATGATTCCCAAGTACTATTGTTATGAGTATTTGAGAATACATGCTTGGGAATAATGAGTCTTCTTCTTTGTTGGCTAGGGTGCGCAAGGATGTCCATGGTTGAGGTCCTAGCAAGGTTTCACTAGTCCTAAAGGGAAGTACCCACCTTCTCTTCTTTGTCATCCATCCCTTTACTTCTCTTCTACCCCTTATATTTTTCTCAATTTTCAGATTTGAGGACAAATACTTCTCAAGGGGGAGGGGATGATGACAACCTGTTAGTGGGACCTCTGAACTGACAGCTGATGGCTAGGATCAACTTGGAGCTGCTTTAAGTGCTTGGGGCTGAACCAAGCATAAGTCTTCCTTCATTAGAGTCAACCCTTGGTCAAACCTTGATAATTGACCAAGAAGACAAAGTCAACATGAAAGACTCAACTTAATTAGGAATCAATATAATTAGGATTTATGATGTAATTAGGATTTGTGTTGTAATTAGGACATGTTTGTCATTTTTCCTTAATTAGTGGCGCTACATGTATGGTTTTATTGGTTAGTAGGTTGCCTTACGATGAGGTTTAGGAAGTCATGGGTTCTAATCCCACCTAAGATAGGAAATTTACTCATCTTTTATTTTCCTATGTAAAAGGGGCGCTAATTAGGAGGTTTATTGGCTTAAGGCTTAGCTTAGCCATAAACCTTTAGGGGCTTGGGTTCAAATCCCACTTAGGATGGGTTTGCACCCATCTTTTTATTTTTCCCTTTTATTCCATGTATTGGCCGCCCCTTCCCCCCTTCAACTCCTACATAAAGGAGTCTTCTCCTCTTGTATTTCACACATTGAATTTTGAAGTAAAGGCATTATGCCAAATTTTCTCCTCCCATTGTGAGTTGAATGAGGCTTGGTGGTTGTTGCTCAAACCATACTGAGACTTATCTAATTCTCCTGAATTAGTGACGTCTGGCATTGGACTTATCTGCTGTGGGTGGATTCCTGCATCAGTGGCATCCCTCCATTTCTTCCTCTCCACTTTTTCTTTCATTTTCTATCATTTTCTTGTGTTTTCTTGCGCATTATAGGCTGCTGCCCAACACCTATAAATCGCAAATTAATTGCTATTTGTTGATTCTAATCGGTTGTTTTTGCTCAATTCTAGATCCTACACCCATCCTGTTATCACCTATGCTAGAGTGAAAACTATTGTTATAGGTAAACTCTATTAAAGGTAAGAAGCTATCCCAACTACCCCCTTAGTCTAACACGCAAGCCCTAAGCAAATCCTCTAAGGATTGAATGGTTCTCTCGATCTGACCATCAGTTTGAGGGTGATAAGCTAAACTAAGCCTAAGTTGGGTCCCCAAGGCCTGCTACAAACTCTCCCAAAATCTAGAGGTGAACCTGGGATCTCTATCCGAAACTATACTGTGAAGTGTATGGTTGAATCACAAGAAGGGGGGTTGAATTGTGATTCTTTTTAAAATTCTGCAATTATATCTTCTAATAAAATTCTGCTCAAGATAAGTTCTTGGCTGTTTATTAGAAGATGGATATCCGCAAGTAGAATTGTAAGTATTAATGCTTATTATGCTGAAAATAGGATTCCTTTGGTGGAATCAATTTAGTTGCCACTTACTTAGGTATTATTAGTTTAGAAAGCTTTTTGTGCACATGCAGAAGTTAAGAAAGTAAGGGAAAGAAGAAAACACAAAGGTTTTTATACTGGTTCACCTCTTCCAACCTGAGGCTACGTCCAGTCCCTACCTTCTGTAGGATTTTTGTCACTAACAAATCAGTTACAACCTTTGGGTACACACTACCACTAGTAATCTTTTTCCACAGCCTCTTCAGGCTTTCTACAGAATCACCAAACTCACAGAAATAGACCCTGACTTACTGCAGGACTTTCTGCAGAAGCACAGGTCCAGAAATCTGCAGAATTCCCTTCTGCAGACTCCAAACACTCACAGGCTCACACCAGAGCCTTTGCAACCTCTCCAAATACTTCACCTAATGTGTCACAAGAGATTTTACAATAGACCAATCTCTCTGACCTTACAGAAGCACAGAAACAACAAGGTAAAGTACAAACAACTCACTATTTTACATTCAGAGCAGCAGCATAATTTCCTAGTGATCAAAACTCCCCCTCAACAACTTGTATAAGCGGATTAGAAAGAATTTGAGGAGAGAGAAAAGGTTCCAGAAGCTGGCAGTGAAAGAGCAGAGATTTTTTTATTCTTCTGGAGTGAGAAGTGTGTTCCATTGTGAAGAGAGAACCTCCTTTTATAGGTGGGGAGCCTTGTAGCCGTTGGAATGCATCCAAGATGGTCCAGCTGTGTTGCTGTGATAAGTCTCTTTCAAGTACAGCTACAAAAGCTGACAGGTACAACTGGCTGTTTGACTGGTTTCTTGCTTCTGCTGAACCAGCTTCTGCAGACAGCAAAACTGGCTCATTTCTTCACCCTTCCTTCTGTGAATGATCTAAGGATGATTTCTGGATAAATCCAAGTGTATTTCAACTTGTGTTACTCAGCCAATTTAGTAAGGAATTTATTTAAGGATCATTGAGAGATTTGCTGCTTCTGCAGAACTCATTTTTACATATTTCTTCTGCAGGATTGTTTCTGGTCAACTGCAAATGATCCTTATGCTTCTGTGACATGTTCCATGTTCTGTATTTGATATCTTCTAAGAGTTTCTTTAAAAAAGTGAATCTCTCTTCTAAAATAATTTCATTAAGAGCTTTTAGATTGCTTCCTCATGCTTCTGGAGTCTGTGAAGTGTGTTTGTCAGCTTCTGGAAGCTTTTCATATTTGTCCTTCACAGATTTGTCATTCCTTTAATTTATAGTAAATTAAGGAAGCTTTTTATATTTGTCCTTCTGTAGAATGATACCTGTTGCTTCTGGACACATTCTCAAATGAAATGGTTAGTCCTTTTAGAATCAGAATTATGCTAAGTTGCATTTGATTTGGTTGTCATAATTAAAACCATTTTGAAGGGATTCTTGGACCTTACAATCTCCCCCTTTTTGATGATGACAACCTAATCAAGGATCACTTAGATAATTCTGATTTTTAATACCAAACTCCCCCTGAATTTTAGCATTTATTTGGGGAATAATGATTGTTGCAGATTATATGATTTCAAGACTGATTTATAATTTATTTGCAGCAAATTGTATGATTCAATACAGATTCAAATTTTTTTTTTTAATTTGATCATTTAGTAAACTTAGAAATATGCAGCAAACATCATCATTTGTCATTCATCATTAATCAAAAGGATTATACCAAAAAGTCATAATCATAATCATAAAACAGTCACAGTCAGAATCCAAAAGATATCAACAAATATCAGCCCTAAACTACCTAGTACTACTTCTCCCCCTTTGTCATCAATCATGCGCTGAGCGCAGGTGAAGCGAAGAAAACAGTGACCAAATTGTTTTTTCTGTGCTTCACATGTGCTCAGTGCAGGTGAAGTGCAGAAACAGAATGAAATTTTGCAATTTTTAGTCAAGTTATCTGCTACTTCTTACTGATTAAAATTTTATTTTGTTTTTCCACAACTTATTCCAACAATTCTTGAAATTTCCTAAATCTTAATTTAATTAAAAATCCTAACCGACAACAAAAAATATGCATATAAAAATAATTTAAATTGTAAAAATTTAAAACATTGGGTTGCCTCCCAAGAAGCGCTTGTTTAACGTCATATAGCTTGACGCTTGTTCCTTTTAAGGTTCTTGAAGATGGAGCTTTGTGGTAAACCTTATTGAAGCACCACTGACTTCCCTTAATACTTCTCTGAACACATCTCTTATTCCTCCAGTATCTTTATCAGCAAATGATGTTGGTTCTTATTTTCTTCTTTTGAAGCTGGATCCACCAGTTGATTTCAGCAGCTGCTTTCTTCTTTTTTCAACTTCTTATCAAGAATTCTTATCTTTTTCTTCCGCAGCCTGTGATTGCTTTGATTATCAGCTTCCTCTCTCTTCACCCCCTGCAGTGGTGTTATAGTATTGGAAAATAAGACTCCTTCAGTAGAGTCTATCTGCAGGCAATCAGGTGGTTCTTTCTGTTGAGAACTTGTCCTGAACACATTAAATGTCTCCTTATCATCCTGCGTGCTGACTGTGAATTTTCCTGTGTCAACATCAACTATAACCTTTTCCATTTTCATGAACGGTCGACCCAAAATCAGTGGGACATCAACATCTTCTTTCATATCCATGATGGTGAAGTGTACCGGAAACACAAACCTGTCTATCCTTACCAAGACGTCTTCAGCTATCCCATATGAGTGATTGATGGACCTGTCTTCCAGTTGTAGACTTACTCTTTTAGGTTGCACCTTCACGTCACCAATCTTCTTGAGCATGGATAAAGGCATCAGATTTATGCTAGCTCCAAGGTCTAGCATTGCCTTCTTCACTGTTAAATTTCCAATGGTGACTGGGATTGTGAAACTTCCAGGATCTTGTGTCTTCTGTGGTAATGACTTTTGAAGATCATCATTATAACCAACTTCTATCTGTACTTTCTCTTCATCAAGTATCTTTTCCTTCTTAATCAGAAAATCTTCAATGAGCTCTGCATAGTTGGGTGAATCCTCCAATGCTTCAAGAAAAGGTATACTGATTTGTAATCCTTTGGACATTCACATGGACTGATCAAACATTTTTTCATGGTCTCTTTGTGATAAGTATGGTGAATATGATAGCTTCCTTTTTGATTCATTCTGCTCTGAACCTCATGCTTTCTTTTCATCCTCTTTCAATTCTTCGTCTTTCTCTTTTTCTGGTAGGATATACTCCTCAGCTGTTAAGTTAGCCCCTATATCAATTCCCTCTGTTGAATGATTACCTGTGATGATTGCATTGCACTGCTCCTTGGGATTGGTTTGGGTGTTAGCTGTGAGCTTCCCTTTATTATGCTCTACTATGTCCTTTGCTAACTGACCAACTTGAGTCTCTACATTTCTGAGGGTTGCATCAGTATTCTTCTTATAGGTTTCGAGAGACTGTATGAGAGTATCCATTTTCTCCTCCAGTTTTGATAGTCTGTCATGTACTGGAGGGTAGCCTTGCTGCTGTTGCTGAAAAGGTGCTTGCCTATTAGAAATCCCTGCATCTTGTCTCCAACCAGAATGGTTGTTCTGATTATTTCTCCAACCTTGTGAATAGTTGTTTGAAAACTAATTGTTGTTGGAGAAGTTGCCTTGTCTCCCTTGATTACCCATATAATTAACTTGTTCTTCCTAAATGTCTTGATAAGAGCAATGACCATTAGGATGGTCACCGCCACAAAAGTCACAAGTCAGTTGTGGGGACTGGCCATGATGAGACTGTACTGCTTGCAACTCTTGAGGGAGCTTAGACATTTGCTTGGTGAGTGCTTCTAACTGTTGAGATAAAAGCTTACTCTGAGCTAAGAGCGCATAATTGGTGTTCAACTCCAACACTCCTTTCTTCTACACCTGTTGTCTTCCATGCTGAGCTTGCTGATCAGTTGATGCAAAGGCATCAATGATTCTGGTAGCTTGTTCTGCATCCACTGACATGATTGTTCCTCCTGCTGCAGTATCTATGATCATCTTGGTGTCAGGTCTAAGTCCATTGCAGAAGATATTTAGTTGTGCAATATCTTCTAGACCGTGGTTGGGACACCTTCTCAGTAAAGATTTGAATCTCTCCTAGGCTTCACAAAGTGGTTCATCTGATCCTTGCTTGAATGTGGAGATATCTGACTTGGCTTTGATATAGCGAGATGGTGGGAAGAATTTGTTTAAGAATTTTTCTTCCACAATGCTCCAGTTAGTCAGACTTTGACTGGGATGTGACTTCAGCCATTCCTAAGCTTTGCCTATCAAAGAGAAAGGGAATAAACATAAGTATACAGATTCAATATCACCTTCCTCAAAATCCATTGTACCAATCAATTCATAAAAGTAGAAAGATGAGTGTGTGGATCTTCATGATCCAATCCTTCAAATTGATGACAACTGATGAGACTTAGGAATGATGGCTTCGTCTCCAAGGACTTTGCAGTAGTAGGTAGGTCTATACTTGAAAAATAGCGTGGTCCTTATTGTATGACATAATCTCCCAATGTTCTTCTCTCTGCCATATTGTCAATTTTTATTTCACTAGGGATAGTTGAATAGAGAATGGTGAAATTATCTCCTTGAGCTTGTCCTTTCCTTCTTCTCCTATTTTTGCTCATGTTCCTTCTAGATGTCCTTCCTATCTCAAGATCAAATTTTAATTGATTTTGAGACACCTGACCTCGCAAAAGCATAAATCAAAAGACTAGAACAAGGATTAGCTTGAAAGAGATGAGTAAAAAAAAACTAAAAGGAAAATAAAAATAAAATATTCACAGCTCAATAAGAAGATCCAATAATTTAAATTTCAACACCATTCCCCGGCAACGACACCAAAAATACTTATTGTGATCTTGGCAAGCGTACCAACATCGCAGCAGTATAATAATAAGAGAAAGGGTTGTCGTACCCACGAGGGACGGTATAAAATAAATTCTTGTTGCTCACACTTATTGAGAAGAAGAAAATTTAAATGGTTGTTTGTGAATATTAAAAAGTAAAATTTGAAACAAAGAATTAAAGATGTTGAGCAATATAGAGAAACTAGGATTGAACTTCGTCTATCGCACCCCTTTTGTATTTTGGAAATCAATGATATTTAAGAATATATAATTATAAATATTGAAGCATAAATAAATATTATTTCATAAAAGGTTCCCACAAATATGAAATACTCAGAACAATTTACCCAGGTTCCTACTGCCATAAATTGCCCCGCTTGAAGATCAGTTGTTAAAGCTATCAATTCATGCTGGTTCCCATAGTCACAAATTGAGTGTTTTCACCAATCAGATTTCAAAAACCCTATTCCTAGCGTATTTAAGAAATCGCATCATAACTCCAGTACAAAAATGGAAGCTAAGCATTAAGAATAGAATAAAAACACCAATATTATAAAAATAGGGATTCTTAAATAACAAATACAAACAAAAATACAATCAGAGATTGAATCGACTATGTTCAATCCTAAAGAGGGTTTTAGCTACTCATGGTAGCCATTACACTCCAGAGAAACTGTCACACTTTTCTCTTAACTCCGTAGCTGCTCAACGGCTCCGTATTCTCTGAATGAGTTCTCAATCCCTAAAAGTCTCCTTATAAATTGTTCTTATGGGATTTTGAGACTCTGATTGCAGCCCATTAAAAATTAGGTTACGTTTCCTGCGCTCTACCTGCGCTCAGTGCAAGTGAAGCGTAGGAAACAGTAAGGAATTAGCATTCCTGCGCTCAGCGCAGAGCGCAGGTGGAGCGTAGGAAACAACAACTTTCTTTCCTGAATTTTCCTCATTTGAAGCTTTTTTTTTGCTGTTTATGTCCTTGCTCCTTACTCCCTTTATGCTTCTTCTGGACTTTGCTTTTTATCTGTAAAAATCAACAGTTTCTTTATCAAAATAGCATCAAATTCAAATTTGATTCAAATAAACACAATAGCTGCAATTTAAGCTAAAAAGGGTTGAATTGGGTTATAAATTCAGCAATTTATCCTCAATAAGTGTTATAATTATATAGTAATTTTACGTAATTCTAACACTTATCAATAAACTACAAATCTCCTAACCCAACGGTTTCTTAGGGGTTTGAAATAATATTCTCCACGAGTACAAATATTCTAACCTAATACAACATAATGTAGCTCAAATACATTTAAATCTCTCGAGAAAATAAACTAAAAAGCTAGAAGGGGGAGAATCCACTATAGGAACTTCTAATCCTCCATCCAAGCATCCATCCAGACAATCCTGAACATCTAAAATGAGCCCCACAACGCGGGGTGAGACTAACGTCCCAACGAGTATAACCATGCAATCATACAGTGTGGGAAGGCAATCATATGAAATGCAACATATCAATCAACAAATCATACATAATAGTTCTTTCACAACTTATCATGTCATACATAAACTATCTTGGTCGCATATAATCAAATTTAACCATATAAATGCAAATTCAAATAAACATGATATGCATGACCTGCATTACCCAGCAAACGGGGTCTTTTCATTATACTGGGGCTAGACCTAAGCTCAGACTACAAGGAATGTCTTCCTTGGGGACGTATCCCACCAATTAACTGGGGCTGAAACCCGTGTTTTAACTGGGGACCGAAGTCCAATTAACTGGGGACCGAAGTCCAATCTTGATTAATTAAGGTGAACTAGGGCCGAAGCCAAATTCATTTTTAACTGGGAGCCAAAGCTCAAATTCATTTTCCAATTAGTTGGGGCCAGAGGCCATAATGTAATGCACACACATAACATGTAGTACACGAATCATGCTAGATCTAATCATTTTCTCAAATATCATGAATGCCATCACATGAATCTCATAGCCCAATCCCCACAATCAATCATAACATGTTCTTTAAGCATAAATCATAATCTATAAGATAGTAATAACAGGGAATGGGTGAAACCCTAAGCATACCATACCCTAACTCATACCTTCAACCATAACAATTATCCAAACCAAACATAGAACATTAATAACCTCACAAGCACATACAAGACCAGGGAAAAGGGAAAGGGAGGATTTGGGTTCATTCAAGGGATTTAAGCAAGAATTAGAGTGGGTGTGTGAGCTATACTCACCTCAAGAGAGCTCAAAGGGAAGAAGAGGAAGGTTGGGGAAGACTAGGGTTGGAGATCCTTGGCGTCTCCTCCATCCTCTTGGCTCCAAGAGCTCCTTCTCTCACTAGAAATCTATCTCTCTCTCTAAAAAAGTAAAAGGAACGAGGAAGAATGAAGAATCTCGTGCCCTAATCTACATTTATAAGCTTGTAAGTATATTCTTTCTCAAGCGAGGGGTTCTCGCTTGGGTGAGAGGAATGGGATTTCTCAACTTTCGCATTCTCGCTCAAGCGAGACCATTCTCGCCCAGACGAAATCTTTCCAGAGAGCACTCCAAACTCTCCCCTGATTCTCACTTGAGTGAGACCATTGTCGCTCAAGCGAAAGCTGCAAAAACTAAAATCTAAATTTTGTCGCTAAACTCGCTCAAGCGAGTCCATTCTCGCTTGAGCGAGGATCCTAATACTTAAATTCTTAATTTTAACTCCTCTTTGATTCTAACTCAATCCTCTCCCATCCATTCTTAGTTCCCCTCCCTAAAACCTTCTCCTAACTTAGTTCTTCTCATCCAAAACTCTCCTCACTTTAGTTTCGCCGCATCAATTCCTTTGTTCCTAAAATCTATTCATTACTATTTTTAGCGTACCTACTAGTTAAGATATGGAATGACACACTTCTCCCTAACCCTTCTTGATAACATATCTTTCCAACTTAGTCCTTCCAAATTTAACCTCCTACTCTCATTATCATACTTGGTAATTCTCTCAAAACCTCTTAAAACTCGAGACTCTTAGTTCATTTACCTAATTCCTGTCTAAATTCATATTCTAACCCCCAAGTTTTCATGCCACTTCCCACCTTTCGTTTCTTGGCCGGATCCACATCCTAAAGCTTCCACTACGGATCCTAGGCCCTAACTTTGGGATGTTACTTCTCCTCCTCCGTCGCGGCCATCACCGCAAAACGTCCCTCCACATCTCCATCACTGCCCATCAAGCTCTCTTTCTCCTTCAACCTCTCCCTCTCACTAAACCCTTCAATCATACTGATTATTTTTGTGAAACAACAACTATTTTTTGTAAAGAGGCGGTGGACGACGACCAACCACCGTGGGTAAACGTTGCCGGCAGTGAATCTCCGTTGTGGGCATCGAACGGGTATTTTATTCACTCCTATGTGTGATGTAACTGTTGTAATTTGTCTTTGTATTATATGAATTTTTTGTTAGTGGAGAGTTGAGCTCAATAGGTGAGACCCTATGAAGGGTGCTGGTTGTGTGCTGGTAATATACATTTGTGCATGTGTTTGTATTGTATGAATTGTTTGTTAGTAGAGAGCTGAGCTCAATAGGTGAGACCCTATGTAGGGTGCTGGTTGTGTGCATGATAATATGGAATTGTACACCGGGAAACCACGTATTTTTGTTCGATTATTTTCAGAACTCATGTTTGTTGTCAAACACTACATTGAGGAATGAGCCTCAAACTGGAATTCAATGCGGGAATTTCACATTGCCAATGTTGAACAAGTCAGGACGCCCTGTAGGAATGTCAAGCGAGCACTGGTTAAATGACGATGAATGAAAATCAGCTCATGTACATATACTGATCAATTGCAATGAAGTTAAACCATACCTTGAGTAAGTGACCATGTTTTTATTATCTTTAGGTTTAATTTTATGGTTTACAAATGAATAATTTAACTATTTGTTCCATTTCAGCTTATTCTTACAATTTCACTCGATCGATGATCGAGATTCTTCTCCTCGAATACATTTAGATTTTCCAACACGGTTTAGGAACTATGTAAGTTTGATCATCCACTTTTTTCTATTTGTTACTGAGTAAACTTAATTCAATTAATATTAAATGGTTCTTATCATTAGGTTCATGATGAGGAAAATAGAGTGACAAACAATGAACTTAAATCATTAGCTTGGGAACCGAACTCTAAAGCAAAGTCATGGAACACATACCTTATAAATGGCTATAGATTTCAGACAAAGGATTGGTGTGTGAGGGTAAAAAGACCACAAATTGTGGAGTGCATGTAAAAGGACTTACCGATGGCGGTGAAGATGACTTTTACCATATCATCCACCATATCTATGAATTAGAGTATCTTGATTTGTCTAACTTGATTTTTAATTTCTATTGTGAATGGTTTGATCCAACCATAAACAATGGCATATGAGTTCGCACAATACAATTTCGTAGAAATAAGGAAGAGTAGAAGGTATAATCGGTATGATCCATTTATTCTTACACAAAAATCAAGACGGGTCTATTATACCCCTTATCCAGAATTATGTAAGGACTTGCGAGGTTGGATTGTGGCAATCACAACAAAACCAAGGGGTCATGTTGAGGTTGATGGGGTTGAGGAAGAAGTTCCTTATCAGGCTGATGACACTTCAACTATTTTACCAGTTGTAGACATTGAGCAGTAGTCAGGCTTAGCTGAGAATCGATATAAACCAATTATTCAACCTGAGACTATAGTTGAAGATGATGAATCTGAGGATGATGATGAAGATCAAGAAGATGAAAATGATGATGAAGATGAGTGGGATGACAATGAAGATGAAAATGATGATGAAGATCAAGAAGATGAAAATGATGTATAATTAGATTAATATTAATATTGTGTACTTTTCTGTGAAGTTAATATTAATATTGATGTACTTTTCCGCGAAGTTAATATTAATGTGTACTTGGATTAACACTAATGTGTACAATATTATTTAATTTTTACCATGATTTTTAATTATATTTTATAATCGTAATTAACTAAATAATCAATTTTTTTTTAAAAAATATTATGATTAGAGACGGCCTGGCCGTCGCTAAAAACCGACGCTAAATGGTATAAGTTTAGCGACGGGCAGACCGTCTCTACATTATGCCCGTCGCTAACTTGCGACGGCTGTGGCCGTCGATACGTTGTGACGGCCGTCACGTCGTTGCGTCGCTAACTAGAGACGACTGACAAATAGTCGTCGCTATTGCATTAACGACGGGGCTTGTAGCAACGGCCTACTAGACGTCGCTCCGTCGTCGCTATACATGCTCTAGTGACGATTTTTGTGTTGTTAGCAACAACTTATGTCGCTAATCAATGATTTTGTTACAGTGGATTCGATTAACATTACTTCGAGGATGAGGAGAGATTGAAGATTTAGGTGAATGAATCACGATTTTGGATTAGGGTTCGAAAAAAGGGATTCGATTAACGGGAGAGATAGATTACAGATTTAGGTGAATCAATCACGATTTGGGATTAGGGTTCTTCTCACAATTTAGGAATTTAGATGTAACGGGAGTACGAAAACGAGAGGATGGAAATGAGACTTAGAGAACATTTCGTACTAGTTCAGCCAATAAACTGTTAAAAGAAATCGAGTTCCTGAACTGGGGTTTAAAAAATGGAACTAGTTATCAAACTTTTAGGATGGTTCGACTAGCTTTTTTGGTTCAGTTTGGTACAATTATACAGTACGGTATAGTTCACGTGTATTTTTTGAACAACCCTAATTTTCAGTCCATTCTAATGGATCAAATATATTTTCAAACTTGAGAACCTTGATGATTTGATGACATGATGTATTTTGTGGTTATTTGGTAATTTATAAAAATACCAATTTGTCCTAAAGTTAACAAAGGGGATAGAGGAGTTAGAATTCTTTCCAACAAAATAATAAAAAGATTGAAAAGAATAATACATAGTAACTAATTACAAAGGTGATAAAGAGTTAATATTAAAATATTTATAAAGTATTTAGGGGTAAATTGATGGTTAATAAAATATTTAATATGAAATTTATATAATTAATATAAAGATTAAAAATAAAAAATAAAATGATGAATGTATATAGACCAGTTACCTTACATCCTTCAAAATGGATAAAATCTCTTTGCAATATGCCTGTTCATTTTAATAATGCGATAGCTTTATTTTATACTAGAACTAGAATATATGCGTTGATTTTATGTCAAAGAAAGACTCTCATGAAGATGAAATGCTGAAGGATTTGGACCAGCCCCCTGGCTGGTTGTGGGAGTAAATAGGATGCTCTTTGCAGATTCGACGGATGTGGCTTTCTTAAGGCCTTAATTTTTTTGCTGTACGATTTTCTTTCTTTTCTCTGATGTACTAAAAAGAAATACTGGAATATACCAGAACATTTATATGATATAGATTACATATAGCCACTTATCTAAAAACTCAGTATGTGATTCATCAGTATCTGCTACCTGATAGAGAGGTTATTTTCATTTGTCAATTCAAGCATCACATTTGAGCTTTATTGTTATTATTAACTTTACATATCCAAATGGACAATGGTATATCCCGTACGTGCATCCTTTTTTAATATATATTTTATTTTAAAATTGAAACTATATATTAAGTTGTTATATTTTCTGGAAAACGCAGTTTAGTCAGAATTAATGCTGCAAGGACATTTTCTTTTCTTCCTTTTTTTTCCCTTTATTTTCTGTAACGTGTCACAAAAAGTAAAATTGAGCTGGCGGAAACTACGAAAAAATTGAGAGATTAAGAAAAGAAAGACAGAAAGAATAAATAAAAAAAAGAACTGTTTATGAAGAAAGATTTGATGAGTTTCTAACAAGAAGCAGAATATAAGGATGGATAAAGCATAGACGTGACGGGGATGATTCCAAGCGAATTTTCATAACAAAAGATGAACTAGGCCGAAGAGATTCTTCATATTAAAGAAATTATAATAAAATAAAAATAGGAGAAATTATAAAAAGATGTATAAATATTTCAAAAGAGTCTCATATTATGTAATTGTTTATTGAATAATAATATTATAAGGTGGAACATATTTTTTGGATATAATAATAATGAGATTTCAACCTAATCTCATACAAATCATATACCCAAAATTCTCAACATTAATCCAATAAAGCGGTACAATTTTAACATAATTAAAATTAAAATTTTGAAATAAACATAAAACTTTATAAAATACACTCAAGCTAGTCGAACCAAATTATAAATAATCGACTAGTGATTTTTGAGGTAGATATGATGTGCACTTGCTAGCTAGTACTCACCATTTTTTAATTTCTTGAGTACCATCATACCCGAGAGATTAAATTTATTTGTTTATTAATTATTTTTAACTGGATCGGTCCTTATTATTTAATTTAGCATCTCCTTCCACCGCAACCACGTTCTCTTCGGCAATTGAAATAAACTGCTGCAACAGGTGCCAGATTGTTATTTTCAGCAAAGCCTCTGGTGTTAAAATTATGACGCCATTCTGGAGCGAAGACAGTGTCTCTTCCCAATTGCTTGAACAATACCATCACAAGTCGATGGATCCCTGCTGATGGTTGGGGGCTCTCATAAAACACAACCTCTCTCCCTGCATAAATCCAATGTCACCTCACCAAAATTTAAAATATTTTATGAAAAATAATGATTTGTTCAACCGGTGAATAAATTATAATTAAGTAATTATTATGTATATTTTAAATAAGATTAAATATTTGATCCAGCATTCAAGTAGTTGATATATAATTTTTCAAAAAATTGTATTTATCTTAAGCTTATTTGGTAAATAAGAAAATAATATGAAATTAATGTGAATTCCTATGAACATGAAGGAAGTAAGAGAAAATACAATATTTACTCTTTAATTTTATACGGATGTTTAAAATTAATTTTAGATAAAATCAAATTTAACTATTTTGGTATAATTATATAGTCAAGTACATACAGGTGTGAAGTCTAATAATACGAAACACAATCTGGTTATATATATATAGGTTCATTTACATGTTCTATATATTATCTGTTTTTTATACAAAATTTTAAAAATAAAAAATGAAATATAAAAATATATAGGTTAATATTTTTTATAATTAAAACTATAAAATAGGAAATGAAAATAGAAAATATTTTCTTAAAGAATAAACAGTTTCTAAAATTTTTAAATTTGCATTTTATTTTTTATTATTATACTTTGTAAAAATTATCTTTGGTATTATCTTGATAAGAAATATTTCAATCTTCGAGTAACGATATATAACTCATTTCTTACCTTTCTTTACTTCATTTTATCTTTTATATATATATAGATGTATCTACCTTGTGAAGATGTACACTTATCATTTTTCTTTCAACCCCATTTCACCTGCTTGTGGCTCATTTACATTATTAAAAAAAGAAACAAGTAGTGCACGAAATTATACTGTAGAACTAAAATAGTTTTTATTAACACATGACACAGGTGCTTTATCTCTCAAGTCCCACACATGTACCCCGCCCCAAAGTGAAAGAAAACCTAATAAAATATATGTTTTAGTCCATAACCACGTTTATCCTTATATTAATTAACTTGTTTTCCTATAATAAGTTTTTTATAATATATAAAAGGAAAAAGAGTATATAATCACCATAAACTTTCACCTTTTTGTAAATAGGCCACATGAACTTTCATCTTGTCCTAATTAACCCTTAAACTTTTATTATTGTTGCAATATGTCATTTCATTAACATAATATTAAATAATTAACGAAACCAAACATAATTATTCGAGATTTTGTAATTAAAATATTAAAATAATATAAAATAAATTTTTAAAAAATTAAAAATAAAAAAAAACCCTAAATTAAAAGAATACATTATCATGTTTTGCATTTAGAATTTTAAATGTATTTGAAAATTTGACAGAATTCAAAAATAAAAAATTGAAAATTTTACTCTTTTACATGTTTTTAATATTTGAAATACAAAATATTAAAAAATTGATATTTATTATGTTAATTATTTAACTTCATATTAATGAAATGTGACCTATTGTAATAATGATAAGAGTTTAAGGATTAATTATGACAAATTAAAAATTAATGGTACCTATTTGCAAAAGACAAAAAATTCGGGGTGATTTTATACTCTTTCCCTATATAAAATATACAGTCCCTAATATAACAAATTTACTTCAGTTTAATAAGCTCTTTATCCTCCAAGTTCGCCTGAAATTCATTCTCATTATGAGTACTAATTAAATTGATATTCTTAGCTAGGTTTTGATCAAAATGAACTATATAAATTATAGACTAAATTGAATAAGAGAGATTATAATAATTAAGGCTTTCCTCTTTTATTTTCCTTGATATACGCACTAACCCTTCTTGATGTGTGCAGCTAGCAGATGAAAATCAAATGGCAAACTACAACAATATCACTTGGAGAACAACTTATACACTTGCACGGAAATGGAGTATATATATAATTGCACATACCAAAGCTTGCACTTGTTGTGGCTGGAATATCCGTCACCATCCTGACTCCAATTTAGAGAGAGAAACGAATATTAATAAATAGGTCACAAAATATTTTATATCAAATTAAATCTGAACACAAGCATATAAGTTTAGATTTAGACAGTTCCTCCCTATTAATTTTAATTTAATTTCTATCAAAGAAATTAAGAGAGAAAATTAAGCAGAAGAAAGACAATTCACCAGTGCAGGTATTCCCTCAAGACAGGGTTGCTAGGGCTAGGTGCATCTGCGTCCACCATAACCTGTGACACAATACCATAACAAATTAACAATTAGATATATATAAATAACATGCAATTTCTAATTATAAGATTTTGTTCTAATTAACAAGCTAATGATGATAATCACACACTTCTACTTAATTAATAATTACCAGTGTGTAGAAGGTTCTGAGGTCTTCACCACCAACACTAACTCTAGGGCGGTTAACTACCTGAGAAGGCTTGAGTTCACATCCATTGCTAATCTCTCTGTTATTGATGACAACCGTCAGAGGAATTGAGGTTGTGAAAGGGTTGAGAACATCCCCTATCACACCACCAACAACAAGAGGGTCCCCATTATCTCGTGCCATAGCTAGACTAGATAGTTCAACTGTACCTAGTTTTGGTGTTGCTGTGTTCTGATCTGCTGCTTATGTATGCATCTCTATATATATTTGCTTGTTTAGCATCTGCTTTTGCTTTTGTCCCATCAAGAGATTCTTCAGTTTTGGGCTTTGGGTTCTTAACTTGACATGATGTTTTGTTTTCTACGATAAACTCAACCGTCTAATTTGTATGTCCCCTTTTCTTTTTTTTTAACGAATGAATGAAAAAGTTTTTGGGCAGGGACGGAACCGGTTGTGGGGAAAAGGGGCTGTGGGGGAAAAGGGGCAGTCGCCCCCCTCTCCCTCCTTTAACTGCACCAAAAGTCATACACAATATATGTATCAGCCCCCTACGCAATATATGCCACATAGTGCAATACCATTAACTGCATCAGCTCCCTTGCATTTTTTCTGGTTCCGTCCCTGTTTTTGGGGGCAAAGCCTATTGAAGACAAATAAATCATCTAAGTGCAACTAAACTTTTCATTTTATTTTGTATATTTATAAACAAATTAAATAGATGTTTGGATTTACTTTACTAGTAATTATTATCATACATTCAATTTTTTTATCACGATCCATTGGTTACACAGTGATTAAATTAGTAATGATTTAATATGTGTATTTTTAAGTAATAAAATTATAAGAAATCAAAACATATAAGATTATAAATTTATATAAATAACCTTAATATAGGTGTTATAAAATAAAAAATTAATAATGATTGACTAATAGATACTTATGTGTAATCGATAAAGTTTATCTTTATTTATCTAAAAAACGTTTTAGATTAAATAAAAATTTTAAAAATTAAAAATAATTGAAATTTTTTAAAATGACCGGTTTAAACCGATTTTCTAACACTATTTTTTAGTTGTTTTCATTAGTCTTTTACTTATTCGACTAGTTTCTTATTGGTTCTCACTAGTTATAAAATCAGCCAATTTTTTGGATTAAATTAGTTAGACCACAAACTGATTTCCAATCAGACTAGTTGAACTGGCGACCAGTACCGTGAATGCACGCACCAATGGAGATTTGCTACGTGTCTTAACAATTGACACTTCAAAAGCGGACGTGTGAGTTGCATTAAAAGGTCGTTGACCATATTAATTGCAGTGAAACCCCTCGTTTCTTGTCAATTTAAATCCGAACCATGACAAATTTTTTAATGAAAAATAATTTTAAAAAGACAAAGTTAATATTTTGAGTGAAACATTGTTCTTCCGCTAGTTTTTTTTAAGTCATATCACTATTTTTCTCCATCTTCTTTAACTTTTTTAACTTTTCGTTTCGTTCTCTTTTTTCTATCCTTTTCTAATTTTTTTAATTTTATTTTTTATTACACTTATTTTTTTTTAAAAAAAAAACATTTTCTCTTATAAAAATACATATTAAGAAATATAATAAATGTGTTAATTAATATTAAATTTAAAACATTTTTTAATATCTCATTTATTTTTTTATTTTTTATTTGTGTTTTCACTTATTATTTCTCTTATCTATTCTATTTATTTATTTACTCTACATTTTAAAATTGCACTTCTCGTACACATGTTACGTTTTCTCACTTGAGTTTTCTTATTATTATTTTAATAAAGTGGTTTTTTTTATGAATCACGGGTATTCTCCATGGAAGGTCTTTTTGCTCCTATCTTTTTCTTTTGGTTCAATTTTTTTTTCTTTCTCTCCATCTTCTTTATTTTTTTAAACTTTTCTATTCATTCTCTTGTCTTTCTATCTTTCTCTAATTTTTCTAATTTTAATTTTTATTACACTAATTTTTTTCAAAAAAAAAAAATTTCTCTCATAAAAATACAGATTAAGAAACATAATAAATGTGTTAATTAATATTAAATTTAAAGTATTTTTTAATATCTCATTTATCTTTTTAATTTTTATCAGTGTTTTCACTTATTATTTATCTTATCTATTCTATTTATCTATTTACTCTATATCTTAAAATTGCTCTTCCAGTACACGTGTTACATTTTCTCACTTGAGTTTTTTATTCTTATTTTAATAAAGTGATTTTTTTATTAATCACGAGTATCCTCCATGGAAGATCATTTTGCTCCTATCGTTTTCCCTTTTTTCAATCACATTTTGATTTTCTTTTTTTATTATTATATTAAAATAATTTTTCTTATCATCCATTCATGATTATCTGTGATATACATAAAAGCACATTAAAAAATATAATAAATGTATTGATTTTTATTAAATTTAATGTGATTATTCAATGTATCATTTATCTCTCTATTTTATTCATTAATTTTTTCACTTATTATTTTTTTTATCTATTATCTATTTACTCTATATTAAAATTGTTCACCCACTACGCGTGTCTTGTAGGCAGACAGTTCTGCTCCAACCATTTTCTTTTTCTCTTTTTTATCATATTCATTTTCTTTCTCTGTTATTATTATTATGTTACAACACTTTTTCTCATCATTCATTCCTATAAATCTGTTTCATTACAAAAGATATTTCTTTTTATTAAGTGCGAGTATCCTCCACGGGGACAATTCTGCTCTTACCGTTTTCTTTTTTCCTTCTTTTTTTATCACACTTTAATTTTCTTTTTCTATTATTATATTAAAATACCTTCTCTCACTATTTGTTCCTGTCAATTTTGGTGAGTCTCAAAATATTATTAAGTGATTAATAATGTTTAAGTCTCACAATCATAAGTTTTAATGAATAACAAATTTGGTTAAAGTATTCTGAGAAAATAGTACAAATTCTCTTAAGGGTATTTCATATGTTTCAGCAACTTTCTGAAGGAACAACCCTCTGACGTGGTGCATCCTTCTAAAGGAGAAGAACCTGCTGAAGTTAATCAACTCTCTGAAAAGTTGTACTGTCTGAATTAAGAAGACCTGCTGAAGACTTTCTACGTGGCGTTTGACAAAAGTCAGAAGGCTTTCTGCTCAAGACTTTAATACATCCTCACGTCTTCTGCAAGTTTGTTTCATCTAAGAAAGTTTACAAAGACCCTTTTAAGATTTCAAATCTGTTGAGTCTCAAAAATAATTTGAGTAATTAAAAATACTCTGAGTCTCTTTCCCTTAAAAAGTTTTAATGAACAACAAATATAAAATACAGATGAATTTATATGGCAATATTCTTTCACAAAGATACTGTTATGTTTCAGATCTTAAAGAATGAGAAACATCATCTGAAACTTCAGATCGTCTGAAGACACAACAACTTCTGAAGAGTGTTTATCTTCTGAAAGTGTGAAGTTCATCTGAAAGCTAAAGACATCAGGACTTTTGACCCTTGAAGACGTTGCTGAGTACGAGGAACGTTCATCTCAATGATCTAACCTATTTCAACATAAGAGTCAGAGCTGCTTTCTCTCCTCGTTCAAATGTTTAGCATTTTTTAAGGAAAGTCTGCAACGCTGCTGCTCCTGCCAAAAAGCTTTGTGTGCGCAGACCTGCTGCACCTTGTCTGCTCAGAGTTCCTTGGTCAGAGCTTGTGTCAAACGTCTCCTTGAGCATTTAATGCTATTTGGCAAAGGGCATTAACTCCTCAAGACTATAAATATGTCTCATGAAGATTTGAAAAAGAGAAGAGAAGCATTCCTATCAAAGAAAGAACACGCTGCAAAAATATACTATAATATTCTTGTACTCTTGCTCAAATTCTTATCCTGAGTGAATCTTAGTTTTCTGTACATTTAAAGTTCAAAGCTATCATCTGAAGGATAGTGAACTATTTGTTTCTCTGTTCAAACTTTAAACAGTTTGGGTGTTTAAGCCTAGAAAGGCTTTCTGTTTAAAAGAATACTTGGGTTACACTTGGTTAAGTGTCTGAGAGCCTGAAGAGGCTTGGTGGAAGAAATAATACTTGGTATAGAGCCTGAAGAGGCTTGAAAGAAAAGAATACTTGTAATCTTGCAAGATTAGTGGAAATCCAGGTGCTGGTTTTTGCCCTGCGACTGGACGTAGCTCATGGTGGTTGAGTGAACCAGGATAAATTCTTGGCTAAGTTTTTCTCTATCCCTTAACTATTTCTTTTCAGTTTTAATCTAACTAAGGGGTTTGAAAAGTATCCAAGTGAAAACTTCTTCTCTGAATCAAACAAAGTTTTTAACCAATTTCTTAATCTCAACTTAATTCAGAAAGTAATTAAAACCTTCAGACTGATAACCATCATCTGAAGAGTTTCAGAAGCAAAATTTTCAAAATATTTTTGAAACAGAAAAAGTTTCCATTGAATTTAGAGGTTGATTTTTAACCAATTTCTTATATTTTCACGTGATGCATTTCTGATTGGTCAATTTCTTTTTTTGATACGTTCTTTTTCTTTTTTATACTTTCTTTTTCTTTTCTTTTCTTTTTGATGTACGCAAGCAATAAAAATAAGAATTGTAAAGGAAAGATAACAAGAATATAACCAATAGCAAATGTATCCTAATGAGGCTTGAAAATTAAATCACATAAAATTCAAGAACACGTATAGGAGAACTATGAAATTGATCAAGACAGATGAAATAGAAGATATAAGAAAACAGATAAATGGACGTCACACTTTCATGAATTGAAAGATAAGTCCATGAAGATGTTCACACAAAGGTATATGAACCTTTGATAACCTTCAATCTTGACTAGCAAGAAAATTAGAGAAAATCACTCTCTCAAGTAAGAAAATCACTTTCTAAATTTGCAGCAATTTTGCATAAAACTTTCATTCTCCTTTGTGCATGCATGATGCATGTATTTATAGGGTTTTACAAGGTTAAGAAGGCCATGCAGCCAGCTACATTTCTCACGCCCTAAAGACCCCAAAATACCCCTAAAAAAAATTCCATGCAACCTTACACAATTAACTAGGAATTAAAACAATTAAGCAAAATAAACTCTACTAAACTAGGCTTATTTGGCCGCATCCTTGGACCAGATTCATGGGCACATGGAACCTCCATTTGTAACTTACAAACATGGCTTAATTTAGCTAATAAATCAGCCATGTGTGGCCGCCCAAAACAGCCATGAGTCTTCATGAGTTGGCTGCCAACTTCATTGCTATTCATGCTCCAATTCAATGGCTTGTTGGAACTCTTTGATGGCTCTTTAATCAGCAGAATTCTGCACATGTTTCACGCCTATTTTGCTGACTCATGAAGCTCCATGTAGCTCAAAACTTGGCCAGATTCATGCACTAGGACAACCCCCTTCCAACGGCTAGAAACATGAAGTTTAATGCTATTACATTCATGTTTTGTAACCGCCCAAGTAGGAAACATAACCACCCAAACCATTAAGCCTATTGTCTTGTAACTTCTCTAATATTATTGAAACAAATTAAAAATAGAATTTAGCAACATAAAGAAAGAAATGGCCGCCCCACATGCATCCTATGTGGCTGCCCATTATGCTTCATCAATGCTGGAAAGTGCTTTAAGTAACAGTTGCATTAAATGCAATTGATGCTTCATCAATAAAGCTATCTTCTTCATTAATAGAACTATCCTCTTCAACTTGGATGCAATTAATGAACTTAGGACTTCCATTAATGTTTTGCATGGGTTGAGCTTGGACTTCTTTAATGATGACTTGTAGTGCCTCCTTAGCCTTCCTAGCTTGTGCCCTTGTCATGGGCCCACCTAACTTGTTGACTTCTTGGTTGATGTCCACATCATGCCCCCCTTCTTGAACAGGATTTGTCCTCAAATCTGAAGGGTCCTCACCTGCATAAAAAAGAGTTAAGTCAGTAACATTGATGGTTGCACTAACATTATACTCACCAGGTAGGTCTATTTTATAGGCATTGTCATTGATTCTTTCAAGCACTTGGAAAGGTCCATCTCCCCTTGGTTGAAGCTTTGACTTTCTTTGTTGTGGAAACCTTTCCTTCCTCATGTGTATCCATACCCAATCTCCTGGTTGGAAAACCACCTTCTTCCTTCCTTTATTTGCTTGTTTGGCATAACCTTCATTCTTCTTCTCAATTTAGGCCTTAACCTTCTCATGCATTTTCTTGACAAAGTCAGCCTTAGCCTGCGCTTCCTTATGCTTAAACACATAAATATTGGGCAAAGGTAATATATCAAGAGGAGTTAGAGGGTTAAATCCATACACCACCTCAAAAGGTGAACAATTGGTAGTACTATGAACAGCCCTATTATAAGCAAACTCAACATGAGGCAAACAATCCTCCCAAGATTTAATGTTTTTGTTTAAAATTGTCCTAAGCAAGGTACTTAGTGTCCTATTGACTACTTCAGTTTGACCATCAGTTTGGGGATGGCAGGTAGTAGAAAATGGTAACTTAGTGCCGAGCTTGCTCCACAAAGTCCTCCAAAAATGGCCCAAGAATTTTGAGTCCCTATCACTCACAATGCTCCTTGGCATTCCATGCAATCTTACTATCTCCTTGAAAAATAGATCTGCTACATGGCATGCATCATCCACCTTCTTGCAAGGTATAAAGTGAGCCATATTTGAGAACCTGTCAACCACAACAAAAACAGAATCTTTTCCATTCTTTGTTCTTGGAAGTCCCAAAACAAAGTCCATAGAAATATCAGTCCAAGGAAAATCAGGAACAGGTCACATATCCTATGAACATCACGTTTCATATTTGGCCAATAAAAATTTTTTTGCAAAATTTCTAAAGTCTTTTGCACTCCAAAATGCCCCATTAATCCCCCCTCATGTGATTCCCTCACAAGCATTTCCCTTATTGAACTTTTAGGCACACACAATTTATTTCCTTTAAACAAAAATTCATTATGCCTAAAAAATCCATTTTCTGATTTTTTTTGTATATGCCACATACAATTCAGCAAAATCCATGTCATCACAATACATGCTTTTCAAAGATTCAAGTCCATACAATTTAGCTTCAAGCATAGCAAGCAAGACATGTCTCCTAGAAAGAGGATCAACAACTATATTTCCTTTTCCCTTTTTATGCTTTATGACGTATGGAAATTGTTCCAAAAATTCAACCCATTTAGCATGCCTTTTATTTAATTTTCCTTGGCCTTTTAAATACTTCAAAGATTCATGATCACTATGAATTACAAATTCTTTAGGAAGTAAATAATGTTGCCAAGTTTTAAGAGCCCTTACCAAAGCATATAATTCCTTATCATAAGTAGAATAATTAAGTGCTGGTCCACTTAATTTTTCACTAAAATAAGCAATTGGATGCCCTTCTTGCAACAAAACAGCACCAATACCAACATTAGAAGCATCACATTCCAATTCAAAAGATTTTGCAAAATTTGGTAAGGCTAAAATAGGCGCATGTGTGAGCCTATCTTTGAGGGCAACAAATGCAGCCTCTTGTTTTTCCCCCCACTTATATGCCACATTCTTTTTAACGATTTCATTGAGAGGTGCAGCTAAGGTACTAAAGTCCTTAACAAATCTCCTATAAAAACTTGCTAAGCCATGAAAACTCCTCACCTCACTCACATTTTTAGGCGTTGGCCATTCTTGAATAGCCTTCACCTTTTCCTCATCCACTTGAACTCCCTTGGAGCTCACAACAAATCCCAAGAAAACAACATGGTTGGTACAGAAAACGCATTTTTCTATGTTTGCATACAAATTTTCTTTTCTAAGCACATCCAAAACAGATTTCAAATGATTAACATGCATATCCAAAGAAGTGCTATAGACAAGAATATCATCAAAGTATACAACCACAAAACTGATTTCTTAACCTCTTTTGAAACGTATTTTTTGAAAGCTTAGTATTCTTTGAACATAGCCTCTCCAGGCTAAAACAAAAAACTGTTTAAAGGATGAAGTTTAAACTCACAAACTACACAAATTCTGAGCCTAAACAGGGTAAGGTGTACAGATAACTGAGTTACACTCAAGATAAGAAAGATTGTATACAAATGAAGTGAAATGAATACAGAGAATAAAATGAGCAGCACTTCAACAAGATTTTCACGTAGTCTTCTCTCTTTTTATGAGTTGCATGACCCTTTATATATATAGAGCAGAGGACCTGTAGACCGGTTAGAAATCTTCAGAATCCCGTTGTCTAATAGCTTATATCCGTTGAGAGACAAAGTAGAGGTAGCTTGTAGCAGTAGACACAACAGAGGTAGGTAGCAGCAGCGCTGACTCTGCTTTTCTGAAAAAGTGTACTTTTTGCAGAAAGACTTTCCCTTTTGGTGAACATGATTTGAAACATGTACAAAAGCTTCTGACTTGACTTTTCAAAAGGAGAAATGGGCAGATAGAATAGCAAAAAGTTGTACGAGACTTAATCCTTCAAGGGTATCAAAGAAACAAGACTTTGTATAGAAATCTGATGCTTCGTTTCTTGATATCAGAAGGTTGAAATCTTTAGCAGGCACTAGATCCTTCAGTAAGTTCATCTCTTCAGAAGGTTGTATTACTTCAGAGGGTTGGACGTTTAGAGAGTTGCCTTTCTTCAGTAAGTTGTTTACTTTCAGTAAGATAGATCTTTTTAGAGGGTTGCTCTCAGAGGGTTACTGCACCACAGAAAATTGTACCTTTTAGTAGAATCTATCTTTTGATACAAATTTTTTATCATTAAAACTTCAGGTAATAGAGACTTAAAACATTATTAATTTCCTTAATAATATTTTGAGACTCAACATTCTTCCCCTTTTTAATGATGACAAATTTGTTTAAGAACTTATCAAATATCTGAAGGGAAAACAAGAGTATGAGTTTAGAATTTTCTCCCCCTGTATCAGATACTTGGACATAATGCTTTTCCTGACCTTGCTCATGCCTTGCTCCCCCTGAATCACTGAATTTTTCTAAACAACACACTTAACTTCAGATTTTGTTAGCTTCTTAATACTCCCCCTTTTGTCATCAATCAAAAGGGTAAACAGAGCATACTCAAGAAGTGAAAGTGCTATTAAAGGAATAGATTCAGGAAAACACTTGTGCAGATCAACACTTTCAGTAGAAACAATTCAGTAAATTTACTTTTTAGAAAGTGTGAGAATGTGCAAATTTTCTCTGATAAATTTGAATCTATCTTCAGCTAGAGATTTAGTGAATACATCAACCCATTGGTGCTCTGTGTCAATGAACTGTATATCAATAATCCCTTTCTGAATATAGTCTCTAATAAAATGATGTTTTATTTCAATATGTTTTGCTCTTGAATGTTGAATTGGATTTTTAGAAAGGTTGATTGCATTGGTGTTATCACAGAAGATAGGAATAGACTTAACAGAAATATTAAAGTCTTCTAGTTGATACTTTACCTAAAGCAACTGTGAACAACAGCATGCAGCAGCGATATATTCAACTTCAGCAATTGTGAAGGAGCAATTGTGCTTTTCCTTTTTCTTGCCCAGCTGATCATATTTTCTCCAATGAAGTGGCAGCCTCCACTTGTTGATTTTCTCTCAACTCTATCTCCAGCAAAATCAGTATCACAGAAACCTACTAACCTGCAATCCTTTCTCTTCTTATAGCATAGACCAAGATTAGTAGTACCTTTCAAATATCAGAAAATTCTCTTTACAGTCTTGTAATGAGTTATTCTTGGGTCTGATTGAAATCTTGCACACAAGCATACACTGAACATTATATCAGGCCTACTTGCTGTAAGATACAACAGGGATCCAATCATGCCTCTATACATGGTTGGGTCGACACATTCTTCTCCTTCATCTTTACGTAAGATTGCTGAAGGGTGTAGAGGAGTTGACGTAGGTTTGCAATCATTCATATTAAACTTTTTAAGCATTTCTTTTGCATATGTCTCCTGATGGATCCATATATAGTCAGAATCTTGATTAATTTGAAGTCCTAAGAAAAATTTGAGTTCACCCATTAAACTCATTTCAAATTCAGATTGCAAAAGCCTTGAAAACTCAGTGCATAGAGAGGAATCTGTTGATCCAAAGATAATGTCATCAACATATATTTGGACTAAAATCAGGTCTTTGTTAGACATTTTTCTGAGAAGAGTTGTGTCAACTTTTCCTCTTTTAAAACCATTTTTTTAGTAGAAAGTTGCTCAATCTGTCATACCAAGCTCTGGGAGCTTGTTTCAGACCATGCAAAGCCTTTTTCAGTTTAAAAACATGCTCAGGAAAAGTCAGATTTTCAAAACCAGGGGGTTGTTTAACAAATACCTCTTCCTCAATGAATCCATTTAGGAAGGCACTCTTTACATCCATTTGATATAGTTTGATGCCATTATTGGCTGCATAGGAAAGTAAAATCCTAATGGCTTCAAGCCTTGCTACAGGAGCAAAAGTTTTAGTGAAGTCAATACCTTCTTGTTGATTGTAGCCTTGTGCAACCGGTCTGGCCTTGTTTCTGACTACTTGACCATCTTCAGAGAGTTTGTTTCTAAACACCCATTGTAAGAAAAATAGGGAAACACTAGAAGGGGGGTTGAATAGTGTTTCAATGGAACCCTTTTGATTTTAGAAAATACTTTAAAAAGTTTCTGTTAAAACATCAGATGATGAAAGATTGTCTAAAGTTAGTTACTACCTTCTGAACCTTGGTTCAGACACAAAGACAGTTTTGATATATAGTTTTGTTTGATGTTAAGATTTTTGCTCTTGAAAACTTTTCAAAACCCCTTTGTTAGTTTAAAAACAGAATTGAAAGAGTTTGAGGGAAAGAAATCTCAGCCAAGAATTTATCCTGGTTCACTCACTACCATCTGTGAGCTACGTCCAGTCCTAGGGAAAACCACCACTGGATTTCCACTAATCTTGCAAGATTACAAGTATCCTTTTCTATCAAGCCTCTTCAGGCTCTACCACAAGTATTGTTTCTTCCACCAAGCCTCTTCAGGCTCTACCACAAGTATTGTTTCTTCCACCAAGCCTCTTCAGGCTCTCAGACACTTATCCAAGTGTAACCCAAGTATTCTTTCAGACAATAAGCCTGTCCAGGCTTGTAACCCAAATTATTTTAAGATAAAAACATATGAAGTTCAATCAACTATCTTCAGATGATAGATTGAACTTATCAGAAGTGTACAAGTAACTGAGATTTACTCAGAATAAGCAAATAAGCAAATGTACAGAAAATATCAGAGTACTTTTGCAGCGTTTTCGCAGAGTAAGATTTCTTTGATAACTTTTCTTCACACTTTGCTTCAATCTGCATGGGCATATTTATAGTCTTCGAGAAAAATGTTGCCCGTTGTCAAATAGCATTAAATGCTTCAGGAAACGTTGAGACACACTCTGTCCAACACGTTCTGAGCAGTCTTAGGTGCAGCAGGACTGTGCACACAATGCTTTTGAGCAGGTACAGCAGCTTTGCAGACTTTCCTTAAAAATGCTAAACATTTGAATGAGGAGAGAAAGCAGCTCTGATTCTTATGCTGAAAAGGGTTAGACCATTGGGATGAACATTCTTCTTACATAGTAACGTCTTCACGGGTCAAACCTTAAACTTGATACCTTCAGCCTTCAGATGCAAGGAGTGCATCAGATGATCTTCAAGTCTTCAGATGATAAACACTCTTTAGATGATCTTTTACACAGACAATGTGATCTGAAACAGTGCAACATCCTGTGAGAGCATAGTATCATATAAATGTCTTTTATATTTTATATTTGTTGTTCATTAAAACTTAAGAGAGTGAGACTCAAAATATTTTTAATTTCATATATTTAATCCTTTGAGACTCAACACCCATTTGGTTCCTATAATAGTTTTCCCATGGGGTTTAGGAACAAGAGTCCATACATCACTCCTAGCAAATTGATTAAGGTCTTCTTGAATGGCTAGGATCCACCCTTCATCATATAGAGCTTCCTCAATATTCTTTGCCTCAATTTCAAAAAGGAAGGCAAGATTATTGACTTCTCTAAGTCTTGATCTTGTTCTTACTCCTTCTGAAGTATCACCAATGATTTGCTCTTGAGGATGATGAGTTCTGTATCTTCACTCATGCCTTTGAGGGAAAACATGATCATTTTGAGACTCAGTATTAACTCTGTGAAGAGAATCAATTTCAGTAGGTTGGCTGGAAGTCTGTTCAGCAGGTACTTCAGAGGGTCCTTCAGCAAGAGCCTCATTTTTTACCTTTGTAGTCTTTGAAGTAGGGTTCAGCTCCATTCCTGCAAAATCCTCTTCTAGATCTGATAGTTCTTTATCAGTCTCTTTAGCATCATTAAACCTAACATGAATAGTTTCTTCAACAGATAAGGTTCTAGAGTTAAAAACTCTGTATGGCTTAGAGGTTTCTGAATAACTAATGAAGAATCCTTTGTCAGATTTAGCATCAAATTTTCCAAGATCATCTTTGGTGTTAAGTATAAAACACTCAGCCAAAAATGTGAAAATAAGAAATATTGGGTTTTCTTCCCTTCCATAATTCATATGGAGTCTTTTTGAGAATTGGTCTTTCAAAAATTCTGTTTTGGATATAGCAAGCTGTGTGAACAGCTTCTGCCCAGAATGACCTCGGAAGGTTGCTTGAAATGAGCATGGTTCTACCCATCTCCTGCAAGCTTCTGTTCTTTCTCTCAACAACCCCATTCTGTTGAGGTGTTCTAGCCATTGAGAAATTGTGAGAGATCTCATTCTCATCACAGAACATGCTGAAGTTTGAGTTTTCAAACTCACCTCCATGATCACTTTCGATAGCAAATATGCAAAATCCTTTCTCATTTTGTACCTTTTCACAAAATTTTGTGAAATTTTCAAAAGTCTCATGCTTGCTTCGAGAAATATTACCCATGAAAATGTAGAATAGTCATCAATAATGACTAAACCATACTTTTTACCAGCAAGACTTTCTGTTCTTATAGGACCAAACAGATCTATGTGAAGTAGTTCCAAAGGTCTTGAGGTAGAAACAACATTTATACTCTTAAAAGAGCTTCTTGTTTGTTTACCTTTAAGATAATTTTCACACAAAATATCATATTTGAAGGAAAGCTTGGGCAATCCTCTTACAAGATTGTGCTTTGTAAGCTTTGAGATTAACCTCAAGCTGGCTTGCCCAAGTTTCTGATGCCAAATTTGTTTTTAATCTTTTACAGATATAAGACAGGTCACATTTTGACATGCAAGGTCCTCAAGATCAATCTTATACACATTGTTGTGTCTGTTGGAAATAAAAATAGTTTGATCAGAGGAGTCTCTGACTATACATCCATCATTTGTAAAGGAAACAACAAAACCACTATCACACAATTGGCTTATGCTCAGCAGGTTATGTTGAAGACCTTCAATAAGGAGAACATTATGAATCACAGAGAGGGGGGAAAGATAAAAGAATAGATAGCTCCCCCTCAGATGGTGATCTCTTAAACGTATTTACTCCCCCTGAGTCCTGTGATCACTTTAGATTCAGATTTTGTTAGTTTTAATACTCCCCCTTTTGTCATCAATCAAAAGGGAAATCCAGAGCATAACAACAACAACAATCATAGCAAAATCATGAAATATGAAAGAAAACAACAAACATAAACACAACATGATGTGAGACACTGATAGTATTAATCAAAATGTTCAAAAAATTTATCACTTAGCAGAGATAAATATGAAACATGGCTACACATCACTGACTACCCATCCTTCCTCAGCAAAGCTTCTTTCATGAAGGAAATCAGCTCATCTTTGGCCTTGCCAATCTGAGAGATGAGAGCAGTCTTCATGTCCTCTTGGCCACTTCTAATCTGCTGTTGCTCTTGAAGAATCTTATCTTGTTTAGCAATGAAATCAGCATTCTTTTTCTCTAGCTTCTCTATCTTCTGCCTGAGCTTTCTGTTTTCTTCTTCAGGATCAGGTGGTGCTTCATAAAAAATAATCTGGATGTGTCTGCACACAAATCTCAGCACATCAAAACCTGGAAGCAAGCCATACTCTTGTGGATGATACCTTGGAAAGAAGAATGTTCCAATGGGACACATAATCTTCCAGTCTTCATGAAATGATTCAGACAGAGGTGGGAAATGGTCTCTGATGTAATGATATTTCACATTTATGAATTTCCCATGCCCTATGATAGAATCAGGATCTGGTCCAGTTGACCCAGGAGAGGATCCAACATCCTCTCTGATCTTCCAGTAAGATGACCAGACTCTGTCTCTGAAACTGTGATCCATGCCTCCACCTTGTCTCTTGATCGTTGCTGGTAGCTCCTTCCATTGACTTGGAGTCAGAGGCTTGAAGGGAACAGGATAGGCCTTAGGTTCCTTGAACTTATCAGCAGGGCCTTCCTTCAGAGGGTACCTAGGAATAATTCTATCAGGTTGCACTAGAATCTTGGTGGTTGGCCTGATGGAAAATGTTCTAGGGGGCCTGTATCCTCTAATGCCAACAGACTTCAGATAATCCCTTTCAAAGAGTTCACCTTCTGTGCATAGATGCCTGACAAAACACCAGTCTTCATTACTCATCTTCAGACAATAAGTATCATAAAAGGGATCAAGTGGAGCCCACTTGTGAGCAGGTGGTACCACACCCTTTCTGATCTTCTCAAGTTGCCCTGAGTACATCTGATCTAACCTTCCTTGATACTTTATTCTTTCAGCATCTGAAGTATGTTTGACTAGCCCATGGTGCAGAGAGATAGGGGGTGTATCTCTGAAATATTGCAGCTCTTCATAGAGGTTTGGAAACTTGGGAACCCTTTCCCTCTCAAAGAAAGGTCCTTCATACCTCTTATAGGGCACTTCAACTTCTTCATCATACTGATGTTGAGTGAAAGGAAATGCATACGGATCAAAAGTGGGTTCTGTGAAGAAATCCCTACTTTTAGGTCCTAGCCTAATGTGTTCAGGCAGCATACTCCCTTTCCACACCTTTGAGCTTTCTCCTTGCTGAATCTCGACAATGGGATCTTCAGATTGTATTGACTCTGAAGATGATGATGATGAAGATGGTGGTGATGATTGAGGTGATGGTGGTGATGGTGATGTTGCTTTTTCTTCCTTCTCTATAGGTTGCCTTTCTTCTTCTTCTTTATCCTCTTGTTTCTTTTCAGGTGATGAAGGAGGTGATGGAGTCACATTGTCAAACCTCACCCTTGGTCTTTTCACAGGGGGTTTGACCTTCTCAGGTTCGGACACCTTCTCCCTTTCATCTTGTTTTTCTTCTCTTTTCTTTTTGAAATAGAGATTGGCCTTTACGAAGTTCTGGTACTTGCTAGCTTCATCCATAGCTTCCATTTGAGCTCTGATACCAACTGTAGAAACAACACGAAACACTAGAAAGGGGGTTGAATAGTGTTTTAATTGTTTAAACAAATTTTCTTTGAAACCTTTTCACAAACAAAGTTCTCACAAAAGATATAGGCTACTTTCTAAAACTGGAGTATGTACTTGCTGAAAATCTTTTCAGCAGGTTCACCAAAACTGATTTCTTAAACTGTTTTGAAATGTATTTTTTGAAAGCTTATGTTTAAACAATTTAATTCACTAATATCCTAACCCTTCTTGTTAGATAAAATAACAGTTAATGAGAGATAAGGGTTGAGAAGACTTAGCCAAGAAATTATCCTGGTTCACCCACCAACACAATGAGTTACGTCCAGTCCCAGTGCAAACACGCAACTGGATGAATCTTTAGAGCTGAAATGAAAGTTAGCCTTATGGATTTGGTTACTATTAGACAAACTTCAGATGAATCTGTCAAAGATTATTTGAACAGATTTAGGAAAATGAGAGCTAGATGTCTTGTACCAATTCCTGAAAATGAATTAGTTAAGATTACAGCAGAAGGTTTTGACTACTCAATTCGAAAGAAATTAGTTAATCAACAATTGAGAGATATGGCCTAATTGGCTGAAAGAGTTAGGCAAATTGACCAGTTAAAGATAGAAAAAGAAAAACATAGGAAAATTGAAAAGATAGGAAGAAGAGATAAAATTGCCTATGTTGATGTTAATGAAAATTTTAGTGATGAGAACTCAGATTTTGATGAAAATGAAATTGATGTTGCTGAGTTGAAACCAGGACCTCCATATGCATGTTCTTTCCTAAGACCATATAATAGTAATTCTGGGAATTAAACTTCACAAAGCAAGTATCCCAAAGAGACATGGTTTTGATATATCGAAAGCTGAACAAATCTTTGATATATTATTAAAGGATAAACAAATTATCCTTAGTGATGATCATAAGATTCTTACTTTTGAACAACGAAAAGGAAATAAATACTGTAAGTTTCATAATGTATTTGGACATTGAACTAACAATTGCATTCGTTTCAGGGATCTCATCCAAGAAGCCATTAAAAAGGGCAGGTTGAAGTTTGAAAAAAAGCAGAAAATGGCAATGAAGGTCGATTCTTATCCATTGAATGTCAATGCTAGTTATGTTGATACCGTGGAAATAAAAATGGTGGGAGTTGAACCTTCCATTGATTCGAAAACAGTAATAGATATTGCAATTGAGGAGTTTGAAAAGGAAGTCAAAGATATTTTTCCAAAGAGCAATGAAACTTTGGTAGATTTCTTACTTCGAAAGAAAGAGGATAATGCTGATTTTCCCTCTGTCCTCGTTGCAGAGCAGTTTTTGATAGGTTGGTGGCCAAGTCTTTTGAGTCATCAGAAATGAAAAGGCATTATCAACAGACTGTTAATCAAAGGATTCAGAAGGTAACAAGACTTGTTTCGAATACTGAAGTTCGAAGACCTCCTTTTCAAAAGAGCTATGAAATGACTGGGGGCAAGCTCCTATGTTCCAAAAACAAAAAACATATGTGCCTCCTTCGAATGTTCCTCCTAACAAATGGATTTGGGTGATAGATAGTCAAGAATATCATCAGAATCCGTAAGTACTTAAGCAGTATAATAATTCTTTCAATTGAAAGCCTTTTATGACAAAGACACAGTGGAGGAGGAACCAACATTATAGAAAGGAAGCATTGGAAAAAGGGGGCAGTTCTTCAAATTTCCCAAAGAATTTGAATGCTAAAAATGCTCAGTTAATTCAAGTTCAAGGTGCTTCCAGTCAACCCACATACTCCCAAATCCTACAAAAAGATAGCTTAAGTGTTGTACCAAAAGACAAGGTTTTGGTCGAGGAAGATTTACTTACAGATGACTTCGAGACTGGATTCCCAGATAGATTGGAAGACATATGTGGAGTAGTTTTGATTCTGCCTATAGAGCTCAAAAAATAATATGAAGAAGGTTTTGAAGATGATTTCATAGAAGATGAATCATTAGAGCCACAAACTTGATACATTTGTTTGTCGACACAAGTTGTTAAGCAAAATTCAACAGTGTTCGATAGGCCTTCTATTGGGATGGTGTCTCACATTAAGCCTTTGTTTATTCAGGCTCAAATCGAAGGAATTACTGTAAGTAAAGTCTTAGTTGATGGTGGAGCGGCAATTAATTTATTGCCAAGTTCTCTTTTGAAAAAGTTCAATAAAAAGAAGTGTGATTTGATGCCACACAACATGATAATTATAGACTTCAGTGGAAAGACATCAAAATCAGAGGGATTATTGTGTTTTGATGTGACTGTGGGATCAGTAAAGAGACCCACTGTGTTTGTAGTGGTTCCTTCAAAAGCAAACTATAATGTGCATTTGGGAAGAGAATGGATTCATGGAGTGGGGGCAGTACCTTCAACTGTCCATCAGAAGTTGTGTTTGTGGAATGACGAAGGCATTCTAGAATATATTGAAGCTGATCAAACCTACTACAAGGTGGAAGCGGATACTATAAATGCAAGGAATTGTGAGAAATGGATAATGAATCAGACACCTTGCACAATTGAAAAGCGTGGTTTTACTCATGGTAAAATTCCAAACAAGGCGCTTTTCTGTGTTGAGTATGGTTTGATAATTCAAAGTGCAACCGGTCCATCAGGGACCACCTCTACTTTTGGATGGATTTTAGACGAAGAATGATTTAGAGCTTCATAGCTCGAACCTTAGCATATACTGCTGAGAGAAGGTTTGAAGCGGCCTTAGAGGCCGCGAATTGTAGAAGAGTCTTTGAGACCGAAGTCAAATTTAAACAAAATTTCGAAAAGGATTTTGAAGCGGCTTCACTAGCCGTACAAGATATTGAATACAAAAATATAAAAGAAAATTTGGATATGAGATTCGAAGAAGAGGAGGTATCATTTGGAAAACTTGATTGCATATATGATAATACTCCTCTTGGGTTCGAAAGAGCATTATCTCATGGAATTGAAAAGATGGAGGCTCAAGATCCTCTTGAAGAAGTAAATTTAGGAGATGTCGAAAACCCAAGGCCAACTTGTGAGTAAGAATTTATCAGAAGGTTTTAAGTATAGGTTGGTTGAATTACTTAAAGAATATAAAGACTGCTTTGCATGGGATTATCATGAGATGCCTGGTCTAAGTAAGGAACTTGTAGAGCACAAGTTACATACGTTTCTTGATAAGAAACCTGTGAAGCAAGCACCTCGAAGATTTGCACCTCAAATAATTTTGAAAATCAAAAGTGAAATCGAGAGGTTATTAAAAGCTAAGTTCATCGAATTGCCAGGTATACTGACTGGATTTCTAATATAGTACTAGTTATTAAGAAAAATGGTTCTTTAAGAGTTTGTATAAATTTTAGAGATTTAAATAAAATAACTCCTAAAGATGAATATCCAATGCTCGTGGCTGATATGTTAATAGATTCAGCAACAGGTAATGAAATATTAAGTATGTTAGATGGATATTCAGGACATAACCAAGTTTTTATTGCTGAAGAGGATATTTCGAAAACTGCTTTTCGATGTCCTGGTCTAAATCGAAAAATGATCATCTTTCGAATTTGAAAGAAGCCTTTGAAAGAATGAGGCTACATAAATGGAAAGTGAATTCTATTAAATGTGCCTTTGGTGTGTCTGCAGGTACTTTTCTAGGCTTCTTGGTTCATCAAAAAGGAGTAGAGATTGATAAAAATAAAACAAAGGCAATTCTAGAAACTTCTCCTCCATCGAACAAGAAGCAGTTGCAGTCTTTATTGGATAAAATCAATTTTCCTCGAAGGTTCATAGCAAATCTTTCAGCTAAGACCAAGGTGTATAGCATCATTACCCATTCATAAGTGCCTATTGCACCAGGACATCGAAAAACAGTAGATGTGGTCCCTGATGGACCAGTTGCAATAAAAATTTGGTTATCTCCTAAATAACCATCTAACATACTTAATATTTCATTACCTGCTGTTGAATCTATTAACATATATCAGCCACGGGCATTGGATATTCATCTTTAGGAGTTGCTTTGTTTAGATTCCTAAAATCTATACAAACTCTTAAAGAACCATTTTTCTTAATAACTGGTACTATATTAAAAATTCAATCAGCATACCTGGAAGTTCGAATGAACTTAGCTTTCAATAACCTCTCGATTTCACTTTTGATTTTCAATATGATTTCAGGTGCAAATCTTCGAGGTGATTGCTTCATAGGTTTCTTATCAGGAACCATAGGTAATTTATGTTCCACAAACTCATTACTTAGACTAGGCATCTCATGATAATCCCATGCAAAGCAATCTTTATACTCTGTAAGTAATTCGAAAAACCTGTACTTGAAATCTTCAGATAAATTCTTACTCACAAAAGTTGGTCTTGGGTTTTTAACATCACCTAAATTCACTTCCTCAAGAGGGTCTTGAGCCTTCATCTTTTCAATTCCATGAGACAATGCTCTTTCGAATCCAAAAGGAGTATCACCATATATGCAATCAAGTTTTCCTAATGGTACCTTCTCTTCTTCTAATCTCATACCCAAATTTTCTTTTATATTTTCATGTTCAAAATCCTGTACGGCTACTGAAGCCGATTCAAAATTCTTTTCGAATTTTTGTTTAAAATTGACTTCGGTCTTGAAGACCGTTCTACAATCTATGACCTCTAAGGCCGTTTCAAACCTTCGTCTGATATCCATCCAAAAGTAGATGTGGTCCCTGATGGACCAGTTGCACTTTGAATTATCAAACCATACTCAACATTGAAAAAGGCCTTATGTGGAATTTTACCAGGGGTAAAACCACGCTTTTCAATTGTACAAGGTGTTTGATTCATTATCTATTTCTCACAATTCCTTGCATTTACAGTATCTGTTTTCACCTTGTAGTAGTTTGATCAGCTTCAATGTATTCTGGAATGCCCTCATCATTCCACAAACACAACTTCTGATGGACAGTTGAAGGTACTGCCCCCACTCCATGAATCCATTCTCTTCCCAAAAGCACATTATAATTTGCTTTCGAAGGAACTACTACAAACACAATAGGCCTCTTTACTGATCCCACAGTCACATCAAAACACAACAATCCCTCTGATTTTGTTGTCTTTCCACTGAAGTTTGTAATTATCATGTTGTGTGGCATCAAATCACACTTCTTCTTATTGAACTTTTTCAAAAGAGAACTTGGCAATAAATTAATTGCCGCTGCACCATCAACCAACACTTAACTTACAGTAATCCCTTCGATTTGAGCCTGAATAAACAAAGGCTTAATGTGAGACACCATCCCAATAGAAGGCCCTTCGAACACTGCTAAATCTTGCTTGACAGCTTGTGTAGAAAATCTTCCTCAACCAAAACCTTGTTTTTTGGCACAACATTTATCCTGTGTTTTTGTAGGATTTGGGAGTATATGGGTTGACTGGAAGTACCTTGCACTCGAATTAACTGTACATTTTTAGCATTCAAATTCTTTGGGAAATTCGTAGAACTACCCCTTGTTCCAATGCCGCTTTTCTATAACACTGGTTCCTCCTCCACTGTGTCTTGGTCATGAAGGGCTTACCATTAAAAGAATTGTTGTATTGCCTGAGCACTTATAGATTCTGATGATATTCTTGACTATCTGTCACCCGAATCCATTTATTAGGAGGAACATTTGAAGGAAGAACAAATGTTTTCGGCTTTTGGAACATAGGAGCTTGCCCCCTAGTCATTTCATAGTTCTTTTGAAAAGAGGTCTTCGAACATTAGTATTCGAAACAGGTCTTGTCACCTTTTGAATCCTTTGATTAACAGTCTGTAGATAATGCTTTTTCATTTCTGATGACTCAAAAGACGTGGCCACCAATCTATCAAAAACAGCTTTGCATCGAGGATAGAGGGAAAGATCAGCTTTCTCCTCTTTCCTTTGAAGTAAGAAATCCACCAAAGTTTCATTGTTCTTTGGGAAAATATCCTTAACTTCCTTTTCAAACTCCTCGATTGCAATATCAATTGTTGTCTTCGATTATATGGAAGGTTCAGCTCCCACCATGTTTATTTCCACAATATCAACATAACTAGCATTGACATTCAATGGATTAGAATCGACCTTCATTGCCATTTTCTGTTTTTCTTCGAACTTCAACCTGTCGTCTTTGATGGCTTCTTGGATAAGATCCCTGAAACGAATGCAATTGTTAGTCCAATGTCCAAATTCATTATGAAACTTACTATATTTCTTTCATTTTCATTGCTCGAAAGTAGGAATCTTATAATCATCACTAAGGATAATTTGTTTATCCTTTAATAAAATATCAAAGATTTGTTCAACTTTCAATATGTCAAAACCATATGTCTTTTTCGTATACTTACTTTTTGAAGTTTGATTCCCAGAGTTATTATTATATGGTCTTAAGAAAGAACATGCACATGGAGGTGCTGGTTTTAACTCAGCAACATCAGTTTAATTTTCATCGAAATCTGAGTTCTCATCACTAAAATTTTCATTAACATCAACATAGGAAATCTTACCTATTCTTCCTATTTTTTATTTTCCTATGTTTTTCTTTTTCTATCTTTAATTGCTTAATTTGCCTAACTCTTTCATCCAATTGGGCCATATCTCTCAATTGTTGATTAACTAGTTTCTTTTGAATTGAGTAGTCAAAACCTCCTATTGCAATCTTAACTAATTCATTTTCAGGAATTGGTACAAGACATCTAGCTCTCATTTGCCTAAATCTGTTCAAATAATCTTCGACAGATTCATCTGAAGTTCATCTAACAGTAACCAAATCCATAAGGCTAACTTTCGTTTCAGCTCTAAAGAATTTTTCGTGAAACTGTCTTTCTAACTGATTCCAAGTATGAAACGAACTAGGAGACAAGGTTGTAAACCATGTAAAAGCATTTTTTGTTAGGGATCTTGGAAAATACATCATTTTTAAAATTTCATTATTAGCTATGTCCCCACATTCTTCATAATACCTTGAAATGTGTTTGACTGTTGATTCATTAACTTCTCCTGCAAACTTAGTGAATTTTGGGACTTTCCATCCTCTTGGTAACTCAGTTTACAACACATAGGGTGTTAATGGGGAAACAAAACACGGTCTAGTGGCTTGGCCTACATCAAATCCATGTCTATTCAACACTAATTCAACTATGTTTGCTATATTCTGTTGTCTCCCAATGTTGTTTTGCCTTATTCTTTCCAGAACCTCATCAGCATTTTGATTTCTATTCAAAATTAATGGTTGAGCATTCACATTTTGAATTGGCTTTCAAAGAATTGGTTGTTCATTATTCTCCCTTACACCATTGTCATTTCCTAGATTCTGATTCTGGTTCTGATTATAGCCAACATTGCCTTGTTGCTGATTCTCAAGATCTGGGGGAGCCCCAAAAACATCAGCAATCCTGGCCATTTTCCTAGCCAATGTATTATAATTTTGATTAGTGTTTTCGATAAGGGGATTTATAACTGGACTCAATTGTGTTGACAACATGTTAACCATTTCATGGTTACTCTCATCCACTTGTTGTCTAATCGAATTCAAAGCAGTATTTGTCAAAGAATTCGAAATCTATACTGCACCATTTCCAAACATGCCTAAATTCGAAGAGCTGGCATGATTGACGGCTTGAATTCTCCCTATATATAGATTTCTATCCTAACAGCTAACTAACAAGATTTTGACAGGTCTACAAGCCTATTTGAAGTGTCAAATTTCTAAGTGTGACACGTATACAAAAGTAGCAACAGTCTTCTATTTGTCAAATAACTGGCGGCTTGAGGTCTTGACACTTGTCTCTGGATGGTAACTTCCAATAACTGCTCCATTTAAAATCTGATGGGTCTTCGAATTTCCTTTCAATATCTGATGGGTCTTCGAATTCTTTTAGGACTTCTAACTTCATGAATTCTTCTAAGTTATCTGAACCTTCTGTCTTTCTCGAACTAGTCTTCGATTCCCATCTGAATTTCGAACCATATTTGAGAACTTAACCAAACTTTGACTAATTAACTTCTTATATTTCCACGTGTTTCATTTTTTATTGGTCAATTTAGAGGTTGACTTGACCACCGACCACACGTGAATTTGACCTCCAACTTCATTGGAAAATTCTGCATGCACATTAATTCCACCGTCCAAATCTTTCACTATAAAAATGCCTTGGCTTTCACATTCTTCCTCATTCCCTTCTGTTTCATCATGAAGAAGTTTCTTCCTTTGGCTACTACGTTCGACCTAATCTTCAATGATTTCATTTTTTATAAGGTCGATGAGGTAGCCAAAGCTATAAGCTTTTTCAATCCTTATTAAGGATTTTCTCGGGTCGAACGTATTAGCCAAATTTTACTGCTTTTTGTCTTCACTCCATCTTTCTTACTTTAAGATTGAATCGCAGGGCTTCATGAATATTCTAGCATAATGCCATTTCCCTGGAGGTTCAATCAAAGCTTGTGGAAGAGGAGGAGGAAGAAGAGGGAAGAAGAGGGTCAAATGAAGGACAGGAAGGCATGAGTCAAGCTTCTTCCCAGAACATATAATAGTCTTTTATTTTATTTATTTTTGTATCTCATTCGAACTTCTCATGTAATTCGAAGGATCTTCTGATATGAATAAAGACTTGTATTTATATCTCATGCCTTCAGAGTTGAAATAAACAAATTCATCTAGAATTCTCTTCGTTCTTGCTGTCGAAAAGCATTTCGAATTCGAATACATATCTAATATAAACGATACTTTACATTTCAATGCTTTTTCAGAAATCAACATTTCTCTCTTCGAACTCAAAATAATATAAACTCTTCAAATTTTACTAAGTTAATTTGGATCTCGACAATAAGAGCTCTTTCGAATCTCTTTTCGTCTGTCTTTGAATTCGAAAACATTGGGCTATTATAACTTAGTAAAATTTTGAGTTTCAACCCAACAGATGCCCCCTTAAAATATTAGTTTCGAGGAAAATATTCTAACTCCAACAGAAACTATTATTTTAATAAAAACAAAGAAGAATTATAAAATATTACTTCTTTCAAACCTTTCACCTTCTTTTTCCTTATTGGCTTAACTTGGCAGCAACAATTGTTTTTGTCACTGCGCGCCTATTTTTCAAAATTTGTTATTACTACTTTTTAATCTTTAATTCCTTTCTCTATTAAAAAACAAAGAACATTGTTTTCTGGGGCCCTACTTTCGGCCTGCTAGGCTCGAAAGGTATGCTGCTTTCTTTCCTTCTACTCCTGCAGAAAAAATCCTTGCCTTTCAGGACCCTATTCGAAAAGATTTCTTGAATAATTTGCCTTCTAGTTTTTGAACTGTTCCACCCATTAAGAAACATGCTTATCTGAGTTGGTCAGATAGAGTTGAACATACTAAAGGTAAACATTGGAAGAAAATATGAATTTTTTATTTGATTCAGCTGAGTAGGTTCGATCTCTCTTACGACCTAGTGCTCCTTATGACTTCCTGTTTCTTCTGGGATCGAACCACCTATACCTTTCATTTACCTTATGGCATGATCACACCTACTCTTTTTGACTTAGCTCCAATTACAGGTGTCAAACCAGATGGTAACATATTCCTTTCTTCTGATTTTAGCATTGACAAAACCTTAGAACCTAACTGGGACAAGTTCACTCATGCCCATTTCATTCAAAATAATAACAAAAGTTATTGGCCTAGTGACTACGACACCCTTAGTTATACCGCTAAGAATATCACATTGCAAAACGTAACCGTCGAATTTACTGTTTTAAAACTTAGAAAATACGAAAATATTTTTTTTTTGAAAATAAAAGTTTAATCATCATCAACTAATCGCATTCTAATTCCATTTTAAGTATTCATGAAATTGTCCTTTCCTTAAGTCTGAAATTCATTTTTTTAAAAACATCTAGACGATTCAATCATTCCGCATACATACACAACATACACGCAAATATAAGGGGATCATGGGGAAGAAACATCATAACATATATATAGAACCATAGTGTCAAAGTAATCCCGGAGTAAACAATATCACTATCAAAACAAGAGTTCTAGTAGTAGAATATAATAAATAAGACCTCAGCCAAAACGAAACAAAACAAAAGGTCACTAAATCAGAGCTGCTACTAACTAGACTCGTGACTACCCCCGGTTATGCTATCCTACTCGTCATCATCCGTCTCAGCAGGAATCCACCCACAACTCCTCCCTCCGGTACCCCCGAGGTTGATCATCCCAAAGTCTTCTGAGGGGTTGTCACTGGGAGAATCCTCTTCCGGCTCCTCATCCTCAGAGTCACCCTTCGGGTCTTCCTCTGGGTCCTCCTCCTCAGATGTAGTGTCATCAATCACGATCATGGTTGGCTCACTCGGACAGGAACGGCCAAATGCGTCAGAATATACGGGCTGTGGAGGTGACACCTCTGGACCGGGAGAGTAACGAGGGGAATCTGGCTCTCCCATAGTGGCCATCCGGGAGGACTGGGAAGAAGTAGATGGAACGGGACGATGTCGACGGTTTAGGAAAGTGGTGTGACGACGAAGTCCTGGTGGTGTCTCGAACTCCAGAATCACAGGCATAGTGATGACGACCTCTGGCACAAGGGGAAGGCTAGGGTGAGAGATCGTGACGTGTACTTCCCCTGTGAATATACAGCGTCTAGGAATGTCCGTGACCCGCCACTGTCCTCGTGGCCCCCATCTCAGCGTTACCCTCATGGTCGACATCTTGAAACTCCCCAAACCCGACTGACGATGGCGAAAGAACGCGACGACAGAGAATAGAAGCAGAGAAGAAAGGGTGAGAACATCATATGAACTCATAACAAGTAGGGCATAGTAACTAGAGCATCAATAAAATATTCACAAACATCCACATAATCTCAATCACAAGTATACAACTGATGCTACCATGCTATATATATGTAATGCATGAGGGCCTGGGAAAGCAACACCAAAAGCAGAGCACATAGCAACTGCTCGACCATATATGTACAATATATCAGGAGTATAGTCTGTACTAGCAAATAGTACGAAGAGCATTGCTCAATCTCTGGCCAAGACGATTTTCCGACTTCCAGACAAACTCACTGATTATGAAAACTTGAGAGCGACAGGATAGTCAAGCCTGTACCCCGTTTGCACGACAGTAGGGGGCGAGCCTACGCCACTTATGCCATTCCGGGACCTGACTCATCCTCAGGGCTGGTCTCCTTTACTGGACCGCTGGTGTTCTTTGCAAAACCCAGTGCACCTGTCCCATCCAGTTTCACACTGTACTAGAGTGGTATTGCCATATAGGTCGTAAGGCTTTTGAACCTTAATCATTATTGATGCACATGATGTATGTCACACCGCAAACACTTACAATATTACATCCTTACAGACAAGCCCATTGAATCTTTTTACATCACCACTTTATCGTGGTGCAACCTTGTAGATTCAAGGTCTTTCTTTTGAGGAAAACCAAATCACACTCTCTTGCCAAGCTTCTCAAGTTTTATGTAGAGAGAAAGTGTTGGTTATAATCTTTTTAAGGTGGCTTGTGCTAGCTTTATTGATAATCATGTTCACTTAAGTCCTACAATTTACTAAGGCTTATGGATATGTCTTATGAAAGGCATTACTAATCCTAATTCTATTTGTATGACTAATTAAGATTAGGCTTAACCTTTAATCATAACTAGTCTTCATTAATCAAATTTCAATTAATCTTATCCTTCTTTAATTAAGTCTTAATCCTTACTTAAGATCCTAATTAGTTTCTAATTATCCCTTAATCTCTTCCTTAATCTTGGATTAGGGTTTTTAATTATGCTTGATTAAGGTTAAATTGTAATTAATTAGTTTTTGACCGTCTTAGAGATTAATTACTTAATTAACACTTATATTAATATTAATTATCTTTAGACTTAATTAATTATTAATTAACCTAAGTAATTTAGGCTAATCAACATAGGTGATTAAATTAGTTAAGCCTACTAATTAATCCTAAAATTTAATTTTTCACAACTTAGATTGGTGTTGAAGTTCAACCCTAATCTAAGCCTAAGCCCATGAATTATTTTTAGTTGTCTTTTAAATGGAGTTTTGACTTTCTTTTTGAAGGCTTTGGGACTAAACAAAAGCCTAAAGGTTATTGGGCTCATGAGAGCCCATTTTTATTCATAATAAATAAAAAATGTGACTTTTAAATAGATTTTTATTTTAGTTAAAATAAAAATCCGAATTTAATTACTTAATTTAAAAACTTATCTTATTTGCAATTTAGTCCTTTTTGTTACAAATTTATTCTTTAGTCCTTTTGGGCCAATTTAGCCCAAAAACATGTTTTAAACATCCTTTTGATCTTTTTAGGATCAAAAGGACATTCTTGATGAGTTTCATCAAGAACACTCATGAACATCAAGAACAACCTTGAATGTTCATCCAAAACTTCAAATTTTTCACAACATCCAATCTTCACCAAAACTTCACACATTCATCAACAAACAATCTAAATGCCAAATATCATACTAATCCACTCAAAATCATCCACATACAGATTAAAGTTCATAACTCCATTTTCAAGCTCATAAACACTATTTTTCAAGGATCAATCATCAAAACAATTTTGTAAATCCATCCAACCACATGCATGTTCATCAAATCATCATCTAAACACATTACAATCATCAAAACAATTTTAGAATACATGCAGCCCCATCTTCACTCTCTTGGCCGAGAGCATCAAGGAAAAAGGGAGAAATTTTGCAAGGGCTTGCATGCATCCAAATCCATCAATTAAACACATTTCAAGCATCAAAACAAACATGCAAACATCAATCACAACCCAGCTCAATAGATCCGAAAATATACATTCAAAAGAAGTTCCAAAAAGATGATTTTTCAAGTAAAAACAAGGTTAGAAAAGCAAGGATTCAAGGGTAAATCCTTGACTCTAGTTACAAAGCCTACTAGAGTTCAAGTTCTCCCCCCCTTTACCTATGAAATTTCCTCAAGAATGAGGTGCAGAAATAGCTCACAAAATAGCCCAAAAATCCCTCCTTTGAGTCACCAACAAGAGCTTTGCAAGGCTAGAAGGCTTAGTGTTTAAGCTTAGGGTTCAAAGATGGAACCTTAGGCTTGAAAGTGTTTGGAGAAAAATGGAGGATTTGAGAGAGTGTTCACGGCTTCAAGAGGAAGAGGAAGAGAGAAAATGAGAGAATGAAATGGAGACCTTGCATGTTAGGAAAGGAAAATGAATAAATGTTTTAATGTTTAATACCATAATTTTCCTAAGCTAGACACTTGTCTTGGAAGGATGGAAGGAAGGGACAAGTGTCTCCCATGCAACACACACACACATGCACGGTTTCTAGAAAGAGGAAAGGAAGAGTTGTGCAAATTTTCTGGCCCGGATCAAGAGCATTCGGGCCCGGTTCAAGAGACAGGAGGGGCATAAAGGTCATTTTTCACAAGAAAACCCAGAAATTCCAAAAAAATTCCTAAAAATAGGAAATTAAATTCTGAATCCAAAAATATGAATTTTGATGATTAAAAATAATTTTGATCACTCAAAATCCAATAAAACACTCAAAACAGCAAAAACGGCAAAAACGGTAAAACGCGGGCGTTACAGTGACTAAGACTGAATATATAGCCTTTCTTATGCTTTTTCTATCTGGTTTTGTGTTATGTTCTCGTTCCCTTCAAATTCCAAAATCTCTTCTAAGTCTTGCCATTGCTCTTAATCAAAATAAAGTTTGAATCAATTTCAATCGTTTTCTTCTAGCTAGCCTCTATGATTGTTTGAATAAGGTTGTAGTGGATTTAAGGAAACCAGAGCCTATCAAAGTTCTGTGTGGTCCTTTATGGCTCCTTCAATTGTGGCTTAATTCCATTTTTGAAGAACATTTCACAAGTGTTGAGCCAAAAAGTTCTAAACTTCCAAATTATGTAGAAGGGTTTCGACTGTCTTTCTATACATCCGACTCTTGGAAAAGAGATCCTTTTGCTTCCTTCAAACACTATTTCTCCCTTTTCTATGGTATTGATAGTCATAGACCTTCTCTTGCCCCCTTTGTTTCTCGAGTCTGTGGACCAACTTGGTTTACTAGGGACTTTCCTTGTGACACCCCAGGAGATCAAGCTGAGAGTCTTAAGGTTTGGGAAGAGTTTTTAACTTGGGGTGTCCTTTTCTTTGGCTTTTTAGTCAAAGACATGAAAGTCTATTCCTATCAACCAAACTTAGTGGCTAGACAATTTGGTCTTCCTCAGCTTCGTCCTACAACCATGTGTTGTTATCCTGAAGATATCCTTCATGGACGAGCAGCTGCTGGAGTTGAGGCAATGAATGAATTGGTCACTCATTCTTCTGAGAGTAGTCCTGTCATCACCCCTCGCTCCTTTGAACCATCCTTTTATAGTACAATTTTTTTTAGAGATTGGTGGTCATCTTACTATTCTTCTATCAAAGTGTCTTTAGATACTTGTCTTAGTAGGATGGCACCTCCTCCAGAAAAAGAAATCTCAAAGAAGAAAGACAAGGAAATAGGTAAACTTTACTCCACATAATGTTTCAAGTTTATTCGAATTGTATTTTAAACAAATCTATTTACATCTTTCGATTGTCCTTCCAGACCAAAAGACAACAAAGACTCAAGAAAGTGATTCTGGTGAAGAACAATCGAGTAGGAAAAGGGAATCAAAGGTATTTTCGATTTCGAATCATTTCTTTTGAAAACTTACATAGTTATTTTGACCTTTTCTACACTTTTGTCAGACTTCTACTTCTCCTGAAGTCTCAAAGATCAAGAAAACTAAAGTAGGTTCTTCTGCTGGTGGAGCATTAAAGAAGAAAAAGATTCAAGAAACTTCAGAGTCTGCTACTCCCACTAATTCACTGGTATTGAAATTTCTTATTTTTTGAACTGTCTTAAAATACCTTTAGGTTCTATGTCAACTCACTCTTCTATTTCTTACAGGTCAATAAAAATTCTCAATCAGTAGAAGACAATTGTTCCAGTTCTCCCTCTCTTTCTTCTAATCCACATGCTAAGAGGAGAACGAAAGCAAGTTCTAATTCGAGAAGTTCGAAAACAAAAGAGAGTTCAGATGAAAAAGAACAAGATAAAAATGAAGATCCTAAGCTTTCCTCAAAATCTGCACCAATTCAAACTGGTGGACCTTCTAAAATTATAAAGAAGAAAAAAGTTGGTGCGTCTGAGGTAATCATTTCGAAATATTTACTTATCCTTTTGCTCTGAACAGGTGGCTCGAAGATACTATGCTCTGCAAGTGAAACATGTTGCTCAAAGGAGACCAAGGCTAAAGAAAATGGAAATACCAGAAGGCATTGAGGTGAAATTTTGATTTCCTTCTTTAGAACTCTTGTCTTTTCTTTGAACCTTTCTAATCATTATTTCACGAATGTAGGTTGAAACTATAAACTCTTCTTCGAAGTCAGCTGCAACACCAACTCCAATGGATCATTTTGAACGGGAGCCTTCTCAAAAAGAGGAAGAAAAAAAAGAACTAAGTGTTAGTTCTCCTCTAGAATCTCGTCCAAAAATTGATCCTTCTCAGCCTGAAGGAGAATCGAAGAAAGAAGGTGATGTTCGAGAAATTGAAACGACATGGGTCGAACCAAGTCCTAAGGATAAGGTTGAAAAAGAGTCTATTCCTGAGTTTCCTCAGGCCAAAGAGAAAGAAACAGAAAATTTGGCTAAGACACCTAATCCTTTGACCAAGGATCCCCCTATAGATCAAGCAACATCTGATATTCCTTCTGCTCAACCTCAAGAAAAAGTGATTCCTGATATCCACTCAGAAATTCAAAGTGAGATGACATCAACCCCTTAAGCAACCCCTCTGAATGCTTCAGAAGCCATCCCTAGTACTTCGAACAATTCTCTAGCACCCTCAAGTCTAAAGGTGTGCCTTGATGTATTGATTGAAAATCCCTTTGCTATTCTTGACCTTCTAACAAGTGAAGGTTCTATGTCTTCTGCCCATTCAGATTCCATATCATATCAACCAACTACCGAATTTGTGGAATATCTGATTGAAGGTTTGAGGAACCTGATTTTTATCGAAGATTTCTTCGAATCTCTTGCAAGGGATGTCAAATATGAATTCAGAGTCGAAAAGAAACTTGAGGCAATCTATGCTTGAGAATCCAGCTTATCTAAGCAACAACTCGATGGGTTGAATTCTTTCAAGAATATCTATGTTAAAGCAACGACTATCTTGAAAGAGCATCAGACAAAGGCTGAAAAAGCTTCTGAAGTCAGGGTTAACAATGAGGATATGTTGGAAAAATTGAAACATTCCAGGGATAAAGTCTCAAAGTACACTGAGAGTTTGGGATAATTTTCCTAATTTTTTCACTTTTCAGGTGAATTTTCATTGATTTTACACTAATTTTTTTGGTTAAAAATTCACGGTAATTACATGTTGGGGAGAAAAATCACCAATTTTCACCGAGAGGCCCCCGGGGTAAGCCCCGTTCCATGGCATGAGCCACGCAGCCATCTGAGATCCCAGGCATGGCCAATGGGAGAGATTTTTGGGTGCTAATTATAGGGTCAAAAATGAAGTAAATATTGTAATCACAAGAAAGGGGTTGAATTGTGATCTCTCTAAAATTCTGCAAATACCTTCTAATATTTTATTCTGCTCAAGTTAAATACTTGGCAGATATTAGAAGTTGAAAGGTTAATCCTCACAATATGAGTTATGTATGTATTATGCAGAAAATATGGTTCTTGTCTTGAACCTTGTTAAATGACAACTTACTTAGGTATTAGATATATTTAAAAGATTTTCATGCAAATGTATGTTAGTTATAATGCAAATGCACAACTAGTAGCAAGTAGTTTAAGGGATGAGAAGAATTGCAAATAATATTTATATTAGTTCACCACTTAATGTTGAGGCTACGTCCAGTCCCTACTCTCAGTAGGATTTTCCACTATATCAACCTTGATACAATGACTTCTTGGGTGCTCCTCACCACTAGTATTCTTCTGCAGCCTCTTCAGGCTCAACCAGTATTCTTCTACAACCTCTGCAGACTCAACCAGCATTCTTCCGCAGCCTCTGTAGGCTTAACCAGTATTCTTCTATAAAGTCTTCAGGCTCAACCAGTATTCTTCTGCAGCCTCTGCAGGTGTTTGTGGTGATTTTTAGTAAAATTAAATTTAAAGATTCCTATGAGCAATATGGGACTGGAGTCAAGTCCTCATGGTGGATTCTATAAATAATTGCAATGCTTTCAAGAAGTAGATTTAGAATTTAAGGAGAAAAAGTAAAAGTAAATTGCTGTAATTTAAATGAAGAAAAAGAAACAAAAAAGAAATTAAAAAGATTGTATTAAAAGGTTGACGAATCTTCAAATTGACATACTTTTCGAGGAAACTCGGATGAGCAAGTAGTGGTAAATATAGTAGACAATATGCTTTTTTCGAGTATTTGTCTTAAGTATGTAGAATGGAGAAAAATCGGTCCCTAGGACTTACAACTTTTCCCTATTTATAGATTTTTGCCCCTAACGGTCAACTAACTTACAATAGACACGTAAGACAAAATCCTAACTGCCTAATCTATGACCACACAGGTGTCCTTTCTTCATTAGATATCTTCCACGTGCCTTCTCTTTTTTGAATTCTAACTCGAAATCTTCATGCAATTTGTCCAAGTCTTCATTCAAAATCTTTATGGATTCTATCCTTCCCTTGATTCGAAATCTTCAGTGAATCTTGCAGAGTCTTGACTTGAAATTTTCAGAATATTTGGCTAAGTATGACTTCGAAAGCTTCAGACAATATGGTTAAGTATGGATTCAAAATCTTTAGCCAATATGGTTAAGCTTTTAATTCGAAATTTTCAGCAAATATGATTAAGCTTTCTGATTCGAAATTGAGTTATTCTAGTCATCTGGCATTTGAATTCTTCAATGATTTTGTTCCTGTAATATTAGAAAATTTTCCAACTAACATTGACCAAGTCAGATTTGAATTTTTTGAGGATTTTGCCAGCATCAATTTCGAATTTCAGTAACTCTAAACCTTAGAAATTATTTCTAAGTCTGAGAGTTCTTATACTTGGTTAACACAGTAAATTCGAAATTCTACTTCACGAAATATATCATGTTTTGCACGTTTCCTTCAAATGCCACGTGCAACTTATGATTGGTTCTCATGCTTCACATTTTTTATCAGAAAGTAATTTATCAGATGAAACTTACTGATAATTTTAGTCAGTTTTCACTGATTTTTATGTTTATGCATTTATGGTATTGGTTATGAATTTTCTTTCTAAATAGTTACCTTTCTTTTTCACTTTTACTCATCTTGGAAGTAAGTTTCCTTTCAAATTACCTTTCTTCACTTTTAGGAAAGTAACTTTCTTTATAAATCTTTCGAGTTTTTTCTTTACTCGAATTCTCCCTCCTGAGCTTCTGCTTTTTTGCTCTGAAATCTAGAGAGATTTCTGATATTGGTTATTACGCTAGACCTAAGTTTCGAGTGATTTCATTTGATTTCAAGTCGACGTAATGACCAATATTAGAAATGTTTCTAAATCTTTTGGTCTTTGGGTCGAACGTTATAATCAAAAGTGGGCATTTAAATTGTATTTTTACCTAATAATGCCTTAGATTTCTCCTCTTCTAAGGGAGTACCTATGTCTTTTGTGGCATTTCCATTGCCCTCCTCATCATAGGTTCATACCCAAATCTTGGGAAGAAAGAGGAGAAAAAGAAGAATCGAAATATGGAGGATGACCTCTTTTGCGTAGATCGTCAGGTGGTGATGTTTGTGTCTTCTTCCAATTTTCCTGGAAGATCTCCACCTAGCCTTTACCCTCTATTCGAATTATAGGGGATGTTTATCTGTTTGTCTTTTATTTAACTAATTCCCCTATTCGAAATAGAAAAGAGGTATTATGTATGAGACGTTTAATGAGAAAGAATGCTCACTCATAGGCTTTACCTTCTTCAAAGTCTTCTTCTTCTTCAAAGACTAAGAGGTTCGAAAAAAAGGAAATTTGATGATTCCAGAATTTCCAGACTTTCAAGAGATGAATACTTTTTGTTTCGAACTACTTTCCTTCTTGTAATTCATTATCATTGTAATTTCTATGTAGTTCGAATTTTCTTTTGTAACTTGTAAGCATTCTATTGCATTTCAAAATCTTTATGCATTCATTATGCCTTTTACATTCATTATTAACTTGTAAGCATTCATTATCATTTTAATTCCCTTGTACAAGTTTCTATCTTTATATCAATAAAATTCGAAATCTTTATGCCTTTTATTGCAAAGTTTTATCTGAAATCCTTAAGCAAATCATTTAAGGATTCTAATTGTCAAAGGCATTAACTACTGTAAACCGTTCAAGATACCCTTCAGATATCAATTTCGAATTTTAACAGAATTCCAAATCAAAATTTTCCTTTGTTACTAAGATCCATTCGAATCTTGTCTTTATGATGGGAATTTCCTATAATTATAACTTAGTGAAATTTCCAGCCATAACAGATGCCCCCCAAAATATTCTTATTTCAAAATTTAAATTCTGAGAAATAGAATATTTTACCAAGATTTTTTGGCGGGAAATTTCAAATTCTCAAATTTTAAAAACTTCTCAAAGAAGATAACCCTTATCTTTTCACCTTTAATCAGATTTTATCTTCTTCAACACGCCTTAACACTCGTTGTAACTTTTCAACTTCTATGTCTTTTCAACTTCTAACCTTAGTATAAATACGTAGGTTTTACCCTTATTCACCACTCCATGTTTTTACTCTCAGTAAATCCTCTCTTGAATTTTTGAAATCTATGAGTCTCCAAAGTGCTCTTTTTTCTTTCGAATTTCTCTTCCTTCTTTTCGAAAATTCATCCAACTATGGCAACTACTGATCTTTCGACCATCCTTACTTCTGGAGAAATGGTTACTCGAGATCAAGAGGAACTTATCTCCGATCCTCAAGCTGAATCAGAAAAACTTCTGATTTGGAAATCTTAGGTACTTATTCCTTACTCTATTGTTGAAAAAACTTATGCTTTCATGGGTCCTTATGACCCTGATCATCTAAAAAACTCTTCTTCCTTTTTTCCTGCTCATTCGAATTAGCATATTCTAGCTTTCAATAATCCTATTCAGATGGATTTTCTATATGACCTCCAACATAAAGTTTTCAAAACTGCTCCTTTTTCGAACAAAACTTCTTATATCACCTGGCTTGATCGAATTGAGAAGGCCAAAAAAGCTGGATGGGAAACACTTGGTATTTTCGATTTCATTCAACTTAGTCGATATAGCCTGAACTATAATTATACCATGTTGATGGCCTCTTTGTTTTTTTGGAATAGAACCACTAACACCTTTTTCACTCCTTATGGAATGATTTCTCCTACCCTCTTCGAAATAGCAGCCATTACTAGGCTGACTCCTCAAGGTTCTATTTATACTCCTGATTTGAAACCAATGTTTCCTCAAATCAAACCAAATATAAAAAAGCCCACTCATAACCAATTTTTTCTTGCCAACATGTCTACTTCTGATACAGTTTCTGACAAAGAATATGTTGCTTTCCTGGTTCTGTGGCTTTCTGCCTTTGTATTTTGTTCGATATCTGTACAACTCCCTTCTTCTTTAATTCCTTTGGCTCAACTCATTGTTGAGGGAACTAAGATAGATTTTGCTAGGCTTCTCTTAGCCAGTTTGTACCATTCTTTAGATGATGGCGTCTCAGCTTTGAGGCAACTAAAGCCAATAGGGGTATTGTGGGGTCCCTTTTGGTTACTTCAATTTTAGTTAAATGCTATTTTCGAAGGAAAAAGTAGCATTCGACCTCCCAACAGAATCCCTATTTCTCCTTAAGGTATTAGGCTTTCCTTTCTGAATCCTTCAAATTCAAAATCCAATGTTGAAGCCAGTTTCAAGAAATATTTCGAATTCTTTCTTATGATTCAAAAACATTTGAAATACCTTTGTTTGTGAGACTCCAGGTGCTCAACAAGAAAATCTTGATATTTGGCATGAAGTGTTTCGTTGCCAAGCCATTTGTTCGAGTACCCAAAAGGATATTCGAGTTTATGGGTATGAACCAAACTTGGTCTCTCGACAATTTGGTATTTGCTAAACTCTCCCCTGTCCTGTGTATAAGGAGTCAAAAGAAATTAGTCTTTCAAATGCTCATCCTGAGAAAGTCACAACACTCCTTAAGCACTTCAATAGAACAAAGAAATTGGATTTAGCCTTGTTTCCTTTCGAACCAGCTTTCTATGCAAGTTTTGGTTTTCAAGAATGGTGGAATGCTTATTTTTCAAGTTTTCAAATATATGTGGGAACATGTACATCTCGAATGACTCGAAATGTTCAATATGTGTAGACAGGAGAATCCAAGAAGAAGAGGTACGCATATTCGAGAAATTGAAAAGTTTGAGAAATATTTTAAAGTATGTTATAAACCTCCTCCTCGAACTGCTGAGACCGTTGCTGAGGCAGCTTTAGTCTTGAAGGAAAAAATTATAGAAAGAATGAATAAGCAACAATTTTTGAAATTTTATACTTATATAAATCGAAATGACCCTTCGAATTTTTTTTCCTAAATTTCCTTATTTACCAAATGCTCCTTTTGCCTTAGCAAAACCTATTCCATCTTCTTCTTGGTTTAAACCAATTTTTCTTTTTGAAATATACAAAACACATTTGAAACAGAAAGTCATTTCGACCAAATATAATACCTTGACCTATCCTTTTAATTACCCAAAGAATGTAGTATATGTAGCCGGAAGGGTGGTAAATTTTCCTCAAGGTAGTCTTTGGTAAATACTTCAAGTTTCTCTTTAAAATCTTTTTTAGTAAATTAAATTTTTTTTCTTCTTTATGTTTTAGCCACTGCTGAAAAAGTTTTCACTAACCCACATGAAGAAAATTGGGAAAGTGACCAAGGTTCCCAACCACAAATTAAGAGAATAAAGCTTGTGAATTCTCGATCCCATGCTGCTTCTGCTGGTTCTGATTCTAAATTTTCTAAGAAATCTACTGTAAGTCTCTTTATACTTAATTTTTTATGATTTACTTCGAGAAATTTTGAATGGTTCTTAACTTCATTCGAAAATTTTAGGCTTCGAAGAATGTAAATGCTGATTCTTCTCCCAAAGAACTTTCTGCTATTGCTACACCCAAATCTTCTCAGGTATTTAAGCTTTTCATTTATTTTAAAATGACTCTTTACTATCTCCTTTTACCTTATTTATTTTCAAATTTTTAGGCTCCTGTTGCTCCAAAAAGCAAAAAGAAGAATGACATTGTTAAGAAACAGAAATCAACTGCTAAGGTAAATGCTTTTGTCCTTTCGAATCTCTTTTTATTTTTTTTATATGACATGTTTCCTTATCAAAAAATTTTTTTCGAATTTTTCTTATGTATTCTAGGAAACTTCTTCTGTTCGAAGGGAAAGCAGATTGAAAAGTCAAAAACCCAATCTGAGGCTGAAAGGGTTACTGTTTCGAACTCTGCTGAAGGTTTTGATGAAGGTGCTCAGGACTTAGAAAAAATTTTGGCTGAGACTGCTAATCCTGTACAAGAGCTTCTTCAACCTCTTTCTCCCAAGGTTCTTCAGATGACTGAAGCTCTTGCTAATCCAACTCAATAGGATGTGCAACAAGAAGAAAATAAAGAAGATTCTGAATCTGAATATTTACAAGAGAATTCTTCGAGCAACACCTCTTCCTATCAACCTTCGAACCCACAGTTTCAACCAACTTTGAATGTGGAAACTGATCAACCTGTTGCAGTTGTTGATTTAGACAAGCTTTTTGAAGAAGATCCTATAGCTGCTATGGGTAAATTTTTGTCTGAAGAAATCACTATTTCTTCAAAGTCTCAACAGTCTTCGAACCAAGTTGAAAAGAAAACCCAAGGTCCTTCTATGCTTCCTTATCTTCATGATTTGAAGACTATGGTCTTCTCTACAGATTATTTTGAGAATTTAAAGAAAGAAGACTTTAGACAAAAGTTGGACAGGTTGATCACTGCAATTGGTTTGAAATTTAATGAGCTTCCATCTCGTTCTTCGAATACTTTTATTCAACTGAATTCTTTTATCACCGAGTCAAAGTCAACCACTTTGAGGCTTTCGAATGCTGAACTTAATGAAACTTCTTTCACTGAGAAATATAAAAGTGGTTGTGCTGAACTAATAACATTGAAGGAGATTTATGATAAAGCTTCTGAGCACATTTTGACTGGGAAGACCAAAATTTCAGAGCTGGATACTCATATAAAGGCTTTAGAAGCTGATCTTGAGGAATCAAGAAGGAAGAAAGCTGATCTTGAGGAATCAAGAAGGAAGAAAGCTGATTTCGAGACTGGTGTAAGGAAATGTGCTATCAAGCAAAAAGATACACTTGCTCAAATGAAAACTAAGAATTTTGAAGTGAAAGAAGATTTGAAGCAAGCACAACATGCAGTTCTCGAAAAGGAATCAGCAGCTTGACACTTCAGCTTCTACAAAGGATCCCTTGAAACTCTAAAATCTGATTTATCTTAGTCTTTATCATTTTTGTTTTGAATCTTTTTGTTTAAGTTTTGAATTTTATGTTTGTGTTTTGTATGACTTGTTTGACAATTTTCTTATGGAATTCTTACTTCCATCATCATGGGCTTATACTCTTTTAAGTATTTACTGTTGATAGAAATTATTCGACTAGAACTTAATTCTCGAATAACATAAGCATTACTCGAAAGAACGTTTTCAACTTCGAAAGGTCCTTCCCAATTTGGGGACCATTTTCCATAACCAGGAATTTTCTTATCAACAGGTAAAATAACTTTCCAAACTAAGTCACCAACTTTAAAACTTTTGAACTTAGCTTTTCGATTATAAAACCTCGAAATCCTCTCTTTTTGTCTTACAATATTTTCGAGTGCAATCAATCTTTCTTCATCAAGATTATTTAATTTATCATACATCAAATTCCAATAATCTTTTGAAGGTAATTCTTCTTGTGTTTGAATTCAAATAGATTGTAAATTAATTTCGACTGGAAGAACTGCTTCATGACCATACACCAACTTATATGGAGTAGTTCCAATTGCTTCTTTAGGAGAATTTCAATAAGACCAAAGTATTTGGTTCAAAGTTTCATGCCAATTTCTTGGTTTTTTACCAATGTGTTTCTTTATTAAACCAATTATGATTTTGTTGGCAGCTTCAACTTGTCCATTTGCCCGAGCATAATATGGAGTTGATTTTAATAACTTAATATTCCTAGATTCTGCAAAGTTTTACATTTTCCTTCCAGTAAAAACTGAACCTTGATCAGTTGTTAGTGTTTCAGGAATTCCAAATCGAAAAATTATGTTTTCTTCAATGAAATTGATAACATCTGCCTGATCAACATTTCTTAATGGAATTGCTTTGACCCATTTCGAAAAATAATCTATAGCCACTAAGATATATTTGTGAAATTTTGATGAAGGTGGATGAATTTGTCCAATCAAATCCAAAGCCCAACCTCGAAATGGCCAAGGTTTAATAATCAAATGCAATTCACTTGCTGGAACATACTGAATGTTAGCATGCTTTTGGCATTCTTCGCAAGACTTAGAATATTTCAAACAGTCTTTTATTATTGTAGGCCAATATAGTTTTTTCCTACTTAGAACCCATCTCATTTTTTCTCCAGATTGATGAGTCCATCATGAACTTCTGTTAAAGCCAAATAAGCTTCTTTTACTCCTATACATCGAAAAAGATTTCCATCAACTGATTTTTATATAACTCATCTCCTAAGATTATACATTGGAGTGCTTTGTATTATAATAGATCTGAACTTCATGAGGAAGTTGTTCTTTTATTTTGATCAACTTCTGAAGTTTCTTACTCGAGCAAATTTACTTATCCAATCTTTCATTTATACACTTATATTCTCTGTTTAGTTATTTTATAACCAATTGAGAATCTCCTCGAATTATAACATTTTTAGCACCTAAATATATAACATTTTGAGCCCTGAGATCAAAGCTTCATATTCTATTTCATTATTTGACAAAGAATATTTTACTTCAATCATTAATTTAGTGGGAAATTTATTTGGTAAAAATATTAACACACCAATTCCTAACCCTCCTGAGTGTTTCGAACCATCGAAATATAACTCCCAGGGTTTAATTCCCACATAATTTACTTCTTCGAAATCTAAGTTCGAATGATTAGCTATAAAATCAGCAGCAACTTGGCCTTTAATAGCTTTAAGGGGTTGATAGGTTAAGGAATACTCAGTTAAAGCTAATGCTCATTTTCCCACTCTACTACGCAAAATAGGTTTCGATAACTATTGGAATTCGAATTTCTAGTATTTCGAGTTTCCCAAAATCTGTAAGCTCTTTACAATTTTCGAATTTCTAGAAAGCTTACAAGTTCCAGAATTCGAGTTTCCAGAAAGCTTACAAGTTCTAGAATTCGAGTTTGAGAAGTGAATCTCATAACTTCGAAATTTGTTAATGTTAACATTAAAAGGGAACTTCAGAAACTCGAAAAAAGAGACAAAGGAACTTCGAGAAATCGAAGTCAAAAGAGACTTTGAAAAAACCAAAGTCAGGAGTTCTGGAAAATCAAAATAAAAAGATATTCTGGAAAATCGAAGTTATAAGGCTTCTGGAAAATCGAAATCAGGAAGTATTCAATGAGCCCAAATATCAACAGAAAAAGACTAAGTGTCAAAGATGAAGGAATTTTTGAGTACATGAAGTCAGAATTCCAGAAAGAAGATTTCGAGAAATCGAAGAGCAAGATTTCGAGTGCATGAAGTCAGAATTCCAAAAAGAAGATTTCGAGAAATCAAAAGATAAGATTTCGAGAAATACAAGCAGAATTCCGAGAAATCAGAAGATAAGATTTCGAGAAATATAAGTAGATTTTTCAAATGAACAGAGAGCAGAAATTCGAAAAGACAGAGTGTGTGAAGACTTGACAGATTTCTGAATTTTATAAGTGACTTTTCGAGGAAACATAAGACAGAAGAAAACAGTTACTGGAAGTTACAGAAGTTTGCTGATCAAGGACAGATGGCAACATCCCAGTGGAAGTAATTTGAAAAGTGCAAAGATCAAAAGCAGTTTTCTGGTTAGCAGAAAACGTGGCAAGCATGCATGCTGCCAACACATAGGGCTAGATGATGTGTCAATTGTACTTTTGTTAGCCGTTAGGAGTAGAAATCTATAAATAGGTGAACTTTCTATGTAATAAAGGTTGGCAAATCACTTATACTCAAACTCTCTGAAACACCTTACACGTCCAAACTTAAAGCGACAAACAGGTTACAAGGAGAAGGAAGTATGTGATGAACCCATCCAATTTCTTTCAATGCAATTGTTCTTACAATTAATTTTTCTTTTCTTTATTTTACATTCCGCAATTTACATTCTGCAATTTTTATTTGCATTGCTTTTTCTTGAACTTTCAGTGATTTCTGTGAAAGTTGATTTCTGAAAATATAGTCTGGAAAACTTGATAAAATTCTGAACAAGTAGTTCTAATTCTTTCTGAAAGATAAGTTTTGATTAAATTATGAATCAAAACCTTTAAAACTTGTTATCTCTGGATCTCTGAAAAATAACAATTGACTTGGTAAAATTCTGTACCACTCATCCACTTTTTTCCAGAAAATTTGAACTTTTGAAAGTCTTTTATAAATCAGAAACACCATAAATCTACTTTTTAAAAGAGTCCCGTAAGAGGATCTGATTCTAATCCCCAGATTGTTCGTAGAATCAAAGTGATTAAAATTTAATTTTCGGAATTAGATTTTTTCACCACAAACAAATTGGCACGCCCAGTGGGACAAATTTGCCAAAAGTAGTGTGTGTTGTGATTTTCTAAAAAAAACATGTGTTTGAGAAGTGGAAGAACAATATCTGTTCAAATGGCTAATAGTTCAAGACAAACCGGAACTGGAAACAATAATAGGGATATAACAACTAATGCTACGAATTCTGAGAATTCACCATTCCAAAGAAATGAGTCTGTGAATAACAATGAGAATGGAGTGAATAGAAATAGTAGTGAATAACAAATTGGTTCTACTATCCCTGTACCCAATTTTGTTTCTATGTCTCAAAATGGACAACCAATATATGGGTTTCCATATGGTTTCGTCCCAAATTTTGGGACAGCCCCACCAACAATGTCAACAGTATGTCTAACAACGGTTCCTTTTGCAAACCGTGGGACTACTATTTTGAATCCTTTTGCGGGAAGTTCATCTTCATCCATTACAAATTCCACTTTACAGTCTTTAAGGCAACAAATGGACGAAAGCAATCATGAAATGGTAAATATGTTGACACAACAAATGGCCACAGTGTTCGATCCATTGGTAAAAACCACAAATACCAATTATAATTTTTTGGCTAGGCAAATGGAGAGGATTGCGGATATGTTTGGAGCACCCACAAATCCTATAGTTAGAAAAGTGGCTAATATGAGTTCCCCTGTGAATCAAGGGGATCAAAATAATCAAATACCAAATCCTGTTAATCCTGTCGAAAATAGGGAAGAAAATGCTCCTAGAATCATCCTGAATCGAAATCAGAATGCTGATGAAATTCTCGAAAGGATAAGAGCAAATAACTTAGGGGGGCAACAAAATGTTGTTGGAATTGTCGAACAAGTCCTAAACAGACATGGGTTTAATGTAGGATTTGCAAATCATCCATATATAGTGTCTCCTTTTTCCCAGATGGTATTACAGACTGAATTACCGAGGGGATGGAAAGTTCCCAAATTTACCAAATTTTCTGGAGAAGTAGGAGAATCTACTGTCGAACACATTGCTAGATATCAAATCGAAGCAGGTAATTTGGCAAATAATGAAGAGTTGAAAATGAAATATTTTCCTAGTTCTTTAACTAAAAATGCTTTCACTTGGTTTACAACTCTTTCCCCGAATTCTATTCATTCATGGAATCAATTAGAAAGAAGTTTTCATGAACAGTTCTTTAGAGGGGAAACAAAAGTGACTCTTGCGACACCCTTAGCTATACCGCTATGAGTATCACATTACGAACGTAACTGATGACTCTCGTTTATGTTAAATGTATGCTTAGAAAATACGGGAATATTTTTTTTTTTTGAAAAGAGTTTATTCATCATCAACTAATCTCATTCTAATTCCATTTTAGATATTTGTGAAAGCATCCCTTCCTTAATTCTGAAATACGTTTTCGGAAAGCATCTAGTCGATTCAATCATTTCGCATACATACACAACACACACGCAAATATAAAGTAGAGACTAGGGAAGAAGCGTCATAACCACAGTGTCAAGTGATCCCCGAGATACCACACCATCATACAAAATGAGAGTTCTGGCAGTAAAATAAATAAAACCTCTATCAATACAACCAAAATAAGAGGTCACTAATCAGAGCTACTACTGCTAGACTCATGACTACCCCAGACACACTCCTCTACTCATCGTCATCTGACCTAGCAGGGGCAACCCTACAACTCCTCCTCCTGGCATCCGGGAGGGTAATCATCCTGAATTCCTCTGAAGGAATACCGTCAGAAGAATCCTCCCTCAGCTCCTCGTCCTCGGGGTCCTCCTCAGGGTCCTCCTCTGGATCCTCCTCCTCGGATGAAGTATCATCAATGACGACCAGATCAGGCCCAATGGCGGTAGGACGACCGAATGCACTGAAACGCATGGTCGGTGGGGATGACGACTCTGGTCCAGGAGTGTAGCGAGGGGAATCCGGCTCTCCTATAGTGGCTATCCGAGAGGACTGGGAAGAAACAGATGGAACGGGACGATGACGACGGTTAAGGAAAGTGGTATGACGACGAAGCCCTGGTGGTGTCTCGAACTCCAGAATCACGGGCACAGTGAAGACGACCTCTGGCACAAGGGGAAGGTTAGGGTAAGAAATCGTGACGTGTACTTCCCCTGTGAATATACAACGTCTAGGAATGTCGGTGACCCGCCACTGTCCTCGTGGCCCCCATCTCAGCGTAACCCTCATGGCCGACATCTTGAACCTCCCCAAACCCGACTGGCGATGGCGAAAGAGCGCGACAACAGAGAATAGAAGCAGAGAAGAAAGGGTGAGAACATCATATGAACTCATAACAAGTAGAACATAGTAACTAGAGCACTAATAAAATATTCACAAACATCCACATAATCTCGATCACAAGTATGCATCTGATACTACCATGCTATATGTATATAATGCATGAGGGCCCGGGAAAACAACACCAAAAGCAGAGCACACAGCAACTGCTCGACCATATATGTACAATATATCAGGAGTATAGTCTGTACTAGCAAATAGTACGAAGAGCATTGCTCAATCTCTGGCCAAGACGATTTTCCGACTTCCAGACAAACTCACTGATTATGAAAACTTGAGAGCGACAGGATAGTCAAGCCTGTACCCCGTTTGCACGACAGTAGGGGGCGAGCCTACGCCACTTATGCCATTCCGGGACCTGACTTATCCTCAGGGCTGGTCTCCTTTACCGGACCGCTGGTGTTCTTTGCAAAACCCAGTGCACCCGTCCCATCCAGTTTCACACTGTACTAGAGTGGTATTGCCATATAGGTCATAAGGTTTTCAACCTTGATCATCATTAATGCTTTATGATGCATGTCACACAATCAATGCTTTCAGCATTTCATCCTTACAGGCAAAGCCCATTGAATCATTCTACGTCACCACTTTACCGTGGCATGGCCCGATTCAATGTCTTTCCTTCAAGGAAAACCAAACAATGCTTTCTCAGCATACACAGTCCTTACAAGCAAAGCACATTAAATCATTCTACGTCACCACTTTACCATGGTACGGCCCGATTTAATGTCTTTCCTTCAAGGAAAACCAAACCCTATCTTGGGTTGGAACCGCACTCTCTCACTAAGCTTCTCAAGTCTTATGTAGAAAGAGTGTGTTGGTTATGATCTTTTAAGGTAGTTTGTACTAATGTTCTCCTTTTAAGAATCAATAATCATTTTCACTTGAGTCCTATAATTTACTAAGACTTATCGTATCTTATGGATGACATTACCTACCCTAATTCGTCTTGTATGTCTAATTAGGATTAGGTTTAACCCTTAATTATAATTAGTCTTCGTTAACTAAACTATAATTAATCTTAATCCTCCTTAATTAAGTCTTAATCCTTACTTAAGATCCTAATTAATTCCTAATTATCCCTTAATCTCTTCCTTAACCTTGGATTAAGCTTTTAATTATATTTGATTAAGGTTAATCATAATTAATTAGTTCTTATTCATCATTAAGGCTTAATTATCTAATTAATACCTCATTAGTAATCATTGACTAAGATTAAGATTAATCTTCATTAATGTTAATTAACTTAATTAATTTAGGCTAATCAACTTAGGTGATTAAATTAGTTAAGTCTACTAATTAATCCTAAGTTTAATTTTCACAACTTAGATTAGTGTTTGAAGTTCAACCCTAATCTAAACCTAAGCCCATAAATTATTTTTAGTTGTCTTTTAAATTGAGTTTTGACTCTCTTTTTGAAGGCTTTGGGACTAAACAAAAGCCTAAAGGTTATTGGACCCATGAGAGCCCATTTTTATTCATAATAAATAAAAATATGATTTTTAAATAGATTTTTATTTTAGTTAAAATAAAAATCCGAATTTAATTACTTAATTTAAAAACTTATCTTATTTGCAACTTAGTCCTTTTTGTTACAAATTTATTCTTTAGTCCTTTTGGGCCAATTTAGCCCAAAAACATGTTTTAAACATTCTTTTGATCTTTTTAGGATCAAAAGGACATTCTTGATGAGTTTCATCAAGAACACTCATGAACATCAAGAACAACCTTGAATGTTCATCCAAAACTTCAAATTTTTCACAACATCCAATCTTCACCAAAACTTCACACATTCATCAATAAACAATCCAAATGCCAAATATCATACTAATCCACTCAAAATCATTCACATGCACATTAAAGTTCATAACTTCCATTTTCAAGCTCAAAACATCATTATTTTCAAGATAAATCACCAAATCAATTTTTCCACTTAAGATCAACCACATGCATGTACATATATCCATCATATAATCTCATCCAAACCATCAAAATAATTTTTGCACACATGCAGCCACTTCTTCCTCTCTTGGCCGAGAGCTTAAGGGGAAAAAGGTGGGATTTTTCAACAAAAATCCTTCCTTGGCTTGCATGCAACACAACCCAACCATCAACAACAATCCAACCAAGATCAAAGACATGCAAACAGCCACAATAACCCAGCTCATCAAGACCGAAAATATTTTCTCAAAAACAAGCTCAAAGGTTTGATTTTTCAAGAGAAAAACAAGGGAAAAAGCAAGGATTCAAGGGCAAATCCTTGACTCTAGTTACATGGCCTACTAGAGTTCAAGTTCTCCCCCCCTTTACCTTAGATCTTCAAGGGAATGAGTGCAGATTTTTCCTCCTCCAACAGCCCCTTCAAGCTCCTCCTTCAAGCCTCCAACAAGTGGATTTTGGTAGAAAGTATGTATTTTTTTTTTTTTCTTTAGCTTAAATCCAAGAATGGGACTTAAGCTTGGTTGGTGATTTGGGTGGAGATGAAGAAATTTTGGGGAGGAAGAGGGTGGTGGTGCGCGGCCAGCAAGGGAGAAAGAAGAAGAAGAAGAGAGAAATGGTTAGGTGAAGGAAATGGTTTAAGTGAAAAATGGCCAAAAAGTGGAGCTTTCTCCTTTATATAGGCTTAATGGTGTGAAGGAAGACATGGACAAGTGGCATACATGCACCATGCTGTGCAGCGCAATTTTCAGAGGAGAAAATAAGGTTTGTGCAATTTTTCTGGCCCGGATCAAGAGTATTCGGGCCCGGGTCGGGGTACCGGAGGGCAAAAAGGTCAATTTTTGCAGAAAAATCCCAAAAATTCCCAGAAAATTCCTAAAAATAGGAAATTTAATACTGAATCCAAAAATATAAATTTTGACAATTAAAAATAATTTTAATCATTTAAAATCCATTAAAACGCTTAAAACAGCAAAAACGGGAAAAACGGGTAAATCGGAAAAATACGGGTGTTACAATAAACGGAGAGAGAAAATTAAGGTTTTAATTACAAAGATTGTATAGAATTATAAATATCATTTTAAATCATCTTTTTAAGGTTCAAAATATATTTTCCATATTTTTCTACAATTTTTTTTTTTATGCTGGCTATGGTTATACTGTTAACTGGGGCATTTTGATCTTTTTGCCCAGAAGTGCTAGAAAAATTCTAAATAATTTTCTAAAACTCATCACTAATTATATTAAGAGTATTTTGAATAAAGGTATAGATACCTTAGAGTTTTAGCTATTTTTAATAATTAAATCTATATTTTCCTTAACTGTATAATTACTAAAGGTATCTTAGGTTATTTTCTCAAACACCTCTCTAAAGAAATTTACTCATAATTGTGGTTGGGTATTATAAATTTGGCTGTCTATTAAAAGCTACTAAATACTTTATAATTAAATGAATATTACTATTTTAAAATTTTCTTTATTCTATTTATACACCAGTAAGAAAATTTGCGGGTGTTACAACTCTTATGGATTTAGTGAACATTAAAAGATTTTTGAATGAATCCATAGACGATTATTTGAATAGATTCAGGCAAATGAAAGCAAGATGCTTTACCCAAATTCCTGAATATGAGTTAGTCCAAATGGCTGCTGGAGGGTTGGATTATTCAATTCGTAAGAAGTTGATTAATCAACAACTTAGAGATATGGCCCAATTGGCCGATAAGGTTAGGCAAATTGAACATCTTAAGAAAAAAAAGAGAGATTTTGAAAACCTGAAAAGACTTTTCGAAAAGATAAAATAGCATATTTGGAAGTATCTGATGATAGTGATTTCGAATATGACATAGAGGATAATGATGTTCATGTGGCAGAACTTAAGCCCAGACCTCCTTATGTTTGTCAATCTTTGAAACCTAGTGGAAATACTAATAATGATACTAAAGATATGTTTCCTAAGAAAAATTATGGTTTCGATATTTTGAAAGCAGATCAAATTTTTGATATATTGGTAAAAGACAAACAAATAACTCTAAGTGATTACCATAAAATTCCTTCTCAATAACAGAGAAGAGGTCGAAAGTATTGTAAGTTTCATCAAACTTATGGACATTGGACTAATACTTGTGTTCGTTTCAGGGATATTATTCAAGAAGCTATCAAACAAGGTAGATTGAAATTCGAAGAAAAGGTTCCAATGGCCATGAAGATTGACTCTAACCCACTCCTGGTGAACGCCAACTACGCTAAACCTGCAAGTGTGAACATGGTCGAATTGGAAGATTCCAATTCTGTGAGACAGGCCACAGAGATGGCCCTTGATGGAGATCAGGAATTACATGATGTTTATTCAAAAGGGGGTGAATCTTAGTGGAATTTCTGAATCGGAAGAAGGCAGAAGATGCCTCAATTGAACTTTGTCCAAGGTGTCATGCTGTATTCGATAGGTCTGCAGCCAAGGCTTTTCATGGATCAGAAATGAAGACACATTATCAGCAAGTGGCTACCCAGCATCAGAAAAAAGAAAATAAACAGAAGAAGCCTCATCCTTCTTATGGGGGTTGGATTTCGAAGTCTGAATCCATTTCTGGAGGAAAGGCACCTGTTAACATGAATAGGTTTGATAAGGGAAAACAACCCATGAATCCAAAATTTCATGAAGACAGGAAGCCTCGAACTTTTGTACCATCATCATCAATTCCCCCGAATCAATAGGTTCGTCTTGGCTACATGAAATATCAGAATAATTTCCAAGGTTCTCATCAGAAACCTTATTACGGAAATAGGCCTCAAATGAAGAAGACCCAATGGAGAAGGGCACAAAGAATAGGAAAGGCTGCTTTCGAGGAACAAGGAAAGAGAAACATGATTGTTGAACAAAACAATCAACAACCTAAACCCGTGCAAGCAAAAAATGCTCAAGTAATTGAAGTCCAAGCAAATTCGAATCAACCATCTTATGCTCAAGTGGTGAAAAAGAAGCCTTCATTCCAAGTTATTGGAGGTTTTGATGAGAATGAAGATGACTTATTAACAGAAAATTTTGAAACGAGATTTGCAGATGGTCTGGATAACATCTGTGCAGTTGTTTCTATATTACCTGCTGAGTATGCTGAGGAACTTGAAAAAAGCTTAGAAGATGAAGACTTTGAGGAAGATGATATAGGTGAGGATCCAATATGTTATACTTACATTGGCAAACAGATTTGCCAGAATACTTCTGCAGTATTCGAAAAAACCAACTGAGGATATGCAACTTCATATGAAGCCTTTGTTCATTAGGGCGTTAGTTGGAGATGTGAGTATTGGAAATGTCCTCGTAGATTCTGGTGCAGCAGTAAATCTGATGCCGAAATTCATGATGAAAAAATTGATGAAAACTAAGTTTAATCTGATGCCTCATCAGATGATTATTACTGATTTCAGTGGGAAGACATCGAAATCAGAGGGAGTCTTATGTCTAGAGTTAACAATGGGAACAATCATGAGACCCATTATGTTTGTTGTAGTTGATTCAAAAGCAAATTATAACTTACTTCTTGGAAAAGAGTGGATCCATGGTGTAGGTGTTGTTCCATCTTCAATGCATCAGAGACTTTGCATGTGGACTAAAGAAGGTGTACCCATTTACGTTGATGGAGACAAGAACTATTTTAAAGTCGAAGAGGATGCTGTGGATGTGAGGAGTACTGAAAAGAAAGTTATGAAGACAAGACCGTATGAAGTGATTGATAAGTATATGTTGGTACCTACAAAAATACCTTTTCACTAAGATTGAATCCAAATTGTGGGTTTATGTTACAATATGATGTTGGCCCTTTCGAGGCCACAGAAATCGCTGAATGGTCAGACCCAGAATAGATTCGAGCTTTTGGGTTCGAATTTCAGCCTATGTGGCCGAGAAGAAGGTAGAGGTGACTCTCGAAGCCGAATCTAATCAAAATAAACAAAATAAAGAGGTAATGACCCATAAGGCCGAATGGCAAAAAGGTAAAATAGTCATTGAGGAGATAATAGAAGAAGAAATCTCATCAGAAACGAAAGGTAAAAATTTTGAAGATGTTTCTGAGGAAAATGGAAAGTATGAAGAGGTTTCTGAAGGAAGTAGAGATTCTGAAAAGAAGTATCTTGAGGAAATGCTCAAAAAGATTGAGACGTACGTTCAAGAGACACAGGGGTTTGAGTTCGAAAGGTTAGATTGCATCTATGATGACTCTCCTTTGGGTTTCGAAGGTATTTTATCTCAAGGCATTAAGAAAATGGAAGCTCAAGACACTTTAGAGGAAATAAACTTGGGAACGGAGAGTGAGAAAAGATCCACGTTTATAAGTCAGAATCTCGAAGGAGATTTTAAGAAGAAAATCATTGATTTGTTGAAAGAATATAAAGATTGTTTTGCTTGGGATTATCATGAAATGCCTGGTTTGAGTCAAGAATTGATGGGGCATAGACTTCCAACTTTTCCAGAAAAGTGACCAGTGAAACAGGCTCCGAGAAGATTTGCTCCAGAAATAGTTTCAAAAATCAAAGAAGAAATAGAGCGTCTTCTAAAGGCTAAGTTCATTCGAACTGTCAGGCATGTAGATTGGATTTTTAACATAGTTCCTGTTATTAAGAAAAATGGAACTTTAAGAGTTTGCATTGATTTTAGAGATCTTAATGATGCAACTCCTAAAGATGAATACCCAATGCTAGTTGCTGATATGTTAATAGATTCGGCAGTAGGAAATTAACTTTTAAGTATGTTAGATGGGTATTCAGGTTATAATCAAATTTTTATTGCCGAAAAGAATGTTTCGAAAACAGCTTTTCGATGTCTTGGGGCAATAGGAACTTATGAATGGGTAATGATGCCCTTTGGCTTAAAAAATGCTGGTGCAACTTATCAAAGAGCCATGAATTCGATTTTTCATGATTTAATTGGAAATTTTATGCAAGTCTATATAGATGATGTTGTGGTTAAGTCTGAATCAAAAGACTTACATTTAAATCATTTAAAACAAGCTTTAGAGAGAATGTGAAAGCATGGATTGAAAATGAATCCTATTAAATGTGTTTTTGGTGTATCTGCAGGAAATTTCTTAGGATTTCTTGTACACAAGAAAGGTGTTGAGGTTGATAAAAACAAAGCTAAGGTAATTCTCGAAGCATCTCCACCTACTACCAAGAAACAATTGCAATCTTTTCTGGGAAAAGTAAATTTCCTTCGAAGCTTCATTTCGAACTTATCAGGAAAAACAAGGGTGTTTTCCCCATTGCTGAAACTGAAGAAAGAAGAAAAATTTAAATGGGAAGATGAACATCAAAGAGTCTTCAAGGAAATCAAGAAATATTTGACAACTCCTCCAATTATGACTCCTCCTTTGCCAGGAAAACCTTTAAAGTTATATATTTCTGCTTCAGAAGCCACAATCAGAAGTATGTTGGCTCAAGAGGACGAAGATGGCGTAGAAAGAGCTGTTTACTATTTGAGTAGAGTCCTTAATGATGCAGAAACTAGATACTGTGCTATAGAAAAGTTGTGTTTATGTTTGCACTGTTCTTGTACTAAACTTAAATAGTATGTCAAACCTCATGATGTATTTGTGATTTCTCACTTTGATGCAATAAAGCACATGTTGTTGAAACCTATATTGCACAGTAGAGTTGGAAAATGGGCGTTAGCATTGACTTAGTTTTCATTAAAATTTGTCCCATTAAAAGCAATGAAAGGACAAGTAGTTGCAGATTTCTTAGTTGATCATCCCCCAATTCCAATTGAAGAATCAACATATGTAGGTTTAGAGCCTTGGAAATTATATTTTGTTGGATCCAAACATAAGAATGGATCAGGAGTTGGAATTTTACTAATTTCACCCAAAGGGTTTCCAACTCGAATGATGTTTGAAATAAAACATCCTTGTTCGAATAATGCAGTAGAGTATGAAGCTCTTATTGCTGGTCTCGAAATTCTAGTTACCATGAATTCGAGAAATGTTCATATTAAAGGAGATTCTCAATTAGTTATTAAGCAGGTAACTAAAGAATATAAATGTTTAGATCCAAAATTGGCTAAGTATTTGGTTCAGGCCAATAAACTTCTAGAAATGTTTGATGAAGTAAGAATTGAACATATTCCAAGAGGTCAGAATTTCGAAGCTAATGAATTGGCTCAAATAGCTTCAGGATATAGAATTTCAATTGGAACTCTCAGAAAAATTAGTGATATTCAGAAAAGGCTTCCAATGAAGGAATTTGATATCCATAATATAAATCTTCTAGATCAGAATGATTGGAGAAGAGAAATTGTGAATCTGATACAAAATCCTTCCCTAATAAATAAAAAACACTTGAAATATAAGATTCTGAACTACTGTGTTTTAGGTGAAGAGCTTTATAAGAAAGCTATTGATGGGAATTTACTTCGATGTTTAGGAAAAACTGAAGCATACTTAGCTTTGGTCGAAGTACATGAAGGTGCTTGTGGAGCTCACCAATCAGGAAAGAAAATGGAATGGATTTTGAGAAGAAAATTATTCTTTTGGCCTTCAATAGCCAAGGATTGTCACAATTTCGCTAAGTCTTGTGAAGATTGTCAAAAGCACGGAAATGTGCAACAAGTTCCAGCAAGTGAATTGTATTCAATAATAAAACCTTGGCCTTTCAGAGGATGGGCTTTAGATTTGATTGGAATGATTCACCCAGCTTCTTCGAGAAACCATAAGTTTATTCTAGTAGGAGTTGATTATTTTACTAAATGGGTAGAAGCAATTCCTTTAAGGGAGGTTTCTCAAGAAGATATCATTCGTTTTATTGAAGAAAATATCATATTTCGATTTGGCTTACCAGAAACCATTACCACAGATCAAGGAACGATGTTTACTGGGAGAAAAATGGTTAGGTTTGTTGAATCGAAAGGGATAAAATTACTTTCTTCTACTCCTTATTATGCACAAGCCAATGGCCAAGTTGAAGCGGTTAATAAATTTATTATTGATTTAATTAAAAGACATATTGGGCAAAGGCCTAGGAATTGGCATGAAACTTTGAATCAAGTTCTGTGGGCCTATAGAAATTCACCAAGAGAGGCTACTCAAACTACCCCTTATAAGTTGGTTTATGTCACGATGCAATATTACCAGTAGAAAAAAACTTACAGTCAATAAGGGTTCAAAGGCAATTCGAGTTATCTTCTCAAGATTATTGGAATTTGATGTTTGATGAATTAAATGAACTTGATGAGGAAAGGTTACTTGCTCTTGAAAATATAATTAGGCAAAAAGAGAAAATTACTCGTTGTTATAATAAAAGGGTTAAGAAAAAAGAATTCCAAATTGGTGATTATGTTTGGAAGTTGATTTTACCAATTGATAAAAAGTCTAAGAGGTTTGGTAAATGGTCACCTAATTGGGAGGGACCCTTCGAGATTGAAAAAGTATTTTCCAGTAATGCGTATTCAATTCGAGAATTAGTTGGTGATTTGTGCATAATGTCAATCAATGGAAAATATTTGAAAGAGTATAAACTAAACATGCAAGAAATCAAAATTGTGCATAAAGGAAAATAAATTGTTTGAGAGACAATATAAATACGAGCATGTGCTCGAAACAAAGGGTCAGAAGAAGAAATATGAAGAAAACTAAGAATAGGCTAAAAAGGAGCTTCGCTTTTCAGTTTAGTGAAGTTATGCATGAGGTCTTCATAGTATATCTTTAGACTCTTGTTGTTCCTTTCCAGATTGTCAATATCTTTGGAAACTCGAACAACATCTTTTGAAATACCTCGAACGAAGTTCAGAATATCCATTCGAGTAGACCTCTGCTTCGAAAGGGTAGTTTCGAGATCACTTTTAACCAACTTGGTTTGTTCAGCTTCTTCTTGATATTTCTTGATAAGTCTTTCGAGCCTTAAATTCTCTTTTTGAAGATCTTCAATCTTCAAAGTATTCTGGTTGATGGATTGCTCATTCCTGGTCACCTTGGTTTTGCTATCTTGCATTTTATCCATCAACTCAGCCTTCTCATTTTTCTGCATGACCAATTCAGATGTAGTTTGTTCGATTTGGTCAACAGTCCCAATGCTACATTGATAGAGTTCAACAAAACTTTTGATCCATTTTTGTTGGGACTCAGAAAAATGAGAATTCTTTTTGTCAAAATAGATGAGATAACTTTCAATCTCTTCTCTATAAAGACGATCCTTGGGGATTTCTTTCATCATAGGTTTCGCGAAGACCAACTTCTTAAAATTCCGAAGAACCTTATCAGGAGAGTCTTCCTCACTCAATGGATTATGAACTGTTGCTTCAGAGTAGGCAGATGACAATGAGACTTCTCCCGAAAGCACTTCCAAAATCAAGAAAGGGTTCTCATCCAAACCTTTGAGGCAATCATCTAAGTCCATGGCATTATATACAGGGGTTGACCTAGATGAATCCCTCGAAAAGCTATGAGCCTTTTCGGGAGTGCTTGATTCAGTTTGAGTAGTTTGGATTTCCTTCGAAGGAGATGCTTTGGTTTCTCGAGAATCAGGTTCAGGAGAAGGTGATAGATAATCTTTCTTTTCTTCCCATTGAGAATCCTCATTAGTTGGATCATAATGAGATTGAACTTATTCTTCCTCTCCTTTTTCTTCCTGTTCTTCATTATTCTCTTTGATATAATCCAAGGATTTGCCCTTTGGTAAAGACTTTTTTGAAGAGGTTGCTTGACGTGGGCTTTCTATTGTTTTCTCTTCATTGGCACCACTATCAGCTTGAGAACTCGAAGAAATATTTACCTGAAAACAGCAAACATCTAAGTAAGGTAAATAAGAAAAGAGAAGAAGTTGATATTTTTTTTTCTTTGAAAGGAGAGTGAAAGGTTTACTTGTTCCATGATTCCACTTGGGATTTGTTTTTATTGGCCTTAACTTTAAATCTTTGGCCAACTCTCTTAGTTTACATATATAAGTTCCAAAAATATCTCTTTTTGCAAATGAAAGATTAATTCTTGAAAGAGACTATTTTTGAGGGGGCATCTGTTGGGATTCGAATTTCTAGTATTTCGAGTTCCCAAAATCTGTAAGCTCTTTACACTTTTTGAATTTCCAGAAAGCTTACAAGTTCCAGAATTCGAGTTTCCAGAAAGCTTACAAGTTCTAGAATTCGAGTTTGAGAAGTGAATCTCATAACTTCGAAATTTGTTAATGTTAACATTAAAAGGGAACTTCAGAAACTCGAAAAAAGAGACAAAGGAACTTCGAGAAATCGAAGTCAAAAGAGACTTTGAAAAAACCAAAGTCAGGAGTTCTGGAAAATCAGAATAAAAAGATATTCTGGAAAATCGAAGTTATAAGGCTTCTGGAAAATCGAAATTAGGAAGTATTCAATGAGCCCAAATATCAACAGAAAAAGACTAAGTGTCAAAGATGAAGGAATTTTCGAGTACATGAAGTCAGAATTCAAGAAAGAAGATTTCGAGAAATCGAAGAGCAAGATTTCGAGTGCATGAAGTCAGAATTCCATAAAGAAGATTTCGAGAAATCAGAAGATAAGATTTCGAGAAATACAAGCAGAATTTTGAGAAATCAGAAGATAAGATTTTGAGAAATATAAGTAGATTTTCGAAATGAACAGAGAGCAGAAATTCAAAAAGACAGAGTGTGTGAAGACTTGACAGATTTCTGAATTTTATAAGTGAATTATCGAGGAAATAGAAGACAGAAGAAAATAGTTACTGGAAGTTACAGAAGTTTGTTGACCAAGGACAGATGGAAACATTCCAGTGGAAGTAATTTGAAAAGTGCAAAGATCAAAAGCAGTTTTCTGGTTAGCAGAAACGTGGCAAGCATGCATGCTACCAACACATAGGGCTAGATGATGTGTCAATTGTACATTAGTTAGCCGTTAGGAATAGAAATCTATAAATAGGTGAACTTTCTATGTAATAAAGGTTGGCAAATCACTTATACTCAAACTCTCTGAAACACCTTACACGTCCAAACTTAAAGCGACAAACAGGTTACAAGGAGAAGAAAGTATGTGATGAACCCATCCAATTTCTTTCAATGCAATTGTTCTTACAATTAATTTTTCTTTTCTTTATTTTACATTCCGCAATTTACATTCTGCAATTTTTATTTGCATTGCTTTTTCTTGAACTTTCAGTGATTTCTGTGAAAGTTGATTTCTGAAATATAGTCTGGAAAACTTGATAAAATTCTTAATCAAGTAGTTCTAATTCTTTCTGAAAGATAAGTTTTGATTAAATTATGAATCAAAACCTTTAAAACTTGTTATTTCTGGATCTCTGAAAAATAACAATTGACTTGGTAAAATTCTGTACCACTCATCCACTTTTTTCCAGAAATTTGAACTTTTGAAAGTCTTTTATAAATCAGAAACATCATAAATCTACTTTTTAAAAGAGTCTCGTAGAGGATCTAATTCTAATCCCCAGATTGTTCATAGAATCAAAGTGATTAAAATTTAATTTTCGGAATTAGATTTTTTCACCACAAACAATAACATATGTTTTATTATATCAGAATGAGAGAATACAATAACCTCGAAAGGTTTTATATAGTATTTCAACTCTGTGCAAACAAAGTACAAAGATAAACATAGTTTTTCTATGTTATAGTATCTAGTTTCTGCATCATTCAATATTCTGCTCAAATAGTAGATTGCTCTTTCGAATCCAGCTTCGTCTTCCTGAGCCAACTGCTTGCGATAGTTTCATTTGATGCAGATACTTATAATTTGAGAGGTTTCCCTCGAACAAGAGGAGCCATTACTGTAACATCCTAATATTTCTAAAATAGAATAAATAAAATAAATGAAGAAATAATAGTATTATTATTTTTTTTATTATGAATAATATTATTTAATTAAAAGGGGGGATGAGTGGGTCAGAGTAGGACCAACCCAATTAGATAGTTAAAAGAGAGGGGTTATCTATTTCACCCTATCCTTTTTCAAAAAAGTCAGATAACCAAACCCTAGGGAGGAGAGAAGTGACTCCACAAGGAGAAGGTGCCACAGAGTAGATCATCAAGGGAGTTCTGCCAATCGTTCTTGATCGTCATTCCTAAGGTACGGGGGGGGAAGGGGTGCAACTATATGTGTGTACTGGAGTGGTTGGGTAGTGAGGGCAACCATAAGTCCCTCTAGGATCTCTAATCTTTGAATCTTAAGGATGATTTATATGTTGAAATTGTTCTGTTTGATGTTGATTGGTATGTTTTGATGTTATGTTCTCGATGGATTGGATGATGAAAGCGAGATTGTCGAAAATGGGTCAAATTAGGATTTGGGGGTGAGATTTCATAATTGATCGATTGTTGATTTAATGGTAATCCGTAGGAATAATGATGTTTTCAGTGAATTTAATCTGTAAAAACGTGCTTAAACAAGTTAGGAACATAAAGAATTGTGTAGAGATTGAAGAAGAGGGTTTAAAAGGGGCAAAAATGCAGGTGTAGTCGCGTTCTGCGGACACTTACGCTCCACCTACGCTGAGCGCAGGATAGAGCGTAGCTCTCTAGAACCTGCGCTTCACTTGCGCTGAGCACAGAGTGAACTGCAGAAGCGCGGATAAAGCGTAATATATGAATTGTTTATGGAATTGATGTGATTAAATTGGATGTATATAGTGCGTTAACTGTGGCATGAAGTATGGTTTTGTGATGATCTTATATTGATGTTCTTCGTGCATTTTATTCAAGATGTGATGTGGAATGAATGGAGTAGATGGTGTGTATGAGAAATGTAAAATGATGTTGATGCATTGAGAAAGAGCATATGAGGTGTGATACATGAGATGCATGCCCTACAAAGGGTGGTGACCTGATGGGGGACATTCGATGCACGGGCCCATAGTGGTGGTTCAACCTATCGTGTGGTGTTAACGGTTAGTAGAGCCGTCATTGAGGGGGCGAATGTCATTGCACGGGCCCATCGAGGGGGTGAAACCTACTGTGTGGTTTTAACGGTGGGGCCATCATTGGTAACAACTAAGGGGATTGATGAGGTGCGCCCATTGTGCGGAGTTCCAAATCATGACTCTTAGGGATATATGTTGTACATGTGTGTGGCTGTGAGGATATGCCTTAATTGAGATTGTATGAAAGTGTGAATTTATACTTGTACGAACCTGATGTGTGAATTGAATAGTATATGATGAATAGTATATGAGTTGAAATGAATGATGATATGTATGGTGATGGGTGGGGAATGAGGGTAGCCTTCTGTATTGCCTGTATATGTTTGTATTCCATTCCTCACTGTACTCTTTCTGTGGTTTTCTTAGGTGATGAAGAGGGCACTCAATGTGCTGAATTTTGAAGGGACAAGGTTTCGCTCTGATATGTGTGACATCGGGGTGTAGTGGCTAGGAGCTTTATTTCTTTTATTTTGATATGTAGATATTTAGAAGATTATTTCTAAGGGTCTTACATGGCAAAATAATGTTTTTTTTGTGATACTTTGGCTTTGGAAAATCTGGATTTTACTCTTTTATGGAAACTACATTGAATTTGGATTAAGTACCTATTTAAAAGTGGATATGTGAACCTTTTTACCTCGGCGTTGACTTTAATTTTCTTTATAATTCAATTTGATGATAATAGTATTATTTGGGGTAGAAGGGTGTCAAAATTACTGGAGGATTTGCCAAGTATTTCTTGATATCCTCGAAAGCCTCTTGATGCTTAGGTTCCCAGATAAACTCTTCTTCTTTCTTTCAACCTTAACAAGGTAGAAAAGATTTAGTTTTTCCTGAAAGATTTGAAATAAACCTTCTCAAGAAGCTTATCTTACCTAACAAAGATTGTAATTGTTTCTTGCTTGAAGGTGGTTTTATATCGAAGATGGCTTGGGCCTTATTTCGATCAATTTCAATCCCTTTCTGATGAACCAAGAACCCTAAGAATTCTCCTGCCATAACACCAAAAGCACATTTGATTGGATTCATCTTAAGACCAAAATCTCTCATTCTTTCGAATGATTTCCTTTAAATGAGTTAAATGATCATGTTTCAATTTCGATTTACAACAACATCATCTATGAAAACTTGCATAAAATCTCCAATCAAATCATGAAATATAGTATTTCATTGCCCTTTGATAAGTTGCACCAGCATTTTTTTAAACCAAAAGGCATGGCTACCCATTAATAAGTACCAAAAGCACCAGGACATCGAAATGCAGTTTCAAAATATCCTCTTCTACTATATAAATTTGATTGTATCCAGAATACCCATCCAACATACTTAACATTTCATTTCCGGCAGCGGAAATCGATTAGCATGTCAGCCATAGGCATTGGATATTCATTTTGGGTGTTTGTATCATTTAGATTTCAACAATCCATACATACTCTAAGTTTCCCATTTTTTCTTTATAACAGGAAAACATTCGAAATCCAATCTACATACCTGGATGTTCGAATAAATTTGGCCTTCAGTAGCCTTTCTATTTCTTCTTTAATTTTTGAAACAACCTTAGGAGCAAACCTTCGAGGAGGTTGCTAATTGGTCTTCTTCGGGAAATAAAGGAAGTCTCTGTTCGACCAAGCTCCTTCCAAACCAGGAATCTCTTCATATTCCCATGCCAAACAATCTTTAAATTCTCTAAAAGTTCCAATTAACTTAGTTTGAAATTCAGGCTTAAGTAATTTCGAAATATAAGTAGGTTTATATGCACATTTTTCTCCTAAGTTAATGTCCACCAATGATCTTGAGCTTTAATGCTGAAACCTTTCAAATCATTACTCTTATCGAATCCAAGAGGGAGTATCATCATAGATGCAATCTAGCTTTCCTTACTCTTGGTCAATGATATAAGCCACTATTTCTTCGAGATCTGATAGTTGATTTTTCATCTCGAAATAAACTTACTTCATTGGCTCTTGACGCCAAACCTAAGGTATCGTGGCCAGTGGGGCCAATTTATTTGTTAGATTCTTTGTCTCGGAGGCCGTTTTCTAACTTAGTTTCGGCCAAGTAGGCCGAAATTCGAGCTAGAAAGCTCGAAGAAATCATTCTTTAATTTCTTCATAGGTCGTATAATACTCGACCTTGTATTTAATAACAAAACCCAGACTCAGGATTGAGTATTACATAAATTGGATACCTACCTTCTTCTTTAGTCGACATATCTTCAATTCGAAGAGGTTGCTACATTACCCAGAAATTCAACTACTCCAGTTGTAGCCTTTATCTGGGTGAAATCAGCTTCAACTTCTTTCAAGTCACCTTCTTCATTCCACATAAAGAGTTTCTGATTGTAGAGTTGAAGGCACATGAACCCGCTCCATGTATCCATTTTCTTCCAAGCAACATGTTGTAGTTTGCTTTCGAAGGAACCACAATAAAAATTGTGGGTCGAATCACATCACCCACTTCAACATCAAGGGCAATCATTCCTTCATATTTTGAAGTCTTCCCATTAAAATCTGTAATAACCATGTTTGTGAGGAAGTAAATCTTCTTGTGTTTTCCCAAGTTTTTTAGTGAACTTTTGGGAATTAAATTTATGGCTGCTCCTCCATCAACTATATTCGGTTGACGAAATATCCATTTCACTCTTCCACTCACAAAGAGTAGGTTCAAATGATTTTTCATAAAATCATTTGGAGGATAAAAAATTGCAGAATTTGACTTAGGTTCTGCCCAAGTCACATAACTAACTTTCGGAGGTCCTGATCGGTAATCGAATCCTAGATCCTCAAAGTCTTCTTCCTCTTTTTCCTCCAAGGTTTGCTGAGCAAACTCTGCAGGAAGTATAGATGCCACCCCACATATAGCTTCAAGATCATCTGGAAATCTGATTCAAAACTATCAGTAACCATATTACTGTCAGCCTCTTTCAACCGGGGGTTGTTTGTTTCTCATCAACTTGCTTCCCATTTTGAACAACTTGGGCATAAGTGATGGACCTACTTGTAGGAACACAGGGAAACACTAGAAGGGGGGGTTGAATAGTGTTTCTAAATATTTTAGAAAGCTTTTCACAAACAGGTGTTAAAAACACGATTTTAGACAGGCTCTTAAAGGGCTGCTGAAGTTTTCAGACGGCTTGTAAAAACTGATTTTAAAATATGTTTTGTGCCTTTATAAAATATCAGCATTAATTACTCTAACCCCTTGATTAGTATAAAAAGAATTGACAAGAGATAAGGGTAAGAAAACTTAGCCAAGGAATTTATCCTGGTTCACTCACTACCACTGTGAGCTACGTCCAGTCCCAATGCCAACTAGCAATTGGATTTTCTCTTAATCTTTCAAGATTACAATATTCTTTACAGTCAAGCCTCTTCAGGCTCTACAACCAAGTATTCTTTCACAGTCAAGCCTTTCCAGGCTCAAACCAACAAGTATTCTTTTTCAGATAAGCCTCTCCAGGCTCAACAAACAAGTATTCTTTTTCAGGAAAGCCTTTCCAGGCTCAACAAACAAATACAGAGAAGATAAAATGCTTAAGCTTACAATGTGTGTACAAAGATAAATATTATCAGAGTTGTTTCAGCGAAAAACTTGCAGATTTTTAGTTCTTTTTCACAAAATTCTTCTCTCTTGATGGTCTTCAAAGGAGGGGGGTATTTATACCCAAATATCAATCCGTTGGAGAAAACCACCGTTTAGGAATAGCATGAAATCCATTGTGAGACATCCTGTTGTGAGCTCTGACATTCTCTGACATTTTCTGACAATTCCTGACACGTTACAAGTTTTGCTCCTGCCAAAAGCTGCTTTTTGTTGTTGCTGCAAGGGCTGCGTAGCAGAGGACGCGTATGGCAGAGAACGTGCTTGACATTCAAAAAGGAATGCCAGCTGTTATAACAGAAAACGTGCTTTGATTCAGAAAGAGCTTCAGACGTCTTCACAATCTTCAGACTAGAGGTGCCACGTCATCAAAAGACTTCAGACGACACTGATACTTCAGACGGGTTGAGCTACTTCAGACAGCTTCAACTCTTCAGACGAGTTCTGCTTCTTCAGACAACTTCAACACTTAGTATTTTTATGTAGGCTCATGGGTGGCTCTTGCTGAAATCATAGATAATCATTAAACATTTGCGTATCTATGATAAATATTTTAAGTCAAATTTGTTAACCATTAAAACTTGGGAATATAATTGTCTTTAAAACATCATAAACCACTTTATGATATTTTTGAGACTCAACATTATCCCCCTTTTTAATGATGACAAATTTGGTTAAAATATACAAATCTGTAATCAGTTTTTGAGAATAAGAAAGCTCCTCCTGAGATAGAAATATCCTTTAACAGTTTCTGTTTTAGGTATAATTTACTCATTTGCTCAAATTTCTCAGAAACATATGTACTCCCCCTGAGTCCTGTAACCACTTCAGATTTGGTTCTCAAATTTTCAAATTCTCAGAAAACATATGTACTGCAAAGCTTATATACTCCCCCTGAGTCCTTGTAATCACTTTAGATTTGGTTAGTTTTAATACTCCCCCTTTTGTCATCAATCAAAAGGGAATGTCAGAGCAAAACAGTAACAGAGCAATATATTCAGATAAAACATATATATCAGAGCCCAAATAATCAACTCAAAACTATGAGATAAGCCACTGTTTGTATTTAATGAATGTTCAGATAAGAATAGACAATCAGACACTTGTCATAAACATGAAAATAAGCAAAGACAATGGCTAAATTAACAGTTTAATCCTTCTTCTTTAGCAAGGCCTTAGTCAGAAAGGAAATCAGTTCTTCCTTTGCCTTGTCTATTGCTGCTTCCACTGAATTTTTTCAATTCTTGCTGACCTGATCTGATAAGCTGCTGTTCTTGAAGAATCTGCTCTTGTTTAGCAATTAGATGCTTAGTCTCTTCTCTTGATCAGCATACTTCTTTTCAAGTTTCTTAACTTTGGTCTTCAGCTTCAGATTTTCCTCAGACAAGTCTCACTCAGATTCATACAAAATCAATTGGATGTGAGGGCAAACAAATCTAAGAACTCCAAAGCCTGGCTTCAATCTGTATTCAGATGGCCTGAACACAAGGCAAAAGAAAGTGCCAATGGGGTTCAGTACTACTCAGTCTTCATTAAAAGAGTCAGCAGGTGGGGGAAAGTGATCTCTCAGACAGTGATATTTGACATTGGTTGACTTTCCAAGTCCAACTTCAGAATCAGCATCAGGACCAGTTGATCCCGAAGAAGATCCAACATCTTCTCTGATCTTCCAGTAATAGGACCACATCCAATATTGAAGTAGATGATCCAGGCCTCCTCCTTGGTTTCTGATGAACTCTGGTAAAGATTCCCCACTCTGATGGACTCATCATTTCAGACAGAGTGTGAAGATACAGAATAAACTTTAGCTCCTTTGAATTTCTCACCCTGACCTTCCTTTAAGGGATACCTAGGAACTATTCTATCAGGACTCACCAAGATTTTAGTGGTTGGCCAGATTGAACAAGTTCTAGGAGGCCTGTAGCCTCTCATCCCAACTCCCTTGTGCAGATCCCTCTGAAACAGCTCAGACTCAGTGTTCAGCTGCCTCACAAAACTCCATTCATCACTATTCAGCCTGAGGGAATCATCTGAGAATGGATTGATGGGAGCCCAAGTATGTGCACGAGGAAACAACACCCTTCCTGATCTTTTCTAATCCTCCTGAAAGAGTACTGTATTGGTTTCTAACTTCAGCAACAGTTTTTCTGATTAATCCATGATGCAAGGATACAGCAGGTGCTGGTCTGAAATACCGTAGCTCTTCAGACAGGTTGCCAAACTTAGGCAATGAACATGGATCAGAAGGAGGGAGAGACAACTGTAGAGCTTCAGCAAGGACTTTCTCTTCTTCAGCAGAGAGCTCTTCTTGCAGAGAAGGTGGATGGGATGATGGTGGTGAAGGTGGTGGTGGTGGTGATGAAGGTAAAAGTGGTATCAGAGCAAGGTTATGGGTTCGTGGGGAAGGTAATGTAGGTTCAGAGAGTTGATTCTCTGAAGGTTGTGATGAGGTAGGTTCAGAGGGTTTGTTTTCTGTTGGTTCAGACGGTTCAGAGGGTAGGTTTTCTGTTTGTGGAGGTGGTGATGGTTGTGATAGAGGTGAAGATGGTTGTTTTTTAGGTGATAGGGGTTTTGGTGAAGGTTGTGGTGAAGGTTGTGATGTTGGTTGAGGGGATGGTTGAGAGGGTTACTGAGGTGTTTGTTTTTCTAGTGAGGAGGGTGGGTGAAGGAGTTACATTATCAAATCTCACCTTAATTCTCTTGTAGGGAGGCTTGGTTACCTCAGATTCTTTTGCCTTTCGCTTCCTTCTTTTCCTTCTCCTTTTGTGCTTGTTTTTCTTCCCTTCTCCTCTTAAAGTACTGTTGAGATTTAACAAAATTTTTATACTTCTCAGCTTCATCTTCTACTACAAGCTGAGAAGCAATACTTCTTGTCACCCTAGGTTCAGGTGCAGTCTGAAGTAGCTGCTTTTGGTTCTCTTTCTCTGAGGTGCACTTGACCTCTTCCTTTTCTTTGCTCCCTCAGCCAATGGCTCAGCTACAAAGCATCAGTTTCATCTGCCTCTTGAGCCTGTCCTTCCATTCAGAAGTAGGTTGTGGAGTTCTGTACAGGTTCAGACAACTGACCCACAATTTCAGATGGCCTTTGTGAAGCCTTTTGAACAGGTTCAGACTCCTGACTCTGCACAGATGCAGATGCTACCTTAGCAGCACTCCTCACAGGTAGCTTCTTCAATTTTGCTTGAGGACGAGGGTTTTGATGGCTTGAACTCATGCCTCCTTATGTCTCCTCTGAGTTCATTCTCAAGAACCTCCATTGTTGTCTTCCCTTCTAGCATCTTTCTCAAGAAGAAGGCTCTCCTTCATGGATGGAGATGGAGGTCTTGGAGTCAGCTTCACTCCCATGCTCTTGAGGTTTGATTCACCAAACACAGGTTGTGAAAGGTGATCAAAAAGCCTCTCAATGGGGACTTTGAAATGCAGCAAGATCTTGGTGATGATGGTATTGTGAGGTAAGCTCCTAGAAGAATCTCTGAGCCTCTTCTTCATATGGTTTGTAAGTATGATCGTTAGGGAGGTTCACCTTCTTCTTCTGCAGCAGGTGAATGAGACAGAACCTTTCCAGCTCAGACACGTGGTTTCTGCTACCACTCTTAGGGATTACAGAGCACCCTAAGATAGCATGCAAACCCTAGCTTTGTCTGACATATGCTTTGCATCCAAGCTTACTGGTGCAGAGGTGCCATAGAGCAGCTCTGTAACTGCTTCTGCCCACCATTCCTTGATTCCCAACCAGGAGTAAAGACAACTCCTTCAGCTCTTACCTCACAGATGTGAGCAAGAATATCCTCATTAACAAAAATAGGAACTCCTTTTACATTTGCTTTTATGCTGGTGTAGACACCTTGAGGATTGGGTATTCCTCTGGCAGTATCCCAGAAATCCAGCACACTCTGCTCATGCCACTGTGTCAAGTTGTGGTTGAAATACAGAGTCCACCCAGCTACATCGAACTCAGCAAATAAGTCCATTCCCAGAGATTGAAGATCCTCCAGGACTACACCCTTAGTCTTCACAATGTTGCTTCAAGCAGATTTCTTAGGTGCCATTGAAGAGTTTTCTGAAGAAATTGAGAGAAAAAAAATTTGCTTGTAGAAGAAGGATCTCAAGAGGTGAATACAGAATAGTGAACGGTAAAGTTCTCTGACCCACTAGCTTTTGCATTTATAGACCCATGAAGTACTGATGGCATGTACTGGCTGCGCACGACATAGGCAAACGTTGCGAAGTGGAGAAGAGACAAAATAATGGAATTAAACCGTCTCAGAAAGCCACGTCATTTGCTTTACTTCAGATAAGTGACAAATTTCAGACACCCATATAGATTTCAGACAACCCAAAATTTCAGGACAAGTCACTTGTTTCAGACAAGCTGAAATTTCAGACACACATCATTTTCAACAGATCATATCACACACAATCAAAATGCACGTATGTTCAGATTATTTCTAATGAACTTAAATCTACCTTCAGTCAGAGGTTTTGTGAATATATCAGTCCATTGATGCTCTGTATCAATAAACTGAATATCAAAAAACATTTTCTGAACATAGCTCTCTAATGAAATGATGTTTTATTTCTATATGTTTAGCTCTAGAATGTTGAATGGGATTTTTAGACAAATTAATAGCACTGTATTATTACACAAAACAGGTATGGCAGATATAGTAATGTTAAATCTTCTAACTGATACTTCACCATAACAGTTGTGAGCAACAACTGGCTGCTGAGATGTATTCTGCTTCAGCTGTTGATAAGGAAATTGTGCTTTGCCTTTTGCTTGACCAGCTAATCATATTTTCTCCAAAGAAATGACATCCACCACTAGTGCTTTTTCTTTCAATTTTGTCTCCAGCAAATCAGCATCACAGTAACCTATTAACCTGCAATCCTTACTTTTCTTATAGCACAGACCAAGATTAGTAGTACCTTTAAGATATCTGAAATTCTTTTTACAACTTTGTAGGAGTAATCCTTGGATCAGATTGAAATCTAGCACACAGACATACACCTGAACATTATGTCAGGTCTGCTTGCTGTTAGATATAATAATGATCCAATCATTCCTCTATACAAAGTTTGATTCACTGGTTCTTCCCTTCTCATCTTTATTTAAGATGCAGAGGGACCTGCCATTGCCGAGTGTCATGGGTTTGCAATCATGTAAGTTAAACTTCTTAAGCATTCCTTGTATATTTTTCTTGATGGATCATATACAGTCAGAATCTTGCTTAATTCTGCAGTCCTAAGAAAATTTTAGTTCACCCATTAAACTCATTTCAAACTCTAATTGCATTAACTTTGAAAACTCCTTTTCATAATGAAGAGTCAGTTGAACCAAAGATAATCTCATCAACCTATATCTGAACAAGTATAAGCTCTTGTTAGACTGTTTTCTAAAAGAGTTGTATCCACTTTTCCTCTTTTCAAAACCATTTGAGATAAGAAAACTGCTCAATTGTCATACCAAGCTCTTGGGCTTGTTTTCAAGACCATAGAGAGCCTTTTTGAGTTTGAAAACATGTTCAGGAAAAGCAATATCTTCAAAACCAGGGGGTTGTCTAACAAAGACTTCTTCTTCAATGAGACCATTGAGGAAGGCACTTTTAACATCCATTTGATATAGCTTGATGCCATTATTTACACATAAGATAAAAGAATTCTAATTGCTTCTAACCTGGCCACTGGGGCAAAGGTTTCAGTGAATCAATACCTTCTTGCTGGTTGTATCCTTGAGCAACTAATCTTGCCTTGTTTCTGACTACCTTGCCTTCTTCAGACAGCTTGTTTCTGAACACCCATTTGGTTCCAATAATAGTTTTCCCATGGGGTTTAGGAACAAGGGTCCAGACTCACTCCTAGCAAACTGATTCAGCTCTTCTTGCATGGCTAGGATCCACCCTTCATCATGCAGAGCTTCATCAATGTTCTTTGGCTCTATTTCAGACAGGAGAGCAAGAGAATTCATATTCTTGAATTTTGATCTATCTTAACTCCTTCTGATGTGCTGCCAATGATTTGCTCTTTAGGATGATTGTGATTTGTATCTCCAATCAGGTTTCTGAGGAGGTATCAAAACTGTTTGTTCTGTCTGAGACTCAACATTTGTCTGAAGAAGGTTTAGTAATAGTAGGTACTTTAGACAGCTGCTCATTCTTCAAGCTGCTGTGGTCATTCAGCTCCATTCCTGCAAAATCATCCTCTAGATCTGATAGTTCCCTATCAGTCTCTTTGTTATCATTGAATTTAACATGAATAGTTTCTTCAACAGTTAAAGTTCTAGGTTATACCACTCTATAGGCTTTAGATGTTTCAGAATATCCAATGAAAAAAAATCCTGTGTCAGACTTTGCATCAAATTTTCCAAGATCATCCTTGGTGTTGAGTATAAAACATTCACAGCCAAAGGGTGTAGAAATATGATATGTTGGGTTTCTCTCCTTTCCACAATTCATAGGAAGTCTTTTCAGGAATTGGTCACTCTTACCAATATTCTGTTTTGAAGGGTAATATGCTGTGGCTAACAGCTTTACCCAGAAGGCTCTTGGTAAGCTGCATGAGTTGAGCATGGTCCTTGCCATCTCTTGCAAAACTTTGTTCTTTCTCTCAACAACCCCCATTCTGTTGAGGTGTTCTTAGCCACAGAGAAGAAATTGGTGTGAGATCCCATTCTCATCACAGAACATTTGAAAGTTTACATTCTCAAACTCTCCCACCATGATCACTTCTGATAACAGAAATACAGAATCCTTTCTCATTATGTACCTTCTTGCAGAATATTGTGAACTTCCTAAAAGTCTCATCTTGCTTCTTAGGAAAACACCCATGTAAATCTAGAATATTCATCAACAATGACCCAAACATATTTCTTACCACTAAGATTTCTGTTCTAATAGGACCAAACAAGTCAATGTGTAAAAGTTCTAGTGGTTGCTAGTTGAAAACAACATTCCTCTACTCTTAATAAGAGTGTCTTGTTTGTTTCCCTTTCAGACACTTTAACATAAAATGTCAGATATTGTATGAAAGCTGGGCAATCCTTTCACAAGATTGTGTTTTGCTAACCCTGAGATTAATCTCAAGTGGCATGCCCAAGTCTTTGATGCCAATCGTTTTTCATCTTCAACAGAAATGAAACATTTTACATTTTTGACTTGCTAGATCCTCTAGATCAATTTTGTACACATTGTTGTGTCTCTTAGCAGTTAAAGAGGGTTGATCAGAGGAGTTCTTTGACTATGCATCCTTCCTTAGTAAAGGATAACCACATAACCACTGTCTATAATTGACTTATGCTCAGTAAATTATGCTGAAGTCCCCTCACTAGGAATACATTTTTAATAAGGGAATGAAGGAGATATACCTATAGTCCCTATTCGAGTGATCTTCCCTTGCTGATTTCCACCAAAGGTGACTACTCCACCAGCTTTAGGTCTAAGGTTTGGAACCAAGACCTTTCTCCTGTCATGTCTCGCGAGCACCCACTGTCCAGGTACCATGTTGTGGGGTCTCACTTGTCCTGTTTAAACACATCTGCAAAGGAATAATTAAGTTTTAGGTACCCCCATATTCTTTTGGGTCCTTTCTTGTTAGCTTTGGACCCTGTTTTTCTCTTGTGTTTGCACTGAGCCACATTGTGTCCAGGCTTACCACAGTGAGAACACCCCGTAGTAACCTTCTTTTTGCCTTTATGAAAAATTTAAGTACAGTAGGAGATTCAGACATGTTATGATCACAAAAGCCTAGTCCACTTTTGTCAGGGAATGCCTTTGATTTCCACGCATTATATTCAGATTTTAGTTCCTTTGACAATTTGGCCAGATCTTTTGTCAGTTCCATAACCTGCTTCTGAAGTTTCTTATTTCTCTTCAGACACAACTTGTGAACTGCAGTTTTCAGTCTCAAGAATCTTTTCCTTGAGCATAATATGTTCTATCTCAAGTGCCTCATATTTGTTACACATTTCTGTGTGGGCTTTGGATAGATTCTTATACTCTTGGAAAAGTTCCTTGGAACTTTCCACCAGATCGACATACATTTCTTGTAGAGTAAGGGAAATACCTCAGCTTCAGAACTGTCTGAAGATGGTAGACTAGCCATGAGACACAAATTTGCCTCTTCTGAAGTGTCTTCCTCTTCTTCTGAGGTTGATTCATCAAGGTCTTCCAATGTTGCCATAAGACCTTTCTCTTTTTGAAAAACTTCTTCTTCTTGAAGTTGTTTTTCTTCAGTCTTGGGCAATCAGCCTTCATATGCCCTGGTTGCTTACATTCAAAGCAAATAATTTTATCAGTGTTAGACTCTTTACCTGTCTTACCTGATTTGGATGATGAAGGTTGGTTCTTTCTGAACTTTCCTCTGTTCTGCAACATTCTCTTGATCTTTCTGCTTAAAAGAGCAAGATCATTGTCATCTTCTGAGCTATCTTCAGAATCTTCATCTGCTTCTGAAGTTTCCTCAGCTTGCATAGCCTTCATGCTGCCATGCCTAGACTGTTTGGCCTTGGAGTTTAGAGCTAGAGACTTCTTCTTGTTGTCATCTTCTCCAAGCTCAAGCTCATGGACTTTGAGAGATCCCAACAGTTCTTCCATTCTCAGAGAGTTCAAATCTCTTGCCTCTTGAATGGCAGTGACTTTGGGTCTCCAGGACTTAGGTAGACTTCTTAGAATCTTCCTGTTGTTGTCTCCAGATTCATAGGTTCTTCCTAAGGACCTGAGTCCATTGGTTATGGTCTGAAACCTCCCAAACATTTGGTCAATGGTTTCAGTTTCTTCCATCTTAAACATCTCATACTGATGTATAAGCATGCTGATTTTGGATTGCTTGACAGTTTCAGTCCCTTCATGGGCTGCTGCAAGAGTATCCCAAATCTCCTTGGCAGAAGTGCATCCATGGACCTTCTCATATTCTGATTTATTCAAGGAACATATCAGATAGAGTTTGGCTTTAGCGTTCATCTGGACTCTAGTCTTCTGCTCCAAGGTCCATTCAGTCTTAGGTATAGGCACACCATTTTGCATAGGCACATAGTCTCCATCAGTGACCACATCCCAAACATCAATGTTGTTGCTCTCAATGAACAACTTCATACGATCTCTCCAGTAGTGGTAATCCACTCCATTGAATGCTGGGGGTCTTGTGATAGAGGCTCCTTCTGTGATGTATTGCCTGTTGCTGTTAGAAGCTTCCATTTGGATCTTTCAGTCCTCAAACACTTGTTAGGTGCTTCAACCCTGAGTAGAGCTCTGGTACCAACTGTAGGAACACAGGGAAACACTAGAAGGGGGGTTGAATAGTGTTTCTAAATATTTTAGAAAGCTTTTCGCAAACAGGTGTTAAAAACACGATTTCAGACAGGCTCTTAAAGGGCTGTCTGAAGTTTTCAGACGGCTTGTAAAAACTGATTTTAAAAGATGTTTTGTGCCTTTATAAAATATCAGATTAATTACTCTAACCCCTTGATTAGTATAAAAAGAATTGACAAGAGATAAGGGTAAGAAAACTTAGCCAAGGAATTTATCCTGGTTCACTCACTACCACTGTGAGCTACGTCCAGTCCCAATGCCAACTAGCAATTGGATTTTCTCTTAATCTTTCAAGATTACAAGTATTCTTTTACAGTCAAGCCTCTTCAGGCTCTACAACCAAGTATTCTTTTACAGTCAAGCCTCTCCAGGCTCAAACCAACAAGTATTCTTTTTCAGACAAGCCTCTCCAGGCTCAACAACAAGTATTCTTTTTCAGCAAGCCTCTCCAGGCTCAACAAACAAATACAGAGAAGATAAAATGCTTAAGCTTACAAACTTATCAGTCTTGAAGCTTAAACAATTACAATGTACAAAAACTGAGGTATGCTCAGGATATTACAATATGTGTAAAGATAAATATTATCAGAGTTGTTTGCAGCGAAAAACTTGCAGAGTTTTAGTTTTTTCACAAAATTCTTCTCTCTTGATGGTCTTCAAAGGGGGGGTATTTATACCCAAATATCAATCCGTTGGAGAAAACCACCGTTTAGGAATAGCATGAAATCCGTTGTGAGACAGCCTTGTGAGCTCTGACATTCTCTGACATTTTCTGACAATTCCTGACACGTTAAAGTTTTCCTGCCAAAAAGCTGCTTTTTGTTGTTGCTGCAAGGGCTGCGTAGCAGAGGACGCGTATGGCAGAGAACGTGCTTGAAATTCAAAAAGGAATGCCAGCTGTTATAACAGAAAACGTGCTTGATTCAAAAAGAGCTTCAGACGTCTTCACAATCTTCAGACTAGAGGTGCCACGTCATCAAAAGACTTCAGACGACACTGATACTTCAGACGGGTTGAGCTACTTCAGACAGCTTCAACTCTTCAGACGAGTTCTGCTTCTTCAGACAGCTTCAACACTTAGTCTCTGATGTAGGCTCATGGTGGCTCTGCTGAAATCATAGATAAATCATTAAAGCATTTGTGTATCTAGTGATCAAATATTTTAAGTCAAATTGTTAACCATTAAAAACTTGGGAAATAATTGTCTTAAACATCATAAACCACTTTATGATTTTTGAGACTCATGTACTTCTTTTTTGCACAATTTGTACAAATTACGCTAGGACAGATTGTTTCTTAGGTTGAAACGAACCTTCTTCTCAGCCTTCTGAATCTTTGATACCCTCCTCATTGAGTTTTAGTCATTGGGAGTATCTCGACTAGTTCCCCATTGAAATGAGGTTTCCCATAACTTCCATTTCGAAATTCGTTTGGATTTTGGAAGTTCCTCTGGTAGACGTTAGGTTTCCACCCATAATATTGATTTGGCCTTGGGTGTTGGAAATGTGAGAGTCTATAATCATGTTGAGCATTCAACTTGACTCAAAGACTAATATCCTTTAGTTTTAATGATTAAACAATAAGATATATAAAGAACTATAGAACATAATATATTATATAAACAGATTCTACTGAGAAGGTATGGTTGTTGATTGGTTTCATCAGTTGAAATAGTCATTAGAAGAAGAAGAAGATTTGATGAACAGAATCAGAATCAGAAGATTAGGACTCAAAAGAACAAATGCAGGATTAATATAAGGTTCTGAAGTAAAGGCAACTCGTCTGAAGTGCAGAAGCTGTCGAAGTAAACAAACTCGTCTGAAGCGATAGAAGCTGTCTAAAGAACGCAAGTCGTGTGAAGTATTGAAGCCATCTGAAGTGCTGAAGCTGTCTGAAGAACGCAAGCTGTCTGAAGTGTGTTGAAGCTGTCTGAACTGCGCAAGCCGTTTGAAGTGCTGAAGCTGTCTGAAGTACGCAAGCCGTCTGAAGATGTGAAGACCATCTGAAGACGTGAAGACCGTATGAAGACGTGAAGACCATATGAAGACGTGAAGACCGTATGAAGACGTGAAGACTATCTGAAGAAGCCTACAAATAGAATCAAGAATTTATCTCTTGAAGACGCTGCTAAAGTTTAAAGCACACTCTACCAAAATGGAGTACACTTATTTCAGTATAATGCTAAACATGAATTTATGCCTCGATCAAAGTCTTGCACAAATAAGGAAACTCTGCAAAGACTTTCTGCAAAGCATGGTGCACCTGCAACAAAAGGCATTTTGTGTGCGCAGACCTACTGCACCTGCACCTGCACCTGCTGGCTGTCCAGAACCGATCAGAAGACTGAGAAAAAGCAACCAGAAAGATGTTTGAATAAAATACAATGATTCAACATCTTTATTCATCTATATCTCAAAAGAATAAAATGAAAAGAAGAACAAAATAGCAATCAGCTGAAGTAGAAGAAAAAGCTGGAATTAATATGATATAATATTCAAGCTGAAGAATGAAAAAGCTGAATTAATATGATAAGCACAAGTTGAAGTACATCACAATGAGATAAAAGCAAGCATTTGAGTATATTGTCTGAACAGATAAACTCTCTAGTGCATGGAACAGATTTTAACATTGAAGAAATCAATACAGAAGCTAAGACTATATGATACAACGACATAATATATATCATATGTCTTTATTCAAAGAAGAAACGGCAACAACAGTTTTCGACAAGACACCTCACTCAAGAGAAAGAAGAAATGGTGTCAGGAAGCAACAGAAAAGGAGCATATACAAAATAAGCAAAAGGACAAATCCAACGGATTCTCCTCATATACACTCCTAAGAAAAGCAGAGAAATCATAAGTCAGCTGAGGAACGCACAAAAATCACAAGACAGCTGAAGAAAAGCAAAAGGATATCAAGAGAGAGAACATGCAAAATAATATCAAGAAAATCTCTCTAAAGAGCTTATCTACAGAAGTGTCAGAACAGGACTGTCTGAACACTTATTTGCTTAAGAAGAAGCAACCGTTTGAGACACTATTACATAACGGCAATATGAGCCACATCATCAACATCTCAACGGTATTATGGATCATCTTCAAACGGCTATATTCCAACAGAACATATAAATAGCCTCAAGGAAGAATTTGAAGATGTTGAACTCATTTTCACTTGGTTCAATCAGTTGATCAAGATGTATCAGAAAAACCTTATTGGTTGTTGACAGTGCTTACTTGAATCAACCAAGTTGAGAGAGTAGAAAAAGAATCAACCTGCTGATCTATTGATCAGTTAGTAAAAGTTGTAGTTGTTCAGTTGAACAACCAACCAGGCTATGCTTAATCTCAAATGAACCAAGAATGGTTTGAAGCCGCAAGTATACCTTGGTAATTCCAATGATACGGGTGAGAATGTAGCCCATGGAAACCAATGGTTGGAGAACAAGGCTGAAGCTCAAATCCAGTATCTATTTAGCCAATTCTTAGAGGATGTCATTCCTCACATCAGAGACAGGATTGTACCTAACTTATTACTTGTATCACTGTCTTAACCTTGTACTTAGAATTCAACCTTTGTATCCTGAGTAGTACTCAGTTAACCTCTAGTACAGGAAGAAATTAAGTTTATGTTTCGTGGAAACTTAAACTTAGTTCAAATTGTAAACACTTTATGTGTCTGAGAGCCTGGAGAGGCTTGGTGGAAGAAAGAATACTCATACACTACCGTGGTTAGTGTCTGAGAGCCTGGAGAGGCTTGGTGGAAGAAAGAATACTTAGTTGCAAAGCCTGGAGAGGCTAGACTAAAAAAGAATACTGCATATGTTGCCTGGAGAAGCAGTTGAAAACAAAAGAATACTTAGTCGTAAAGCCTGGAGAGGCTAGACTGAAAAAGAATATTGCATAAGTTGCCTGGAGAGGCAGTTGAAAACAAAGGAATACTTGGTGTTGTCTGGAGAGACTGTACTCGTGTTGTCTGGAGAGACTGTACTCGTGTTGTCTGGAGAGACTGTACTCGTGATGTCTGGAGAGACTGTACTCGTGATGTCTGGAGAGACGGTACTCTGTAGAGCCTAGAGAGGCTTTCCTGAAAAAGAATACTGCATGAGTTGCCTGGAGAGGCAGTTGAAAATGAAAGAATACTCATTGTGTTGGCCTGAAGAGGCTGTGAATATACTTGTATCTGAGTTCAGATAGTGGAAAATCCAGTGGTTGTTTGCTTCTAGGACTGGATGTAGCTCACGGGTTTGTGGGTGAACCAGGATAAATTATGTGCCTAAGTTCTCTTTCCCTTAATCTCTTTATTTAGAGTTTTCATATTTATGTTGGGGATTGAAAAGTTATTTTCATAACAAACTTAACACAACGATTTCAATAAAATGATCTTTCATAAGAACAAAACATGAGATGTTTCTCATATCACTTGAAGCATTACAAAGAATGTCTTTTGAATTACTTCTGAAACAATTATCTGAAGTGAGTCTGGAAAGACCTCAGTTCAGAAATCTGGAACAGACGTCAGACAACCTATAGTCATCTGAAGTATTTAAGAAACAGTTTTGAAAAACATTCAATGTAATAATCTTCAGAAGATATCTTGAGAAGTATATGTTTAAAATAATCTTAAGACTTAAAAGAAACTTTATTTTTCTCATCTTCCGCACGTTTTAATTATCTCTGATCTTAAGATTCATTTTAAACATTATTCATCTTCATTATTTAAATAAAAGATTTACAAGATTGACACGAAAAGCTTAAAACACTATTCAACCCCCCTTCTAGTGTTTTCTATGGTTCTAACAGAAACCACCAACCCATTGGTTTTTCGGAGTATTTGCTCTTGGCACAAAACTCCTTCTTAAATTCTTGTGAGGCCCGATAGAATTCTGAGCCTTTTCATTCTGGAATCTTCTTTCTCAGATTCTTCTGAAGCCTTTGCAGCAGACTTGTGAAAACGGCACTACATCGAGGACACATCATCACTTCTTGATTGTTTTCTTTTTCCTTAGCCAAGAAATCAATCAAAGTTTCCCCTGTTTTGGGGTAAGTAAGAGTAACCTCCTTTTTGAACTATTCAATGACCCCTTCAGTAGGATCATTGATTCCCACCCTCTCGAAATCCATCATGAGGACTTCAAGTGGTTCCACGAAACTCACATCGGCACCAAAAGGGTCATAGTCAACCTTCATTGTCATTTTTGGTTTCTCTTCGAATTTCAATCGACCTTCTTTAATTGCGTTTTGTATAAGATCCCTGAAACGGACACAATAGTTAGTCCAATGGCCAAAAGCATTGTGAAACTTACAATATTTTTGACCCTTTATTTGTTCAGGGGAAGGAATTTTATGATCCTTACTCAGAATAATTTGCTTATCTTTTACAAGAATATCGAAAATCCGATCAGCCTTTATAACATCAAAGCTATAATTTGGTTTCTTATTATTCTTCCTATTGTCTTTCGATTCCTAAGGCCTTAAAGAAACAAGTATAAGGAGGACCTGGTTTTAACTCAGCAACATTAATTTCATTTTCTTCACAATCTTCTATATCACTATCCTCCTCATTTTCTAACATTTCGACATAAGCAATCTTATCCCAAACGAATAACTCTGGAAACTGAGAGCGGAGATCCTCCTCTTTTTCCCAAGTTGCCTCCTCGGGCGACTGACCCTCCCAAAACACCTTCACTAACAGAATGGTCTTATTCCTCAAGGTTTTGACGCTTCGATCAATAATCTGTGCAGGCTTTGTGGGAATGGTCAAATCCTCCCTCAATTGTACTGATTCTGAAGTCATGATGTGGGAACGGTCATGAAGGTATTTTCTGAGCTGTGAGACATGGAATACATCATGGATATTGGCCAAATGGGGTGGAAGGGCTATTATGTATGCAAGGGGACCAATCCTTTGCAAGATTTGAAAAGGGCCAACAAATGGGGATTCAACTTCTTGTCTTAATGGCTCTTCCAATGCTTGTGATTGGAGTAACTTTCAGGAACACATGATCACCTTCCTCAAACTCTAGGTCCCTCCTTCTCCTATCAGAATAACTGATACGAACCGGAAGCGTAAAGATAGGAACGTCTTGAAGATCAATTAACGGTAAATAACTGTAAGGAGCTTGACACAATCCAAGACCTGCCGGAAGCACCAAAGCTATCAAAGATAGGAACTTGACACAATATGTGACCTGTCGGAAGCACCAAAGTTATCAAATATAGGAACTTGACACAATCTGTGACCTGCCGGAAGCACCAAAGTTATCAAGCTATAAGCAACTAGACCCTAACCAAGACCTGTTGGTAGAACCTAAGTTATCAAGTAGTTCTTTAATCCAAGAACAGATGATAAGCTCTCACAATGAGAAAACTCAAATTTTATTGATAAAATTAACTTTTACAAACTGATTCTCAGTGCTAATATATAGCAAAGGAATTTCCTAAAATAAACTATCTAAAAGATACAATCCTAAATTAAATAGATTTAATTCTAAATAAGATAAAATATAATCCTAAAAGATTTAATCTTAAATAAGATAAAATATAATCCTAAAAGATGTAAATAATCCTAAGAGATCGTGATATTGATTCTTAACAGATCTCATCCTAAAAATCAGTTATGATCTGATTAGATACACTTTCCCGAAATAGGCTCTCCTAAGATTTAGATAATAGACATAACCGATTTTAGATCGGATAACACTCTTGTACTTCAATCTGAGCTAAGTTACATCACTTCTTTGGTTCTTCTTTTGCTCAGTGGTCTACATTCCTTTGGACTTCAGTGATCAAGAGTTGCAAAGTTCTCTTTAACCGCTTAGATCTGGCCCCCGTCATTGGATCTTCAATCCCTTGCAATGCATCTGAGGCATCTTGGTTGAGGTCGGATGGGATCGTGTCATTCCCCCCTTCTTTGAAAAGATTCGTCCTCGAATCTGATTCATCACCTACATCAAATTAGGATAAATTAGTTACATTGAATGTTGCCCTAACCTTATCATATTCACTTGGAAGAACTATCTTGTAGGCATTGTCATTGATCCTCTTTAGAACTTGGAATGGACCATCTCCTCTTTGTTGAAGTTTGTTCTTCCTTTGAGCTGGAAACCTCTCTTTCCTCATGTGAATCCAAACTCAGTCACCTGGTTCAAATATTACCTTCCTCCTCCCTTTATTGTCTTGTTATGCATAGCATACTGCTCATTTTTCCTTTCAATAATAACTCGAACATTTACATGTAAATCCTTGACATAACCTGCTTTCCTTTTACCATCTAAGTTGGAAAATTCAGAAATAGGTAATGGCAAAATATCCAAAGGAGTTAGTGGATTAAAACCATATACAACCTCAAATGATGAAAAAGAAGTAGTATAGTGTACCGTCCAGTTATATGCCAACTCAACATGCGGCAAACATTTTTCCCTTAATACCTTAAAAACAACATGTAAGTGTTCAACATGTGCATTATAAGATTTGTTGTAACCCAAAATGTTATCAAAATAAACTACCACATATTTTCCTATGAAAGAGCGCAACACATGTTTCATTAACCTCATAAAGGTATTGAGTGCATTAGTTAAACCGAAGGGCATCACTAACAACTCATACAAACCATACTTTGTTTTAAAAGCAGTTTTCCACTCATTACCCTCTTTCATTCGAATTTGGTAGTAACCACTTTTCAAATCAATTTTAGAGAACAAACAAGCACCATGCAACTCATTAAGCATATCGTCCAACCTAGGAATTGGATTACGATACTTCACACGTAATCTTGTTAATGGCTCGACAATCAGTGCACATATGCCAAGAACCATCTTTCATTGGTACCAATATTACCGGTACAATATATCGACTAAGGCTCTTCCTTACATACCCTTTTTCCATTAGCTCACTGACTTGTTTTGGATCTCCTTGGTCTCATCCGGGTTGGTTTTGTATGCTGGCCGATTTGGTAGAGCACAATCGGGTACCAAATCAATCTGGTGTCCTATACCTCTTGAAGGCGGTAATCCTTGAGGCAGCTCATTTGGAAAGACTTCTCCAAACTCCTGCAACAAGTTTTGAATTTTAGAAGGTAAAGAATTGTTAGAATTATCAGAGAAGTATAGGTCTTTAAAACAAGAATCAATAATCGCCCTTTATGTAACAATACACTTTCAACTTCCATTTTTCTTGCAAAAGCGTTCACTTTGCTTCTGCCCTGGCTCGGTGGTAACGTCAAACAGACATCCAATCTTGAAGTCGAATTCGATCCCATGCCCACTTCTATCTTCTTTTTCTTCTTTCTTTTTCTTGAACAGAAAACTGTTCTTCCAACTCCTTGCTCTCCCTAGAAATTCTTATTTGATCCGCATATGCTTCAGAAGGTTGAAGAGGGGTTAGCACAAAGGTTTTATTATTTAATTTAAAACTATACCTATTGTGATACCCATCATAAGTTACTCGCCTATCAAATTTCCATGGTCGACCAAGTAGAATGTCCAGCATGCATAGGTGCAACATCACACAAGACTTTATCTTCATATTTTCCAACGGAAAATGAAAGCAAAACTTGTTTTGTTACCCTTATGTCCCCACAATCATTTAACCACTGCAGTCTATAAGGATTAGGGTGTTTTATGGTAGGTAATTTTAATTTCTCAACCATCAAAATACTAGCAACATTGGTACAACTACCACTATCAATTAAAAGACTGCAAACCTTATCACTTACGCGGCACCTTGTATGGAATATGTGCTCACGTTGCTCCTCAACTCCCCCCATCTTTGGTTGTGCATTCAACACCCTCCTGGTGACTAATGCATTACCGTGGTCTGGCTCGGTGTATTCCACATCACTGCAATCCTCCAGCTCGGGTATTTCATCATCTTCTTCTTCACTTGCACTTTCCACTTCACCATTGTCACACATGAGTATGACCCTTTTGTTCGGACAATCAGAAGCAATACGTCCAAGACTTTGACACCTAAAACATTTAATTTCACGTGCATTAGAAGATGAATTGAATTCAGACTTACCTTTACTGGTTGAGGTTGGTTGTCCCATCTTTGCCTCTTCTTTTGGCCGAGTTGTTGGTTTGTTGGTTGGCCAGGATTTCCATGAGGTACTAGGAGTTTCTGGAAATCTTACAACTCTGGATTTGAGTTGTCTCTCCACTTGGATTGCGTTGTGTAATAAATCCTCCATCTCCACATAATGATGGATTTCCACCACATTTGCAATTTCTTTTTTTAACCCTCCAATGAATCTAGCCATTGTTGCTTCTCGGTCTTCTTGCACATTAATCATCTACACTCATAGAACCTTGACATAGGTCCTGTAATTTTCTGTACAAGTCTCTATGGTAATGACTTGGTACAAATTCCTTCTCATCACGACCTTCATCTCCTCCAAGATTGAATCGGTCTTTCTCCACACCTTCCCCTGCTCAACACATATTGATCCCACCATATACTTGCATAAACAGTGAATTCTACCACAGCTAATTTTACTTTTTCTCCTTAGAATAATTATGGCAATCAAAAGCATGCTCCACCTTTCTTTCCCACTCCAAATATAACTTAGGATCATTCTTCCCTTGGAAAGAAGGAATGCTCATCTTGATGTTTCCAAGATGATTATCCCGGTTGCTTTATCTTCTAGAACTACTTCCCTTGTCCTCTTCTTCCTCTTCCTCTTCCTCTTCCTTCCTTTCGGTTAGGAGACGTTCTACTTCTTCTCCTTGGACATCGATCTTCTATCTCATCCATTCTTGCACTCATTCTCATAAAATCACTTTGTAGTGTCTTCAGGAACGATTTGAGGTCTTTATCTCCAGCATCCTCCTCACGTTGGTTTACTGTACTCATGATTAATGAAAGGAAATTTGGTTACAAATCAAATAATGTTAAAAATAAATCCTCACAACACTCCCTTACTTGTTTTCACTCAAAGTTTGATTCTCTCGTGTATCACTCTAATTTTTGGCTTTTTCTCACTATATTGTACTCATCACTCTTGCCTTTTTTCACTCAACTTATCCTTACAAGCCCTTGAAATAAGGAACTTTTGGGATAGATTCTACTAACAAGTAATAGAGAAGGTGTTGGTGATAACTTGACAACTTTTAGTGACAAAACACTAGCCCGGAAAGTAATCAAGATGTGTAGCCGGTTACAACTCTTCACTTCAGATGGATGCATCAACTTGGATGAAATCTTCTCCTTGGAATAAATATTGTGGACAACAGAACTGGATTTGCTGTTCAGAAAATTCAATACTGCACTTATTTTTACTATCTGCACCTTTCTCTCTCTCTCTTTTTACTACTGCAGATCTTTTTATTTTGTATTGTCTGCACCTTTTTTTTAACTAATGTAGATTTTTTTTTTGACTAAGATAAAGACTAAAAGATAAGGATAGATGTTACCAATTGATCTTAATAGCCGAAGCTCCGGTACCAAATGATACGAACCGGAAGCGTAAAGATAGGAACGTCTTGAAGATCAATTAACGTAAATAATTGGAAGGAGCTTGACACCAAACCAGACCTGCTGGAAGTACCAAAGCTATCAAAGAGAGGAACTTGACACAATCCGTGACCTGCCGGAAGCACCAAAGTTATCAAATATAGGAACTTAACACAAACCGTGACCTGCTGGAAGCACCAAAGTTATCAAGATATAAGCAACTAGACCCTAAACAAGACCTGCTGGTAGAACCTAAGTTATCAAGTAGTTCTTTAATCCAAGAACAAAGGATAAGCTCTCACATGAGAAAACTCAAATTTTATTGATAAAATAACTTTTACAAACTGATTCTCAATGCTAATATATAGCAAAGGAATTTCCTAAAATAAACTATCTAAAAGATACAATCCTAAATTAAATAGATTTAATTCTAAATAAGATAAAATATAATCCTAAAAGATTTAATCCTAAATAAGATAAAATATAATCCTAGAAGATGTAAATATAATACTAGAGATCATGATATTGATTCTTACAGATCACATACTAAATAAATCAGTTATGATCTGATTAGATACACTTTCCCGAAATAGGCTCTCCTAAGATTCAAATAATAGACATAACCGATTGTCAGATCGGATAACACTCTTGTACTTCAATCCGAGCTAAGTTAAACCACTTCTTTGGTTCTTCTTCTGCTCGGTGGTCTACTTTCCTTTGGAGTTTAGTGATCAAGAGTTGCAAAGCTCTCTTTAAAAACCGCTCAGATCTGACCCGTCATTGGATCTTCAATCCCTTGCAATGCATCTGAGGCATCTTGGTTGAGGTCGGATGGGATCGTGTCATAACTCTCTCTGCCGACTTTGGGCAGTTACCAACTTTTCCCTAATTCTCTTAATCTTTCTGTGGTTTCCTCACCAACTCTCTGGTCCTAACAAGCCTTTCTCTCCCACTTCACACTAACACAAGGTGAGTTACACTTTCTACCATACAAAGCATCATTGGGTGCCATACTGTACTACTTTGAAACTGTTGTTGTAGGAAAGTTCTATGAATATAAGTACTTATCCAACAACCCTCTCCTTCTCTCCCAAAACACAGGATCTAAGCATGTCCTCTAAAGTCTGGATGGTCTCTCAGACTGCCCATCAGTCTGAGGGTGGTTAGCAGTGCTAAACTTCAGTTTAGTACCGAAAGCCTGATGTAGAGCATTCCAAAACCTAGAGGTAAACCTGGAATCTCTAACTATACTATACTTTAAGGTACACCATGGAGCCTCACAATCTCCTTGATGTATAAGTCTGCTAATTTGGTCAAAGGGTAAGTTGCTTTGATTGGTAAGAAATGGGCTGACTTGGTCAGCCGATCCACTATCACCCATATGGTGTCGAAGAATTCTAGGGACCCTAGGTAATCCCATCACAAAGTCCATAGATATGGCTTCCCATTTCCACTCAGAGATTTCTAAAGGTTGGAGTGTACCTGAGGGCTTCTGGTGTTCTTCTTAACCTGTTGACATGCTAGGCACCTAGAGACGAACTCAACTATCTCTCTCTTCATTCCATTCCACCAAACATGCTCCTCAAGTCTTGGTACATCTTGGTAACACCAGGATGCACCGTGAACTTGCTCTTATGAGCCTCCTTTAAAATTTCCTCTCTAAGGCTACCCCCCTTAGGGATGCAGACTCTCCCTTGGAAGAGAACATCATGTTCCCTGACTCGGAAAACCCTGGTTGTCCCTTCCGGGACTGGAGCTCTAAGTCTGAGGTTTGTGCCTCTCTAATTGTAGTCCTCAAGTCACTGGTTATCTCTAGCCTGAAGAGCTTTATACTTTCCTCCTCACAACCACCTCGAGCTTCAAGTCCCTAAACTTTTCCAACAATTCTAACTCATGTACCATCATAGATGACGCATGTAAGGATTTCCTACTTAAGGCATCGACCACTACATTGGCCTTGCCTGGGTGATACTTGAGTTCAAAATCATAATCCTTCAAAAATTCCATCCACCTCCTTTGTCTCATCTTAAGTTCTTTCCAGTCAAAGAGGTACTTCAGGCTCTTGTGATCACTAAAGACCTCAAACCGCACTCCATAAAGGTAGTGCCTCCATACCTTAAGAGCAAACACTCTGCAGCTAGCTCTAAGTCATGGGTTGGGTAATTTTCCTCATGGGCTCTAAGTTGTTTGGAGGCATAGGCCACTACCCTCTTATCCTGCATCAACACACAACCTAAACCCTTCCCTGAAGCGTCGCTGTACACTTCAAAGGATTTGGTCAAATCCAACAATACTAATACCAAGGTGGTGGTTAGCTTCTCCTTAAGTTCCTTGAAACTTTTCTCACACTTCTCATCCCAAACAAAAGCATGGCCCTTACGGGTCAACCGGGTGAGAGGTAGGGCCAACTGAGAAAAACCCTTAATGAATCTGCAGTAATAACCGGCTAATCCCAAGAAACTCCTAACCTCTGTGACTGACTTGGGTCTCTCCCAACCAATCACCGCCTCTATCTTACTAGGATCCACTGACACACCACTCACTAGATATAACATGTCCTAGGAAGTGAACCCTATCCAACCAAATTCACATTTCTCAGGGTTAGCTAACAGTTTCTCTCTCTCTCAACACCCCCAAAACTACTCTAAGGTGCTGCTCATGTTCCTCTAAGGTTTGAGAGTAGATAAGGATATCGTCAATGAATACGACAACAAACTTGTCCAAGTAGGGCCTAAAAATTCGATTTATATAATCCATGAATATAGCTGGAGCGTTGGTTAAGTCAAAAGGCATCACCAAGTACTCATAATGCCCATATCTAGTCCTAAAAGCATTCTTGGGAATGTCATCAGTCCTAATCTTTATTTGATGGTAACTTGACCTCAAATCTATCTTAGAAAACACTGCTGCCCCTCTAAGCTGGTCCAAAAGGTCATCTATTCTAGGTAAGGGATACTTATTCTTGATTGTTATTTTGTTAAACTACCTATAGTCCACACAACAACCTCATGCTACCATTTTTCTTCTTGACAAGGAGCACTGGTGCTCCCCAAGGTGACACACTAGGCCTAATGAATTGCTTCTCTATTAATTCCTATAGTTGTTTTTAAGTTCACTCATCTCCAAGTGTGACATTCTATAGGGAGCCTTAGAAATAGGCCCTGTGCCCGGCACAAGGTTTATGGAAAACTCAGTCTCTCTCGGTCCAGAGGTAAGGTGGTCAACTCACTAGGGAAAACATCCTGGAACTCCCTAACCATGGTTATGCTATCTAGGTCAAGTTTTGACTCTATAGTTGAGGAAAGTAGTAATATAAAACAACTCCCATCATTCAGGCATTCAGAAATTTGAATGGAACAAGATAGTAAATATGATGGTTTCTCCTTCGGTGGAAAAAGAAGAGTTGGGAAAACAATTTCTTTGTTAAAACAATCTAGCATGACCTGATTACGAAATAACCAATTCATGCCCAAGATAATATCAAGTTTCTTATGTGGAAAACAAATCAAATCAACCTTAAAAACCTTCCCTTGAATCTCAATGGGACATGCAAGGCATAACAAGGAAGCGGAAATGGCCTCTTTGGCCAAGGTATGGACATTTAAATGAAAGGGTAAAGGAGTAGCATGCAAATTCATCCTTTCCAAACAGTCATAAGCAATGAAAGAATGGGTTGCCCCAGAATCATACAATATAATCAAAGAAGTATCATTTAGAGTGCATGTACCTTGCATCAGATTATCGGCCTGAGCTGTGAAGTCTATTAATCAGTTTGAGCATTCAAACCTGACTCAAAGACTTAATATCCTTTAGTTTTAATGATTAACAAATAAGATTATATAAGAACATAATATTAACAAATAAGATTATATAAGAATAATAAGAACAAATAAGATTATAAAACAGATTCTACTGAGAAAGGTATTGGTTTGTTGATTGTGTTTCAGGTTGGAATATTCATAAGAAGACTTGATGAACAAAATCAGGATCAGAAGAACAAATGCAGGATTTAATATAAAGGTTGTCTGAAGCGTAGAAGTTGTCTGAAGAACGCAACTTGTCTGAAGTGTTGAAGCTGTCTGAAGTACGCAACCTGTCTGAAGCGTAGAAGCTGTCTGAAGTAAGCAACTCGTCTAAAGTGTTGAAGTTATCTGAAGTACGCAACTCGTCTGAAATATTGAAGCCGTCTGAATGCGCAACCTGTCTGAAGTGCTGAAGTCGTCTGAAATATGAAGCCGTCTGAAGTGCGCAACCTGTCTGAAGTGTTGAAGCCGTCTGAAGACAAGAAGACCATATGAAGACAAGAAGACTGTATGAAGATTTGTAGACAGGAGTAAAGACTTGACTATCGTCTGAAAGAATATCGTCTGAAGAAAAGAAATGAGAAAACTCATCTATCTGAAGCGTTTACATCATCTGAAGACTTAACTAAAGCTGAAGAACAATTATTCTCTGAAGATATGAAGATAATCCGAAGAAGTCTATAAACAGAATCAAGAATTGATCTCTTGAAGACGCTGCTATGTGTAAAGCACACTCTACCAAAGAGACTACACTTATCTCATTATAAAAGCCAGACACGCTTTCCTACCTCGATCAAAGTCTTGCACAAATAAGGAAAGTTTGCAAAACCTTAGTACGCTTTTCAGAATTGTGTGTGCGCAGACCTGCTGCATCCGCTGCTGGTCAGAACGAATCAGGAGACTAAGAAAAAGCAACAAGAAAGATGTTTGAATAAAACGTATTTTAATTCAACATCTTTTATCTAAATCTCAAAAGAGGAAACTGCAAATAACAGCTATTGGTGAAGACATCTCACTCAAAGAAGAAAGAAAAATGGTGTCAGGAGCAAACAGAAAAGGAGTATATACAAAATGAGCAAAAGAACAAATCCAACGGATACCTCATCATATCACTCCTAAGAAAAGCAGAAGAAATAAGAAGTCAGCTGAGGAATGCATAAGAAATCAGAAGACAACTGAAGAAAAGCAAAAGGAAATCAAGAGAGAGAACATGCAAAATAATATCAAGAAATTCTCTCAAAAGAGCTCATCTATAGAAGTGTCAGAACAGGGTCTTCTTAACACTTATTTGCTTAAGGAGAAGCAACCGTTTGAGACATTACTACACAACGGCTATATGAACCACATCATCAATTATCTCAACGGTATTATGAATCATCTTCAAACGGCTATATTCCAACAGAACATATAAATAGCCTCAAGATTGAATTTGAAGATGTTGAAAAAGAATCAACCATGCTGCCGACCTATTAGTCAGTTAGTCAAAAATTGTTGTTCGGAAGAACAACCAACCAAGTTGGCCAAAATGACAATGAACCAATAATGGTTTGAAGCCACGAATGTACCTTGGTTATTCCAATGATACGAGTGAGAATGTAGCCCATTGAAACCAATGGTTGGAGAACAAGGCTGGAGCTTAAAGTCAGTATCTACCTAGCCAATTCTCACAGGATGTTATTCCTCATATCAGAGACAGGGATTGTACTTAAACTTATACACTTGTATCACCGTCTTACCCTTGTACATAGAATTCATTCATTGTATCCTGAGTAGTACTCAGTTAACCTCTAGTACAGGAAAAGATTAAGTTTATGTTTCGTGGAAACTTAAACTTAATTTAATTTGTAAACACTTTAAGTGTCTGAGAGCCTGGAGAGGCTTGGTGGAAGAAAGAATACTCTACACTTGGTTAAGTGTCTGAGAGCCTGGAGAGGCTTGGTGGAAGAAAGAATACTGTTGAGCCTAGAGAGGCTCGGTTGAAAAGAATACTCGTTGAAAAAGAATACTTGGTTTAGAGCCTGGAGAGGCTTGGTAAGAAAGAATACTTGTTGAGCCTGGAGAGGCTTGTCTGTAAAAGAATACTCGGTGTTGAGCCTGGAGAGGCTTGTCTGTAAAAGAATACTGTATGAGTTGCCTGGAGAGGCAGTTGAAAACAAAGGAATACTCATTGTTTAGCCTGAAGAGGCTGTGTGTAAAAGAATACTTGTATCTGAGTTCAGATAGTGGAAAATCTAGTGGTGGTTTGCCTCTGGGACTGGATGTAGCTCACGGGTTTGTGGGTGAACCAGGATAAATTATGTGCCTAAGTCTTCTTTCCCTTAATCTCTTTATTTACAGTTTTCATATTTATGTTGGGGATTGAAATTAATTTTCATAATAAACTTAACACAACAATTTCAATAAAATGATCTTTCATATGAACAAAACATGAGATATCTTTCATATCATTTGAAGCATTACAAAGAATGTTCCTTGAAGAACTTCTGAAATAATTCTCTGAAGTGAGTCTGGAAAGAGCTCAGTTCAGAAATCGGGAACAGACTTCAGACAACCTCTAGTCATCTGAAGTATTTCAGAAACCGTTCTGAAAATACTCTTGTAATAATCTTCAGAAGATACTTTGAGAAGCCTCTGTTTAAAACAATCTTAAGCTTTAGAAGAAACTCTATTTTTTCTTATCTTCTGCACGTTTTAATTATCTCTGATCTTAAGACTTGTTTTGAACATTGTTCATCTTCATGATTTAAATTAAAAATTTACAAAAACAATCAAAAAGCTTAAAACACTATTCAACCCCCCCTTTTAGTGTTTCCTGTGGTTCTAACATGAGCCACCGACTCACCACTGAGGGTAAAGACCCTACCGGTAGCTTGGGGTTTAGGCTGGTCCTTCTTCCTCTTTGGGCAATCTCTAATCATATGGCCTGGCTCACGATAATAGAAACAAACTCGCTGCCCTACCAAGCACTCGCCCCGATGGTTCTTGCCACACTTGCGGCAAGCACAGGAAACTGGGTGGAGGGAAAGGCGACCTGCTTGCCCTTTCCTCCCTGGAACTGAGGTCGAAAATTCTTGCTAGTGGGTGTACCCTCTATTTTCCTTTTACCCTCAACCCAAGCCTTCACCGCAGGTCTGAGTGCCTTATCCACCAAACTTTGCTCGACGACCAGGCACTTGGTCACCAAGGCTGAGAATTCTCTATGTTGTAAGGCTGAAACAATCTTCCTGATCTCGGGCTTGAGGCCCGCCTCCAAGTGAGAGCATTTCAAACCCTCATTAGGATTGGCTTGAAGCAGGGAGTGATACTTGGAGAGTTCTTCAAACTTGGCCACAAATTGGCCTACGGTCATGTTGCCTTGCTTCAGTTGGAGAAACTCTAGCTCTTTCTGTTTCCTGACTTGCTCAGGGAAATATTTCTCCAGGAATACATGTTGGAATGCATCCTAGGAGAGTAAGGCTCCAAGAGTGCTCAAGCTGGCCTTCACATTTTTTCCACCAATTTTCTGCCTCTCCTTGCAACATATAAGTAGCAAATCTCACTTTCAGGTCGTTTGTGCAAGCCATCACCTCAAAGATTTTATTCATGGCGTTGAGCCATGGAGTGCTGCTGCTGGATTATATGCCCCATTAAAGGATGGAGGATGGTGTTTCCTAAACTCAGCTAATCCCTAAAGGAAAGGATCTGATACTGTCACCGGAAAAGGAGTACCGGTGGACTGCCTTTGCAAGGCCTGGAGTACTGCAGCATTAGAAGTCGTTTGCTCTCCCATGATTTGAGTGAGCATCCGGAGGGCTACCGCCATGGGATCCTGAGATTGATTCGGCGAGGGAGGAGGTGTGTTGGCACGAGGACGCCCTCTCCTACCGCTAGCCATGGTCCTATACACATCATTAAGAAATATCCAGGTGATCAGTCTATCAATTCCTTAATAATGCATACCAGACTATGACTAACTTAAGGAGTAACACATAACCACAGTCCAATTAGATTAAACTGCTCTGATATAAAAATGTAACATCCTAATTTCTAAATTCAGAAATATTGCCTGTTTGAAGCACTATTTCCAAACTGTGAAATTAATTCGTTCATTTCGCGTATCGACATACAACAAATATTCGCTTAAGTCATCCAACACTTACTAAAGCTCCAGGACATTACATACATGAATCGTTATAACATCAACAACATGTTTGCCATAGAGGCTCCAATTCAATAAATAACTAATATAATAAATTCTCAAGGAAATCCTAGTCACTAACAGTAATTGATCTAAACAGTTTTAGATACATCAAAGCATAACCAAACATCGAACTAGCAATATCCTTAAGTCTCCTACTGATCATCATTCTCCTGCTGGAAATCCTGCACATCTGATATAATTCCCACGGAGTGGGGTGAGACCAACGTCCCAGTGAGCGTGAACAAAGACACACCTAGGGGAACATCATACAGGCAGTTATCATGCTTCTCAAACAAACATTCATAATTATCATGTCTGTGACGGTATTGTTGCTCGACACCAAGGGTCTTTTCTTGTGTAATGTGATTGTGGTGAGCGCTCGGCCATGTAACCAAGGACCATCGTCCAAGGCTACCTATGATTAAATCTTAATTATTATCATTCATAATTCATTCTTGATTGGGGAAACCCCATCTCCCTCTTGGCCATGAGTTCGATGTGGTTACCCCATCTTTCTTAAATAATTTGCCCCAAGGCCTGTGATGGTCCGGAGACCCTATGATAGCCCGGAGGCTCTGTGATGGCTATAAGCCCTGTGATATTTTAACTCATGACCATGACTGTGATGGCCAAAATCCCATGATTTCATAATAATATGCTCAAATTTTATAACACATAGTCAATCAAATCCTTTACCCCATGGTTTATAAAACATCACATTCAACAATCAACACATTAACATTCCCTAGGTTCATCTAAACACATTCATCATGATTCAGTGAAGGAAAGGGATAGGAAGATGGGGGGTCATGCTTGAGAATTCAGCCACACAAGAAACACACAACCACACTCACCTTAGAGTTGAGAAAACGGAGGAAGAGTGGAAAATAGTGAGCGTTGAAGGTGAGTAGAATGATGAAGAACTTGATCTTTGGAATGGAAAACCGTCCTTGATCTTCAAGGGAACTTTCTCTCACTACAACCTCTCTTTCTCTCTCTGGAATAATGAAAGTGAAGAAGGAACTGAGTGGAAACTGACTAAATCGTGTTTTAAAATTTTGTAACTGTCTTCTCGCTTAAGCAAGATTTACTCGCTTGAGCGAGATGGTCATTCTCGCCCAGGCGAACCCTTTTAGCTTGAGCGAGAATGATCACGAAAAACACCCCCTCTGGAAGATTTTCGCTTGAGCGAGAACTTCTCGCTTGGGTGAAAATCATTCAGAGAGCAATACATTTTTGTCCCGTGTCTCGCTTAAGCGAGATGCTCTCGCTTGAGCGAGACATGCAGAAACCCTGATACATGAAACCCTGATTTTTGCCTCTTAAGATTTTCCTTATCAATTCCTTAATTATTTCATCCTATTCATGTTATAAATTTCCTATGAACTCAAGTCTTAAATAGTGGGATGTTACACAACACACACTATTCTAACTTTCCTAACTTGATAAACTCATAATAAGGAGATTTGAAGAAAGTGGAAATTCTGCAGAAGGTAAAATTGTAATTTCAGAGAATTCTGACGCTTCTTCTGCTTGTTCAGTTGTGTGTAGAAGTTGGAGGAGAAGGCTCCTTTTCATAGCCAAGGATTGAGGGATATAGCCGTTGGTCAAGCCTTAGAGAGAAAGTCAAATAGCCTGCTGGAAGTGCATCAGCTGTCACTGTAATGTGCAGCTTTTTCTCTTTCCTCAGTTTGACTGGTCCTATCTTCAGATGACTCTATCTTCTGAAGCTTGTTTCTTCTCCTGTAGGAAACACATTCAATAATATGTTTCCTTTTCAATTTGTTTTTTTTACTTTATGAGATAATTACTGGTTCTTCATGTAATTATGTATGATGGGGAGCATGCCATTAATGTTTTAAGATGGTCTTCTCAAAACGATCTCTACTTCTTCTGATGAATGCTATTATGTATGTTCTCTGGAGCTTTACTGTATCAGCATTCTTAGCTTTTTGCTTTTATTCCATAGATCTTTGTTCTTATCACAGAAATGTCTTTTGAAAGGATGTTCGGTGACTTCAATTCGAACAGTGAGTGTTGATAAGTGTTAAATTGGCGTTAAATTCCTATATAATTAAGAAACTTATTGAGGGCAAAATGTTGAATTTACACCCCGAATTTAGCTCTTTTTAGTTTAAAATGCAGTTTCTTTGATTATTTAACTCAAATTTGAATTTGATGCTATTTTGATAAAGATTTTTTGATTTTTAGAGAAAATGCTAAATTCAAATAAAGCTCAAGATAGCAGCAGATAAGGATAGGATCAGTAGGTATTTTGATAGAAGACTTTGTTGATTTTACAGGTAAATGCTAAATTCAAATACAAGATCGAGATAGCAACAGATAAGGATATGAACAGCACAAGATAGCTACAAAAAGAGGAAATCAGGAAAAAGCAAATACAAAGATCTGTGCTTCACCTGCGCTGAGCGCAAGTGGAGCGCAAAAATAGAATTTCAACACTGTTTCCTGCACTTCACCTACGCTGAGCGCAGATCTAAGCGCAGGATCACGGAACCCCAATTTTTACTGGGCCTCAAGCAGAGTCTCAAAAGCCCATCAGATGGTTATAAAAGGATTCCAAGAGCCACAATTCAAGAATACCTGGAGTTTGGAGTGAAATACAAGGATTACTCTGGTTATCACACAGAGACTACAATTCAGAGCTGCAAAAGAGAGTTCTTGATTGAAATTCTTGAAAGCCAAGAGAGTGACAATCTCTAGGAAGCCATAGTTGAGAAAGAGGGAGATTGCAAAGAGGGTGACAGTCTCGTTTGTGTATTCAACCTCTCATCTATCTGGGTTTGTAATGGCTACCATGTGTAGCTAGACCTTTCTTTAGGATTGAATGATGTCGATTCAATCCCATATTGTATTTTGAATATTTGTTATTTGGGAATCCATGTTTTATAAAATTGGTATTTTATTCTGTTCTTAATGCTTGGCTTCCGTCTTTGTATCAGAGTTATGATATGATTTTATTGGGCGCACTGGGAAGTGGTTTTGTGAAACCAAGAGCGAGTTCTTGGCAGCCTAGGAATAGGGATCTTGAATTTCGATATGCATAAAAGTACTCCATAGATTGAATGCCTAGGAATAGGGTTCAATTTATGGATAGCTATTAACAACTGGTCTTAATGTTAGGGGCAATTCGTTAAGCAACCCAGGAATGGGTGTTTAGAGGGTTGTTTCTAAGAATTTCATAGTTGGGGGATCTTTATGAATGATTTTTATTTGGGCTTCAATTTTTATAAAACAAATTCCCATATTTCAATGATTTCAAAATGTGAGAAGGGTGTGATAGACAAATTTCAATCCAAGTTTTCTCATCATTAATTTCTCCTTTGCAGATTTATTTTGGATATCCAATTTATCTTTATTTTCTGCAATTTATTTTCAGTATTTTAATTTCAGCAATCTTAAGCCCAAAAAAATATCCAAAACAAATACCCTCAATTAGATTATAACTAAGAATTTGAAATTGTACCGTTTCCTGTGGATATGACAACCCTTTTCTCTTACTATTTTACTGATGTGATATTGGTACGCTTGTCGAGATCTCAACAAGTATTTTGGCGCCGTTTCCGGGTTGACGGTGTCTCAATTTAAATTCTTAGGAGGTCTATCTTATTGAGTTGTAAATATTTGTATTTTTTTATTCTATTTTCTGTAATTAATTTGTATTTTCTATTTGTTATCTCTTTTTAACTAACCCTTGTTCTAGTCCTTGTGATTTATACTTTTGAAAGGTCAGGTACCAAGAGCGCTATTGGAATTTGACCCTGAAATTGAAAAGACATCAAAAGGACGAGTTCAAAGATACAATCTCAACACTCTCTGATCAACCACCCCAAATGAAGTAAAAGTTGCACCAATCATGGCTAGTGAATGGAAAATCAACCAAGAAGAACGCTTAGAGATTATGCCACGCAGAAAGGATGGCAACGTCCACCAAGGAGAACACTTGGAGATTATGTTCCACAACAAGAATCAAAATATTTTTTCTAGCATACCGATTCATAGTAACTTCTCTACCTACAACAATCATTCTAACAATTTTTTGCAGGATTGGGGAAGTTACCAAAATCAAAATTTTGGGAGGCGACAAGATGCTGTTTCCCCCACATGCAAACTTCTACAGATGCAGCTTTGGATCAGCAAAAGATTCTCCTCCAGCAATTAGAAGCAGTCACCAAGAAGATGTCCAACTGGCTGCATGCAGTGCAGTCCTATCCTGGCCAATCACCACAATTAACTTGTGATTTTTGTGGAGGAGACCATCCCAATGGTTATTGCTCTTATCAAGTCACTCAAGAAGAGCAAGTTAATTATATGGGAAATCCAGGAAAACCAGGCAACTTCTCCAACAGCAACAATTTTGCAACAATTACACACAAGTTTGGAGAAATAGCCAAAATCAGGACTTTGGGTGGCACGAAGATGATGTTTCATTCCCCATGCAACCTTCTTTTCAACAGCAGCAAAGTTACTCTTCAGTTCAACCATGGAAATCAAAATTGAATGATCTTATTGAAGAGCATTTGCAAAACCTTATGCAATTTCAGAAAGATAGCAAGAAGTCGGAAGACCTATTGACCCTCTAATAGTACAGATGACAAGAAATTTAGCTAAATAATCAGTCAAAACAGATCTCAGCAAATGCACAACCCAACCCCGAAGAGCAATGTGATGACATTGTTCAATAGATAGGGGAAGGAACTGATGACAACCAGACCGATGAAGAAGAAGAAACTAAAGAAGCTGAAGAAGAAAAGGAAGAAGAAGAAGGTGAAGAAGAAGAAGAAGAAGAGGAAAAAAAAAAAAGAGGGTGAAATAAAAAGATTGTGCTTAAGAGGAGAGTGACTGTGAAGGGGAGGAAGATAACAAAATAAGTGAGATTGTACATGATGTAATTGTAGAAAAAGAACAAGAAAAAAAGAAAAAGAGCGAGCGAAGAACTGAGAGAGGAGGGGAAGTAGTGAAGAATTCACTAGATCCTGACAACCCTCCGAAGGAAGGCAGAGACGGACAACATACAAATGTTCAACCTTCTAAGAACACAAAAGAAAGGCCTGCAAACACACTAACCAGAACAGGGCAAAGAGAAGAAAAGTCAAGCTAACATCACAATCGAAGCCTAAGTTCCGATTGAGGACAAAGTGGTCAGTCATATTCCATACCAAGGACACTTGTGAAGCAAAAAGAGTAACATATGTCAACTGTGCATTCTCTAAACTCCAGGAGGAGAAGACCCATGCAACTCAACACAAGACTCCAAAGAAAAGAAAAGTCAGGCCAAAGGAGTCAGCAACGTGGTCTAACTCCAGACACAAGACCAAATGGGTAGATTCAAGTCACATTCACACCTGGTCCGAGGCAAGAATATGGGTAGGGTCACTGCCCAAAGGAGTCAAAGGTATAGCACAAAGGCTCGCTAAAGGATTCCAATATCAACCACCTTGAAAAACAGGCATCAAGCTATATGACGTTAAACGAGCGCTTCCTGGGAGGCAACCCAGAGATTTTTAAGTTTTTCCATTGTTTTCAGTTTTGTTTTCTTTGTTTTCATTTGTTAATTAGGATTTTTCATATTTTTAGGATTTAGGAAATTTTCAAAATTGATTGGAATGAGTTTGTGGAAAAATAAAATGTTAAACAAGTAGGAAAGTAGCAGAAAATTTGACTAGAAATTGCAAAAATTTCATTCTGTTTTCTGCGCTTCACCTGTGCTAAGCGCAAGTAAAGCGTAAAAATGCAATTTTAGTCACTTTTTTCTGCGTTTCATCACCTGTGCTGAGCACAGGTATAGAAATTTGAAACTGAAACCTGCGCTCCACTCACGCTGAGCGCAGGTGGAGCGCAGATGTGTGCTTCTGCATAAATTTAACTGAAAACAGGGGTAAGTCCATTTGTTCTTCTTCCCCTGCTTCTCAAAGTACAATTTGTCTGCATTCCTCACTTTTATTTCATCTTTTCCACTTACAAACTCCTTTCAATTTTGAAAACTTTCAGTTTCAGGTATGTTTTCTTTAGTTATCTTTCATTTTCACCGGTTTGAAATCTTTATTTACTCTGTTTTTATGGTTTGAACTCTAGGATAACAACCTTAGGATAGTAAATGTAGATATTGTTGATTATTGCTATCTTGGATGTAATTATGGTTGTGTGGAATATGAAGAACGAGTTTTCTATTGAAATGCTCTTTGTTTTGTGAGTTATTGAGCTAGAAAGTGTTATGCTCTGTTTCTTGCAAAAATTTTGAACTTTCACTTTCCATGGATTATTTGAATGCTTGCAAAACAAATGAGTATATTCTGTTTTGTGGAAGTCATTACCAATTGCAACATATATTTTGTTGTGATTTGATGGATTCTTTTCAAATATGTAATTTGATTTGTGCATGCAAATTGGTTAATGATAGGTTTCCATGTTCTTCATGAATTACTGTGTGTAATAAGGCATCATTGAACCGAATATATTTCTTTCATCTAACTGTTATTGTTTGACTTTTCAGATGCCTAGGATCAAATACACTGTTGGCCTTTCCCGTGGCTGTAGCTCACGAGGAGAAAGCAGGGGGAAGAGGGTTAGAGATAAACCCCATTACAACCCCATGAGATTCAAGAGTGCACAGATTGCTGCGAAGTATGCGGCTCTCAGAGCTACAATTTTGTAGTAGAGAAACCAGTTGAACTCAGACCCGGGAAGTATGATGAGTTCAACTTGGAGATTACTAGATGCAGATGGCAGAGGATCGTTACTCTAGACAGATTGTTCGACCCGGGGCTGGTCCGGGAATTCTGTGCCAACGCAGTTGGAGAGCCTGGTGATGGAGGAGAAAGAAGATCCTATGTTAGGGGTAGATGGGTGACGTTTGATCGCGACGCGATCAACAACTATCTAGGTCACCCAGCCCCAGATGATGAAGATGATTTCCTGTACCAATACCACGAGCTGATGTGGAGTATTGGTATATATGGGATGAGGAGCTGGATACGAGGATCAGCCACCACCACCTCAGCCACAACGGCCACAACAACCACCACCACGACCAGCCGACATCCCACTCAGGTCATATGTGGAGCATATCTGCAGGCAGAACTACAATATTTATCGTGGGATCACCCACCTCCAGGAGTACCCGTACCAGACAAGACTAGACCAATACTCGGGCATGCTGCCTGATGAGTTCCAGACATTCTTGCAGTGGCCTGGGGACAGGCCTATTTAGCCAGGGGAGGTGGGGGCAGCAGCGAATGGTGGATATGCTTTTGATGAGGAGCTCCATGATGTAGAGGATGATGAGGATTGATATTAGATTTTTTCGATTTTTCTTTTTCTTTTATTTTTCCTTTTATTTCTTGTTATCTTCTTTTCTTTTTCTTTTATTCGTTAGGATTATTTACAAAATGGATTCCTTAGGATTAGGATTAGAAAAATTAGGATTAATTTAGGATTAGGAGTAGGAAATAAAGATTGATTTGAATTCAATTTAATTTTTCAATGCTAATACAGCCAAAATGACTGAATTAGGAAAGAAAAGGAATTAAGTTGTGAATTCATAATCAATTAGGTTTAGATTCTTGTACAGGAAAGATCAATTGAGTCAATAGTTGTTCAATAAGTGATTTCATCAAGGAATTTTAGCTGTGAGAGACTAAACACATTGAGAGATTTCACTGTGATTTGTCAACTGTTATTACTTGAGTTTCTCAATTTTATTTTACATATGAAAGGCATAGAAATGATCAAGGCAACTTGTATATTTATAATAATTGCTCAGTGCCGAAAAGCCAACCCATGAAATTTTTTTCCAATTTTTTGTAACCCATTTGAGCTTAAATGTTTCTTTTCTTATGCACCCCAGCCAGATTAATGTCAATATCATGTCCCTTACACACTTGGGATAGAGAGCATAAGTGTAGTTCTGATAGAATTGGTGAATAGTTGGTTATCTGAAGAAGTACAAAAAGCAGGCACAGGCAAACAAGGAGTTCACTCCCTCAAATATATATATATATATATAAAAAGTGTATAATATAAAGTTGAATAAAAAAGGGAGTGAATTACCAAACAAAAATAAGCCAATCGAATGGTACAATTCAAGAATGCAATGGTAAATTGAGAGAAAGTTGAGAAATGGTGACATTGCAAATATGCTCTCTATTTTAGTGTTTCTTTGAATATCCAGAAAAAACCATGAGTTCTTGATAGCCCAGCCTCGTTACAACCTAAGAAAAGACCTTTTGATCTATGCTAATTGTGTGTTTGAATAGTAATAGGAAACAACTGGCTCTTCTAGTTGTTCAATTTCAGTGAAATAATTGAGGGAAAACGCTCAGCAGTGAGAATGAGTAATTCCTTGATTGATCAAAAAAAATATTTCAACTATTATTCTTGAAAGATCTTAATGTGCCTTTATCTTTTCCTTTTTGATGATTGGAAACATTGCTTACCTCTAATTTTGATCTAACTTTTTGAATTTAACAGCTGTTGAAGCAAAGGAGTTTAAATTGTTTTCTCTTTGATCATAGGAAGCTTTTAAGGATGATCAATGAAACCATCTGTTTATTCTTTTCTTTCTTGAGGAAAAGCAAGAAGCTAAGTTGGGGGGAATTGATAAGTGTTAAATTGGCGTTAAATTCCTATATAATTACAACACTTATTGAGGGCAAAATGTTGAATTTATACCCTAATTTATGTCTTTTTAGTTTAAAATGCAAGTTCTTGTGATTATTTAATTCAAATTGAATTTGATGCTATTTTGATAAAGATTTTGTTGAATTTTGCAGATAAAGTGCTAAATTCAAATAAAGCATCAACAAAGCAGCAGATAAGGACAGGATCAGCAGCTATTTTGATAAAGATTCTGTTGATTTTTGCAGATAAAATGCTAAATTCAAATATAGGATCAAGATAGCAACAGATAAAGATAGGAACAGCACAAGATAAGCTCAAAAAGAGGAGAACCAGGAAAAGCAGATACAGATATCTGCGCTTCACCTGCGCTGAGCGCAAGTGGAGCGCATAAATAGAATTTCAACACTGTTTCCTGTGCTTCACCTATGCTGAGCGCAGATCTGAGCGCTGGAACACGGAACCCAATTTTTACTGGGCCTCAAGCAGAGTCTCAAAAGCCCATCAGATTGTTATAAAGGATGCCAAAAGCCACAATTCAAGGTATACCTAGAGTTAGGAGTGAATAATGATCACATTTGTATTCACACTTTGCATAATTAATCTTAGCTTTCTTGGGCTCTTATTGTGATTAAGTCCACTATTTAATTGGAATTTACCAAATTGGGCTTAATTGGGCTTTAACTGTAAATGTTGTTTAAATTCGGATTTTTAAGCCTACTGACCTACCTATTTTTTTTATGATATCAGGAGCTAAAGGTGTCCGATTTGAGTGATTCCAGTGGCATTGGAAAGCTAACTTCCGGGGCTTTAATTTGATATGCTATATGACCATATTCCCATGAAGAAATTAGGAGAAGTTGCTGTTTCAAAATCGCCTACTGTTGCTGTCTGTCACAAGTCCTAATTGATTAGTTTTGTAATTAGTTTGTGGGCCTGTTTTAATTAATTTCGGCCTAATTAAGGCCTAATCAGTTTGTTAATGATTTAGGCTCTATAAATAGGTGTGTTGCTAAGTAGTTTGAACACTTTACTCTCATTTTTCAGATTTTAGAAAAAAAGACTCTTCACTTTCCCTCTTTTTCTCTCTTCTTCCAATTTCGGTTTTCTCTCTTCTTCTTCCTCTTCTTGCAATTTCGGATTCTCCACTTCCTCCATGGAAGGCTGAGCATTGAGGATTGATTCTCAAGTATCACGAGCATTGGATGTTGAGGTTCTTTAATTGAATTTCGAATTTTAATTTTCTGTGCAAATTCCTTCTTCTCCTAATCTCTAATTCTAGGTTATTGAGTCTTGAATTGGATGAATGCTTATTGAATTCGATTTTTGATTCATGATCTGAAATTAACTTTTTAGTTTGATTAATCCTAAAATGTATCTACTGTTTGCTTAACTCATTAGGTTAGGGATTAGGTTCTTGATACAAATTTGCTTAATCTTTGTATGAGATTGTTAGGAATTGATTGATGCTTCATTGATTAATTCGGATTTGCTAAGGAAATTGAAATAAATCTCTGAATCCGTGAGACATCCAAATGCGAATGAGCTTGTGAATCAATCTGTTTTTGTTGAATTGAATTTGGAATTTGGAATTCTGTTTTAGGAAATTTGAAACTGTCATGAACAAAGAAAATCCCCTGAATGTGTGTGTGTGTGTTGCTATGAGATTGAAATTCTGAATTTGTAATTGGATTCCTTGAGAGAGATGACTTTGGGTTAATCAACCTACTGCACTTTAATTCATTTTATTTGGTTGAGTACGACCTCGATCAGTGAAATACAAGGTTTACTCTGGTTATCACGCGAAGAATACAATTTAGAGCCGCAAAGGAGAGTTCTTGATTGAGAATCCTTGAAAGCCAAGAGAGTGACAGTCTCTAGGAAGCCATAGTGGAGAAAGAGGGAGATTGTAAAGAGGGTGACAGTCTTGTTTGTGTATTCAACCTCCCATCTATCTAGGTTTGTAATGGCTACCATGTGTAACTAGACCTTTCTTTAGGATTGAATGATGTCGATTCAATCCCATATTGTATTTTGAACATTTATTATTTGGGAATCCCTATTTTATAAAGTTGGTATTTTTATTTTGTTCTTAATACTTGGCTTCCGTCTTTGTACCGGAGTTATGATATGATTTTATGGGGCGCACTGGGAAGTGGTTTTGTGAAATCAAGAGTGAGTTCTTGGGAGCCAAGGAATAGGGATCTTGAATTTTGATTTAGATAAAAGTACTCGATAGGTTGAATGCCTAGGAATAGGGTTCAATTTATGGATAGCTATTAACAGCTGGTCTTAATGCTAGGGGCAATTCGTTAAGTAGCCCAGGAATGGGTGTTTAGGGGGTTGTTTCTAAGAATTTCATAGTTGGGGGATCTTTATGAATGATTTTTATTTGGGCTTCAATTTTTATAAATCAAATTCCCATATTTAAATGATTTCAAAATATGAGAAGGGTGCAATACACAGATTTCAATCCTAGTTTTCTCATCATTAATTTCTCCTTTGCAGATTTGTTTTGGATATCCAATTTATCTTTATTTTCTGCAATTTATTTTCATTATTTTAATTTCAGCAATCTTAAACCCAAAAAATATCCAAAACAAATCCCCTCAATTAGATTGTAATTAAGAATTTGAAATTGTACCGTTCCCTATGGATATGACAACCTCTTTTCTCTTACTATTATACTGTTGTGATATTGGTACGCTTGCCAAGATCTCAACAAGTGTATATTCTGATGACTTCCTATCAGGTATCTTTTGAGGGCTTACTGTCACTTTGTTTCTTCTGGAACTTTGTCAGAAATATCTTCTTCTGATTCTTCTCAACAGCTTTCTTGCTTTCACCTTACTTAAATCTTTCTTTTCTTTATTGTAAGATGATATTTATTAAGTGGATGTCTCTTTCCTTCTAAAGTGGATTGAAATAGATTCTGCAGCTTCTTTGTTTCTTCTGATGTGTTACAGCAGTGGTTCTTCTTTATTCATTTTACCTGTTTCTTCTTAAGACAACTCACTTTGAAACATTAGTCCATATACTCAGAATTATAGTAAATATACTTTGATAATTTGTCATTATGAAAACATCTCTAAGGGATTCATGGATCTTACAATCTCCCCCTGAATTTATGCTATAAATGATTAATTGAAAATAGGTTGAGAATAGATAGTAATGAGCAATAATCAGAGATCTTAGCAGACAAAAATCATGATCCATTTAACTAACAATCATGAAGTACACAAATGGCAGCCAATTACACAAATATCAGTCACAGCCAAACAATTTGAATTTAAACTTTCTGCAAATATTACAAAGGTGTAAGCCATAGAATTATGCTTCTATGCTACTATGTACTACTTCTTCCTTTAAGGGTGCAGCAGAAGGAAGCTTGGAGTCAAGAATTGGAGTGGCCAAGAATTGGTTCACCATATCAGTGGTGAATGCTCCTACAGAAGGAACAGATTGTGCATCTCCTTTTGGGTCTTCCTCTTCTTCTTCTAAAATGTGAAGCTCCTCTGTCCTAGTAGGAGAATCACCTTTTTGTTCCACTTCCTTTACTCTGATGGGGGAAGGCTGATGGTGCTCTAAGTTCTGATTTTCTGGCTGAAGGAGTGGTAGGGAGGTATCAAATGAGGGTGGTTCAGAGTAACTTTTGACTAACATAGCCAAAGCATCTACTGCCATATCTTCTGCACAGTTACTACCATCAACAACTTCTCCTTCTATGGCAGTGACATCCTTAGAAGCATCTTTTGGAGCTTCTTTTGCACTTGGGATATTCACAGAGGCATCCCTTTGAGGAGAAAACTCTGAGGGTTCTTCTCTGGCATTATCAATAGACATTTCCAAGTTTTCTGTAGAATTAGGATGTGCTTCACTATCTCCTTCTTCAAAGGTGAAGGATGCAAGAGGGTCAATGATAGGAGAATCAATGTTCTCAATGTTTGGTTTAGAAGGACCAGCTTTAACCTTCTTGCTAGTTCCTTCTTATGTACTCCTTTTCCTCTTCCTGCTGAAGGTCTTAAGCTCAACGTCTTGCTTCTTAGACCTGTGGCTAAGAGGAGCCACTTTAGCATCATCTTCTTCTCCTTCTGAATCACTCTCCATATACAAGGAGGGGTTTGGATTCCTAATATGCATCTTCCTAATGTTAGACCTATCAAAATAGGTAAAATCCTCTATTTTCTGCTCTCCTTCTAATGGTACATTGTGGTGTTTAAACAATAGGGTGAGAAGCATGCCATATGGGAGGCTAGTGTTTACTTTCACAAGATTTGCAGCATGAATCATATTCCTAAGAATTAAGTAGGCTAGGGAGAGAGGTTTACATTCTAGGAGATGATACATGATAAGAAGGTCTTGATCTGTTACCTTCTCTAGAGTTCCACCTCCTGGCAAAATAGAATAACAACAGATTTTGTGAAGTATTCTGCAGAATGGGGTCAACTTGCATGCTATGAGCTTGGGGCTTGAAGGAATGAGAACATTTTCTATTACATACTCTTTTGTTACTCCAGTAGTTGTATACCATTGTTCTTCATACAACTTGTTCTCACAATGAGGTAGCCCAAGAGCTTCCTCAATTGATTCTGGTGTCAGAACCATTGTTGATCCCTTCAAGTCAATTACTAAGGAGTTCCCATCACTCCTGTAGTTGCTGGCAGCAATGTAGAAGGCCTTCACCATTCTTGGGTACACAAGTTCTTTAACCAGAAGAAAGCTTTCCCAACCTTGCTTTCTTATAAAGTGGTCAGCTCCCCATCCTTCCTTCTTAATCTCATTTAATAAAAATATCTTCCTAGGAATGAGCACCTTCCATTCCCAATTTTCATAGAAGGATTTTACCATCTTCTTATCTCTAAACAATTTTTCTACAGAAACTTCTTCTTTTGTGCCTTCTGAAGGGTTTGTTTCTACTTCATCTTCATCTTCTTTAGAAGATACTTCTTCTTCTTCTTCTTCGGAGTGGATTTCAGATGAAGTATCCACATTATCTTTAGTTGAGGGCTCCTTTTCTGAAGAGTTGGTGCTGGAGGCAGCAATCTTTATAGGTTGCTCATCCTTATTTCTTTCAGCTTGCTTCATCTTCACAACTTCTGAACAAATTCTTCCAGATCTTCTGGGATATACAGAAGAGACATTGGATGGAGGTTTTGATGAAGAGGGTTTTGAGGAGTGAGATTTTGGAGAAGGAGGTAATGGTTCTACAGGTTCGAGTGATACGGGTTTCGGTGAGGGAGGTTTAGCTGAGATAAGAGGGATATCTAATACTTCTGTTCCTTCAACAATGGCTAAGGGATTCACTTCTTCATGACTGCTATAGGAGCAACTAGAAGGACCAGGGGAAGTTGCATTCTTTCTCCTTGTTGTTTGTTTAATTCTCATTGTTCTGGTTACTGAGAGGAATCAATAAAACAGAGTATGGAATTTTACCAGAGAAATGGCACTTGGAAATGGAGGTTTAGAAAGTTTAGAGTTTACTTGAGGCGTACAAGAGAGAATGGAATAGCTTCTGAATGCAATGGGAGCATTCCCTTTTCTATTACAACTAGCCTTTTGAGAGAGAGAGAAAGAAATTCATGCGCGCGCAGTTCTCTAGGACTTTCAATTTTATTCTCTAACGGGCAAAAACTTTCATTTCCTTAATTGTGATAATTCTATGATACCTTTATTTGGGAAACAAAAAGGTGCTTTCTATTTTCTTTGAACGGTTTGTCCTTCCTAAGCAAGGCTTATTTGCTTAGTTGACTTAGGGATAGGAAAATTATTTTCGAAAAGAATGATTCCTAGGAAGTCTAGCTTGAAAATGAATTTTCTTAAGTCATATGAGATGCGGGGTTAGAGAGTGTGCAGGTTACATCTTGCCCAATTTTATAACTTTATTCCCAGTTTTCTTCGTTTGATAAAAAGAAATAAGCTCCTTCCCCTTTCAATGAGGATTGTTATGACTAATCTTCTTAAGAGCAAAATGATGCTCAATCTTCTAAATTTTAGAGAATTATTTTAAGAAAATAAAAGATGAAGTTTTACAGACTGGATGAGGGATCAGAAGATGTCAGTTTCCTTCTTTCTTTGTCAGAGAAGAAAGGATTTTTTATCTTCTTTAGAAGAAGTCTAAAGGTAAATTTTCAGAAGATACCATACATTATTCAATTACTGATAATCTACACATATGTAATTTATCTCTAATAAAATTGAATCTACTATAAAGGGATTTGTAAAGATATAAGAAATTTTCAGTTTTGTTTCAATGAATTTAAGCTCAATATCGTTCTTCTGAACATGATCCCTTATAAAATGATGTTTTATATCAATGTGTTTTGATCTGGAATGTTGAATAGGATTCTTGGAAAGATTAATAGAACTAGTGTTATCACAGAATATAGGGATTTTGATGTACCTCAAATCATAGTCTTCCATTTGATGCTTAATCCAAAGCATCTGAGAGCAGCAACTTGCAGCTGACACATATTCAACTTCTGCAATTGATAAAGCAATTGTTGGTTGCTTCTTGCAAGACTAGGATATGAGAGATTCTCCAAGAAATTGGCATCCACCACTTGCGCTCTTTCTATCAACTCCATCTCCATCATAATCAACATCACAATATCATACAAGGTCAAATCTTGTACTTTTCTTGAACCAGAGTCCAAGGTCAGTGGTTCCAACAAGATATCTAAAAATTCTTTTGACAACAGTAACATGGGATTCTTTAGGATTAGCTTGAAACCTAGCACATAGTCCTACATAATACAGTATGTAAGGTCTACTAGCTATCAAATATATAAGGGATCCTATCATTCCTCTATATTCTTTCTCAGGAACTGATTTTCCATTTTCATTAGTTTCTAATACTGCAGAAGGATGCATAGGAGTTGCCATGGATCTTGCATCTTCCATTTTAAATATTTTCAGAAGATCCTTTGTGTATTTTTCTTGACAGATAAAAATTCCTGTATCTTCTTGCTTAATTTGCAAACCTAAGAAAATCTTAAGCTCCCCCATTAGGCTCATTTCAAACTCCCCTTTCATTAGATCAGAAAATTCTTGACACATTTTTTCATTTGAGGATCCAAAGATGATATCATCAACATAAATTTGAACAATTAAAAGATCCTTCTTCGAAGTCTTTTTGAATAAGGTTGTGTCAATTTTTCCTCTTGAGAAATTATTTTTCAGTAGAAAATTACTCAACCTTTCATACTAAGCTCTAGGAGCTTGTTTAAGCCCATATAGAGCTTTGGTAAGTTTGAAAACATGATTTGGATGTTTTTCATTAGCAAAACCAGAAGGTTGGTGTACATACACTTCCTCATTTATAAATCCATTTAAAAAAGCACTTTTAACATCTATCTGGTAAAGCTTAAAATTTTTGTAGGCTGCAAATGCAAGAAGAATTCTAATAGCTTCTAATCTAGCTACTGGAGCAAAGGTTTCATCAAAAGCAATACCTTCTTGCTGGTTGTATCCTTGTGCAACCAACCTTGCTTTGTTTCTCACTACTTTACCTTCTTCATTCATCTTGTTTCTGAAAACCCACTTGGTTCCTATGATTGAATGATCTTCTGATGGAGAAACAAGTGTCCAGACTTCATTTTTCTCAAATTGATCTAGTTCTTCTTTCATAGAATTTATCTATGATTCATTATCAAGAGCTTCATTGATGCTTTTAGGCTCAATCTGAGATAATAGTGTTGTAGCAGTTTCACTTCTTCTAACCTGAGATCTAGTTCTCACACCTTCTGATGTGCTACTAATGATTTGATCATAAGGATGTGTTGAAACTAGTCTCCAGCTTTTTGGAAGTTCTTCTCTATTTTGAATTTCCAAGTCCTGAGCGGAATTTTCCATTTCACATGTTTTTTCTGCTAGAAGTTCTATTTCAGAAGATATCTTCTTATGTAAGATATCTCGTTCAGATTCATCATCTGAATCAGTTTTGGCTTTTCCTTCAGAAGATAGGTTAGAATCATTGAAGATAACATGCATGCTTTCTTCTATGGTTTGATTTTTAATATTGTAAACTCTATAAGCCTTTGATGTGGTTGAATAACCAAAAAAGATAGCCTTTTCAAACTTGCAATCAAATTTGTCAAGATTTTCTTTATTATTCAAAATATAACAATCACATCCAAATACATGAAAGTATGAAATGTTAGGCTTTCTTCCTTTCCACAATTCATATGGAGTCTTGTTCTATATGCTTCTGATAGAAACTCTATTTAGAATATAGCATGAGGTGGCAACTGCCTCAGCCCAAAAATATTTTTGAAAACCACTGTCACTTATAAAAGTTCTTGCCATTTCTTGAAGAGTTCTATTTTTTCTTTCTACAATTCCATTTTGTCGAGGAGTTCTAGGACAAGAAAAGTTGTGATAAATTCCATTTTCATCAAAAAATATTTTAAAAGAGTAATTTTCAAATTCACCTCCATGATCACTTCTATCAGAAGCAATTTGTTGACTACTTTCATTTTGTATCTTCTTAGAGAAGATTCAGAAAGCATCAAAAGACTCATCCTTAGTGGTGAGGAATAATACCCATGTGAATCTAGAATAATCATCCATAACGACAAGTCCATATCTTTTTCCACCAATGCTAAGAGTTTTGGTAGGACCAAATAGATCAATATGTAGAAGTTCTAGTGGTCTTTTGGTGGTTATGGTATTTTAGGATGAAAACTCGAGTGTGTTTGTTTTCCCTTTACACATGCTTCACATATTTTATCTTTTTCAAATTTTATCTTAGGTAGTCCCCTGACCAAATCTAATCTCAGTAACTTTGAAATAGTTTTCATATTTAAATGTCCTACTTTTCTATGCCAAGTCCATTTGTCAATTTCAAAAGATGCAAAACATGTAAGATCAGATAATTCTTCTAACTTAATACTATAGAGGATTTTATTCCTAATTCCAGAAAATAGAACTTTCTTAGGGGATGATTCTCTAATCACGCACAATGTAGGTTGGAACATAACTTAATAGCCACTGTCACATAGCTGACTTATGCTAAGAAGATTATGCTTTAAACCCTTCATATAATAAACATTATTAATTTGGGAAAAATCTATCATACCTACTTTCCCAATACCTTTGATATGGGCCTTGTTGTTGTCTCCAAAAGTGACTATTCCTCCTTCTATTTTGTGGAGTTGAATGAACTTTGATTTGTCCCCTGTCATATGTATGGAGCAACCACTGTCCAAGAACCATTGCTCTTTCTTCTTGATGCCTTTTGTTCTTCCCTGCATCATTAAAGAAGGATTTAGGTACCCAAATTATGTTGGGTCCTTCCTGGTTAGTTACCTTTCTTCTGGTGTTTCTTTTCTTCTTAAAGCAGTTTTGGACATTGTGCCCAAACTTGTTGCACCAAGAGCATTTTGAAGGCTACCTTTTGGCTGGAACAAAGTAGGTGGTAACTATTTTTTTATCTTGATTATATCCTAATCCAGTTTTATCAGAGAATTCTCTTTGAGTTCCTATCATTTTTTAAGATTATTTGTTCCTTGAACAAATCTTGCAAAATCCTAATTTAATTTACTGATTTCTTCTTTTAACTTGTCATTTTCATTTTGCAGAAGATGATTACTACTGTTGGCATCTTCTTAAGATTTCAATCTTAAAGATTTCATCTATTTAGAAAGTTTAAAATGAGATTGTTGTAGACATTGATTTGTCTTGAACAGACTCTCATTGAAGCCTTTTAGTTTCTCATTTTCTTCTTGTGCTTTTGTAAGTTGTGCTTTTAATATGCCACATTTTTGTGCAAGTGTGTGAGAGTTAGATAATAAGTTTTCGAAAGCATATTCTAATTCTTTATAAGAAGGAGAGTTTGAATCAATTACCTCATCATCTTCTTTCCCTGCCATGAGACACAGATTTGCAGTTTCCTCTTCTGGATCATCTTCTGATGTACATTCAGTTTCATCCCAGGTGGCCATCATGGCTTTCTTTTTTCTTTGAAAGTTCTTTTGATCTTTCTTGAGTTGAGGACATTCTGCTTTCATGTGTCCTGGCTTGTTGCATTCATAGCAAATTATCTGAGTTACTTCCTTCTTTTGGCCTTCCTTCTTGAAGGGCATACTTCTTCTTCCTTTTGTTCTTTTTCTAAGCATTCTCTGTATTCTTTTGGAAATGAATGTAAGTTCATCATCATTTCCAAAAGTAGATCCTTCTTCTTCTGACTCATTTCCTTCTAAAGAGTTTACACTTGAGCTTGTTCTTTTGGATGAACTAGCTTTTAGTGCAATTGTTTTTCCATTTCTTGGAAGTATCTCATCCATGAGTTCTTGCTCATGAACTTTTAGAGATCCAAGAAGCTCATCTAATTTCAAGACAACAAGATCGTTTGCTTCTTGAATTGCTATTACTTTGGGTCTCCAAATTTTTGGAAGACTTCTAAGTACTTTCCTGATTAACTCTTGGTTTGTGTAACTTTTTCCAAGAGATTTTAAGTAATTTATGATGATTGTGAATCTGCTAAACATTTCATCAATAGATTCATGTTCATGCATGTTGAACATTTCATATTGATGAATCAATATGTTGATTTTTTATTCTTTTACTTGGTTTGTACCTTCATGTGCTATTTTGAGAGTATCCCAAATTTCTTTGGCAGTGGCACACCCCTGCTACCTTATCATACACACTTCTGCTAAGAGCACATAGGAGATAGAACTTAGCTTTGGAGTTCAGAAGATATCTTTGTTTGTCTTCTGAAGTCCATTCTTCTCTTGATTTTGGTTGTGGAGGTTCTTCTTGAACTTCAGATTCTCCTTCCTTTGGTTGGGCTAATATTCTTGTTCATCTTAATGTAGGAATGAAATTTCCTTTTTCAATGATATCCCAAAGATCAATATCTTGAGATTCAAGGAATAATTTCATTCTGTCTTTCCAATAGTAGTAGTCTCTTCCATCAAATGCAAGGGGTTTGTTTGTGGAAGATCCTTCTGGAATAAACATCCCAGCTCCATTGTTTACCATTTTCCCTTGATCTTTTTCCTTTCACACTATTGAGTGTGTTCAACCCTTAGAGGCAAACTCTGGTACCAATTGCAGATAGCAAGGCACACCTCACTCTTGCATACTTAACCTTGTTGAGTCTCAATTTATCATTAAGAATTTAATAATGATTGAGCCACATATTTCCAAGTTTTAATGAACAACAAATTTGACTATGTTACAAGAATAATTGCCTATGCTATTAACGTATACTTTGAATTCAGCAAGATGATCTCTTTACGTCATGAAGACTTTCTGACGTGACATCTGTCTGAAGAAGTTGGACCATCTGAAATGGTCATCTGTCTGAAGAAGTGAAGCCGTCTAATGATTCAAGTTGTCTGAAGATTAAAGTCTTCAGAAGGTTGAAGTGTCTTACTGTCTGAAGAAGTAGGATCATCTGAAGTGGTTGTTCATCTGAAGCATGTTATCATCTGAAGCTAAGAAAAACAATCTGAAATGGTCTATCATCTGAAGTGTAACATCCATCTGAAGAAGATGTTTTGTCTGAAGTGAAATATCATCTGAAGTCAAGAGACCATCTGAAGACATTGTCTGTGACTGTTTATCTGAGATCAAGAGGTGAAGCCTTTGAAGAGATTTGATGAAGATATTTCTCTGTAAACGCCTTCTGAAACAAGACTATGGTCTAACCTATTTAAGGCAAACAGAACGGGAACTTTTCTGGATATTCAAATTTCTATCACTTAAGAGGAAAGTTCTAAGCGTCGCAGCATTTGCAGAAGTCAGAAAAGGCCTGCGCTATTCTGCATCCTTGTACTGTGCCAGAAGCTATCAGAGATCATTTCACAACGGGATTATTTGCATCTCTATCGGTTGCATTGAGTGTGTCTCATTCCTATGCGTATAAATAGCTTCATTCAAGTCCAATACGAGAGCGAGCTGGCTGGTAGAAAAACTAAGAAAAAACTCACAAGAAAATCATTCTAAGAGTCGAATCGCTGCATCTGTTTTTCTCCCAAAAACTTACTCTGTTTTCATTGTAATTGTACTCACATTTTTTTATATCTTGAGTTCTACTCGGTTATCTTGTACAATTCTGAGTTTAAGCTCTAAACTTGTTCATAGTTGTTTAGCTTAAATATATTCCTTGTAAACATTTGGGATTGAGCCTGGAGAGGCTTTCTTGTTAAAGAATACTTGGGTTACACTTGGATAAGTATCTGAGAGACTGAAGAGGTTTGGTGAAAGAAAGAATACTTGCTGTAGAGCCTGAAGAGGCTTGACAGAAAAGAATACTTGGTGTAGAGCTTGAAGAGGCTTGACAGAAAAGAATACTTGGTGTAGAGCCTGAAGAGGCTTGATAGAAAAGAATACTTGGTGTAGAGCCTGAAGAGGCTTGACAGAAAAGAATACTTGGTGTAGAGCCTGAAGAGGCTTCATAGAAAAGAATACTTGTGGTAGAGCCTGAAGAGGCTTGACAGAAAAGAATACTTGGTGTAGAGCCTAAAGAGGCTTGATAGAAAAGAATACTTGTGGTAGAGCCTGAAGAGGCTTGACAGAAAAGAATACTTGGTGTAGAGCCTAAAGAGGCTTGACAGAAAAGAATACTTGGTGTAGAGCCTGAAGAGGCTTGACAGAAAAGAATACTTGGTGTAGTGCTTGGAGAGGGTTGACAGAAAAGAATACTTGGTGTAGAGCCTGGAGAGGCTTTACAGAAAAGAATACTTGTAATCTTGCGAGATTAGTGAAAATCCAGTAGCGTGTTTGCACTGGGACTGGACGTAGCTCACGGTTGAGTGGGTGAACCAGGATAAATTCCTTGTCTAAGTATCTCTATCCCTTATCTCTTTCAATTCAGTTTATATACTAACTTTAATGGGATTGAACTTGTATTTATATAAACTGAACGTTTAAACATCTTCAAGAAAATAAGTTTTCATACTATCTTTAACCTTTCAGGAAGAAGACGAACTTCAGACAAAGCATTGTTTGAACTGAAAGTGAATCTTTAGATTGTACTTCGTTTGAAAACGTTTTAGACAAAAGACAAAAAAATTCAAATAAACACTCCAGTATCTGAAACTTTATTTGAAAAGCTCTCTTTGTGAAAAGGATTCTATAATACGTCAAGTTATATATAGAAACACTATTCAACCCCCCTTCTAGTGTTTCCCTGTGTGTGTTACAGTTGGTATCAGAGCTTAACCTCGGGTTAAGCATCTAACAGTGCTGAGGGAGAAGATCCTGATGGAAACCTCCACAAGCTACAGTCACTATATCACACAGGGAGCGTCAGTGACAAGGCCTTCAACATTCAATGGAGTAGATTATCACTACTAGAGAGATTGAATGAAGTTGTTCATTGAGAGCAACAACATTGATCTTGGGAATGTAGTCACTGATGGTGATTATATTTCCATGCAAGGTGGTGTGCACATTCCTAAGTTTGAATGGACCTACGAGCAAAAAGTAAGGGTGCAGCTTAATGCCAAAGCCAAACTCTACTTAATCTGTTCTTTGAACAAGGCAAAGTATGAAAAGGTTCATGGCTGCAATTCTGGCAAGGAGATCTGGGATACTTTGACGTCAGCTCATGAGGGGACTGAGAATGTCAAACAATCTAAGATTAGCATGCTTGTTCATCAATATGAGATGTTCAAGATGCAAGAGTCTGAGACCGGAGACTAGATGTATGGTAGGTTCAGACCATAACAAATGGACTGAAGTCATTAGGAAAGACCTATGAATCTGGAGATAATAATCGAAAGATTCTAAGGAGTCTCCCTAAGGATTGGAAACCAAAATTAACTGCCATTCAAGAGGCTAAAGACCTTAACTCTCTTAGAATGGAAGAACTGTTGGGTTCTCTGAAAGTCCATGAGTTAGAACTTGGAGAAGATGCACCTAAGAAAAAATCCCTAGCTTTGAGCTCCAGGTCTAAGCAGCTTAGGGACAGCAACATGAGATCCAAGCAAGAAGAAGTCTCAGAAGGTCAAGAGGATTCAAATGATGATTCTGAAGATGACGAGGATCTTTCCTCATTGGACAGAAGGATCAAGAGAATGCTTCAAAACAGAAGAAGATTCTCCAAGTCTAAATCTTGTAAGACAGGTAAAGACCCTATCTCATCTGATAAAATAACTTGTTATGAATGTAAACAGGAAGGGCACATGAGAGTTAATTGCCCCAAGCTAAAGAAGTCATTAAAGAAGAAGAAAAAGAAAAGTCTCATGGCAACATGGGAAGATTTGGATAACTCTACATCAGAAGAGGAAGAAGAATCTTCAGATGAAGCAAACCTCTGCTTGATGGCAAACCATTTAGCATCAGAAAGTCCAGAATCTGAGGTGATCCCTCAAACTCTTCAAGAGCAATTTGATGATTTGTTTGAAAGTTCCAAGGAACTTTTCAAAGAGTATAAGGAACTCTCTAAAGCACACTGAAGTATGTAACAAAAATGAAGCTTTTCAAACAGAGAACCTTATGCTTAAAGAAAAGCTTCTGGAATGAGAAGTTAGTAGCTCCAAAGACCTATCTAAAGAAAATATAAAACTTCAGAGAAAGGTTGAGGAACTTACTACAGATCTAGCCAATTTTGTAGAAGGAACTAATAATCTTAACAGATTACTGGGAACTCAGAAAAAGTTTAAAGACAAAAGTGGCTTAGGTCTCTCTGATAACAAATCATCAAACTCTTCAAATTTTGCTAAGGCTAAAAAGGCAAGAAAGAAAGGTAATGGGTATTTCCATCGTAACAAACCTGGACATCATATGTCTGAGTGTAAGCACAAAAGGAAGGAGAAACCCAATACTAACAAAGGTGGACCTAAGAAAATATGGGTACGAAAGAACTTTATTGTTTCTCTTGCAGATGTCTTAGATAAATCAAAGAAGACACCAAGAATCACCACAGAGGGATGGATGCGTGCAACCCTTGATGGAAGGAAGATGTATGTGCCAAGACCTTAGATTCAAAGTTATTTGAATGGCCACCCTTGGCAAGGATTAGCAAAGGGAAGATCACTGGTGAAGGAAACAACAAGAGCAATATTCAGCGCAACAGCAAGTTATTCATAGCCCCTATGGGTAACATATAAATTAGCTGTTGAATATTATTGGCTTAACTAGTTTTCGGTCTGAACTCATTTTCATTTTCCATCTGAATCATGCATTATCTGAATTAAGTTTGCTTTTATGTAAAAACATGCATTGTCTAAGCATGACTTCAGTCTGAAGCACACTGGTGCAGTGGTAATCTGAGACATTTGTCAACCCATCATTTCAAACATAATCTTTCCATTGAAAAGTGATTCTCTGCAAGGAAGCCAAGTTCAGAAGCTGAACAAGCTTTGAAGGAGATTCCTGCTGAAGATGCTGCTCTAAGTCAGTCTGAAGCCATCCTGATCTTGAACTTCAACAAGTGGATGCCTAAGCAAATGCCTTGAAAGAAGCTAAGAAAGTCAAGGAGTAAGAAGCTCGAGACCATTCACTTGCTGGTGCGGTACAACAAGCAATCTTAGAAAATGAGAGGTTGGAGCAAGCTACCTCTAGTCTGAAGAAAGTAAAAGCTAGAAGAATTTTTTTTTCAGAACAACACTGGGCAAGAAGTGTTTAATGCATCTGTCAAATCCCAGATTCTCAAGGCTAGGGAAGATCTATTTGCACTGATCAAGAAAAAGCCTTGTTGGAAAAGGATTGATAGTCTATGATGTGTTTCCACACACATTATGTCTAAAACCGTGTTTGCTCAGATAATAAAATAAGTTGTCTAAATGTTTGCATTATCTGATTATTTCCATGCACAAAGGTGGTATATTAATGTTCTTGATTATCTTATACGCATGAATTTTATGTGCTCTAATACTTGCGCTCTGATATGCTTTCTATCATTACTCTGATACATTCAGTAATAATTTGATGCGCTAAGTTTATAATCTTTTGCTCTAACGCACTTCACCTTAAAAGCACTGATTTCGTTTGGTTATGTTCTGATCACCCTTTTGATTGATAACAAAAGGGGGAGTATTAAACTAACCAAAATCTGAAGTGATAGTGTTTTTCAGAAAGCAAAAGGAAGTGCCTGACTCAGGGGAAGCCAGGGGGAGCAACGAAAAACTTAAGTTGTACTTAAGTTGTCTTAAGTATAACTCATGATATGAGTCATCTGATTGAGGGGGAGGAATTTCTAAACTCTTATCTTATTAAAAACCTCTTTCAGATTTGTTAAATTTAAAGCAAATTTGTCATCATTAAAAAGGGGGAGAATGTTGAGTCTTAATTTATCATTAAGAATTTAATAATGATTGAGCCACATATTTCCAAGTTTTAATGAACAACAAATTTGACTAAGTTACAAGAATAATTGCCTATGGTATTAACGTATACTTTTAATTCAGCAAGCTTATCTCTTTACGTCATGAAGACTTTCTGACGTGGCAACTATCTGAAGAAGTTGGACAATCTGAAATGGTCATCTGTCTAAAGAAGTAAAGCCGTCTAAAGATTCAAGCTGTTTAAAGATTAAATTCTTCAGAAGGTTCAAGTGTCCTACTGTCTGAAGAAGTAGGGTCATCTGAAGTGGTTGTTCATCTGAAGTATGTTATCATCTGAAGCTAAGAAGAACAATTTGAAATGGTCTATCATTTGAAGCGTAACATCCATCTGAAGAAGATGTTTTGTCTGAAGTGAAATATCATCTGAAGTCAAGAGACCATCTGAAGACATTGTCTGTAACTGTCTATCTGAGATCAAAAGGAGAAGCCTCTGAAGAGATTTGATGAAGATATTTCTCTGTAAACGCCTTCTGAAACAAGACTATGGTCTAACCTATTTAAGGAAAACAGAATGGGAACTTTTATAGATATTCAAATTTCTATCACTTAAGAGGAAAGTTCTAAGCGTCGTAGCATTTGCAGAAGTCAGAACAGGCTTGCGCTGTTCTGCATCCTTGTACTGTGCCAGAAGCTATCAGAGATCATTTCACAACGGGATTATTTGCATCTCTAATGGTTGCATTGAGTGTGTCTCATTCCTGTGCGTATAAATAGCTTCATTCAAGTCCATTACGAGAGCGAGCTGGCTGGTAGAAAACCTAAGAAAAAGCTCACAAGAAAATCATTCTAAGAGCCGAATCGCTGCATCAGTTTTTCTTCGAAAAACTTATTCTGTTTTCATTGTAATTGTAATCATATTTTCATATCCTGAGTTCTACTCAGTTATCTTGTACAATTCTAAGTTTAAGCTCTGAACTTGTTCATAGTTGCTTAGCTTAAACTTATTCCTTGTAAACATTTGGGATTGAGCCTGGAAAGGCTTGCTTGTTAAAGAATACTTGGGTTACACTTGGATAAGTGTCTGAGAGCCTGAAGAGGCTTGGTGGAAGAAAGAATACTTGGTGTAGAGCCTGAAGAGGCTTGATAGAAAAGAATACTTGGTGTAGAGCCTGAAGAGGCTTGACTGAAAAGAATACTTGTGGTAGAGCCTGAAGAGGCTTGACAGAAAAGAATACTTGGTGTAGATCCTGAAGAGGCTTGACAGAAAAGAATACTTGGTGTAGAACCTGAAGAGGCTTGACAAAAAAGAATACTTGTGGTAGAGCCTGAAGAGGCTTGACAGAAAAGAATACTTGGTGTAGAGTCTGGAGAGGCTTGACAGAAAAGAATACTTTGTGTAGAGCCTGGAGAGGCTTGACAGAAAAGAATACTTGTAATCTTGCAAGATTAGTTAAAATCCAGTAGCGTATTTACACTAGGACTGGATGTAGCTCACGGGTGAGTGGGTGAACCAGGATAAATTCCTTGTCTAAGTATCTCTATCCCTTATCTCTTTCAATTCAGTTTATATACTAACTTTAAAGGGATTGAACTTGTATTTATATAAACTAAACGTTGAAACATCTTCAAGAAAATAAGTTTTCATACTGTCTGAAACCTTTCAGGAAGAAGATGAACTTCAGATAAAGCATTGTCTGAACTGAAGTGAATCTTCAGATTGTACTTCATCTGAAAACGTTTCAGACAAAAGACAAAAAATTTCAGATAAACACTCCAGTATCTAGAACTTTATATGAAAAGCTCTCTTTGTGAAAAGGTTTCCATAATACGTCAAGTTATATATAGAAACACTATTCAACCCCCTTCAAGTGTTTCCCTGTGTGTGTTACAAACCTATATATCTCTCAAAATATATTATCTTCCTTTGAGAGTTACAAATTTGTTTCATGGAAAAATAAAAAACAAAGTCACAAGATTTTACAATAAATAGTATACAGCTGAAATTCTTGAGCCAACACACACTATTCTTACATTCCTAACTTTATAAACTCAGAATAAGGAGATTTGAAGAAAGCGGAAATTCTGCCAAAGGTAAAAATGTAATTTCAGAGAATTCTGATGCTTCTTTTGCTTGTTCAGCTGTGTGTAGAAGTTGGAGGAGAAGGCTCCTTTCTATAGTCAAGGATTGAGGGATATAGCCGTTGGTCAAGCCTTGAAGAGGAAGTCAAATAGCCAGCTGGAAGTGCAGCAGCTGTCACTGTCATGTGCAACTTTTTCTCTTTCCTCAGTTTGACTGGTCCTATCTTCTGATGACTCTATCTTCTGAAGCTTGTTTCTTCTCCAGTAGGAAACACATTCAGTAATATTTTTCCTTTTCAATTTTTTTTTTACTTTATGGGATAATTACCGGTTCTTCATGTAATTATGTATGATGAGGAGCATGTCTAGTAATGTTTTAAGATGGTCTTCTCAAAACAATCTCTACTTCTTCTAATGAATGCTATTAAGTTATGTTCTTCTGGAGTTGTTACTGTATCAACATTCTTAGATTTTTGCTTTTACCAGAGATCTTTCTTCTTATCACAGAAAAATTCTTTTGAAAGGATGTTATGTGACTTCAATTTGAACTATGAGTGTATCTTCTAATGACTTCCTGTCAGGTATCTTCTGAGGGCTTACTGTCACTTTGTTTCTTTTGGAACTTTGTCAGAAATATCTTCTTCTGATTCTTCTCAACAACTTTATTGCTTTCACCTTACTTAAATCTTTCTTTTCTTTATTGTAAGATGATATTTATTAAGTGGATGTCTCTTTCCTTCTAGAGTTGCTTGAAATAGATTTTGCAGCTTCTTTGTTTCTTCTGATGTGTTACAGCAGTGGTTCTTCTTTATTCATTTTACCTATTTCTTCTTAAGACAACTCACTTTGAAACATTAGTCCATATACTCAGAATTATAGTAAATATACTTTGATAATTTATCATTATGAAAACATCTCTAAGGGATTCATGGAACTTACAAAAAATGGTGTGGTGAGAGGGACTTGAGAGTTTACAGAAGATAAAAGTAATAAAATGTTGTAAACAAGGCTCAAAATGATTACTAATTAAGCACAACAGAAAAATATTGAGCCAGATATCTCTTTCTGAACTTTATGAAGCAGAATCTCAGAGAATTTGAAGAGAGGGAAAATTTCCAGAAGGTAGAGAATGTAATTATGAAGTTTGTTACTTCTTCTGGAATATGTGTTGTGTTCTGTGTTCTTAATTCTGAAGAGAACCTCTCATTTTATAGGCAAAGTGAAAGACTAGTCGTTGGGGAAGCTTGGAAAAGGGGAAAGACACTCCAGCTGTCCAAGTAAACTTTTACAGTTGTCATATGTAGATCGCTCTTATATTTTGGGAGGTTTCTTCTGTAGACATTTTTGTATTTTTTTGAACAATTCTTTTGTAAATTTATTGTTGGCTTTCATTAATCAGAAACAATGTGTTTTAAATGATTTTAACTCAGCTGCAACTTCAGAAGAAGGAAAACAGAGCCTAAAGTGGACTTTGCTTCTTTTGCAGCTTCACTGTTAGTGAAATTCTTCTGTAAATCAATCTTTCTTTCATTTGGAAAGGGTTATTTTAGCCATTTGAAGATTAAGGAATAATTCTGGTCTGAAATCTACTAGCTGCATCACAGGGAAGCTTGGAGATTATGAGTATACAACAAATTGCTTCTTCTGCAGGCTTCCTGACAATGAATCTTCCTTCTAATATTCTGTCAGCTTTTTATGCTATTCTTTTGGATAGTTTTCTTTTACACTTCAATTTGATCTGACATTCTTCTAACATAAATTCTTCTTTATTTTCTGTTTGCTTCTTCTGCAAAGGTGATTCTCTTGGAAGCTTAACAAAATGTTTGTTATAATTTTTCTCAACGACTTTCATTCTTTCTTTTAAAATTGTAGTACTCATATATTGTGAAAGCATCTTCTGATAAATTGTAGAATTTCTCTTTAAAGAATGTTAAATTGTTTCTTCTGAACAAAGTCCTTTAAGAACATCAATAGTATCTTCTAGAATCTCCATGTTTGTATCTTCTTAAGACAAACTCAAGTGAAATCATTAGTACCTTTTTAATCAGAATTATACTAAGTGAATTTTGAGAGCTTTTCATTATGAAAACATCATTTGAGGATTCTTGGACCTTACAATCTCCCCTTTTTTTATGATGACAACTTCTCAAAATTTAGCTTATATGATTCTGATTTTTTATAAAACATATCAAAGACTCCCCCTGAATTTATACTTGGGTTTCAGGAGATATGCATTTCAAATTAATGTTAGTTAATTCAAACAGATTTTCAAATCAAGCAGATGCTGCAATCAGTTAATTATATTTGCAGAATTCTTTAGAGCAATTGATTCAAGTAGATGCTGCAAATAATATCAATTCATTTCCATGTGAATTTTCAGCAATACATTAATCAAAAGGACATTTGTAAAATCAGAATTCACAGCCTACTACATTAGAATTCAAAGCCTACTACATTACTACTACTTCTCCCCCTTTGTCATCAATCAAAAAACAAAACAAAATGGCAGTATGCTTGAGGAGAAGCAGAATCATCATCTTCTACTTGGATGGAGAAGAGTGGTCCGAAGATGATGAAGTAGTGGGTTGGAGACTGTTCTGAGGAGGCTGGAAAGACACAAAAGGCATTAAAGGAGCATGTGGTGCAATGGCAGAAAGCACAAAAGTATTGAACCAGAACTGATGTTGAGTGAACTTCTCAATCATCTCATTTACAAAGTTCTGCAAGATGTTCACATTTGAAAATAGCTTCTTGATGTCAGCCTTGATTTTTCGCACTTGCCTTTTAATAGAGTGAAAGTTGGAGGGAGATGAGAGATTAGATGGTTCACCTATGTCCTCATTATCATTAGCAGCCTTTTCAGTAGGTGCAGGGGCAGGAACTTGTTGCCTCTCATGGCTGAGATACTGGAGATAGGTCTCCATTGAGGAAAGATTGGCAGAAATGGTTGGAATATTATCTCTGAGAGGAATAGAAGAAGGAATAGTGGAATCAAATATAGGGGAAGCAAGAAATTGGTTGACCATATCAGTTGTAAATGTTCCTGCAGAAGGAACAGATTGAACTTCACCCTTTGGTTCTTCCTCTTCATCTGTCAGATGAAGTTCTTCTGTCTTTTCAGGAGATTCTCTTGGATGTTCCTTTCTTCTGATTTAGTAGGAAAAAATTGAAGAATGGCTAAGGAGGTATCAAAAGATGGAGACTCAGAATAGCTTTTTGCCAACATGGCCAAAGCATTAGCAGCCATTCCTACTTCAGAGGCATTTTCAATATCCTCTAAAGAAGCATCCCTTGCTTCTTCTTCTTCTTCTGCAGAAGGATTCTCAGAAGGAAGCTCCATCTGAGATACTACTTCTTCTCCATAACTTGCAGGAGATCCTTTATCTTCTTCTTCATAGGTTCATGAGGCAGGAGGTTCAGGAATAGGGGACTCTTCTCTAGTCACAGCAGGAGTCTTAGTTTTCTGCATATTGTTGGGTCAACCTTCTCCAGCGAAGCAAGAGACTCTTTCTGAACACCTTTCCTTTTTCTGTTAAAGGTCAGAAGCACCTTTTTTTGCTTCTTTGTTCTGGGACCACTAGGAGCTTCATTGACAGCCTCATCATCAGTACCATTGTGGATGAACTGAGAGGTTTCTAGCCTACTAATATGCATTTTCCTAACATTGCTTCTGTCAAAATAGGCATAATCTTTTATGCTTTCTTCCCCTTCAAGAGATACTTGGTGATGATGGAATATTCTTGTCATTAACATTCCATAAGGGAGGCTTGCATAAACTCTTTGTGCATTTGCAGAATAGAAGATACTCCTAAGAATGAGGTATGAAAGGGATAGAGGTTTACCACACAGAAGATGGTACATAACCAGTAGGTCTTGGTCAGTTACCCTTTCTAAAGTACTAGATCTTGGTAGAAGGAAATAACATCAGATTTTATGAAATAATCTGCAAATAGGAATAAGTTTACTTGAAAACTGTTGAGAATCAGGTTGGCTGAGGATTTTCTTAATGACTTCTTCTCTGGTAATGTCTGCAGAAGTATACCAGTTGTCATCATACAACTCATTTGTGCAAGAGGGAATTCTTGCAGCTTCTTCTATGGTCTCAGGGGTAAGGACAATGGTTGAGCCCTTGATTTCAACTACCAGAAAGTTGCCATCACTTCTGTATTGACTTGCAGAAGCATAAAAGGCCTTCACAAGTCTAGGATATACAAGTTCCTTTATCAGAAGATAATCTCCCCTGTAACGCCCGCGTTTTTGCCGTTTTTGCTGTTTTTGCTGTTTTGAGTGTTTTATTAGATTTTGAGTGATTAAAATTATTTTTAATCATCAAAATTCATATTTTTGGATTCAGAATTTAATTTCCTATTTTTAGGAATTTTTTTGGAATTTTTGGGTTTTTTGTGAAAAATGACCTTTTTGCCCCTCCTGTCCCTTGACCCAGGCCCGAATACTCTTGATCCGGGCCAGAAAAATTACACAAGCCTTCCTTTCTCTCCTTAAAGACCGTGCAACCAGCCTTGATGCATGGGAGACACTTGTCTTCCCATCTCTTTCATTCCACCAATAGCTTGAAAAGGTGAGTATGTCATATAAAAAGCATTTTTCTCCTTTTTCATTCATTTTTGTTGCATGCAAGCAAGGAGAACTTTCCTTTTCTCTCATCTTCTCTCATCCTTGGCCGCAGCTTCCTCTCCCTTTTCTCTCCCAAAAACTTCAATCCCTCCATAAACACCACCAAGCTTAGGTTCCATTTTTTAGCCTAAGCTTAGAAACACTAGCTTTCTAGCCTTTAGATCCTTGTTGGATACTTGAAGGAGTGACCTTGGGGCTGTTCTTGGAGCTGTTTTCCACACTTTTTCTTGGAGAAATTCTTAGGTAAAGGGGGGGAGAACTTGAACTCTAGTAGGCCTTGTAACTCGAGTCAAGGATTTGCCCTTAAATCCTTGTCTTTTCTCTTGTTTTTCCTTGAAAAAGAATCAATTTTTACACTTATTTTAAGATTAGATTTTTGGAACTTTGAGCTGGGTTGTTATTGATGGTTGCATGTTTATTTTAGTGCTTGAAACATGTTTGTTTGATGGATTTAGATGCATGCAAGTCAAGAAAAATTTTGTTGAAAAATCTCTCTCTTTTCCTCTTATTACTCTCGGCCTTGAGAGGAAAAAGGGGCTGCATGTGTTCTAAATTTACTTTGATGATTGGAATGTGTTTGTATGTTAAATCTATGCACATGCATGAGATTGGGTGAATTTACACAATTGTTTGATGATTGATCTTGTGAAAAATTGGTGTTTTGAGCTTGAAATTGGAGACTATGAACTCAAAATGCATGTGGATGATCTTGGGTGATTTATTTGTGATATTTGTTGTTTTGGAATGTGGGTCATGATTGTATGATAGTTTGGTAAAAATTTGGATGTGGGAGAAAGTTGAAGTTTTGGATGAATATTCAAGGTTGTTCTTGATGAAACTCATCAAGAATACCCTCTTGATCCTAAAAAGGTCAAATGGGTGGCTAAAACATGTTTTTGGGCTTAAATGACCCAAAAAGGGCTAAAATGCAAATAAGGAAAATTTTTAACTAAAGAAACAAAATTCGGATTTTTATTTTCACTAAAATAAAAATCAATTTGAAAGTCATATTTTTGACCTATTATGAATAAGAATGGGCTCCCATGAGACCATAAACCTTTGGGCTTTTTGTTTAGGCCCAAAGTCTTCAAAAAGAAAGTCAAAACTCAATTTAAAGTCAACAAAAAAAAATAATTTATGAGTTTGGGCTTAAGTTAGAGCTCTAATCCAAGTAATTAAAGATTAAAACTTAAAATTAATTAGTGGGCTTAATTAATTTAATTATCTAAAGATAATTAAGCCATTTCACTTAAGTTAATTAAGTAAAGAATGATTAATTAAGTCTAAAATTAATTAACCTTAACAAGAGTACTAATCAAGTATAATTAAAGCCCTAATCCAAGGTTAAGGAAAAGATTAAGGGATAATTAGAAAGTAATTATGATCTTAAACACGGATTAAGATTAACTGTAAACCGGTTTATGGGAATTAATTATGATTAAAAGTAAAACTAAATCTTAATTGGTTATACAAAGAAAGTTAGGACAAGTAATGCCTTTCATAAGACATATCCATAAGCCTTAGTAAATTGTAGGACTTAAGTGAATATGATTATCAATAAAGCTAGCACAAGCTACCTTAAAAGATTATAACCAACACCTTCTCTCTACATAAAACTTGAGAAGCTTGGCAAGAGAGCGTGATTTGGTTTTCCTTAAAAGAAAGACCTTGAATCTACTAGGTTGCACCACGGTAAAGTGGTGACGTAAAAAGATTCAATGGGCTTGTCTGTAAGGATGTAATATTGTAAGTGTTTGCGGTGTGACATACATCATGTGCATCAATAATGATTAAGGTTCAAAAGCCTTACGACCTATATGGCAATACCACTCTAGTACAATGTGAAACTGGATGGGACGGGTGCACTGGGTTTTGTAAAGAACACCAGCGGTCCGGTAAAGGAGACCAGCCTTGAGGATAAGTCGGGTCTCTAAATGGCACAAGTGATGTAGGCTCGCCCCCTACTGTCGTGTAAGCGGGGTACATGCTTGATTATCCTGTCGCTCTCAAGTTTTCATAATCAGTGAGTTTGTCTGGAAGTCGGAAAATCGTCTTGGCCAGAGATTGAGCAATGCTCTTCGTACTATTTGCTAGTACAGACTATACTCCTGATATATTGTACATATATGGTCGAGCAGTTGCTGTGTGCTCTGCTTTTGGTGATGTTTTCCCGGGCCCTCATGCATTAGTCATATGCATCATGATAACATAAACTGCATTCTTGTGATTGAGGTTGTGTGAATGTTCTATGAATGCTCTAGTTACTGTATTCTACTTGATATGAGTTCATGTGATGTTCTCACCCTTCCTTTTCTGCTTCTGTTATTTCCTGTCATCGTACTTCTTCGCCACGTCGACAGTTGGTATTGGAGAGATTCAGCATGTCCACTATGAGGATCACGTTGAGGTGGGAGCCACGGGGCCAGTGGCGGATTACAGACGTCCCTAGGCGATGTGTTTTCACGGGGGAGGTGCGCGTTACCATTTCTCATCCCAACCTTCCCCTGGTACCGGAGATAGATTTCACAGTTCCGGTGATCCTTGAGTTTGAGACTCCACCCAGACTCCATCGCTACACTACTTTTCTCAACCGTCGTCATTGCCCCTCTCCATCAGCATCGTCACAGTCCTCACAGATGGCGACCATGGGCGAGCCAGATTCCCCTCGTTACTCTCCCGGTCCAGAGGTGTCACCTCCACAGCCCGTATATCCTGACGCATTTGGCCGTTCCCGTCCGAGTGAGCCAGACATGATCGTGATTGATGACACTACATCTGAGGAGGAGGACCCAGAGGAAGACCCGAAGGATGACTCTGAGGATGAGGAGCCGGAAGAGGATTCTTCCAGTGACAATCCCTCAGAAGACTTTGGGATGATCAACCTCGGAGGTACTGGAAGGAGGAGTTGTGGGTGGATTCCTGCTGAGACGGATGATGACGAGTAGGATAGCGTAACTGGGGGTAGTCACGAGTCTAGTTAGTAGCAGCTCTGATTTAGTGGCCTTTTGTTTTGTTTCGTTTTGGCTAAGGTCTTATTTATTATAGTCTACTACCAAAACTCTTGTTTTGTATGGTGGTATTGTTTACTCCGGGATTACTTTGACACTATGGTTCTATATATATGTTATGATGTTTCCTTCCCATGATCCCTTTTATATCTGTGTGTATGTTGTGTATGTATGCGGAATGATTGAATCGTCTATATGTTTTTAGAAAATGAATTTCAGACTTAAGGAAAAGGAACATTTTCATGAATACTTAAAATGGAATTAGAATGCGATTAGTTGATGATGATTAAACTCTTTAAAAAAAAAATATTTTCGTATTTTCTAAGTTTTAAAACAGTAAATTCGACGGTTACGTTTTGCAATGTGATATTCTTAGTGGTATAACTAAGGGTGTCGCAAAATCTACCCTCGACCCTAGAGTTGAGGAAAGCAACAAAATAAAACATTTACTCCCGTCACTAAGGCATTTGGATACTTGGGTGATGCTGGACAAAAGTACTGATGGTTTCTCCCTCAGAAGAGGAGGAAGAAGTGGAAAAACAACTTCCTTATTAAAACAGTTGAGCATGACCTGATTGGAAGATAACCAGTTCATGCCAAGAATAACATCTATGCCCCTTAATGGCAAACAAATTAAGTCAACCTCGAAGCCCCCCCTGTATAACAATGGGGCACTGATAACATACAAGGGAAGTCAAAATTGCTTCCTTGGCGGGTGTTGTTACACTGAGAAGGTAGGGTAAGGGAACAACATGCAAATTTAACCGCTTCACACAATCATGAGAAATAAAAGAATAGGTTGCCCCCGAATCAAACAATACAATTAAGGTCTGATCTCCTAAGGTGCACATACCTTGCATCAGATTATCCGCAGAAGCTGCCACTTCCCCCGCTGAGGGTGAAGACTCTTCCAGAGGTTTGGGGCTTCGGAAGGTCTTTCTTCTTTGAACATTCATTCTTCATATGGCTGGGTTGCTTGCAAAAGTAGCAGACGTTCTTTCCTGTTAGGCACTCTCTCGAATGTTCTTTACTGTACTTGGGACACGTGGGCACCCCTTGGCATTGGGCCGACCGAGTGACCAAGGCTGAGGTGCCTTGCCACTTAGGCCTCGGGCCCTTGCTCTGATTGGTCACTTCTATCTTTCTTTTATCGTTGTTATCCGGCGATGGTGTTGGTGGTGTAGCTCCCTTAAAATTCTTCTCCGAAATGTAGCACTTGTTGACCAGGGTGGGGAAATCCCTGATCTCAAGTGTCCCTACCCGATCCAGCAACTCAAGTCGCAGGCCTCCTTCAAACTGTGTGATCTCCACTCTTCATCAGCAACCGTCTGCAAGTACTTGGAGTACTTGGCTAGCTCCTCGAACTTGGCCACATATTGGCCCACCGTCAGACTCCCTTGCTTCAGTTGATGGAACTCAGCTTCCTTCTATCTTCGAACGGTCGCTGGGAAGTATTTTTCCAAAAACAAAGTCTGAAAGACACCCTAGGTGATTGGGGCTTCTGCCACTGCGGCTCAAACACTAGCAGTCTTCCACCAATCCTCCGCCACTCCTCTCAACATGTAGACTGCAAACCTAACCTTGGAGTCATCGACGCACTTCATCACATCGAAGATTAAGTTGAGGTCACGGAGCCAATTCTCTGCCATGTTCGGATCATAAACCCCGTTGAATTGAGGAGGATTATGCTTCCGGAATTCCGCTAACCCTTGGACAAACGGATCCACCGTAGGGAAGGGTGGTGTTCCCGTTGGTCTTCGAGCCATCTCTTGAAGCACTGTCACATTGGTAGCAGCCTGCTCCTGAGCCGCCTTTGCTTGCGCCCGGTTGGAAGTTACCTGCTCTCTCATCATCTGGGTTAGTGCCTGAAGAGCTGCAGCTACAGGATCCGAAGGTGAATCCCGAGAAGAAGAAGAAGAAGAAGAAAAAGAAGAAGAAGAAGAAGAAGAAGAAGAAGAAGAAGAAGAAGAAGAAGGATTGACCCTTGGACGACCTCTCATGTTGCCTTCCATAATCCTCTACACGTCATTAAGCAAACATCGAGGTGATCAGTCTCTCAATTCACATAATAATTCATAAATAATAATAACAAACTACACCAATACCCTAATTCCACAGTCCATTTGGATTGAACTGCTCTGATACCAAAATGTAACGTCCAAATTTCTAATTTAGGATCCAGTCCGTTGGAAACCAAATCTCGAATTTCAAAATTTATTCGCGCCATTTTGAGTATCGAAAACATCCACATAATTGTCAAGTAACGAACGATAACTTGAACAATTTGTGAAAGAAACATATATACATAAATAACATGCCTCGAAGGCTACAGTCTCAACATCTCAAAACAAGAGTTAACATGTATATATACACTTATACAAAACTAACAAAACTAAAGCTAAAACTTCAACTCAAGGCATGCGCCTGCTTCTATCTCAAGGGTCCGTGCGCGGAGATACCTGCACATCTAGATTGTGTCCACAAAACGTGTGGTGAGACGATTGCCTCAGTGAATACAACTATGCAAATGCAGTGTGGGAATCACAATTAAACAATATGCAACAGATATGGAAAAGACATATATATCACATTCAATTCAAAGTAAATGCAGCTTATGATGCAACTCACTGTTGTGCCCAGTAGACATGATCTTATCACTTTAACTGGAGTTAGAACTGAGCTCAGACTTCGGGGAACGTCTTCCCCGGGATGAATCCCACCCATTACTGGACCGAAGTCAAATTTTCATAAAATAACTTTTTTTTTCTCATGGCCGAAGCCGACTTATATTAACTCACGGTCGAAACCGGCTTAGATTAACTCAATTCTCATAATCTCAATGAATTATCAAAAGAATAATTATCATGCGAATAAACCCTAAATCCCTAACTTTCACAACCTAGGGTTTCACATACTCAATGCATTAACCTTACTAATTCATAAAATACACATCATTCCTAACAATCAACATTTACAAGCATGAAGAAGAGGAATTGAAGAGTAGGGATCATGCTCAAGGAATACCATCACAAAGAGTAAGAGTAGGTGAGTTGTACTCACTTCAAGAATGAAATTGGAGGTGAAGAGAAGAGATGGAAGGACGTTGGATGATGAATTCTCGGCCTAGGATCTTTCTCCAAGCTTAAATGGACGACTCCTTTCTCTAATACCTCTTTGCCTCTCTCTAAAAGGAAAGGGAGAAGAAGAGAAAGTGTTTTATTCGGTTCCTGAATTAAGACTCTGCTTGTCCTATGATTTTGTCCAAACAAATGTATCTCAGAGCAATCTAGGACGAGATACGTGTCCTTAAGTGTGTGGGCTCTCTAAGTGTGAAATCTAAGAAATAAGCAAGCAGAATGCAAATGTGAACAAAAGAGGCCCCAAAGACGGGCCTGAACTCGTATTGAATTTGATTAAAGTAAAGACACAGTAAATGAAAGCGTTGATACAAATCAATAATATGCAAAAGAAATGCATTAAAACAAAGAAAAAAGGATGGTATGCATGATCCCTACTTCCTCTTCGCGAACTGGGTGTCTGTGAGCTCTAGGGTGGATGCTATGGCCTTTTAGAGTGCTATGAGTGTTCAGGTTGTGGACCTTTGCTCCTTCACTCTTTCCCCTATTTATAGGTGCTTCAGATAACCGTCCCTGGGCTGCATTACTGCCATTCACGTCTTCACGTAACCTTCGTGAACCCACGTTCTTGATATGCTCTTTAAAGGTCTACTTCTGATAACTGCCTTTGATGACGTGGAGAATATCCAAGTTCCTTCGAATTGATATGGGGAAAAAAGTCTCTTCGAATGAAAAGAAATGATCCTCTTCGAGCTACAACAAGGACTTTTCTCTTCGAACCCCGATCTGCTTCGAACTCATCGAGCTTCCTCTCGGTCCTTTCCTTGCACCAAGGGGCTTCGATCTTCTTGCTGTCTTCTTTTACCCTTCGAAGCACAAGACACCTGTCGGCCAACTTAAACACCCTTGACCACCATCCATCTTGGTCAAAGTGATTAAGACTTTCCCTTCATTGGCATATTTGAGTGGAATTTTTAATGTCTTCATGACCTTCATCCATATAAAAGGGTGGACATCCATTTTTGGTTCATCATTCTCCTTCTGACTATGGAGAGATCCCCGATATTGGCTGCCCTATACGACCTGATTCTTCCATTACCTTTAGATTTCAGGTCGACAGGGTGTCCAACATTAGTGGTCACTTCAACGTGGAACTTGACCTCAGGCCGAACAGCGCAACCAATTTACAAGGCCATAGCCTTATGTGTGGCCTTGTATTACTCCCACTTCCTTGGTACCAAACTCGAATCTAAGGTAATGGGTAAGCTCAACGCCCAACGTCCATCCTTTTGATCCTTGGAAGAAGAAGAGGAGGAGGAGGAGGAGGAGGAAGAAGAGGGTGAGGAATTTATGTCCTTGGGGGTATTTGGAAGATCCAAGGCTTCGAGCTAATCCCCCCTCGAGGCTTATAATTCAAAAACACTCCCCCTTCGAAGACATGACACTGGCTCGAAGAACAGAACATCTTTCTGTCGAAGACATGACACTAGCTCGAAGAACGGAAACCCTTTAAGGGCGATTGCAGCCAAGGAAGACTTCAGGCTCGAAGAAAGACATATGTAGTCTAGTTCGATCCCTTTGTAACTATTATTCGAACATTAATAAAATATTTCTTTCTTTTGTGTCTTCTATTCGAATCATAATTTTAAAATTGTAAGTAACAGATGCCCCCCAAAATGCATAGCTTCGAATTTTAGAAACTTTGCATTTTTACACGTGGCTGATTGCTGCTACTCTTGGCACTTTCCACATATTTCTTTCTCTCTCCCACGATCACATGGAGTACGAACTTGGGCTTTCCCACTAGCGTCAATTGGGCCTGTAACTACCAATGATTGTTTGGTTTCCCTCTCTTAGTGTAGCAACGGGGATTAAAAGTCATCACCTTCCTCTCAGCATCTACCTTCCCTCTTACGTCTTTTCCAATTCCTCCTAAAAGAACTATGCTTTCCTTCTTCCTTCAGCTACTTTACCTCTTGCTTCCACCAAGTCTTTGCAAATGGGAAACCATATTGACCAACTTGCTCTTTCCTAGCGACAAGTACCAGGTAGTTTACCCTACCCTACTTGCAGCTGTAGATGGCCAAACTTTCGTTAGAGATGATGGCACCTTTGTGCCGGAGCTAGAAGCTACTAAAGAGAACCTCAAAGTGTGGGGTAACAGTGTTATTATCCCCACCAACATCAATGGTTTGCGCATGGCCTTTCTTGGCCCCTATGAGTTCCCTCCTAGAACTCTTCAGTTCAAGGATTTCCAAGCGTTCTACTCCATGGAGAAGGTGTTAGCTTTTGACAACCCCGTCAGAGCTTATTTTGTTGAATCAAAGAAACACGTCTTCAGGGCTGCTCCCATGGTTCTCAAAAAGGGTTATTTAGCTTGGCTCGACAAGGTTCAGTCAAAGAAAGGAGATTTATGGAAGAAGATGGGGCTCTTCAATCTCATCCAGCTGTCTCGCGAGCACATCCAGTACAACAATGACCTCATACTTGTTGCGTTGTGAACTTTTGGGTTCGAGGTACCTGCACTTTTTCCTCCCCTGTGAGATGATCACTCCTACTTTACTTGACATTTGTGTCATCACAGGTCTCGACCCTTGTGGTGAGACCGACCTTCCCAACAATAAACCCTCGAACACTGAGTACGAGGTTAACACATCTAAAATGACCTTCCAGGCCTTCATTGGCAGTAACCATGGCCAAACATCTTCTGATGTTTCTGAAGCTGAAAACATTGCTTTTCTTTGGCTCTGGTTAGCCAACTTTGTATTCTGTACTCGATCCTTACAAGTCCCTCATGGCTTATACCCTTTGGCTATCTACCTTCATGAAGGTAGAAGAATAAATTTGGCTAAATTGCTCCTTGGCCATTTATACCTGTGTATTTCCGATGTTTTGATCCAATACAAAATGCTTAAGCCTTTGGGTGGTTTCTATGGTCCTTTTTGGTTCCTCGATCTCTGGCTTCAAGCCATCTTCCCAAAGGATGCCAAGATCCAACAAAGTGTCTCCAATGCCTTCGAGCCCACTGCCAAGAGCCTTAATTATACCCACCTTTGCCCCACCAGGATCAAAGCACTGGATGGTTTAAGGTCATCCATAGAGTACTTCTTCGACCATCAGAATTATAAAGATACTCTCAACCCTTACTCCAAAAGAGCTTTTGGTTCTCGATGGGTTCAGAAACCCATTGTAAGTGAGAATTCTGCTGAGCAAGCTGAGTAGGATTGAAAATGGGGTGAGATTCTTCGAAACCGACTCATTTTCCCCCATTATGACCAATCCATTTCCTTGCCTTATGCATTATCAGCCAACTATCATGGCTAGGAAATTTTGACTTTGCCAAGACATCCCAATCCCTTTTTCAAAGGGCAAGACATTGCTTTCTACACCTCAGTTGACGAGGTTGTGCAAAGAATCAAGGAGTTCGAAGCTACTAAACCAGTTATGTACCTACTGACTTCACTCCTTCGAACTATTGCACTGCTGCTTACAACCATTGGTGGCGTAGCTCTTATAAGGAGATGGCGTGCTCCAAAGAGGAGTGTTTCAGCTGCATTGTTGCCACTATGAAGTACCCAGACATCGAAGGGAAAAAGAAACAAGGTATTTAGATAAATCCCAATATTTTGACTTTCTTTATTACCTGTTCAAAATGGCTTCTAACCTTTCCTTCGATCTGTGCAGCCTCTAAAGACGCTGGTGAAACTTCTAAACCCAAGAAACAAAGGTTGTGAAAGGAGATAAGGTATAACTTAAAGAACTTTGCTCCCTTTTACATTTGCATCCTCTTAACCTTTGTATACTTCGAACTTTGCAGAAACCCAATCTAAGAAGAAACCAGCTCCTCAACCTCATGTCAAGGAAGGTGTAGCCCCTTCGAGGAAAAGAAGGCTACTGCTGCTACTCCATCTGGGCAAAGGCTGATGTTACCCAGTCCAAAACCCTTTTCTACTGGATCCCAGGGTGGAGATCCTTCAGGAACAAAGCAAACTGAAGGGAAAGTTGTTGCCTCTGATTCTGAAGCAACCCCTGTTGAGTTGGCAAAAACCATTGGTGGTGATGAGACTAAACATGGGTCTTCAATAAATCCTAAAGCCACTGAGGTTTACGTCTTAAAGCATCTTTCAACTTTCATCTTATTTTGGATTTCTGATTCATTACTTCGAACATGCAGGGCCTTGCTCCAAGGAAAAGGATCAAACATGTAGCACCAAATATTCAACGCACTTGGACAGCCAATAGGGTGGTGAGCAATGATCTACCTCTATCTTTGTTTCGTTTCGACCTGATCTATGCTGATTCAACTTCCTCTCTTCAGGTACTTTCTTCGGACACCACCAACCAGGAGAAAGGCCACTACAGGTTTCGAGTTCATCTAGCATTGATTCCTTTTTTTTAAATTATCTTCCTCTTGCTGTTCAATATCCTAGGTCGAACAGAATCATAGGATTTCAAGTTGCAGGGGATCACGCCATGACTGAGGAGCCTGAGGTCAATTCCCCTGTTCACTTTGATGACCCATCATCGAAGAGAAGCAAGAAAGAAACCCAGGAACTTCTAAGCAGGTTCAAACATGAAGAAACTACTGAGACTCAAGCCTGGGAATGACACTACCAATCTTGAGCAGCATAAGACTGAAAGCTCAACCTGAAGATGAGGTCCCCACATTCTGAACAAGGTGTGTCTGGGACCCAACAACTGCTGAAGTTGTTCGAGATCCCCAATGGGTAAGCCTTTGAAGGTCCAACAAGTCTCAGACAACCAAGGATAGCTGCTTCGATCCAGGGCCAAGCTCAAAATTAAACAGATGAAAATGAACAAGTTTCCAAGATGACTTGCCTTCTACTCCTTCCTTTATTGTTCCAGGGGGAGACACTGAGGGTCATGGAATAAACTCCTCCTGAAGACACTCTCATGCAAAATGCCTTCGACAGAGCCTGTGATCCAAAAGGTTGCTCTTCCTTTGACCCCAAATGCAGGAGGAGGTACCTCGAAACTCAATCACCAACTCAAGCTCTTGCGCCAGTTGTTGACTTAGTTGATGCTCTCAGCAAGCAGCTCGAGGATGACCCCTTCTCAATCATATACAGTCTGGCTAGCAGGGACCCTTCCCTCTGTTGTTGTTAGTGGAAGCGCTAAGACTCAGAATCAAGCACTCACCAACAAGTCCAAGTCTTAGTAAGTAGACTTCATCACTTGGTTTTTTTCACAAGACTTGATGGAGATCTTAAGTGATGATATCAACAAGCACATTCGAGAAGTGCTTGCTGAGCTGAAGAAAGTACCAAGGGGTATTCCTTTTTAGTTGGATGAGGCTCTTGGGGTCTTTTGTGCTTGGTATGATACTCTAACCCTCACCCTGATCCGGATACATGCAAATGAGACCTGCAAGATCAAATCCAAGGTGAAGAAGGGATCTTGAAGAATCGACTCTGGAGAAATACTCACTTCAAGATAGCTTCTAAGACTTAGAAAGGGAGCCACCTAAATTGGAGTTCTAGACAAAGATATGAGGAGCTTGTAAAGGTAATTAAGCTTGAAGACTAAGGAGCGAAACGTATTGCTGCGACAATGACTCAGGGTCGGAAAAGTCAAGATCAACTGAAAGAGACCCTGAAGACTGACTCTACCGAACTCCTCAATGTCTCAGAAACATTGAGAAGGCTCGTAAACGAAACCGCTACGCTCGAAGCAACCATGACAAAAGTGAAGGAGGAGTACATCGGTTTAAGGCCAAGGATTTGTTTTTAAAACTCTCTTTTAGGCCTCTTTTCCACCCCTTTATCATTATCTGTAATAGCCATTTTTGTCTTAGACACTTTATTTTGAAGGGATTTTAACTTCATGCATGGTTGGTTTATATTTCTTCAAGTGTTTACCATTAATGACTCGAATCACGCAATTAGAAGTAGCATCTCGAATAGTGTATGCATTGTTTGATAGCACTATTTCCACCTCGAATGGCCCCTCCCAAATGGGGCTCCACTTACCAAACTTTGGTGACTTCTTGCCTAAAGGCAAATGCACTTTCCACACCAACTCTCCTTCCTGAAACACTTTATCAGTAACCCTTCGATTATAGAAACGAGTTACTCTCTCCTTTTGCTTAACTATATTTCCAATGCAATAAGTCTTTCCTCATCTAAATTATCAAGTTATCGAACGTCAGGCTTAGATAGTGCTATGTAGGCAATTCATTTTGCCTTTGAATTCGAAGAGATTGAAGATTAATTTCTAAAGATAAGACAACTTCATGCCCATATACCAATTTATATGGATATGCTGCAATGGCATCTTTGGGCGAATTCCTATAGGCCCATAACACTTGGCTAAGTGTTTCATGCCAATTTCGAGGCTTTTGCCTTGTGTGTTTCTTTATTAAACATATGAGAACCTTATTAATGGCCTCAACTTGGCCATTAGCTTAAGCATAATAGGGAGTAGAAGTAAGTAACTCAATCTTTCTTGACTCTGCATATTGCGTAACTTTCCTTCTCGTGAACATAGTTCCTTGATCTGTTATGGTCTTAGGAATACCAAACCTATGAACTATGTGTTCCTCTACAAAGTCAATTACTTCTTTCTGGCCTACGTCCTTTAAGGGAATAGCCTCAACCCATTTAGTGAAATAATCTACCCCCACAAAGATAAACTTATGCCCTTTCAAAGAAGGAGGGTGAATCATACCTATTAGGTCGAGGGCCCATCCACGGAACGCCTAAGGTTTGATGATCGAATGCAACTCTGTTGCAGGTGCATGATGTATGTGTCCATGCCTTTGACATTCTTCACAACTCTTAGCATATCATGACAATCTTTCAGCATGGATGGCCAGAAATAAAAATACCTCAGCAGAGTCCATTTCATTTTCTCCCCTGCTTGGTGCGCACCACAAATCCTTCATGCACTTCAGCTAGTTCTAGGTATGCTTCTGCTTCTCCTACGGACCGTAACAAATGCCCCCACTTGACTTTTTGTATAATTCTTCCCCAAGAATAGTATAATTCAGAGCTCTGAACTTAACTTTTCTGTCAGTTGGCTTCGAAGGGTCTCTTAAATAATCTACTAGTGGTTTTATCCAGTCTGAGGGCATCAACACATCTATATTTAAAGCCATTTTTTCCTCTGTGGTTAGAAGGGATTTAGCTTCGATCAAGTTTTCAAACTGACCTGGCTTTACTCAGTAACCAGAGGCTATTTGAGCCAATTCATTTGCACCTCGTTGTCTATTCGAGGCACGTGTTCTAACACTATTTCCTAGAAATGGTTCATCAAGCTTTTGGCCCTGGCAAAGTATTTTGCCAACTTTAAGCTACAACACTTGTAGACTCCTTTCAATTGGTTGATAACCAATTGAGAATCACCTTTCACATGGGCATGTGTTGATTCGAAACTTAACAAGAGTTTGAGCCCTGCAATCAGTGCTTCATACTCTATCTCGTTATTTGAACAATCTCCTTAATTTTAAACATGACTTAGGTTATGACTTCATTAGGAGATATTACCAGCATTCCTATGCCGTTTCCTTTGTCATGTTTAGAACCATCGAAGAACAGTTTCCAAGGTTTTATTCCTCCGAATTAACCTATTTAATTTGAACTGTGGGTTGTTCGGCTAAGAAATCAGCAAGGGCTTGACCTTTTATTGCCTTTAAAGGCATGTATTTTAATGAAAATTCAGTTAATGTAAGAGCCCATTTCCCAATCCTTCCATGAAGTATTGGCTTGATTAACATGTACTTAATTACATCGAAATGTGAACTTACAAAAACTTCAGAAGGTTTCAAATAATACTTAAGTTTCATACAAGAGAAATACAAACATAAACATAATTTCTCTAAAGCTGTGTATCTCTTTTCTACATAATTCAGGCTTTTACTTAGATAATAAATCACTCTTTCAAAGCCATTTTTATCCTCTTGGGCTAACATACTACCCAAAGTCTCTTCAGATGCAGAAATATATAGCCTTAAAGGCCTTCCATGTACTGGTGGAACCATTACTGGGGGATTAGCCAAGTATCTTTTGATTGCTTCAAAAGACATTTGGTGTTCGTCACCCCATTCGAACTTCTCTTCTTTCTTCAACTTGATTAATGGGGAAAATACTCTTGTTTTCCTAACATGTTCGAAATGAACCTCCTTAGGTAATTGATCTTTCCCACAAGCGTTGCAATTATTTCTTGTTTTCTGGAGGCTTTGCATCGATGATGTCTTGTGCTTTATTTCTATCCACCTCGATTCCTGTGTTGTTGTACTAGGAATACCAAGAAGTTGCCTGCAGAAACTCCAAAGGCACATTTTAAAGGGTTCATTTTAAGTACATGCACCCTCATTCTTTCGAATGAATGCCTCAGGTGTTCCAAATGTTGTGTTTTGGTCTTTGATTTGACCATGACATCGTCTATATACACCTGCATGAACTCACCAATGAAATCATGAAAGATTAAGTTCATGGCCCTTTGATACGTGGCCCCAGAATTTTTTAAACCAAAAGTGATCATCACCCACTTGAAGATACCTAATGCCCCAGGACAACGAAAAGCTGTTTTTGAAATGTCTTGTTCTGCAATAAAAATCTAGTTGTAACTAGAATAGCCATCAAGAAGGCTTAGCACTTTGTTCCTGCTGCTGAATCAATCTGCATATCAGTAATGGGCATTGGGTACTCATCCTTTGGTGTTGCCTTATTCAGGTCTCGAAAGTCAATGCATACCCTCAGTTTGCCATTTTTTTAATGACTAGCACAATGTTAGAAAGCCAATCTACATACCTGGTGGTTCGAATGAACTTGATCTTGAGGAGTCTTTCTATCTCTTCCTTGATCTTCGAAACTACCTCTGGAGCAAACCTTCAAGGGGGTTGTTTCATTGGCTTCTTTCCAGGTAAGATGGGTAACCTATGCTCAACCAATTCTTGATCCAGGCCTGGAATCTCATCATAATCCCAAGCAAAGCAGTCCTTATATTGCCTGGTTCTTGAATCCACTTTAGTGCTGATGAAAGTAGGTCTCTTATTTTCGGTCGTTCCTAGGTTTACCTCTTCGAGTTGATCTTGCGCCTCGAACCTAGGAATTTTCCCTGGTCGTTTTCCAAACTTAAAGGTTCATCATCATAGATGCAATCTAAAATTTTTGAGCTTTCATTCGATTTAAACTCTCGAGCTCGGGCTGAACCATCTTGGTCTTTCTCAACTCCTAACACTCTTTCAACTAATGTCGAAGGTAGCTCAGACCTTCTTTCGGCCACATAGGCCGTTATTCTTCCCATGAGTTTTTCTATGCTTTCCATGAGGAACCAAGTATTTCTATGGCTGTATCAAGGTGGGCCTCTCTTTTCAGTGTAAAACCCTTAACAGGATCAAGCCTTACTGAATATGGTACCTTTGTTGAATGTAAAGCTGATTTGGAATCTAAATCATAAGGGCTAATGTGAGCAAGATTTTGTCAAAGTCCATACTACCAAACCCTGTTCAACAGTGTATATCCTTGATCAACTTTGACCACAACTGGATTACCTTCTTGGTCCCATAGGAATAATTTCTGATCCACGGTTGATGGGACAACTCCAATTCCATGGATCCATTCTCTTCCCAATAACATGTTGAAGCTAGCCTTGGTTTGGATCACCACAAAAATAGTAGTTCGAACTTGATCTCCTACCACCAAGTCTAGGGCCACAACACCTTCTGATTCTGTGGACTTCCCAGAAAAATCAGTTATAACAATATTGTGAGGTAGTAAATCCCTGTGGTCTTCCCAAGTCTATCAAGGTTGTCTTTGGCAGTAATTAATCGCTGCACCACCATCAATAATGACTATGTTAATAAGATTACCTTCGACCACTACTTGATGTACAATGGTTTCATATGGGCCATGTCTCCTGGAGTTGGCTTTGTTAAGTTTACAATCTCATTCTTGATTTCCCCTTCTGTTTGGTTCAGCATGACAGTGCTTTAAAGACTCTCATCTTCGAAGTCTTCCTCATTCTCCAACCTTTGTACCTTGGCAACATTGATTTGCTCACGCAAGTCACATTGAGACTTTGATGAAGAGGCCTCAAATATTCTTTTAGACCTTTATGGCAAGTTCACGCATTCTGTCTGGATTTGTTCCATTCTAGCCCTATACATTCTTTGGCCCCTACGCCATTGAGTCATTGTCATCGAACCATTGGCCTTGGAGTATTGGCTAAAGTGATACCAACTTTCACGAGGAGGCTCCATCTCCTTGGAGGGCTTCATCATCACTTCTTTACCCTTGACAGAGTCTGAAGTTCCTGCCTTTTGTGCTACTGGTTGCCATCTAGCTTGGGCTTTGGCTTTGTAGGCACTTGCCTCACCCACTGATTCGAAGGTGCTTTGGCAGGGGGCACAAAAGTGTTGTCTTGAATGGGCATACCCCTTCCTACACCTTTCAGGGCCCTATACATCTTTTGACCCTCTTCATATTTCTGATGACTCAACACCTTCTTGAGTTGATACTTCCTGTTCGAAGTCTCTTCAAATGCCTTGGCTGAGTCAGCATAAAAAATAGCACTGCATCTTGGGCATAACATCACGCTTTTGTCTTCACCTTGCTTCCTGGTCAAATATTCGAGGATGCTCTCATCAGCAGAAGGATATATATCCTTCACCTACTTCTCGAACTCATCAATGGCCATGTCAATGGCCCTAGCATCAACTGGCTCTACTTTGACCATGTTAATCTCGAAGGGCTCAGCATAATGGATGTTGTTGTGTCGAATGGGTTAGTGTCAACCTTCATTGTGTTCTTCATCTTCTCGAACTTGAGTCTTCCCTCAGAGATTGCCTTCTGAATCAAGTCCCTGAAACGAACACAATGGTTGGTTAGATGACCATAAACATTATGATATTTGCAATATTTTCTCCCCTTCCTCTGCTCGAGCGTGGGGATCTTATGATCATCACTCAAGATGATTTATTTATCTTTTAGAAAAATATCAAAAATTTCGTCAGCCTTTGTGACATCGAAACCATAAGATGGTTTCTTAAACTTTTGTTTGTTAGAGGAGTTCGAATCCTCCTTTACTGGCCTCAACAGAGAACAAACATAGGAAGGCCCAGGCTTTAATTCAGCCACATTAACCTCATTCTCTTCACTATCACTATTCGAATCACTGCCATTTTCTATGGCATCAACATACGCTACTTTGTTTCTTTTGCCTATTCTATCAAACTTCTTAAACTAGGCCTTCTCAGTTTTAATTTGTTTAATTTGTCTAACTCTATCTGCTAATTGGGCCATATCTCGAACTGGGAGATTAATAAGCTTCTTCCTGATGTAAAATTCGAGACCTCCAGTGGCTATCTGTACCAACTCATGCTCAAGGATAGGAGTAAAGCACCTAGCTTTGGATTGCCTAAACCTATTCAGATAATCCTCAATGGTTTCATTAGGCACTCTCCTAATACTCATGAGGTCAACCAAACTCACCTAGCTCTCTCCCCTAAAGAACTGTTCATGGAACGTTCTCTCTAACTGGACCCAATTATGGATCGAATTCTGAGGTAAAGTGGTAAACCAAGTTAATGCATTCTTGGTTAATGAACTGGGGAAGTACTTCATTTTTAATGACTCATTATTGGCTAAGTCCCCACACTCGATCTGATACCTAGCCACATGCTCCATTGTTGACTCTCCTATTTCTCCTGCAAACTTAGAGAATTTTGGGACTTTTAATCCTCTAGGCAGTTCGGCCTGTAACACGTCTTGGGGAAGGCTGAAACAAAGTAAGGCTGATTAGCATAACCTACGTTAAAACCATGCATATTCAACACTTGTTCCACTATATTGGCAACATTATGTTGCCCCCCAAGGTTCATTTGTCTTACCCTCTCAACCAGTAGGTCAGGGTCTTGATTTCGTGCCACGATCATTGGGGCTACTCTCTCTGGCCCATATAGGCCCACTTTAGGTCGAAGCTTTCTTCTGAGTGCTTCTTACCCTTCGAGATCGACCACATCTGGTCCAGCCCCAAAAGCATCAACAAGCCTTCCCATCTGCCTTGCTAACACTTGATAATTCTGATTTGTGGTTGCTACCAAAAGAGTTATCACTATGGCCATTTGGTGGGTTAACAAGTTAACCATGTCATGGTTGCTCTCGTCCATTTGCTGTCTCATGGACTGCAGGGCCACATTGGTAAAGGCACTTGGTCCTAGTTCGTTGGACCACATTTCTGGAGTACTCATGTTGCTCCTATGGGGAACAGGAATTGCCAATCGGTTTGTATAAACGTTTTGAGGCATACCTAGAATGGCCACAATACCCTGAGTTTGAAAACCAGGGGTTGGTCCCTCGGCCCTAAGAGGCTTGTATGGCCTTACTTGACTAACCACTGGTTCTTCCGGTTGGGGAAATGTACCTGTTGGTACTTCATCTTCCTTATATCTCCCAACTCCACCCGGGGAGTTCTGACTGCCATTATGGCTGCCATAGGAAGCTTAATTTGTTGAGGAATTCCCAGAGGAAGTGCTTGTACCATTCTTGTTCCTATTTGCCATGGTTTTCTTACCACTTCTTAGATTCATGCAACACTACGACGAAAAATGTCCCACTGGGCGTGCCAATTTGTATGTCCTAAGATTTTGTCCAAACAAATGTATTTCAGAGCAATCTAGGACAAGATACGTGTCCTTAAGTGTGTGGGCTCTCTAAGTGTGAAATCTAAGAAATAAGCAAGCAGAATGCAAATGTGAACAAAAGAGGCCCCAAAGACGGGCCTGAACTCGTATTGAATTTGATTAAAGTAAAGATATAGTAAATGAAAGTGTTGTTACAAATCAAGAATACACGAAAGAAAGTATAAAAACAAAGAAAAAAGGATGGCCTGCATGATCCCTACTTCCTCTTCGCGAACTGGTGCCTGTGATCTCTAGGGTGGATGTTATGGCCTTTTAGAGTGCTATGAGTGTTCAGCTTGCGGACCTTTGCTCCTTCACTCTTTCCCCTATTTATAGGTGCTTCAGATAACCGTCCCTGGGCTGCATAACTGCCAATCACGTCTTCACGTAACCTCCATGAACCCACGTTCTTGATATGCTCTTTAAAGGTCTACTTCTGATGCCTTTGACGATGTGGAGAATGTCAAAGTTCCTTCGAATTGATACGGGGAAAGGAGTCTCTTCGAATTAAAAGAAATGGTCCTCTTCGAGCTATAGCAAGGACTTTTCTCTTCGAACCCTAATCTGCTTCGAACTCATCTAGCTTCCTCTCGGTCCTTTCCTTGCACCAAGGGGCTTCGATCTTCTTGCTGTCTTCTCTTACCCTTCAAAGCACAAGACACCTGCCGGCCAACTTAAACGCCCTTGGCCACCGTCCATCTTGTTCAAAGTGATTAAGACTTCCCTTTATTGGCTTATTTGAGTGGCATTTTTAATGTCTTCATGACCGTCATCCTTATAAAAGGGCGGGCATCCATTTTTGGTTCATCATTCTCCTTTTGACTATGGAGAGATCCCAGATATTGGCTGCCCCGTACGACCTGATTCTTCCATTGCCTTTGGATTTCAGGTCGATAGGGTGTCCAACATTAATGGTCACTTCAACGTGGACCTTGACCTCAGGCCAAACAACGTAACCAATTTACAAGGCCATAGCCTTATGTGTGGCCTTGTATTACTCCCACTTCCTTGGTGCCAAACTTGAATCTAAGGTAATGGGTAAGCTCAACGCCCAACGCCCATCCTTCTGATCCTTGGAAGAAGAAGAGGAGGTGGAGGAGGAGGAGGAAAAAGAAGAGGGTGAGGAATTTGTGTCCTTGGGGGTATTTGGAAGATCCAAGGCTTCGAGCTAATCCCCCCTCGAGGCTCATAATGATAAAACACTCCCCCTCCGAAGACATAACACTGGCTCGAAGAACGGAACACCTTTCTCCCGAAGACATGACACTGGCTCGAAGAACGGAAACCCTGCAAGGGCGATTGCAGCCAAGGAAGAGTTCAGGCTCGAAGAAAGACATTTGTAGTCTAGTTCGATCCCTTTGTAACTATTTTTCGAACATTAATAAAATATTTTTTTTTTGTGTCTTCTATTCGAATCATAATTTTAAAATTGTAAGTAACAGACTCTTAAAGCTGAAAGTGGATTCTCGCTCAAGTGAGATATTCTCGCTTAAGCGAGCGTGTCGGTTGCATGTCATTTCTTCACAAACTCGCTTAAGCGAAAATGTCTCGCTTAGGCGAAAATGATCCAGAAAAGACACCCTCTCTGGAAGATTCTTGCTTGGGCGAGTCCTTCTCGCTCAAGCGAAAAATGTCCAGAGAGCCTCCCCAAAATTGCCCTGTATCTCGCTTAAGCGAGCTGCTCTCGCTCAAGCGAGATATGCAGAAACTCATTTTCACACTTTTGCTGTATAATTCGCTCATGTGAGATATTCTCACTTGAGCGAGAATGTTGAAGCTCTAAAACTTGGTTTTTATCCTAAGTCTTTTCTCATTTCTTATTTACTCTTTTCTTTGATATCATACTCAAGAATCATTATCCTATTCTCTTTTAAGATTAATTAGTCTTAATTATCAGGATGTTACACTCCTTCTGTTTTTTTATCGGTCATTTTAGTGTCTCAAAATTGTTTCTAAATTATTGTCATTTCATATACCAAATTAAGTAATAATAAATGCTATTTTTCTAATTTTACCCTTGTCATAATCTAATTCTTTTTTTTTAAATATTTATTATAAAGCCATATTATAAATATTTTAAAAGTTTAAAGTTTTAATAAATGTATTTTTTATATTTCCAACAAAAAGTTTGTGGTAAGAGGTAAAATAATGTAAATATAAACAAATGGTGTTAATGGAAAAAAATTCATTTTATTGAAAAAAAGAGAGATATTAAATGCATTAATGAGAGAAAGAGAAGAGATATATTAGAAAAATATGAGCCAAGAAGACATAGTTATTGCATTCCTTAATCATTGTGTAAAAACTTTAAACAACAGATAAAATATGGAGGAAGTACAATTTTTTTAACTAGTCCAATATTGCACATGATAATAAATCAAAAATGAAAAAATTTTATTAGAAATTACAACTATCATAACATTCAATATATTGATAATATTAAATGTTATATTTTTCAGTGAAAACTTACTTTTCACTTTGATTCATTATCACGTATAGTTTTAGATATATTAGAAAAATAGTAAATAATAATAGGTCATGAGGTTTGCTATTCTATTGAAATACTTGAGCGTTGAACTCTTTTTTGGAGGCACACTACTACCATTAATCCTAAGGAAACCCAATTCTTGGTGACACTATCCCATCTTTTTATACATCTTTTAAAATTTAATAGAAAAAGATGTTTAAGAAACAAAAATGATCAAGATAAGTTGTTCGATCAGAAATTTTTTAATGAAAGATCAAGTAAATATTTAAGAGGTAGGAGATATATTTAGTAGAGATGTGATTTATATGAAAAAAAAATTATCAGTATCATTTCACCTCACAAGTCACAATCGAAATGAAAAGCCTAGATTAAAGACTCAATACAAGTTGCACAAGGACACCGCGCGCGCCCAAAATCTTCCATACCACTATGTCATGGTTAATTATATATTCTCTGTTTAAACAGAGGAGAGATGACGAATCATTTACATGCGAAGCCAAAAAGAAAAACCACAGCAACAGCAATTTTCGAATCTCCCTCCTGACCGAATCTTTCTGACTCTTTTCAACCCCTCCTTTTAATCAAAGTCTCCGAATCTCTTACTTTTTGTTTTTCTGATCATAGTCCAACTTAATTCCACCTTCCATATTCTGTTCGAGCCCGTCCAAGATCTACTTGAGATGTGAGGACCACGATGACTAACCTGAATACATATATAGATTTGTCAATCAAATGCAGTTTTTCTTTGTATATAATATAATTTCTTTTCTATAATTATACAATTCAATAATTATTATATTAATTTTTTTATTATTCATTCAATTAATTTTGATTATTTTGATTCATTAGTTAATTTAAATTGTTAAAAAGTCAGATTTGAAATTTTTTTAGTGCAATTATTGCACATTGGGATCATAAATTATTAATAGAATTAAATATGTTTTTTATCCCAATATATTTATTAACTGCATGAATGCACCAAAATAATAACAGCAACAATTCTGATTCGACACTAGGTTAGTTTGAATATAGTCGACAAGTTAAAAGAGATAATTTTAACCGAGAATTTAGTAAGTTTTGCACGTCTTTTTCTTTCTTTGGAATACCTTTGTTTTTCTATATGTGAACTGCAAATCACCATTTCATAGAATCTTATTCTCTCCTCTCTTACTTACGTTGCCTTCTCTCTTTTGCTTTTTTTTTTTTGCTATAATAATCTTTATATTAAGTTCTATACATGGTATATACATTTTAGGAATAACATAATAATGACTTGTTGTCCATACATCCTTAAAAATGTGGCATGATATAGTATACACATGAAATTGATATTGAACAGAAATTAATGGATTTGTTGTCCATACATCCTTCAATATGATATTTGTGATATGCCCACGCGAGTAATGCGCTAGCTTTATTTTACTAGAATATGTTCAAAGATATTTTCATGTCAGCGAAAGATCCTCGTGAAGATCAAACGCTGGAGATGTTGGACCAGACAACCCCCCCACCCTCTTCCCTGCATGCACTACAATAAACTCAGTTTTTAATGATGACTTCTCTGCGACGACAGTGAGGCGTCGCTAGTCATCACTTTACCGTTACTACAACATTAAATGTACTGTTCGGTTCAATTAATTTTTAGAGACGCCTACTCGTCGCTAGGAATTGACAATAGCGACGCTGAGCCTCGCTATAATTATAATTTATTTTTTTTTCTGAAAAGAAATAAAAATGAAATGTAGCGACGACTTTAGAGACGACAGACCGTTGCTACATAAAAATGAATTTTTAATTTGTGCGCGCAGTTTTTTAAAAATCTAGCGACGGTCGTAGCGACATCCAGACCATCACTACGTCAAAACCTGCACGCGTGAAAACCCTTCCCCCTCCCCTCTCCCCCCTCTCCCTCCATTTCCAAATTTCCATTTTTTCCTCCCAAACTCCTCACTTTTTCTCTCATACAGCCACCCGCTATTTTTGTCCCTCACCCCATTTATTTTGAAAAACTGACCGATTAAAACGTTCCTCTCCTTCATAGGATCGTTTTGAACCGATCATCATTTTTCAAAATAGTTGCCTGTAGGTGACGTTAGCTTGTTCCAGAGTTATTCCCCCTTTCGGAGTCACAACAAGTAGTTTTTTTAAAGCTTCAATCCAATTTATTTGAAATTAATAGTTTATTTGTTTTATTAATTTATTAATGTGATATAGGAATTAGGTTTATTGTAATTAATAGTTTATGTGGTTAGTTTTTTTATTAATCTATTTTTTTTAATTAGGTTTATTTGTAATTAATAGTTTTAATTAATTTATTTGTATTTAGGTTTATTTGTTTTGTTAATTTATTAATGTGATATAAGATTATGTTTATTTGTATTAATAGTTATTTAATTTATTGTAATTATTAGTTTATTTGTTTTCTTCTATAGTACTTATAATTTTTTTTTTTTATTCTTTTTTTATGTAATTATGTATTAATTAGTCTCTTAGTTAATATGTAATTATTTTTTTTTAATTTATATATTATTTATGTTGTATATAATGTCTATGTCATTAGTGCCTAGGATGCGTGGTAGGGTGGAGAGAAGATCCCACCTATTAGAGGAGGGTCCATCCCTCTGGGCGAGCTACGACAAACAGGCATCTTGCGAGATACGGAGAGGGCCAACATCTCTCACTCACACGCTGAACAGATGTCGGAGCATCCATCTACTTCAGCGTTGGCGTGCGCCATGCAGACTTCTTCTTCTTCCTCCCTCCACCATCTGCTCAGGCGCAGTTCGATGGTATGAGGTTCATTCTGATATCGGGATTAGTTCATATGCCTCCAGTTCAGGAGGATGTTGTGCCCGAGATGACCCTGACGATTCTCAGGATGACCCTGGATAGGGATGCTGACCAGGAGTCTGATGAGGAGCCAACTCGGTTCCAGGGTTGCCGGTTCAAGAAGACCTCACCAGACAGATGCTCAAGGTTGGCTTATTATCCGACCATTTGGCCCGGGGTGAGTTTGTTTAATTTTATTTTCTTCTTTAGAATTTATATTAATATTTAATCTTTAATGTTTTAATTTTAACTGTTAATTTGAATATTTTATTTTTCAGGTGGGTGTCTAGTGCCCCACCTATCATAGCCATTGGTCATGTAATCAGGGCGCAGTTCCTGGGTCCTTACTACCTTTGGGATGCAACCCCGAAGGATTTTAGGGACAAAATGGTGGGAGGAGTTCACGGTAATTAAAAACCCTATCAAACTTTAATTTTTTCTTAAGATATGTCCAATTTGGTTAGGACTTACCATATTTTTTGTAAGGTCCAAGATCCTCAAATGATGTTTTCATAATGACAAGCTCTCAAAATTCACTTAGTATAATTCTGATTAAAAAGGTACTAATGATTTCACTTGAGCTTGTCTTAAGAAGATACAAACCGGGAGATTCCAGAAGATACTATTGATGTTCTTAAAGGACTTTGTTAGAAGAAACAGTTCAACATTCTTCAAAGAGAAATTCTACAATTTTCAAAATGCTTTCACAATATATGAGTACTACAATTTTAAAAGAAAGCAAGAAAAGCCGTTGAGAAAAATTATAACAAACCCTTTGTCAAGCTTCCAAGAGAATCACCTTTGCAAAGAAGCAAATAGAAAATAAAGAAGAATTTTTGTTAGAAGAATGTCAGATCAAATTGAAGTGTAAAAGAAAACTATCCAAGAATACATAAAAAGCTGACAGAATATTAGAAGGAAGATTCATTGTCAGGAAGCTTGCAGAAGAAGCAGTTTGCTGTTAATCATAATCTCCAAGCTTCCCTGTGATGCAGCTGGTAGATTTCAGACCAGAATTATTCTTTAATCTTCAGATGGCTAAAATAACCCTTTTTAGATGAAAGAACGATTGATTTACAGAAGAATTTCACTAACAGTGAAGCTGCGAGAAGCAAAGTCCACTTAAGCCTATGTTTTCCTTCTTCTAAGGTTGTACTGAGTTAAAATCATTTAAAACCATTGTGTCTGATTAATGAAAGCCCACAAGTTTACAGAAGAACTGTTCAAAAAAATACAAAAGCTTTCATGTCTGCAGAAGAACCTCCCAAAAGAGAAGACCAGTCACATATGACAACTGTAAAAGTGTACTTGGACAGCTGGAGTGTCTTTCCTTCCTTCCTTTTCCAACTTCCCAAATGACTACTCTTTCACTTTGCCTATAAAAGGAGAGGTTCGCTTCAGATTTAAGAACACAGAACACAAACACACAGTCCAGAAGAAGCAACAAACTTCATAATTACATTCTCTACCTTCTGGAAATTTTCTCTCTCTTCAAAATCTTTGAGATTCTGCTTATAAAGTTCATAAAGAGAGAGTTGGCTCAATATTTTTCTGATGTGCTTAATTAGTAATCATTTTGAGCCTTGTTTACAACATTTTATTACTTCCATCTTCTGTAAACTCCAAGAAGGCCATAAGAGTATTACTGCTTCTTTGGAAAGTGTGTGTGACAGTATTTGTAAGCTTCTATCGAATTGTAGTGAGCAATATTGTGTTTGTAAAGCTTGCAGAAGGTCTCTGCAATAGAGTTTGAGTCTGTAACTACTCGCACAAGAAGCTGGAAATTTTGTAAAGCCTTAATAGGTTACAGAAGAAATCAGTAAGGAGCCTGAAGAAGCTGCAGAAGAATACTAGTGGTAAGGAGTACCCAAGGAAAACTGTAATACCAAGTTGATCAAGGAAAATCCTACTGAAAGTAGGGACTGGACGTAGCCTCAAGTTGGAAGAGGTGAACCGGTATAAAACTGTGTGTTCAATCTTCTTCTCCTTACTCTCTTTACATTTGGATTTCAGTATTACTTAATACATATTTCATGTGCATAAAATTGTTTTAAAAATTACCTAATACCTAAGTAAGTGATATATACAAGAGAAGATGACAAACCATGGAGCTGGAATTTTCATCCTAGAAGGATCCTCTACAAACAGACCTCCTGCATTTGATGGAAAGGATTGCTATTACTGGAAAGATAGAATGAAATTGTTTCTAGAATCTCATGACATTGATCTTTGGGATATTGTTGAAAAACGGAATTTCATTCTTGTAATTAAAAGAACAAGAATTCTGGTTCAATCTAAAGAAGGAGAATCAGAAGTTCAAGAAGAACCTCCACAGCCAAAATCCAGAGAAGATGGACATCAGAAGATAAGCAGAAATATCTTCTGAACTCCAAAGCTAAGTTCTTTCCTTTGTGCTCTTAGCAAAGGAGAATATGACAAGTAGCTGGATGTGCCACTGCTAAAGAAATCTGGGATACACATAAAATTGCACATGAAGGAACTGATGAAGTAAAAGAAGCAAAAATGAATATTTTGATTCATCAATATGAGATTTTAGCATGTGTTGAACATGAATCCATTGATGAAATGTTCAGTAGATTCACAATCATCATCAATGACTAAAAGTCTCTTGGTAAAAGCTACACCAATCAAGAGCTAGTTAGAAAAATACTTAGAAGCCTTCCAAAAAGTTGGAGACCAAAGGTAACAGCAATTCAAGAAGCTAAGGATCTTGCAGTTCTAAAATTAGATGAGCTTCTTGGTTCCCTAAAAGTTCATGAGCAAGAACTCATGGATGAATTACCACCAAGGAGAGGAAAAACAATTGCTCTAAAAGCTAGTGCATCAAGGAGGACTAGCATAACCTCAACAGAAGAAAAGGTTCCTGAAGAAGAAAATTCCACTTCTGAAAATGATGATGAGCTTGCTTCATATCTAAAGAATCCAAGGAATGCTCAGAAGAAAGGCAGAGGCAAAAAAGATTCTTCAACTCCAAGAAGGAAGGGCAAAAAATTGAAGGATCTAAAGCTCAAATCATTTATTTTGAATGCAATAAGCCAGGCCACATAAAAGTTGAATGTCCTCAATTAAAAAAGGACTCAAGAAATTTTCAGAAGAAGAAAAAGGCCATGATGGAAACTTGGGGAGGACTCAGAAAGTTTCTTCAGAAGAGAAGCAGAAGAAGAGTCAGCAACCTGTCTCTCATGGCTGGAAAGGAAGAAGAAGAAGATGAGGTAATTGATTCTAACTCTCCTACATATAAAGAATTAGAAGATGCATTTGAAAACTATTATCTGTCTCACATACACTAGCTCAAAAATGTGCTTTACTTAAAGAACAATTAACCAAATCTAAAGAAGGAAATGAAAGATTAAAAGTGATAATGAAAGATTGTTTAAGACAAATCAATGTCTACAACAATCTCATTTCAAACTATCATAACAAATAAAATCACTTAAGTCTGAACCCTTGGAAGAAATAAATAGTAATAAACTGAGATACTGCAGAAGGAAAACAATCTTATGAAGATGAAAGTTGATGAATTACATCAAGACTTAAGTAAATTTGTAAATGGTACTAATAACTTAGAAAAACTCATAGGTAGTGGAAGGGAAACTTCTGATAAAACAGTGTTAGGATCCAATCAATCTCATAACTCAAAAGTTTACAAGAATGTCTTTGTACCAGCTAAAAGGAAATCTCCTAAATGTTCTTGGTGTGTAACAATATTGGACATCTTGTTCATAACTGTTACAAGAGGAAAAAGATTTTCAAAAGAAAGGTATCTCACCATTCAGGACCCAACAAAATTTGGGTACCTAAATCACTACTGTCTTATGATGCAGGATCAAGCAAGAACCTTCAGAAGAAAGGGCAATGGTTCTTGGATAGTGGTTGCTCAGACATATGACTGGAGACAAAAACAAGTTCATCCAGTTACACAAGATAGAAGGTGGAACAATACCTTGGAGACAACAACAAAGCTCATATCAAAGGTATTGGAAAGGTAGGTATAAAAAATTATGTTCAAATCAGTAATGTATATTATGTGAAAGGTTTAAAATATAATTTTCTTAGCATAAGTCAACTATGTGACAGTGGCATGAAGTTATGCAACCAACATTTAATGAAATTAGAGAATCATCTACTAAGAAATATTGTTTTCTGGAATAAGAAACAAAAACCTATACAACATAAGTCTAGAGGAATTATCTGATCATACATGTTTTGCTTCTTTTGAAAATGACAAATGGGTTTGGATAGAAAAGTAGGACACCTAAATATGAAAACCATTCTCAAAACTTTCTAAGATGGAATTGGTTAAGGGATTACCTAAAATTAAATATGTTAAGGATAAAGTATGTGAAGCATGTGTCAAAGGTAAAAAAACTCATCCCAAGCTTTTATCCTAAAATGTGGTAACCACTTAAGAGAATATTGGAACTATTGCACATTGATTTATTTGGTCCTACCAAAACACCTAGTTTAGGAGGCAAAAGAGATATGGTTTAGTTATAGTAGATGATTACTCTAGATTCACATGGGTTTAATTTCTCACCACCAAAGATGAGTCCTTTGATGCTTTCAAAATTTCTTCTCCAAGAAGATACAAAATGAAAGTGGTCAATACATTACTTTTGTATAGAAGTGACCATGGAGGAGAGTTTGAAAACTTTTCATTTAAAAAGTTTTTTGATGAAAATGGAATTCCCCACAATTTTTCATGTCCTAGAACTCCACAACAAAATGGAGTTGTAGAAGAAAAAATAGAACTCTCCAAGAAATGGCCAGAACTCTGTTAAGTGATAGTGGGATTCAAAAAATACTTTTGGGTTGAAGCAGTTGGAAGCAGTTGCTACATCATGCTATATACTTAACAGAGTCACCATCAGAATCATGCTCAACAAAACACCATATGAACTATGGAAAGAGAGAAAACCCAAGATTGCATATTTTCATGTTTTTGGATGTGATTGCTACATTCTAAACAATAAAGAAAATCTTGAAAAATTTGATGCTAATCTGAAAAGGGTATTTTTCTTGGATATTCTTCTACCTCAAAAGCATATAGAGTATATAATATCAAGAACCAAACCATAGAAGAAAGCATGCATGTTATTTTCAATAATACTAACCTTTCTTCTCAAGGAAAATACAAAAGTGAATCAGATGATGAGTCTGATATGCATCAGAAGATATCCTCTGATAGAAAAGACCCTTCAGAAGATACAATAGATAAGGATAACTTGACAGATAACTCAAAAGCAGAAAACTGCGCACAAAATCTTGAAGAGAGGGATATTCCAAAGAGATGGAATTAATTACAGCTCACCCTAATAAACAAATCATTGGAAGTACTGAAGGAGTAAAAACCATATCTAAATTAAGAAGAAATGAAAACAATGCAACTTTTCTATCTCAGATTGAACCCAAAATATAAATGAAGCTCTTGAAGATGACTCATGGATAGATGCCATGAAAGAAGAGCTGGATCAATTTGAAAGAAATAAAGTATGGACACTTGTTCCTCCTCCAGAAGATCACACCATCATTGGAACAAAATGGGTATTCAGGAACAAGATGGATGAAGAAGGTAATGTGATCAGAAACAAAAGCAAGATTAGTAGCTCAAGGCTATAACCAACAATAAGTTATTGACTTTGATGATAAACTTTTGCACTAGTAGCTAGATTAGAAGCTATTAGAATCCTTCTTGCATTTGCTGCATATAAAAACTTTAAATTATATCAAATGGATGTTAAAAGCGCATTTCTAAATGGCTACATAAATGAGGAAGTGTATGTACACCAACCTCCTAGTTTTGAAAATCAAAAACATCCAAATCATGTTTTCAAATTAACAAAAGCATATATGGTTTAAAGCAAGCTCCCAGAGCTTGGTATGAAAGATTAAGTAAATTTCTTCTTGATAATGACTTCATAAGAGGAAAAATTGATACTACTTTATTTAGGAAAACACTTAAAAAGGATTTACTAATTGTACAAATATATGTTGATGATATCATCTTTGGATCTTCAAATGAAAAGATGTGTCAAGAATTCTCAGAGTTTATGAAAGGTGAATTTGAAATGAGCTGAATGGGTGAACTCAAGTTCTTCCTAGGTTTACAAATTAGACAAGAAGATGCTGGAATTTTCATTTGCTAAGAAAAGTACACAAAGGATCTTCTCAGAAGATTCAAAATGGAAGGATCAAAACCTATGACAACTCATATGCATCCTTTCACAACATTAAACTCTGATGAAATGGAAAACCTGTTTCTGAAAAGGAATATAGAGGAATGATAGGATCATTGTTGTATTTAACTGCTAGCATACCAGATATTCTATTTTTTGTAGGATTATGTGCTAGATTTCAATCTTCTCCAAAAGAATCACATGTAGCAGCTGTGATGAAAAGAATCTTTAGGTATCTTGTTGGAACTACTGATCTTGGTCTTTGGTACAAGAAAGGTGCAAATTTTGATCTTATAGGATATTATGATGCTGATTATGCTGGAGATAGACTAGATAGAAAAAGCACAACTGGTGGATGTCAATTCCTTGGAGAATCACTCATATCTTGGTCATGCAAAAAGCAACCTACAATTGCATTATCACTGTAGAAGCTGAGTATGTTTCTGCTGCAAGTTGCTGCTCACAAATTCTTTGGATATAAGCATCAAATGGAAGATTATTGCATGAGGTACTCTAAAATTCCTATCTTCTGTGATAATACAAGTGCCATAAACTTATGCAAGAATCCTATACAACACTTCTAGATCTAAACATATTGACATAAACACATCATTTAATTAGAGATCATGTTCAGAAGAATGAAATTGAACTGAAATTTGTTGAAACAAACATGCAGATTACTGATATCTTCACTAAGCCACTTGTAGAAGTGTTTGTGGTGATAAAAGCTAATCTCGAAAAATCACTTTTTATCACTTTTGATTCTAAGAACAATCTGGGGATTAGAATCAGATCCTCTTACGGGACTCTTTTAAAAGTAGGTTTACAGTGTTTACATTGAAGAATTTACGAAAATTTACTTTTCTGAAGAGTTTCCATACAAATTGATTCAAAATTTCATCAAGTAAAAACTCTTGTTTGAAGTTAGTTTTGAAAACATAGAAATAACAGAATTAGAACTAATTGATTCAGATTTTCATCAACTAAAGTTCTAAGTTAAGGTTTTGAAAACCAGAAAGAATAGAATTGAAAAGCAGTCAAAATAGAAGATTGAAAAGAAAGAAAGATTTGCATTGAATGTAAATTGAAGAAAAATTAAAAGAAAAGAGAAACAAAAGAATTTTGTAAAAAGAATGTAAAGAAAAGAAAGAAAAGATAAAGAACAATGTAAGAACAATTGCATTAATGAAAAGTGGATGGAATCACATACTGTTACTTCTTGTAACATGTATAGTCGCTGATAGATTGGATGTTTAGGTGTTTCAGAGATTTAAGTATAAATGATTTGCCAACCCTTATTACATAGAAAGTTCACCTATTTATAGACTTCTAACCCTAACGGCTAACTAATGTACAATTGACACATCATCAACCTCTATGTGCTGGCAGCCTCCATGCATGCCACGTTTTCTGCTAACCAGGAAACTGCTCTTTCTTCTTTACACTTTTCAAAAGTACTCCTCTAAGATGTTGACACCTGTTCTTGATCAACAAACTTAAGCAATTGCTAATAACTTCTATTAACTACTTTTCTGATCTTTCTGTTTGCTCGAGCAAATTCCTTCTTGATTCAGAAATCTTCTAAGTCTCCATGCACCTTGTTTTCGATTTTTCTCTTCTATAAATTCGAAAACTTGCTCTTCAATTTCTCGAAGTCCGTTTTCTGAATTCTTTACTTGTTGTAATCAAATGCACCTTCATCTTTGACACTTAGCTTTTTCTATTGGTACTTGGACTCATTGAATACTTCCTAATTTCGAAACTTGATTGTATTCCTCTGTATGCCACATGTCAATCTCTGTTTGGCTGATCCAAAGGTCATGAAGACCATCGTCCACCGTCCACTTAACCTCATTATGATGGTTCTTCTTATCGGACGATTAAAGAGGCTCATTTATGAACCTTCATTGCTTTTGCTCCTATAAATAGGGGCTTTATTTGGACGCTTCCTTCATCCCTTCTCATTCTTCTTCCTTTCCTCTTGTAATTCCTTCAAAAAAATATGAAGATGTTTATTCCTTTGTCTATTGCGTTCAACCCAATCTGGAATGATTTCATTTTTGATAAGGTTGATGAAATAGCTAAAGCTATAAACTTCTTCAACCTTTGTTTTTAAAGGGTTCTTTCTAGGTTGAACGTAGTAGCCAATTTAAGGTTCATTTACACAATAAATGAATCTTTTATTACTTTCCCAGGCTAACCTTCATTTCTACCCCAAGCACCAAGGTTGTTCGATCAACCAACAATACATTCCTTTTGCCTTGGCTCAATCAAAGCCTGTGGGGGAAGAAGAGGAGGAAGAGGTCTGGAAGACAGGAGTCAGTACTCTTTGTAATTTAGGATAATTTCTTTTCTAATGTAAAGAGCACATAGGATAGTTTTATTTCTAAGATGTATTTCCAATGTATTCGAACTCTTATGTAATTCGAATTTGGATTATGAAGAAATAAAAGAACTACCCTTTTATCTTCTGATTACCAGAAATCCAATGTCTTCGAGTTCATTTTGTCTATTCTTTTCAAATTTCTGAAGTTCTCTTTATATCAACTTCAACAAAGAATTTCTAAGTTACCAAATTCATTAGCAAACTCAAAAAGTTAATCTTTTATGTTTTCTGTGAACTCGAAAAATGTACAGAGCTTACAAACTTGTGAAATTCGAAATTCTTAAATTCGAATCCCAACAGATGCTCCCCCAAAAGTAGTCTCTTTCAAGAACTTATTTTTTATTTGAAGAAAGAGATATTTTTGGATCAACCTTTGATATTCCTTATAACAGTTATTCAAAAGAGAAGAAGAGGGAAAATCTGAATATCTTTTAGATAACCTTTTCATCTTCTTAATTTAAATTTATATTTCAATTATCCTATAAAAGTAACTGACAACCCTAGATTTTTGGGCCATTAACTCACGTTCCAAGAAACGTGTAATCATGATTATCTTTTCAACTTCCTTCTAATCATTTTTTGCTTCTTATATAAATAACAAAGCAAAACTTCTTTCACTTTCACTTTTCACTATTCATCTTCAACCTTTAAACTTCCCATTCTCTCTCCTTTTATGACATCTTTACCTTCAATTCCAAGGTATAATCTTGTACATTTTTCTTGTTCATTTATGGTTTTTGATTAGATTTCCACGGTTTAATTACTTCAAAGGTTCTAATTTTGTTATTCTTGGTACAATTTCAACTCTTTGTCACCGCTCTTTCATCTTCTTTTCTCTCTCAAGAACTCTCAAGCATCCACTAATGGCTTCCGAAGCTCTTGATTTTGTTTCTCTTGCTGTAACTAAAGGTGACCTCCTTGCTCGGTACGACACGATATACGTCCCTGAACCTGAGAATGTAGAAGAGAAAATTTCTATCTGGAAATCCCAGGTACTGATTCCCTATTCTATTAGGAAGAAGCAGTTTTCTTTCTTGGGTCCTTATACGTTTCCTTCCTCTCTTGAACAATATGATGACTTTTTCCCATGTTATAAAGAGGAAAAAATTCATGACTGTAGAAAACTCATTCGAGTAGATCATCTCGAAAACATTTCTGATATTTTTCGAGCAACTCCTCCTTCTCGAAAAGACTCCTATGTCATGTGGTTGGATAGGATCGAAGGTACCATGGGCCCTTTGTGGAAACATTTGGGTATTTTCAATCTTATTCAACTGAGTAAATTCGATCTGAGTTTTGACCCTACTCCGATTCCTTCTTCCTTCCTTTTCTGGGAAAGATCTTCGAATTCCTTTCATTTTCCTTATGGCATGCTTACTCCTACTTTGTTTGATGTTTCTGCCATAACTGGCCTTCGACCTGAAGGTCAACTTGTTCTTCCTATCATGAAGGTTCCAAAACCTCATGTTGAACCATGTTTGGATAAATTAACTTATACCCAATTCATCCAAACCAATGCCAAATCTGGTAAAGTTACTGAAGAAGAGCATATTCTTTTCTTATGATTTGGCTTTCTGCTTTTGTATTTTCTTCTCGATCCATCCAAGTTCCTAAATCTTATCTTCCTTTAGCTCAAATGTTGGCTAAGGGGATTCGAATGGATCTGAACCGATTTTTGTTGGCCAGTGTCTATGATATGCTTTCTGAGGCCGTTTTTAATTTGAAACTCAAAGAACCTGTTCGAAATCTCTGTGGTCCTTTCTGGTTTCTTCAACTATGGTTGAATGCTATTTTCGAGGACAAATTTGAAAGTTCTGAACCTCCAAATTCGAACCTTCCTTCTTCTATTGAAGGTTACAGATTATCCTTTCTGACTCCTTCTTCAAAAAGGATCGTTTGGAGTCATTCAAATCTTACTTCTCTTCTTTCCTTAACATCAAAAAACATACTCCCAATCTTGCACCTTTTTCTGCTCGAACTCGAGGACCTGAGTGGTTTACTCGAAAGTTCCCTTGTGACACACCAGGTGCACAAGCTGAGAGTTTGGAAATTTGGAAGCAATTTCTCTCTTATGATCTTATATATTGTGGCTTCCATATTAAGGATTTCAGAGTCTTTCACTACCAACCACAATTAGTAGCTCGACAATTTGGGCTAAGTCAACTTCGTCCAACACCTTTCTGCACATCAAAATCACAAGTCTTAGTTGAAGACTTAGTAAATGGTAAAAAGGGCTTCAACGAACTTCAACTTACAAAGGCTCAAAAGCCTTTATCTATCTGCCAGTCCTTTTCGATCCTTCATACTACTGCACTTTGTCTTTCGAGGAATGGTGGTTCAAGTTGATAAAGCTACCTGCTTTTCGAGACTAACCAAAGACATTCCTTATGCGCAAAAATCAACCAAGAAACCAAAAGGTACTCATGTCAAAGAAATTGAAACTTTCGAGAAATATTTTCACGTGTTCTATAATCCAAATAGAATTTCTAGAACAATTTCTGAAGTTGCTATTTCTTCAAAAGAAAAGGTTTCTTCTAATTTGCAGAATTGCAAAGTTACTAATTCCAAGGGTAAAACTATTTTCGAAAAATATTGCCCTAAATTTCCATCTTTACCAACTGCAAAATTTGGTTTGGCAAAAAGTTTACATGGTCCTGAATGGCCTAGGCCTGTAAATCTCGAAATTCTTTATAATGATGATGCCAAACCTCTTTCGAAAAGAGTTACTTTAATAAAATATACCTTGGATAATTACCCTTTCATACTCCATGTGGATATAGAACATGTGAGAATACTCTCTAAGAACTTCCTTGTCCAAGGTAAAAATACAACATTTTCTTAATTCTTCTAACTCATCCCAAATTTATACTCATTATTCTTGATCTTCTTTTTAGCTCAAGAATCCAAACTCTATGAAGAAGCTAAAGAAGATTGGGAAAGTGGAGAAGAAGAAGAAAAAGAAAAGAAGACAAAGAAAAGAAAGGCTCCAACATCTCAGAAACCTTCTGTAAGTTGAACTTTGTATTTTTAGGTTTCTTAAGATTTCATTTCGAGTTTACATAACCTTTCTTTCGACTTCTATAGGTTGTTGCTTCTAAACCTCGAAAAAGGACTAAGTCAAACAAGGTCGATAAGAATGACGAACCTTCTGACAAAAGTCCATCTACTTCTGTGAGTAAGAAAGATGAAGTAGATAATTCGAATAGTTCAAAGAAAAAAGCAGTGAAAGTTAAAAAGAAGAAACAATCTTCTAGATCCAATAGAGAATCCCTCTCGAAGGTAGATTCAAATTCTCCTTTGAATTTGATATTTTGTGAGTTCAGGGTTCCTGTTAATGTTTATCTATTTTTTACTTTCTCAACAGGAAACTTCCCCTAAAAAACAAACTATGCCTTCGAGAGTAAAGGATACTCCAAAGGAAAAGAAGGTACTTTCTGTGATCCCTCCAGGAAAAATAATTGGAGCTGTAAGATTCTATTCCCTTCTCTCTGTTATTCCTTTTGACCTTTATTACCTTTTCTAATTCGAAACATGTTTCTTATGTAAACTCAGAGAGTTGGCCAAAGATTTAAAGTTAAGGCCAATCAAAAACAAATTCAAAGTGGGGCGTTGGATCAAGTAATTTTACTCTTTTTTCTTTTGAGAGAAAAAATAACAACTTTCCTTCATGTTCATATTTATCTTACTTCAACCATCTTTTATTTTCAGATAAATATCTCTTCGAGCTCACAGACTGAGAGTGGTTCCAAAGAAGATAAAACTATCGAAAGTCCACTCCAAGCTAATTCTTCGAGAAAACCTGTCTCAAGAGAAAAGCTTAAGGATGATATCGAAGAGAGCGATGAAGAACATGAAGAAAATGAAGAAGAAGAGGAAGTTCAATCTCCTTCTGATCCAACAAAAGAAGATTCCCCTATGCAAGAAGATCATTCAATGCCTTCTCCTCAACCTATTCCTCAAAAAGATGAGAAATCTTCCATTAAAGAAACTTCAACTGCTCAAACCGAATCAGGGACTCCAGAAAAAGCCCCAGGTTTTTTGAGGGAATCATCTAGGTCTATTCCTGTATATACTCCAACAGACTTGGATGATTGTATCAAAGGCTTGGATGAAAATCCTTTTCTGGTTTTAGAAGTCCTTTCTAGTGAGATTTCTTTATCTTCAACCCATTCTGAAGCAATTGTACAAAACCCTCTGAATGATGAAAATTCAATAGAAGCAGTTCTTCAAAATTTCAAGAAATTGGTTTTTGAGAAACCCATGCTAAAAATAATTCCAAAAGATTCTCATTAAAAGAAGAGATTCAATGCTATCTGAACCTCTTCGAGAAAAGGCACAAGGAATTTTCTGAATCTCAGCAGAAATGGCTCAAAGGTTTCTCTGCATTATATCAAAATGCTCTCACCACTCTTGATCAAATTGAACAAACCACTTCGAGGTTGAGCATTCAAAAAAGTGAGAAGGCTGAATTGATGGACAAACTCCAAGACAACAAGGTTAAAGTTTCTAAGTATGAGCAGTCCCTCAAACAAAATTTATCAAAGGTTGAGGAAATTGATAAAGAGAAACTCTGTATTGAAGAAACTATCAAGAAACTCCAGGAGGATGCTGCAAGAGTTAAGTCAAGCAAATATGAGCTCGAAGCTATAATCTCAAGGCAAAGGTCTTCTCGAGGTAAAATCCTTAATTCTGTCAAAGGTATTTCGAAGGATGCTGTTGAAATTTCGAAAGATATAAACAATTTAAAGAAATCTGATTACAGCTTGAAGATCCAGTATGAAGACCTTATGCATGACTTTGCCAAGATGAAGAATGATCCTCCTTTCTAATTCTATTCATTTTTATACTCTTTAATTTAATTTCGAATTCTTAATTCGAGCAAGGGCTCGAATTCACCTCTCTTCTGAACAATTTATTTTCCTTTATGCACAATTTTTACTTCTTGAAAGTTTGGCTTATATTCTTTTAAGTATTTCCCGTTTATTGACATTATGCGCAAGTCACCAACTAATTCTCAAATTGAATACGCATTATTCGAATAAAATTTTTCGATCTCGAAGGGTCCATCCCAATTAGGTGACCATTTACCAATCTTCTTAGACTTTTTGTCAATTGGCAGAATTAACTTCCAAACATAATCACCTATTTGAAAATCTTTTTTCCTCACCCTTCGATTATAATAACGGGTAATCTGCTTTTTTTGCCTAACAATATTTTCAAGAGCAACTAATCTTTCTTCATCAAGTTCATTCAATTCATCAAACATCAAATTCCAATAATCTTGAGAAGGTAACTCGAATTTTCTTTGAACCCTTATTGATTGCAAATTAACTTCTACTGGTAATATAGCATCATGACCATATACCAATTTATAAGGAGTTGTTCGAGTAGCTTCCCTTGGTGAATTTCTATAAGCCCAAAGAACTTGATTTAGTGTTTCATGCCAATTTCTTGGATGTTGTCCAATATGTTTTTTGATTAAAGCAATAATAGTTTTATTAACTGCTTCAACTTGTCCATTGGCTTGTGCATAATAAGGTGTAGAGGATAATATCTTTATTCCTTTTGATTCAGCAAACCTAACCATTTTTCGACCAGTAAAAACTGTCCCTTGATCTGTAGTAATAGTTTCAGGTAAGCCAACTCGAAATATAATATTTTCTTCGATAAAACGAATGATATCTTCTTGAGAAACTTCTTTTAAAGGAATTGCTTTTACTCACTTGGTAAAATAATCAATTCCAACCAAAATAAACTTATGGTTTTTAGAAGAAGTTGGATGTATCATTCCAATTAAATCCAAAGCCCATCCTCTAAAAGGCCAAGGTTTTATTATCGAATGTAATTCACTTACTGGAACTTGTTGCACGTTTCCATGCTTTTGACATTCCTCACAAGACTTAGCAAAATTATGACAATCTTTGGCCATCGAAGGTTAATAAAATAATTTCCTTCTTAAAATCCATTCCATTTTTCTTCCTGCTTGATGGGCTCCACAAGCTCCTTCATGTACTTCAACTAAAGCTAAGTACGCTTCAGTTTCTCCCAAACATCGAAGTAAATCACCGTCAACAGATTTCTTATAAAGTTCTTCACCTAGAATACAATAATTAAGAATCCTATACTTTGAGTGTTTGCTATTAGAAAGGGAAGGATTTTGTATAAGATTCACAATTTCTCTTCTCCAATCATTTTGATCTAGAAGGTTTATATTATGGACATCGAATTCTTTCATTGGAAGTCTTTTTTGAATATCACTGATTTTTCTTAGGGTTCCAATCAAAATTCTATATCCTGAAGCTATCTGAGCCAATTCATTAGCTTCGAAATTTTGACCTCTTGGAATGTGTTCAATCTTAACTTCATCAAACATTCCCAAAAGCTTATTGGCTTGAATTAGATACTTAGCCAATTTTGGATCTAAACATTTATACTCCTTAGTTATCTGTTTGATAACTAATTGGGAATCTCCTCTAATATGTACATTCCTCGAATTCATAGAAATTAATACTTCGAGGCTAGCAATAAGAGCCTCATATTCCACTACATTATTAGAACAATGATGTTTTATTTCAAACATTATTCGAGTAGGAAATCCCGTAGGTGAAATAATTAGAATTCCAATTCCTGATCCATTTGTATGTTTTGATCCATCAAAATATAACCTCCAAGGCTCTAAGCCTACATATATTGACTCTTCGATTGGAATTGGGGGATGATCAACCAAGAAGTCATCAACAACTTGTCCTTTCATTGCTTTCAATGGGACAAATTTTAATGAAAACTTAGTTAATGCTAACGCCCATTTTCCAACTCTACTGTGCAATATAGGCTTTAATAACATATGTTTTATTACATCGAAATGAGAAATTACAAATACATCATGAGGTTTGACATAGTACTTGAGTTTAGTTCAAGAAAAGTACAAACATAGACATAATTTCTCAATTGCACGATATCTAGTTTCTGCATCATTGAGGACTCTGCTTAAGTAATAAACAGCTCTTTCTACACCGTTTTCGTCCTCTTGAGCCAGCATACTTCCAATTGTGGCTTCTGAAGCAGAAATATATAACTTTAATGGTTTTCCTGGCAATGGAGGAGTCATAATCGGAGGCATTGTCAGATATCTCTTAATTTCCTCGAAGACTTGTTGATGCTCATTTTCCCACTTGAAATTTTCTTCTTTCTTCAATTTCAGTAAAGGGGAAAACACTTTCGTCTTTCCTGATAAATTAGAAATAAACCTTCGAAGAGAGTTTACTTTCCCTAGAAAAGACTACAATTGCTTCTTTGTGGTAGACGGAGATGCTTCTAGAATTGCCCTAGTCTTATTTTTATCAATCTCAACGCCTTTTTTATGCACGAGAAATCCCAAAATATTACCTGCAGATACCCCAAAGGCACATTTAATAGGATTCATTTTCAAACCATGCTTTCTCATTCTTTCAAAAGCTTGTCTCAAATTATCTAAATTGAAGTCTTTTGATTCAGACTTTACCACAACATCGTCTATATAGACTTGCATAAATTTTCCTATTAAATCATGAAAAATCGAATTCATGGCTCTTTGGTATGTTGCACCAGCATTTTTAAGACCAAAGGACATCATTACCCATTCATAAGTTCCTATTGCACCGGGACATCGAAAAGCTATTTTCGATATATCCTCATCAGCAATAAAAATTTGGTTATATCCCGAATATCCATCTAACATACTTAAAAGTTCATTTCCTGTTGCCGAATCTATTAACATATCAGCGACTGGCATTGGATATTCATCTTTTGGGGTTGCATTATTAAGATCTCGAAAATCAATACATACTCTTAAAGTTTCATTTTTCTTAATAATAGGTACAATATTAGAAATCCAATCTACATACCTGGCAGTTCGAATAAACTTAGCTTTTAGAAGACGCTCAATTTCTTCTTTGATCTTCGAAACAATTTCTTGAGCAAATCTTCTAGGAGCTTGTTTTACTGGTCATTTATCTGGAAAAGTTGGAAGTTTATGCTCAACCAGTTCTCGACTCAAACCAGGCATCTCATGGTAATCCCATGCAAAACAATCCTTATACTCTTTCAACAAATCGATCATTTTCTTCTTAAATTCTCCTTCGAGATTTTGACTTATGAAAGTGGGTCTTTTCTCATCATCAGTTCCTAGGTTTACTTCTTCCAAAGGATCTTAAGCTTCCATTTTCTTAATACCTTGAGATATAGTCCCTTTGAAACCAAAAGGGGAATCATCATAAATGCAATCTAATCTCTCGAACTCAACCCCTTGCATTTCTTAAACATAAGTTTCAACTTTCTTAACCATGTTCTCAAGATATCCCTTTCCAAAATTTTCACATCCTTCAGAAATCTCTTTAACATTTTTACTTTCTTGTACTGATGATGTTTCTTCTTCCACTACTTCCTCAATAATTATTCTTCCTTCTTGCCACTCGGACTTAGTGGCCATTATTTCATCATTATGTTTGATTTGTTCAAATTCGGCTTCGAGAGCCGCTTCTACCTTCTTTTCGGCCATGTAGGCCAAAATTCGAGCCCAAAAGCTCAAACTTATTCTGGATCTGACCATTCTGAAATTTCTGTGGCCTCGAATGGGCCAACATCACATTGCAACATGAACCCACAATCTAGATTCAACCATAGTGAATAAGGTACTTTGGTTGGCATCAACATATATTTGTCAATTACCAAATAAGGTCTTACCTTCATCACTTTCTTTTCCATACTTCTCACATCAATAGCGTCTTCTTCAACATTGAAATAATTTTTATCCCCATCGACATAGATAGGCACTCCTTCCTTAGTCCATAAGCAAAGCTTCTGATGCATCGAAGATGAAACAACACCAACTCCATGAATCCATTCTCTACCAAGCAGAAGATTATAATTTGCCTTTGAATCGACCACAACAAACATTGTGGGTCTCATGATGGTTCCCACAGTCAATTCCAAACATTGAACTCCTTCAAATTTTGATGTTTTTCCACTGAAATCAGTAATTACCATTTGATGTGGCATCAAGTCTGCTTTAGACTTCATCAATCTCTTCATCATAAACTTGGGCATCAAATTTACTGTCGCTCCAGAATCAACAAGGACTTTTCCAATGCTTACATCTTTAATCAAAGCCCTGATAAACAATGGCTTCGTGTGCAACTGCATATCTTCAGTAGGTCTTTCGAACACTGCAGAATCATTTTGGCAAATTTGTTTGCCAATGTAGGTATAACATATAGGTTCATCACCTATGTTATCTTCTTCATAGTCTTCATCTTCCAAACCCTTTTCAAGCTCTTCTGCGTATTCAGCAGGTAGAACAGAAACCACTGCACAGATATCATCCAGACTATCTGCGAAGCCTATTTCGAAATTTTCTGTTAACAAATCATCTGCATTTTCATCGAAACCTCCAGTCACTTGGAAAGATGGTTTTTTCTTCACCACTTGTGCATATGAAGGATGATTCGAGTTTGCCTGAACCTGAATCACTTGTGCATTCTTTGCTTGAATTGGCTTGAGTTGTATATTACTCTTTTCAGTCATCATGTTTTGTTTTTCCTGCTCCTCGAAAGCAGCCTTTCTCATTCTTTATGCCCTTCTCCATTGTGTTTTCTTCATTGGTGGCCTGTTACCATAATAAAGCCTTTGCTGGAATCCTTGGTAATTATATTGAGGTTTGGGATATTCAGGACAAATCCATTTATTTGGAGGAAAAGTGGAAGGTGGCACAAAGGTTCGAGGTTTCCCAATAACATGAGAACTTGGGTACAAAGGTTGTTTACCCTTATTCCTCACATTCACTTTCTGAGGTACTTTCTCCTCTTAAATCGAACTGGATTTTGAGATCCAACCTCCAAAAGAAGGATTAACCTTAGTTTGTTTATTCTCATTCTTTTGGCCTTTTACAACCACTGCTTGATAATGCCTTTTCATTTCGGAATCTCGAAAGGCCTTAGCAGCTGATTTGTCAAACACGACATGGCATCTTGGACACAATTCAATTGAAGCATCTTCAAACTTCTTCCTATTCATAAATTCGATAAGTAACTCTCCATCTTTTGGAAAAACATCTCGAAGTTCCTGAACTTCATCAATAGTCATTTCAGTGGCTTCCTTGACAGAATTCGAGTCTTCCACTTCAACCATGTTAATGCTTGCAGGTTCTGCATAATTAGCATTCACCTGAAGTGGGTCAGAATTGATCTTCATTGCCATTGGAGTTTTCTCTTCAAACTTCAATCTTCCCTGTTTAATAGCTTCTTGAATAATATCCCTGAAACGAACACAGCTATTAGTCCAGTGTCCATAGGTGTGATGATACTTACAATACTTTCGACCTTTTCTCTGTTCTTGAGAAGGAATGTTATGATCATCACTTAGAATTATTTGTTTGTCATTGACTAATATATCGAAAATTTGGTCAGCTTTCGAAATATCAAAACCATAAGTTTTCTTAGGAAATTTATCCTTTGTATCATTATTAGTATTTCCATATGGTATCAAAGATTGACAAACATAAGGAGGCCCTGACTTAAGTTCTGCCACATGAACATCATTATCCTCTAAATCATATTCGAAGTCGCTATCATCATAAACTTCTAGATATGCTATTTTATCTTTTCTGAAAACTTTTTCAGGTTTCCTGAATCTTTCTTTTTCTTTCTTAAGATGTTTTATTTGCCTTACTTTATCGGCCAATTGGGCCATATCCCTAAGTTGTTGATTGATCAACTTCTTACGAATTGAATAATCTAAACCTCCTACAGCCATTTGGACTAACTCATATTCAAGAATCTGACTAAAACATCTAGCTTTCATTTGTTTAAACCTATTCAAATAGTCATCTATGGACTCATTTGATGATCATTTAATATTAACCAAGTCCATTAGAGTAACCTTAGTTTCCCTCTAAAGAATTATTCATGAAAACTCCTTTCTAATTGATTCCAGCTGTGGATCGAATTAGGAGAAATGGTTGTGAACCAAGTGAAAACATTCTTAGTTAAGGAACTAGGAAGATACTTCATTTTCATTTCCTCATTATTGGCCAAATCACCTGCTTCGATTTGGTATCGAGCAATGTGTTCGACGGTAGATTCTCCTACTTCACCAGAAAACTTGGTAAATTTAGGGACTTTCTATCCCCTGGGTTATTCAGTTTGTAAAACCATTTGGGTGAAAGGAGATACTACATAAGGATGATTTACAAATCCTACATTAAACCCATGTCTATTTATGACCTGTTCGAAAATTCCAACAACATTTTGTTGCCCCCCTAAGTTATTTGCTCTTATCCTTTCTAGGATTTCATCAACATTCTGATTTCTGTTTAAAACAACTCTAGGAGCATTTTCTTCCCTATTTTCGACTGGCACAATAGGATTTGGCACTTGGTTATTTTGATCCCCTTGATTTATTGGAGGATTATTATTAGCCACTTGTCTTACAATAGGGTTTGCAGGTGCTCCAAACACATCAGCAATCCTTTCCATTTGCCTAGCCAACAAATTATAATTAGTGTTCGTTGTTTGTACTAATGAATTAAACATTGTGGCCATTTGTTGTGTCAACATATTCATCATTTCATGATTACTTTCATCCATTTGTTGTCTTAGGGTTTGCAAAGTAGAATTCATAATGGACGAAGAGGAACTCCCTACAAAGGGATTAAAAATTGGTCCACGGTTTGCAAGAGGAATCGCTGTTGGACCAACTGTTGACATTGTTGGTGGAGCCATCCCAGAACTTGGGACATAACAATAAGGTAATCCATACATTGGATTGCCATTCTGAGGCATAAAAACCACATTAGAAATAGGGATAGTAGAACCTATTTGACTTATTACTGGGTTTCTCTGGTAAAGTAGTGGAAATGATTTGATCCCTATTAACACTACTATTTCCGTTTCCCCCAATATTGTCATTATTATGATCAGACTCATTTGCCTGGGGTGGTGAACTTCCAGAATTGGTAGTTGTATCCCTATTATTGTTTCCATTTCCTACTTGCCTTGCTATTGGGATTTGATTTTTAATTGTTTCGAATTCCACAAGTGACAAAGGTATGATGCCATTTCGAATTTATAGAAGAGGTAAAACCACCTCATTTCAAATTTTGATAATAAGTCTGTTAACTTAGAGAAAAATTCTTGATTGAAGTCAAAACAAAAAAACTTTAGGAATTCGAAAAGAAGACAAGTGTAAATTCGAGAAATAATACATTGCAGGTATTTCGAAAGGCAAGTGATAGTTCTTTTATTCATGATCCAAATTTGAATTACATCAGTTCGAATACATTGGAAATATATTAGAAAGGAAGCTATCCTAAGTGCCTAATACATTAGAAAGGAAACTATCCTAAGTTACAATGAGTCCTTGACTCATGTCTTCTGAACCTCTTTCTTTTCTTCCTCCACCACAGGCTTTGATGGAGCCAAGGCAAAGGGAAAATTGTTTTTGATTCTGTTGAACCACCTTTGACTTGGGGAAGGAATCAAGGTCGGCATGGGAAAACAATAATAGATTCATTTACTATATAAATGAACCTATATTTGGCTATCACGTACAATCCAAAAGCAAAGTTTTAAAGAAAAAAAATTTGAAAAAGCCAATGGCTTTGGCCATTACGTCAATCCTATCAAAAATAAAATCATTCCAGATTGGATTGAACGTAATAGCCAAAGGAATTAACTTCTTCATATTCTTTGAAGAATTTAGAAGAAAAGAGAATGAAAAATTGTGAAAAGAATGTGCAAAAGACTCTTATTTATAGGAGTGGAAAGAGGCAAGTGTCATTAATAAGACCATTTTAACGTCCAATGAGAAGAAATCTCATAATGAAATTGAATGAAGTAGGATGGACGGTGGCCGGTGGTCTTTATGATCTTTGGAATGGTCAAATGAAGTTTGACATGTGGCACAGGGAAGAGTGTAGTCAAAATCTCGAAAAGAGAAAAATTTATTAAGTTTAGATGTCAAGAAAAGACTAAGTCTTAAAGTTAAGGATTTTCTCGAATCCATGAAGTCAAAATTCCAGAAAGAAGATTTCGAGAAAACAGAAAGAAGATTTCGAGAAAACAGGAAGAAGATTTCGAGAAATCAGAAGGCAAGAATTTGAGAAACAGGAACAGAGAATTCGAAGACAAGATATCTGAAGACTTAGAATATTTTTGAAGAAATCAAAAGGAAGTTTGAAGAGTCAAAAGACAATTATTGAAGATTAGAAACGATTTTCTGGTTGGTAGAAGACGTGGCAAGCATGCACGCTGCCAGCACATAGGGCTAGATGATGTGTCATATGTACATTAGTTAGCTGTTAGAATTAGGAAACTATAAATAGGTGAATTCTTAATGTAATAAGGGTTGGCAAATCACTTATACTCAAACTCTCTGAAACACCTTACACGTCCAAACTTAAAGCGACAAACAGGTTACAAGGAGAAGGAAGTATGTGATGAACCCATCCAATTTCTTTCAATGCAATTGTTCTTACAATTCATTTTTCTTTTCTTTATTTTACATTCCGCAATTTACATTCTGCAATTTTTATTTGTATTGCTTTTTCTTGAACTTTCAGTGATTTCTGTGAAAGTTGATTTCTGAAAATATAGTCTGGAAAACTTGATAAAATTCTGAATCAAGTAGTTCTAATTCTTTTTGAAAGATAAGTTTTGATTAAATTCTGAATCAAAACCTTTAAAACTTGTTATTTCTGGATCTCTGAAACATAACAATTGACTTGGTAAAATTTTGTACCAATCAACTACTTTTTCCAGAAAATTTGAACTTTTGAAAGTCTTTTATAAATCAGAAACACCATAAATCTACTTTTTAAAAGAGTCCCGTAAGAGGATCTGATTCTAATCCCCAAATTGTTCGTAGAATCAAAGTGATTAAAATTTAATTTTCAGAATTAGATTTTTTCACCACAAACACTTGCATTATTAGCCATTTGAACAGATATTATTCTACCACTTCTCAAACGCATGCAAGATCAATAATCAGAAAATCATAACATACACTACTTTTGCAGATTTGTCCCACCGGGCGTGCCAATTTGTTTGTGGGGATAAAAGCTAATCTCGAAAAATCACTTTTTATCACTTTTGATTCTAAGAACAATCTGGGGATTAGAATCAGATCCTCTTACGGGACTCTTTTAAAAAGTAGGTTTGCAATGTTTACTTTGAAGAATTTACGAAAAGTTTACTTTTCTGAAGAGTTTCATAGAAATTGATTCAAAATTTCATCAAGTAAAACTCTTGTTTGAAGTTTAGTTTTGAAAACTTAGAAATAACTAAATTAGAACTAATTGATTCAAAATTTCATCAACTAAAGTTCTAAGTTACGGTTTTGAAAACCAGAAAGAATAGAATTGCAAAGCAGTCAAAGTAGAAGATTGAAAAGAAAGAAAGATTTGCATTGAATGTAAATTGAAGAAAAATTAAAAGAAAAGAGAAACAAAAGAACTTTGTAAAAAGAATATAAAGAAAAGAAAGAAAAGATAAAGAACAATGTAAGAACAATTGCATTAATGAAAAGTGGATGGAATCACATACTGTTACTCCTTGTAACCTGTGTAGTCGCTGATAGATTGGACGTTTAGGTGTTTCAGAGATTTATGTATAAGTGATTTGCCAACCCTTATTACATAGAATGTTCACCTATTTATAGACTTCTAACCCTAATGACTAACTAATGTACAATTGACACATCATCAACCTCTATGTGCTGGCAGCCTGCATGCATGCCACGTTTTCTGCTAACCAGAAAACTGCTCTTTCTTCTTTGCACTTTTCAAAAGTACTCCTCTATGATGTTGACACCTGTTCTTGATCAACAAACTTTAGCAACTGCTAATAACTTGTGTTAACTGCTTTTATGATCTTTCTGTTTGCTCGAACAAATTCCTTCTTGATTCAGAAATTTTCTAAGTCTTCATGCACCTTGTTTTCGATTTTCCTCTTCTATAAATTTGAAAACTTGCTCTTCGATTTCTCGAAGTCCGTTTTCTGAATTTCTTATTGTAATCGAATGCACCTTCATCTTTGACACTTAGTTTTTTCTGTTGGTACTTGGGCTCATTGAATACTTTTTGATTTCGAAACTTGATTGTATTCCTCTGTATGCCACGTGTCAATCTCTGTTTGGCTGATCCAAAGGTCATGAAGACCACCGTCCATCGTCCACTTAACCTCATTATGATGGTTCTTCTTATTGGACGATTAAAGAGGCTCATTTATGAACCTTCATTGATTTTGCTCCTATAAATAGGGGCTTTATTTGGATGTTACCTTCATCCCTTCTCATTCTTCTTCTTTTCCTCTTGTAATTCCTTCAAAAAAATATGAAGAAGTTTATTCCTTTGGTTATTGCGTTCAAACCAATCTGGAATGATTTCATTTTTGATATGGTTGACGAAATAGCCAAAGCTATAAGCTTTTTCAACCTTTCTTTTTAAAGGGTTTTTTTAGGTTGAACGTAGTAGACAATGTAAGGTTCATTTACACAATAAATGAATCTTTTATTACTTTCCCAGACTGACCTTCATTTCTACCCCAAGCACCAAGGTTGTTCGATCAAACCAACAATATATTCCTTTTGCCTTGGCTCAATCAAAGCCTGTGGGGGAAGAAGAAGAGGAAGAGGTTTGGAAGACAGGAGTCAAGTACTCTTTGTAATTTAGGATAGTTTCTTTTCTAATGTAAAGAGCACATAGGATAGTTTTATTTCTAAGATGTATTTCCAATGTATTCGAACTCTTATGTAATTCGAATTTGGATTATGAAGAAATAAAAGAACTACCCTTTTTTCTTCCGATTACGAAAAATCCAATGTCTTCGAGTTCATTTTGTCTATTCTTTTCGAATTTCTGAAGTTCTCTTTATATCAACTTCAACAAAGAATTTCTATGTTATCAAATTCATTAGCAAACTCGAAAAGTTAATCTTTTATGTTTTCTGTGAACTCGAAAAGTGTACAGAACTTACAGACTTGAGAAATTCGAAATTATTAAAATTCGAATCCCAACAAGAAGATAGATTTAATTTTATAAGAGATAAACTGCATATGTACTAATTGAAATTATGATCTGTGAAACATTTTAACTAGACAAAGAAGGAAACAGTCCTTCTTCTGGAATACCCACTGAATTTCATTTCTTCTGGAGATGAAACTGCATCTTCTGGAAACATATGCATTAAAAAACATCTCCATATTTGACTTGTCAGAGTATTTGTCTCCTTACAAAATACTAGGAAATGTCACTTTCCCTCTCACGCTAATCAATAAAGTCATTTTATTAAAAAATGCTTTTCCTCTTTAAGAGTCAACCTTGAAAGGGACTCTACTTGGTCAGCTAGGCTACAAACTGAAACTAACAAAAGTGGCCTTTTGTCTCTAGCCATAGAAAAGCGTAATTATTGCACTAAAACTGCAATAAAATTTTGACCATTGGAAGCACCAACTGCTTCCCCAAGAAAACTGAGTGCGCGCTTCTCTCTCTCTCTCCATCCTTCTCTCTTCTCGTCTCTCAAACGACTAGATAGGGATGAGTATTAGAGACCCTCCTCAGCATGGAATGTTTCACTCACTTACTCTTTATACCTCACATATCACAGAAACTCATCTACAAGCCTTACTCAATACCCTTTGTTTTTTCGTTCTCTCTAAAAATCAATCATGAGAATCATGTCCATTGCCAATAGGAAGAATGTTTCATCTCCTAATACATCTTAGTGCTCTTACAATAGCCATGAGACTCCACCTCAATTTGAAATGCAAATCATTCCTTTCACAGAAGTCCTAGAAGTACAACCTATGTCACCAAAGCCACCCTCTCCTAAGCCTTCTCCTTCTCCTCCCAAACCATCATCTCCCACAGCTCCTTCTTCTTCTTCTAAAATACAAAGCCCTACTCATATCCCTGTTGTTCAAGTTAGAAGGTCGAGAAGATTAAGAGCTAGAGTTGCCACCACCATTCACACTGTTGGAAATAAGGCTGACAACCCCATTGGATTAGATTCTTCCTCTCCCGTATCAGAGAAAAGCTCTCAATTCTCTAGTGATAAGGAAGAAGACTCTAGAAAATCAAATGAGGAAAATTAGAGCAGTATGGAAAGTGATCCTTCTAAAGAAGGAGAAGATGTCAATGGAGACCTATTTCAGAATGAGGAACTTTTGAAAATATTTTATGAAAGATGGGAATGGAAGAACGTGATCCCTGAAAAAAAATTTCTTACTGAAAGAAGTGAAAAAGGCAGGCTGGGATGCTGGTCATTTTCTCCAAAAGCAAGGTTGGGGATGCGACACCCTTAGTTATACCGCTAAGAATATCACATTGCAAAACGTAACCGTCGAATTTACTGTTTTAAAACTTAGAAAATACGAAAATATTTTTTTTTTTAAAAGAGTTTAATCATCATCAACTAATCGCATTCTAATTCCATTTTAAGTATTCATGAAAATGTTCCTTTCCTTAAGTCTGAAATTCATTTTCTAAAAACATCTAGACGATTCAATCATTCCGCATACATACACAACATACACACAGATATAAAGGAGATCATGGGAAGGAAACATCATAACATATATACAGAACCATAGTGTCAAAGTAATCCCGGAGTAAACAATACCACCATACAAAACAAGAGTTCTAGTAGTAGACTATAATAAATAAGACCTCAGCCAAAACGAAACAAAACAAAAGGCCACTAAATCAGAGCTGCTACTAACTAGACTTGTGACTACCCCCATTTACGCTATCCTACTCGTCATCATCCGTCTCAGCAGGAATCCACCCACAACTCCTCCTTCCAGTACCTCCGAGGTTGATCATCCCAAAGTCTTCTGAGGGGTCGTCACTGGAAGAATCCTCTTCCGGCTCCTCATCCTCAGAGTCTCGGGTCTTCCTCTGGGTCCTCCTCCTCAGATGTAGTGTCATCAATCATGATCATGTCTGGCTCACTCGGACGGGAATGGCCAAATGCGTCAGGATATACGAGCTGTGGAGGTGACACCTCTGGACCGGGAGAGTAACGAGGGGAATCTGGCTCGCCCATGGTCGCCATCCGTGAGGATTGTGACGATGCTAATGGAGAGGGGCGATGACGACGGTTGAGAAAAGTAGTGTAGCGACGGAGTCTGGGTGGAGTCTCAAACTCAAGGATCACCGACACTGTGAAATCTATCTCCGGTACCAGGGGAAGGCTGGGATGAGAAATGGTAACGCGCACCTCCCCCGTGAAAACACATCACCTAGGGACGTCTGTAATCCGCCACTGGCCCCGTGGCTCCCACCTCAACGTGATCCTCATAGTGGACATCCTGAATCTCTCCAATACCAACTGTCGACGTGGCGAAGAAGTACGATGACAGGAAATAACAGAAGCAGAAAAGGAAGGGTGAGAACATCACATGAACTCATATCAAGTAGAATACAGTAACTAGAGCATTCATAGAACATTCACACAACCTCAATCACAAGAATGCAGTTTATGTTATCATGATGCATATGACTAATGCATGAGGGCCCGGGAAAACATCACCAAAAGCAGAGCACACAACAACTGCTTGACCATATATGTACAATATATCAGGAGTATAGTCTGTACTAGAAAATAGAATGAAGAGCATTGCTCAATCTCTGGCCAAGACGATTTTCCGACTTCCAGACAAACTCACTGATTATGAAAACTTGAGAGCGACAGGATAGTCAAGCCTGTACCCCGCTTACACGACAGTAGGGGGCGAGCCTACGTCACTTGTGCCATTTCGGGACCCGACTTATCCTCAGGGCTGGTCTCCTTTACCGGACCGCTGGTGTTCTTTGCAAAACTCAGTGCACCCGTCCCATCCAGTTTCACACTGTACTAGAGTGGTATTGCCATATAGGTCATAAGGCTTTTGAACCTTAATCATTATTGATGCACATGATGTATGTCACACCGCAAACACTTACAATATTACATCCTTACAGACAAGCCCATTGAATCTTTTTACATCACCACTTTACTGTGGTGCAACCTAGTAGATTCAAGGTCTTTCTTTTAAGGAAAACCAAATCACGCTCTCTTGCCAAGCTTCTCGAGTTTTATGTAGAGAGAAGGTGTTGGTTATAATCTTTTAAGGTAGCTTGTGCTAGCTTTATTGATAATCATATTCACTTATGTCCTACAATTTACTAAGGCTTATGGATATGTCTTATGAAAGGCATTATTTGTCCTAACTTTCTTTGTATAACCAATTAAGATTTAGTTTTACTTTTAATCATAATTAATTCCCATAAACCGGTTTACAGTTAATCTTAATCCGAGTTTAAGATCCTAATTACTTTCTAATTATCCCTTAATCTTTTCCTTAACCTTGGATTAGGGCTTTAATTATACTTGATTAGTACTCTCGTTAAGGTTAATTAATTTTAGACTTAATTAATCATTCTTTACTTAATTAACTTAAGTGAAATGGCTTAATTATCTTTAGATAATTAAATTAATTAAGCCCACTAATTAATTTTAAGTTTTAATCTTTAATTACTTGGATTAGAGTTGAAGTCCAACTCTAACTTAAGCCCAAACTCATAAATTTTTTTTTTTGTTGACTTTAAATTGAGTTTTGACTTTCTTTTTGAAGACTTTGGGCCTAAACAAAAAGCCCAAAGGTTAATGGTCTCATGGGAGCCCATTCTTATTCATAATAGGTCAAAAATATGACTTTCAAATTGATTTTTATTTTAGTGAAAATAAAAATCCGAATTTTGTTTCTTTAGTTAAAAATTTTCCTTATTTGCATTTTAGCCCTTTTTGGGTCATTTAAGCCCAAAAACATGTTTTAGCCACCCACTTGACCTTTTTAGGATCAAGAGGGTATTCTTGATGAGTTTCATCAAGAACACTCATGAACATCAACAACAACCTTGAATATTCATCCAAAACTTCAACTTTCTCCCACATCCAAATTTTTACCAAACTATCATACAATCATGACCCACATTCCAAAACAACAAATATCACAAATAAATCACCCAAGATCATCCACATGCATTTTGAGTTCATAGTCTCCAATTTCAAGCTCAAAACACCAATTTATCACAAGATCAATCATCAAACAATTGTGTAAATTCACCCAATCTCATGCATGTACATAGATTTAACATACAAACACATTCCAATCATCAAAGTAAATTTAGAACACATGCAGCCCCTTTTTCCTCTCAAGGCCGAGAGTAATAAGAGGAAAAGAGAGAGATTTTTCAATAAAAATTTTCTTGACTTGCATGCATCTAAATCCATCAAACAAACATGTTTCAAGCACTAAAATAAAAATGCAACCATCAATAACAACCCAGCTCAAAGTTCCGAAAATCCAATCTCAAAATAAGTGTAAAAATTGATTCTTTTTCAAGGAAAAACAAGAGAAAAGACAAGGATTTAAGGGCAAATCCTTGACTCTAGTTACAAGGCCTACTAGAGTTCAAGTTATCCCCCCCTTTACCTAAGAATTTCTCCAAGAAAAAGTGCGGAAAACAGCTCTAAGAACAGCCCCAAGGTCACTCCTTCAAGTCTCCAACAAGGATCTAAAGGCTAGAAAGCTAGTGTTTCTAAGCTTAGGCTCAAAAATGGAACCTAAGCTTGGTGGTGTTTATGGAGGGATTGAAGTTTTTGGGAGAGAAAAGGGAGAGGAAGCTGCGGCCAAGGAAGAGAGAAGATGAGAGAAAAGGAAAGTTCTCCTTGCTTGCATGCAACAAAAATGAATGAAAAAGGAGAAAAATGCTTTTTATATGACATACTCACCTTTTCAAGCTATTGGTGGAATGGAAGAGATGGGAAGACAAGTGTCTCCCATGCATCAAGGCTGGTTGCACGGTCTTTAAGGAGAGAAAGGAAGGCTTGTGCAATTTTTCTGGCCCGGATCAAGAGTATCCGGGCCCGGGTCTAGGGACAGGAGGGGCAAAAAGGTCATTTTTCACAAAAAAACCCAAAAATTCCAAAAAAAATCCTAAAAATAGGAAATTAAATTCTGAATCCAAAAATATGAATTTTGATGATTAAAAATAATTTTAATCACTCAAAATCCAATAAAACACTCAAAACAGCAAAAACGGCAAAAGCGGTAAAACGCGGGCGTTACAACTCTTCCCCTCTAAAAAGAAATTTCGTCCTCGAAATTTGTGCGTACCTTATTGAAATAATTGAGGGTGAGACTTTTTCATCTGTTCTTCCAATTCCCAGGTTGCATTCCCTTCATCAGTTGTACTCCAAATGACCTTTACTAACGAAATTTCCTTACCTCTCAGCTGCTTTATCCTTCGGTCCCCGATTCGTACAGGTAACGCTTCATAAGTCAGGTTTTCTTTTAATTGTATCATGTCGGGTTCTATGACGTGTGAAGGGTCAGGAATATACTTTCGGAGTTGTGACACATGAAACACATTATGCAGGTTTGAAAGGAAAGGTGGCAAAGCAATTTGGTAAGCGACAAGACCAATTTTTTTCAAGATTTGGTAAGGACCAATGAATTTAGGTGTAAGCTTTCGAGATCGCATTGCCCTGCCAACCTCAGTTGTTGGTGTAACTCTCAAAAATACATGATCTCCTTCCTTGAACTCAAGGGGTTTCCTCTTCCGATCGTAGTAACTTTTCTGCCTGCTCTGTGATATTTTCATCTTTTCCTGAATCATCTTGATCTTTTCCGTGGTTTGCTGAATCATCTCAGGCCCCAAAACTAGGCCATCGCCAGACTCGAACCAGCACAAAGGCGTTCTACACTTTCTACCATACAGTGCTTCATAAGGTGCCATTCCAATACTAGAATGAAAACTGTTGTTGTAGGTGAACTCGATCAGTGCCAACAACTGATCCCAACTCCCTTGGTGTTCTAACACACACGCTCTCAGCAAATCCTCTAGGGATTGGATCGTCCGCTCGGACTGACCATCGGTTTGAGGATGATAGGCCGAACTAAGCCTCAACTTGGTTCCTAGAGCTTGATGCAGACTAACCCAAAATCTGGATGTAAACCTAGGGTCTCTATCTGACACAATGCTAGACGGAACCCCATGCAATCTTACTACTTCCTTGATGTATAGTTGGGTCAACTTCTCTAGAGGAGACTTAATGTTGATGGGCAGGAAATGGGCAGATTTTGTTAACCTATCAACGATCACCCATATAGCATAAAAACCTGCCGGAGTTCTAGGTAAACCTACCACGAAATCCATAGATATGCTATCCCATTTCCATTCAGGGACATCCAAGGGTTGTAATTCTCCTGATGGTCTCTGATGTTCAATCTTGGCTTTCTGGCAAACCAAACAAGATGCTACATAACCAGCTACTTCCTTTTTCATCCCAGACCACCAAAACATCTTCTTCAGGTCTTGGTACATCTTAGTCGCTCCAGGGTGAATACTCAACCTACTCTTATGAGCTTCCTCTAAGATCAGTTTCCTTAATTCATTATTGTCAGGTACACATATCCTATTTCTGAATCTAACAATGCCATCAGTACCTTTATGGAACTCTAATTCTCCTTTCTTAGGAACTAGATCCTTCAAGTCTTGTAAAGGTTGATCCTTTCCCTGTGCTACCCGAACTTGTTCCCAGAAATCACTCGAAATCTTCAAGGTTCCTAGAATTATACTCTTAGGGCTAAATCTAACATCCAGGTTCAGGTCTCTAAATCCTTCTATCAATTTTAGTTCTTTAACCATCATTGCTGACATATGCAAGGATTTCCTACTCAAAGCATCAGCCACTACATTGGCTTTCCCAGGGTGGTATTGTAGGCTAAAATTATAATCCTTTAAAAATTCCATCCATTTCCTTTGCCTCATATTCAACTCTTTCTGATCAAACAGATACTTCAGGCTCTTATGGTCACTAAAGACTTCAAACCTAGCGCCATACAGATTGTACCTCCAAATCTTCAGGGCAAAAACTATAGCTGCCAACTCTAGATCATGCGTGGGATAGTTTACTTCGTGTGTTCGCAGTTGCCTAGAGGCATACGCCACTACTTTCCCTTTTTGCATCAACACACAGCCCAATCCTTGTTTTGAAGCATCACAATATACTTCAAAACTCTCTTGTGGGTTGGGTAAGACTAAGATTGGCACAGAAGTTAACCTCCTTTTCAACTCTTGAAAACTATCCTCACACTTCTGGCTCCAAACGAAGGGTTGATCTTTCCTAATCAGACGGGTCAGCGGAGTTGTTATCCTAGAAAAATCCTCAATGAACTTACGGTAGTAACCGGCTAACCCCAAAAAGCTTCTTACTCCCGTCACAGTCTTAGGTGCTTCCCATTGCAACACAGTTTCTACCTTAGCTGGGTCTACGCTAACTTCTCCACTAGAGATCACATGGCCTAGGAAGTTTACTTCCTTCAACCAGAATTCACACTTAGACAGCTTAGCATATAACTTTCTGTCCTTTAAGGTCTGCAAAGTTATCCTAAGATGTTCCGCATGCTCTTCCTCACTCTTGGAATATATGAGAATGTCGTCTATGAAGAGCACAACGAATTTGTCCAAGTAGGGATGAAAAACTGGGTTCATATAGTCCATGAAAACTGCAGGTGCATTGGTTACACCAAACGACATTACTAAATACTCATAGTGCCCGTAGCGTGTTCTGAAAGCCGTCTTCGGAATATCCTCAGACTTAACACGTATTTGGTGGTAACCTGACTTAAGGTCAATTTTCAAGAACACTGTTGCTCCTCTTAACTGATCCATCAAGTCGTCTATCCTAGGCAAAGGATACTTATTCTTTATCGTCACCTTATTAAACTGACGATAATCTACACACAGCCTCATGCTACCATCTTTCTTCTTAACTAGAAACACTGGTGCTCCCCTAGGGGACACACTAGGCCTAACAAACTGTTTTTCTAACAATTATTCCAGCTGTTTCTTTAGCTCAGCCAACTCTAAAGGGGACATCCTATACGGGGCTATAGAAATAGGTCCGGTTCCAGGCACTAACTCTATGTTAAACTCTACCTCTCGTTCTTGCGGCAAACCAGGGATGTCTTCAGGGAATACTTCAGGAAATTCTCTCACCACAGGAAGTTTACTGATGTCAGATTCCCGCTCTTCCTTCAAAGGAGAATATATCATGTAGATGTTGAGTCTCAAAAATATCATAAGATTGTTTATGATGTTTTAAGACAACTAGATTCCCAAAGTTTTAATGGTTGACAAATTTGACTTAAATTACTTATCATAGATACACACATGCTTTAATGTTTTATCTATGATTTCAGCAAGAGGCACTATGAGCCTACGTAAAAAGACTAAGTGTTGAAGCTGGCTGAAGAAGCAGAACTCGACTGAAGAGTTGAAGCTGTCTGAAGTAGTTCAACCTGTCTGAAGTATCAGTGTCGTCTGAAGTCTTTTGATGACGTGGCACCTCTAGTCTGAAGTATTGAAGTCATCTGAAGTCTCATTTATGACGTGGCACCCTCTGCTGAAGTTTGTGAAGACTTTTCTGAACCTCTGTTGCACGTACCTTTTCAAACACGTTTATAGCAAGGAACACAGAGACCTTTCCTGGTGATTTTGAAATTCATACACACTGAGGAAATCTCTGCAACGCAGCCTCTACAGCAACATTTGTAGCAGCCTTATGGCAAGAGAAACCTTGTATCGTGTCAGAAACATCAGAGCTCTCAGAAGCATGTCTCACAACGGATTAACTAGAATTTAATGCTATCTCTAAACGGTGGTATTTCAACAGTTTGAAGTTTGGGTATAAATACCCCTCCATGAAGACCATCAAAAAGAAGGGTAGTGAAAAAGAAAAAAAATTAAGTATACAAGAAAGCCCAGAGAAACATCACGCTGCAAGTTTTTACTCTGTAAAAACTCTCTGATAAAATTCGCTGTACACATTTGTATATCCTGAGCATACCTCAGATTTTATTGTACATTGTATTTGTTTGAGCTTCAAACTCGTATAGTTTAAAAGCTTAAACTCCTTTCTCTGTAAACTCTGTTTAGAGCCTGGAGAGGCTTGGTTGATAAAAGAATACTTGGTTTTAGAGCCTGAAGAGGCTTGACTGTAAAAGAATACTTGTAATCTTGAAAGATTAAGAGAAAATCCAATTGCTAGTTGGCATTGGGACTGGACGTAGCTCACAGTGGTAGTGAGTGAACCAGGATAAATTCCTTGGCTAAGTTTTCTTACCCTTATCTCTTGTCAATTCTTTTTATACTAATCAAGGGGTTAGAGCAATTAATCGGATATTTTATAAGGGCACAAAACATCTTTTAAAATCAGTTTTTTTTAAGTCGTATGAAAACTTCAGACAGCCCTTTAAGAGCCTGTCTGAAATCGTGTTTTTAACACCTGTTTGCGAAAAGCTTTCTAAAATATTTAGAAACACTATTCAACCCCCCCTTCTAGTGTTTCCCTGTGTTCCTACAATATATTTGATCTCCTTCTCTCAAAGATGCATTCAATTGGTTGGTGGACAAGAATCTCGTACTTACAGAATCAAGAGTAGAGGGAGAAAAAGAATCAAACACAACAGTTCTATTATAACAGTCAAGCTGGACTCGGTTGGAAGATAACCAGTCCATTCCCAAAACAATATCAAGCTGAGAAAGAGGTAAACAGATCAAATTAGCAGAGAAAGTTTTATCACCAATGGTGATTGGACAGTTCAAACAAGCTGTTGAGGTAATAACAGGCTTAGCAGTAGGAGTAGAAATAATCAGATCATAGGGTAGTTTAACAATAGGCAAATTCAATTGTTTCACACACTCTAGAGAAATAAAAGAATGCGTCGCACCCGAATCATATAATACAATTAAAGAATGCGTCTCTCCAATACCAACTGTCGACGTGGCGAAGAAGTACGATGACAGGAAATAACAGAAGTAGAAAAGGAAGGGTGAGAACATCACATGAACTCATATCAAGTAGAATACAGTAACTAGAGCATTCATAGAACATTCACACAACCTCAATCACAAGAATGCAGTTTATGTTATCATGATGCATATGACTAATGCATGAGGGCCCGAGAAAACATCACCAAAAGCAGAGCACACAACAACTGCTCGACCATATATGTACAATATATCAGGAGTATAGTCTGTACTAGCAAATAGTACGAAGAGCATTGCTCAATCTCTGGCCAAGAGGATTTTCCGACTTCCAGACAAACTCACTGATTATGAAAACTTGAGAGCGACAGGATAGTCAAGCCTTGACCCCGCTTACACGACAGTAGAGGGCGAGCCTACATCACTTGTGCCATTTCGGGACCCGACTTATCCTCAGGGCTAGTCTCCTTTACCGGTCCGCTGGTGTTCTTTGCAAAATCCAGTGCACCCGTCCCATCCAGTTTCACACTGTACTAGAGTGGTATTGCCATATAGGTCGTAAGACTTTTGAACCTTAATCATTATTGATGCACATGATGTATGTCACACCGCAAACACTTACAATATTACATCCTTACAGACAAGCCCATTGAATCTTTTTACGTCACCACTTTACCGTGGTGCAACCTAGTAGATTCAAGGTCTTTCTTTTAAGGAAAACCAAATCACGCTCTCTTGCCAAGCTTCTCAAGTTTTATGTAGAGAGAAGGTGTTGGTTATAATCTTTTAAGGTAGCTTGTGCTAGCTTTATTGATAATCATATTCACTTAAGTCCTACAATTTACTAAGGATTATGGATATGTCTTATGAAAGGCATTACTTGTCCTAACTTTCTTTGTATAACCAATTAAGATTTAGTTTTACTTTTAATCATAATTAATTCCCATAAACCGGTTTACAGTTAATCTTAATCCATGTTTAAGATCCTAATTACTTTCTAATTATCCCTTAATCTTTTCCTTAACCTTGGATTAGGGCTTTAATTATACTTGATTAGTACTCTCGTTAAGGTTAATTAATTTTAGACTTAATTAATCATTCTTTACTTAATTAACTTAAGTGAAATGGCTTAATTATCTTTAGATAATTAAATTAATTAAGCCCACTAATTAATTTTAAGTTTTAATCTTTAATTACTTGGATTAGAGTTGAAGTCCAACTCTAACTTAAGCCCAAACTCATAAATTATTATTATTTTTTGTTGACTTTAAATTGAGTTTTGACTTTCTTTTTGAAGACTTTGGGCCTAAACAAAAAGCCCAAAGGTTAATGGTCTCATGGGAGCCCATTCTTATTCATAATAGGTCAAAAATATGACTTTCAAATTGATTTTTATTTTAGTGAAAATAAAAATCCGAATTTTGTTTCTTTAGTTAAAAATTTTCCTTTTTTGCATTTTAGCCCTTTTTGGGTCATTTAAGCCCAAAAACATGTTTTAGCCACCCACTTGACCTTTTTAGGATCAAGAGGGTATTCTTGATGAGTTTCATCAAGAACACTCATGAACATCAACAACAACCTTGAATATTCATCCAAAACTTCAACTTTCTCCCACATCCAAATTTTTACCAAACTATCATACAATCATGACCCACATTCCAAAACAACAAATATCACAAATAAATCACCCAAGATCATCCACATGCATTTTGAGTTCATAGTCTCCAATTTCAAGCTCAAAACACCAATTTATCACAAGATCAATCATCAAACAATTGTGTAAATTCACCCAATCTCATGCATGTACATAGATTTAACATACAAACACATTCCAATCATCAAAGTAAATTTAGAACACATGCAGCCCCTTTTTCCTCTCAAGGCCGAGAGTAATAAGAGGAAAAGAGAGAGATTTTTCAATAAAAATTTTCTTGACTTGCATGCATCTAAATCCATCAAACAAACATGTTTCAAGCACTAAAATAAAAATGCAACCATCAATAACAACCCAGCTCAAAGTTCCGAAAATCCAATCTCAAAATAAGTGTAAAAATTGATTCTTTTTCAAGGAAAAACAAGAGAAAAGACAAGGATTTAAGGACAAATCCTTGACTCTAGTTACAAGGCCTACTAGAGTTCAAGTTATCCCCCCCTTTACCTAAGAATTTCTCCAAGAAAAAGTGCGGAAAACATCTCCAAGAACAGCCCCAAGGTCACTCCTTCAAGTCTCCAACAAGGATCTAAAGGCTAGAAAGCTAGTGTTTCTAAGCTTAGGCTCAAAAATGGAACCTAAGCTTGGTGGTGTTTATGGAGGGATTGAAGTTTTTGGGAGAGAAAAGGGAGAGGAAGTCGTAGCCAAGGAAGAGAGAAGATGAGAGAAAAGGAAAGTTCTCCTTGCTTGCATGCAACAAAAATGAATGAAAAAGGAGAAAAATGCTTTTATATGACATACTCACCTTTTCAAGCTATTGGTGGAATGGAAGAGATGGGAAGACAAGTGTCTCCCATGCATCAAGGCTGGTTGCACGGTCTTTAAGGAGAGAAAGGAAGGCTTGTGCAATTTTTCTGGCCCGGATCAAGAGTATTCGGGCCCGGGTCAAGGGACAGGAGGGGCAAAAAGGTCATTTTTCACAAAAAACCCAAAAATTCCAAAAAAAAATCCTAAAATAGGAAATTAAATTCTGAATCCAAAAATATGAATTTTGATGATTAAAAATAATTTTAATCACTCAAAATGCAATAAAACACTCAAAACAGCAAAAACGGTAAAACGCGGGCGTTACAGGGGAGATTATCTTCTGATAAAGGAACTTGTATATCCTAGACTTGTGAAGGCCTTTTATGCTTCTGCAAGTCAATACAGAAGTGATGGCAACTTTCTGGTAGTTGAAATCAAGGGCTCAACCATTGTCCTTACCCCTGAGACCATAGAAGAAGCTGCAAGAATTCCCTCTTGCACAAATAAGTTGTATGATGACAACTGGTATACTTGTGCGGGCATTACCAGAGAAGAAGTCATTAAGAAAATCCTCAGCCAACCTGATTCTCAACAGTTGTCAAGTAAACTTATTCCTATTTGAAGATTATTTCATAAAATCTGATGTTATTTCCTTCTACCAAGAGCTAGTACTTTAGAAAGGGTAACTGACCAAGACCTACTGGTTATGTACCATCTTCTATGTGGTAAACCTCTATCCCTTTCATACCTCATTCTTAGGAGTATCTTCTATTCTGCAAATTCACAAAGAGTTTATGCAAGCCTCCCTTATGGAATGTTATTGACAAGAATATTCCATCATCACCAAGTATCTCTTGAAAGGGAAGAAAGCATAAAAGATTATGCCTATTTTGACAGAAGCAATGTTAGGAAAATGCATATTAGTAGGCCAGAAACCTCTCAGTTCATCCACAATGGTACTGATGATGAGGCTGTCAATGAAGCTCCTAGTGGTCCCAGAACAAAGAAGCAAAAAAAGGTGCTTCTGACCTTTAACAGAAAAAGGAAAGGTGTTCAGAAAGAGTCTCTTGCTTCGCTGGAGAAGGTGGACCCAACAATATGCAGAAAACTGAGACTCCTGCTGTGACTAGAGAAGAGTCCCCTATTCCTGAACCTCCTGCCTCATTAACCTATGAAGAAGAAGATAAAGGATCTCCTGCAAGTTATGGAGAAGAAGTAGTATCTCAGATGGAGCTTCCTTCTGAGAATCCTTCTGTAGAAGAATAAGAAGCAAGGGATGCTTCTTTAGAGGATATTGAAAATGCCTCTGAAGTAGGAATGGCTGCTAATGCTTTGGCCATGTTGGCAAAAAGCTATTCTGAGTCTCCATCTTTTGATACCTCTTTAGCCATTCTTCAAGTTTTTCCTACTAAATCAGAAGAAAGGAACATCCAAGAGAATCTCCTGAAAAGACAGAAGAACTTCATCTGACAGATGAAGAGGAAGAACCAAAGGGTGAAGCTCAATCTGTTCCTTCTGCAGGAACATTTACAACTGATATGATCAACCAATTTCTTGCTTCCCCTATATTTGATTCCACTATTCCTTCTTCTGTTCCTCTCAGAAATAATATTCCAACCATTTCTGCCAATCTTTCCTCAATGGAGACCTATCTCCAGTATCTCAGCCATGAGAGGCAACAAGTTCCTGCCCCTGCACCTACTGAAAAGGCTGCTAATGATAATGAGGACATAGGTGAACCATCTAATCTCTCATCTCCCTCCAACTCTCACTCTATTAAAAGGCAAGTGCGAAAAATCAAGGCTGACATCAAGAAGCTATTTTCAAATGTGAACATCTTGCAGAACTTTGTAAATGAGATGATTGAGAAGTTCACTCAACATCAGTTCTGGTTCAATACTTTTGTGCTTTCTGCCATTGCACCACATGCTCCTTTAATGCCTTTTGTGTCTTTCCAGCCTCCTCAGAACAGTCTCCAACCCACTACTTCATCATCTTCGGACCACTCTTCTCCATCCAAGTAGAAGATGACGATTCTGCTTCTCCTCAAGCATACTGCCATTTTGTTTTGTTTTTTGATTGATGACAAAGGGGGAGAAGTAGTAGTAATGTAGTAGGCTTTGAATTCTAATGTAGTAGGATGTGAATTCTGATTTTACAAATGTCCTTTTGATTAATGTATTGCTGAAAATTCACATGGAAATGAATTGATATTATTTGCTGCATCTACTTGAATCAACTGCTCTAAAGAATTCTGCAAATATAATTAACTGATTGCAGCATCTGCTTGATTTGAAAATCTGTTTGAATTAACTAACATTAATTTGAAATGCATATCTCCTGAAACCCAAGTATAAATTCAGGGGGAGTCTTTGATATGTTTTATAAAAATCAGAATCATACAAGCTAAATTTTGAGAAGTTGTCATCATAAAAAAAGGGGAGATTGTAAGGTCCAAGAATCCTCAAATGATGTTTTCATAATGACAAGCTCTCAAAATTCACTTAGTATAATTCTGATTAAAAAGGTACTAATGATTTCACTTGAGTTTGTCTTAAGAAGATACAAACATGGAGATTCTAGAAGATACTATTGATGTTCTTAAAGGACTTTGTTCAGAAGAAACAGTTTAACATTCTTTAAAGAGAAATTCTACAATTTATCAGAAGATGCTTTCACAATATATGAGTACTACAACTTTAAAAGAAAGAAAGAAAGTCGTTGAGAAAAAATATAACAAACATTTTGTCATGCTTCCAAGAGAATCACCTTTGCAGAAGAAGCAAATAGAAAATAAAGAAGAATTTATGTTAGAAGAATGTCAGATCAAAATTGAAGTGTAAAAGAAAACTATCCAAAAGAATAGCATAAAAAGCTGACAGAATATTAGAAGGAAGATTCATTGTCAGGAAGCCTGCAGAAGAAGCAATTTGTTGTATACTCATAATCTCCAAGCTTCCCTGTGATGCAGCTAGTAGATTTCAGACCAGAATTATTCCTTAATCTTCAGATGGCTAAAATAACCCTTTCCAGATGAAAGAAAGATTGATTTACAGAAGAATTTCACTAACAGTGAAGCTGCAAAAGAAGCAAAGTCCACTTTAGGCTCTGTTTTCCTTCTTCTGAAGTTGCAGTTGAGTTAAAATCATTTAAAACACATTGTTTCTGATTAATGAAAGCCAACAATAAATTTACAAAAGAATTGTTCAAAAAAATACAAAAATGTCTAAAGAAGAAACCTCCCAAAAGATAAGACCGATCTACATATGACAACTGTAAAAGTTTACTTGGACAGCTGGAGTGTCTTTCCCCTTTTCCAAGCTTCCCCAACGACTAGTCTTTCACTTTGCCTATAAAATGAGAGGTTCTCTTCAGAATTAAGAACACAGAACACAACACACATTCCAGAAGAAGTAACAAACTTCATAATTACATTCTCTACCTTCTAGAAATTTTCCCTCTCTTCAAATTCTCTGAGATTCTGCTTCATAAAGTTCAGAAAGAGATATCTGGCTCAATATTTTTCTGCTGTGCTTAATTAGTAATCATTTTGAGCCTTGTTTACAACATTTTATTACTTTTATCTTCTGTAAACTCTCAAGAAGGCCATAAGAGTATCAATGCTTCTTGAGAAAGTGTGTGTGACAGTATTTGTAAGCTGCTACAGAATTGCAATGAGCAATATTGTGTTTGTAAAGCTTGCAGAAGGTCTCTGCAATAGAGCTTTTGAGCCTGTAAACTCTGCAGAAGAAGCTGGAACTGTTGTAAAGCCTTAATAGGCCACAAAAGAAATCAGTAAGGAGCCTAAAGAGGTTGCAGAATAATACTAGTAGTAAGGAGTACCCAAGGAAACTATAATACAAAAGTTGATCAAGGAAAATCCTACTGAAAGAAGGGACTGGACGTAGCCTCAAGTTGGAAGAGGTGAACCAATATAAAAACTGTGTGTTCAATCTTCTTCTCCTTACTTCCTTTACATTTGGATTTCAGTATTACTTAATATGTATTTCATGTGTATAAAATTGTTTTAAAAATTACCTAATACCTAAGTAAGTGATATATACAAGAGAGTTCCGATAAAGGAATTATATTTTCAGCATACTATACATATCATAACTCTTCTCTTCTTGAGTCTTACCTTCTAATACTCAGCCAAGTTATACTAGAGCAAAATAGTATTAGAAGAAATTGTAGAAATTTTAAAAGATCACCATTCAACCCCCCTTCTTTTGATTGGAATTTCTACTTCAATTTTTATTTTGTAGAGCCGAGTTACTTGGGACCCTTCTGATAAGGCCCAAATCAAGAAGGTGTACGAGCAGAGGGTTGCTCATCACCTTCGTAGGGATGTCAACAGGGCGTGACGGGGGCGGGTAGTGCCTACCCATATAAATACCTGTTAAAATTAACGGGTATCCATCCAGGTAATGGGTATCCGCAGATATTCACAGTTATCCATTAATGTTTAAAAATTTAAATTTTATAAAAAGAGAGGAAATGTTATATAATATCATACTATATATATAAATAATCATTACATAACACCATTACGTGTTAATATATTAAAAATACCATCATAAAATAATATAAAATAAATTATATCTCATCATAAAATAATAAAAATCATAATATTCAAATATATTTAGTAGAAAAATATGTTTTAATGAGTATGCGGGTACCCGCGGTGTGACACCCTTCTACTCCAAATAATAATACAATCATCAAATTGAATTATAAGGAAAATTATAATCAACACCGAGGTAAAAAGGTTCACAAATCCTCTTTTTAAATAAATTCTTAATCCAAATCCAATGTTATTTCCATAAAAGAGTAAAATCAATGTTATCAAAGGCTAATTTATCAACAGAAAAAAAGCATAACTTGACCATGTAAGACCCTTAGAAATAATCTTTCTAAATCTCTACATAACAAAAAAAATAAAGCTCCTAGACACTGAGCTTCAATGTCACACATATCAGAGCGAGACCCTGTCCCTTCAAAATTCAGCACATTGAGTGCCTTCTTCATCACCTAAGAAACCACAGAAAGAGTACGGTGAGGAATGGAATACAAACTGTTACTGTAGGAACACAGGGAAACACTAAAAGGGGGGGTTGAATAGTGTTTCTGAATATTTTTGAAAGCTTTTCGCAAACAGGTGTTAAAAGACACGATTTCATACAGGCTCTTAAAGGACTGTCTGAAGTTTTCAGACGGTATAAAAATACTGATTTGAAACAATGTTTTATGCCTTTATAACATATCAGATTAATTACTCTAACCCCTTGATTAGTATAAAAGAATTGACAAGAGATAAGGATAAGGAAACTTAGCCAAGAAATTTATCCTGGTTCACTCACTACCACTGTGAGCTACGTCCAGTCCCAATGGCAAACAACCACTGGATTTCCACTATATGAATATTCAGATTACAAGCTTGAATGTGAGTACAGTCTCTCCAGACACAACGAGTACAGTCTCTCCAGACACAACGAGTACAGTCTCTCCAGACACAACGAGTACAGTCTCTCCAGACACGAGTATAGTCTCTCCAGACACAACGAGTACAGTCTCTCCAGACACAACGAGTACAGTATCTCCAGACACAACAAGTATTCTTTTCTGTCAAGCCTCTTCAGGCTCTACCACAAGTATTCTTTTCTGTCAAGCCTCTTCAGGCTCTACCACAAGTATTCTTTTCTGTCAAGCCTCTTCAGGCTCTACCAAGGTTTACAAAGAAAGGAGTTTAAGCTTTTAAACTATCCAAGTTTGAAGCTCAAACCAATACAATGTACAATAAAAACTGAGGTATACTCAGGATATACAAATGTGTACAAAGAATTCTATCAGAGAGTTTTTACGGAGTAAAAACTTGCAGCGTGATGTTTCTCTTGGCTTTCTTGTATATTGATTTTCTTTCTTTCTCTTCCGTCTGCTGCATTTGATGGTCTTCATAGAGGGGTATTTATACCCAAACTTTAATCCGTTGAAATACCACCGTTTAGAGATAGCATTAAATGCTATTTAATCCGTTGTGAGACATGCTTCTGAGAGCTCTGATATCTCTGACACGATACAAGGTTTCTTTTTGCATTAAGGCTGCTACAAATGTTGTTGCAGAGGCTGCGTTGCAGAGATTTCCTCAGTGGTGTATGAAATTCAAAATCACCAGGAAAGGTCTCTATGATCATTTCCATAATCGTGTTTGAAAAGGTACGTGCAGCAGAGGTTCAGAAAAGTCTTCACAAGCTTCAGCAGAGAGTGCCACGTCATAAGTGAGACTTCAGACGGCACTGATACTTCAGACGGGTTGAGCTACTTCAGACAGCTTCAACTCTTCAGACGAGTTATGCTTCTTCAGACAGCTTCAACACTTAGTCTTTCTATGTAGGCTCATAGTGACTCTTGCTGAAATCATAGATAAATCATTAAAGCATATATGTATCTATGATAAATATTTTAACTCAAATTTGTTAAGCATTAAAACTTGGGAATTGAGTTGTCTTAAACATCATATTTTCTTTTATGATATTTTTGAGACTCAACATTCTCCCCCTTTTTAATGATGACAAATTTGTTTAAAATACATAAATCTGAAAGGAGTTTTAAAGATAAAAGTATAGATAACTCCCCCTCAGATTGTGATCTCTTAAACTGATTTGATCAAAAATCAATTTCTTATATACTCCCCCTGAGTCCTGTAATTTCTTCATTCTTATATACTCCCCCTGAGTCCTGTAATTTCTTCATTCTTATATACTCCCACTGATTGTATATAGATGAGAATGTTCAAATAAAAAAAACAAACAATCAGACGCTTGTCATAAGCATAAACAAAAGACAATGGCTGAGATGAACAGTCTAATCTTTCTTCTTCAGCAAGGCCTCAGTGAGAAAGGAAATCAAGTCGTCCTTGGCCTTTGTTATTGCAGCTTCCACTGAGGTTTTTAAGTCTTGCTGACCAGATCTAATAAGCTGCTGTTCTTGAAGAATCTGTTCTTGTTGAGCAATCAGATGCTTAGTCTTTTGTTCTTGAGCAGCACACTTCTTTTCAAGTTTCTGCACTTTGGACTTCAACTTTAGATTTTCCCCAGCCAAGTCTTGCTCAGATTCATAAAAGATGAGCTGGATGTAGGGGCAAACAAATCTAAGCAGTCCAAATCCTGGCTGTAAGCTGTAGTCAGATGGGCTGAACACAGGGCAGAAGAAGGTGCCAATAGGATTGAGCAGAACCCAATCTTCATTGAAAGAGTCAGCAGGTGGGGGAAAGTGATCTCTCATATAATGATATTTGACATTGGTTGCCTTTCCAATTCCAACACCAGAATCAGCATCAGGACCAGTTGATCCAGAAGAAGATCCAGCATCTTCTCTGATCTTCCAGTAAGAGGACCACATCCAATCTTGAAGTAGATGATCCAGGCCTCCTCCTAGATTTGTGATGAATTCTGGCAAAGAGTCCCACTCTGATGGACTCATCACTTCAGACATAGGTGAGTTTTTCTTTGAATAGTTTTTAGCTTCCTTGAATTTCTCTTCCAGTAAGGGATACCTAGGAACTATTCTATCAGGTTTCACCAAGATTATGGTGGTTGGCCTGATTGAACAGGTTCTAGGGGGCCTGTAGCCTCTCATCCCAACTCCCTTGTGCAGATCCCTCTGAAACAGCTCAGACTCAGTGTTCAGCTGCCTCACAAAGCTCCATTCATCATTAGACAGCCTCAGGGAATCATTGGAGAATGGATTGATGGGAGCCCAAATATGTGCAGGAGGGACACCCTTCCTGATCTTGTCTAATCCACCTGATGAAGCACTGTATTGATTCCTTACTTCAGCAGCAGTTTTCCTGATTAAGCCAGGATGCATGGATACAGCAGGTGCTGATCTGAAATACTGTAGCTCTTCAGACAGGGTGCTAAACTTGGGCAGTGAGCAGGGATCAACAAGAATTTGCTCTTCTTCAACAGAGAGCTCTTCTTCCAGAGAAGGTGTAGGAGGTGGAGGTGATGAAGGTAGGAGTGGTATTAGAGCAAGGTCATGGATTTGTGGGGAAGATAATGTGGGCTCAGAGAGTTGATTCTCTGAAGGTTGTGGTGATGTAGGTTCAGAGGGTTTGGAAGGTTCAGAGGGTTGGTTTTCTGTTTGTGGAGGTGGTGATGGGTGTGATAGAGGTGAAGATGGTTGGTTTATAGGTGATGGGGTTTTTGGTGAAGGTTTTGAGGATTGATGAGGTGTTTGTTTTTCTGGTGAGGAGGGTGGTGAAGGAGTTACATTATCAAATCTTACTTTAATTCTCTTGTAGGGAGGCTTAGTTACCTCAGATGCTTTTGCCTTTGCTTCTTCCTTCTCCCTTTGTGCTTGTTTTTCTTCCCTTCTCCTTTTGAAGTATTGTTGAGCTTTAACAAAGTTTTGATACTTCTCAGCTTCATCTTCTGCTGTCAGCTGAGAGGCAATACTTCTAGTCACCCTAGGTTCAGGTGCAGTCTGAAGTAGCTTGCCTTTGGTTCTCCTTCTCTGAGGTGCACTTGACCTCTTCCTTTGCTTTGCTCCCTCAGCTATGGTTGCTTGCCTATCATCTTCAGCATAGGCCAATTGTGAAGCAATAGCAATAGCTCTGTCTGTCTTTTCTTGTTCTGCTTTCTTCTCCAGTTCCTCCTGCTCCAAAGCAGTAGCCAAAGCTGCCACCTGAATGAGTTCAGGATCAGATGGGCACGCAGCCAAGGGCTCAGCTATGACTACATCAGTTTCCTCTGCCTCTTGAGTCTGTCCCGCCATCTCAGAAGAAGGTTGTGGGGTCTGTACAGGTTCAGACATCTGACCCACAATTTCATATGGCCTTTGTGATGCCTTCTGAACAGGTTCAGACACCTGACTCTGCATAGATGCAGATGATACCTTAGCAGCACTCCTTACAGGTAGCTTCTTCAATTTTGCCTGAGGAGAGGATTGTGATGGCTTGAACTCATGCTTTCTTATGTCTCCTCTGAGTTCGTTCTCAAGAACCTCCATTGTTGTCTGCCTTCTTGCAGCTTTCTCAAGAAGAAGGCTCTCCTTCAAGGACGGAGAGGGAGGTCTTGGAGTCAGCTTTACTCCCATGCTCTTGAGGTTTGATTCACCAAACATAGGTTGTGAAAGACGATCAAAAAGCCTTTCAATGGGAACCTTGAAATGCAGCAAGATTTTGGTGATGATGGTATTGTGAGGGAAGCTCCCAGCAGAGTCTCTGAGACGCTTCTGCATGTGGTACATTATGATGTTGGGGAGGTTCACCTTCTTCTTCTGCAGGAGGTGAATCAGACAAAATCTTTCCAACTCAGAAACATGGTTTCTGCTTCCATTTTTAGGGATTATAGAGCATCCTAAGATGGCATGTAAAACCCTAGCCTTTTCTGACATATGCTTTGCATCCAAGCTTACTGGTTCAGACGTGCTATACAGAAACTCAGTGAACTGCTTCTGTCCTCCATTTCTTGCTTCCCAGCCAGGAGTGAATACAGCTCCTTCAGTTCTGACTTCACAGATGTGAACAATGATATCTTCATCAACGAAGACAGGAATACCACGTACTGTGGCCTTGATGCTAGTGTAGATACCCTGAGGATTGGGTATTCCTCTGGCAGTAGCCCAGAAATCCAGCACACTTTGCTCATGCCACTGTGTCAAGTTGTGATTGAAATACTGAGTCCACCCAGCTGCGTCGAACTCAACAAACAAGTCCATTCCCAGAGATTGAAGATCCTCCAGGGCTACGCCCTTAGTTTTCACGATATTGCTTCCAGCAGATTTCTTAGGGGCCATTGGAGAGTTTTTCTGAAGAGCTTGAGAGAAAAAAGAATATCTTGTAGAAGAAGGACTCTCAAGGGATGACTACTGATTCGTGAAGAGTGAAGTTCTGTGACCCACTAGCTTCCGTATTTAAAGATCCATAAGTCAATGATGGCATTTACTGGGTGCGCAGACATAGGAGAACGTGCGAAGTGGAAAAGACAAAGTAAATGGAATTAAACTGTCTCATAAAGCCACGTCATTTGTTTACTTCAGACAAGTGACAGATTTCAGACACCCCAAAAGTTCAGACGACCCAAAATTTCAGACGGGCTGAAATTTCAGATACAATCAGAGCACACACACTTAAAAAGCATGTATGTTCAGATTATTTCTAATGAACTTAAATCTATCTTCAGTCAGAGGTTTTGTGAATATATCAGCCCATTGATGCTCTATATCAATAAACTCAATATCAAAAACACCTTTCTGAACATAGTCTCCAATGAAATGATGTTTTATTTCTATATGTTTAGCCCTAGAATGTTGAATGGGATTTTTAGACAAATTGATAGCACTTGTATTATCACACAGAACAGGTATAGCAGATATAGTAATGTTAAAATCTTCTAACTGATACTTCACCCATAACAGTTGTGAGCAACAACTGGCTGCTGAGATGTATTCTGCTTCAGCTGTTGATAAGGTAATTGTGCTTTGCCTTTTACTTGACCAGCTAATCATATTTTCTCCAAAGAAATGACATCCACCACTAGTGCTTTTTCTTTCAATTCTATCTCCAGCAAAATCAGCATCACAGTAACCTATTAACCTGCAATCCTTACTTTTCTTATAGCACAGACCAAGATTAGTAGTACCTTTAAGATATCTGAAAATTCTTTTTACAGCTTTGTAGTGAGTACTCCTTGGATCAGATTGAAATCTAGCACACAGACATACACTGAACATTATGTCAGGTCTGCTTGCTGTTAGATATAGTAATGATCCAATCATTCCTCTATACAAAGTCTGATTCACTGGTTCTTCCTTCTCATCTTTATTTAAAGATGCAGAGGGATGCATTGGAGTTGGCATGGGTTTGCAATCATAAAAGTTAAACTTCTTAAGCATTTCCTTTGTATATTTTTCTTGATGAATCCATATACAATCAGAATCTTGCTTAATCTGAAGTCCTAAGAAAAATTTTAGTTCACCCATTAAACTCATTGCAAATTCTGATTGCATTAACTCTGAAAACTCCTTGCATAATGAAGAGTTAGTTGAACCAAAGATAATGTCATCAACATATATCTGAACAAGTATAAGATCTTTGTTTGACTGTTTTCTAAAAAGAGTTGTATCCACTTTTCCTCTTTCAAAACCATTTGAGATTAGAAAACTGCTCAATCTGTCATACCAAGCTCTTGGGGCTTGTTTCAGACCATAGAGAGCCTTTTTGAGTTTGAAAACATGTTCAGGAAAAGCAATATCTTCAAAACCAAGGGGTTGTCTAACAAAGACTTCTTCTTCAATGAGACCATTGAGGAAGGCACTTTTAACATCCATTTGATATAGTTTGATGCCATTATTTACAGCATAGGATAAAAGAATTCTAATTGCTTCTAACCTGGCCACTGGGGCAAAGGTTTCAGTGAAATCAATACCTTCTTGCTGGTTGTATCCTTGAGCAACTAATCTTGCCTTGTTTCTGACTACCTTGCCTTCTTCAGACAGCTTGTTTCTGAACACCCATTTGGTTCCAATAGTGGTTTTCCCATGGGGTTTAGGAACAAGGGTCCAGACATCACTCCTAGCAAACTGATTCAGCTCTTCTTGCATGGCTAGGATCCATCCTTCATCATGCAGAGCTTCATCAATGTTCCTTGGCTCTATTTCAGATAGGAGAGCAATAGTATTCAGAATCTTGAATTTTGATCTTGTCATAACTCCTTCTGAAGTGCTGCCAATGATTTTCTCTTTAGGATGATGTGATTTGTATTTCCAGTCAGGTTTCTGAAGAGGTATTACATCTGTTTGTTCTGTTTGAGACTCAACATTTGTCTGAAGAGGTTTAGTAACAGTAGGTACTTCAAACAGCTGCTCATCCTTCGAGCTGTTGTGGTCATTCAGCTCCATTCCTGCAAAATCATCCTCTAGATCTGATAGTTCCCTATCAGTCTCTTTGTTATCATTGAATTTAACATGAATAGTTTCTTCAACAGTTAAAGTTCTAGAGTTATACACTCTATAGGCTTTAGATGTTTCAGAATATCCAATGAAAAATCCTTTATCAGACTTTGCATCAAATTTTCAAAGATCATCCTTGGTGTTGAGTATAAAACATTCATATCCAAAGGTGTGGAAATATGATATATTGGGTTTTCTTCCTTTCCACAGTTCATAGATAGTCTTTTTCAGAATTGGTCTTATCAATATTCTGTTTTGAAGGTAACATGCTGTGCTAACAGCTTCTGCCCAGAAGGTTCTTGGTAAGCTGCATGAGTTGAGCATGGTCCTTGCCATCTCTTGCAAACTTCTGTTCTTTCTCTCAACAACCCCATTCTGTTGAGGTGTTCTAGCCACAGAGAAATTGTGTGAGATCCCATTCTCATCACAGAACATTTGAAAGTTTGCATTCTCAAACTCTCCACCATGATCACTTCTGATAGCAGAAATACAGAATCCTTTCTCATTCTGTACCTAAAAGTCTCATCCTTGCTTCTTAGGAATAACACCCAAGTAAATCTAGAATAGTCATCAACAATGACCAAACCATATTTCTTACCACTAAGACTTTCTGTTCTAATAGGACCAAACAAGTCAATGTGTAAAAGTTCTAGTGGTCTGCTAGTTGAAACAACATCTTTACTCTTAAAAGAGTGTCTTGTTTGTTTCCCTTTTAGACAGCTTTCACATAAAATGTCAGATTTGTATGAAAGCTTGGGCAATCCTTTAACAAGATTGTGTTTTGCTAATTTTGAGATTAATCTCAAGCTGGCATGCCCAAGTCTTTGATGCCAAATCTGTTTTTCATCTTCAACAGAAATAAAACACTTTACATTTTGACTTGCTAGATCCTCTAGATCAATTTTGTACACATTGTTGTGTCTCTTAGCAGTAAAGAGGATTTGCTCATAGGAGTCTTTGACTATGCATCCTTCCTTAGTAAAGGATACCACATAACCACTGTCACATAATTGACTTATGCTCAGTAAATTGTGTTGTAGTCCTTCCACAAGGAGTACATTTTTAATAAGGGATGAAGAGGATATACCTACAGTCCCTATTCCAATGATCTTCCCTTGCTGATTTCCACCAAAGGTGACTATTCCACCAGCTCTAGGTCTAAGGTTTTGGAACAAAGACCTTTCTCCTGTCATGTGTCGTGAGCACCCACTGTCCAGGTACCATTTGTGGGGTCTCTTTTGTCCTGTTAAACACATCTGCAACAGGAATAATTAAGTTTTTAGGTACCCATATTCTTTTGGGTCCTTTTCTGTTAGCTTTAGACCTTGTCTTTCTCTTGTGTTTGCACTAAGCCATATTGTGTCCAGGCTTACCACAGTGAGAACACCCAGTAACCTTTTTTTCAGAAAAATTTAAGACAGTAGGAGGTTCAGACAAGTTATGATCACAAAAGCCTAGTCCAGTTTTGTCAAGGGAATGCCTTTGATTTCCAAGCATTATATTCAGATTTTTAGTTCCTTTGACAAATTTGGCCAGATCTTTTGTCAGTCCCACAATCTGCTCCTGAAGTTTCTCATTTTCTTCAGACACAGCTTGTGAACTGCAATTTTTAGTCTCAAGAACTTTTTCTTTGAGCATAATGTGTTCTATCTCAAGTGCCTCATATTTGTTACACATTTCTCTGTGGGCTTTGGATAGATTCTTATACTCCTGGAAAAGTTCTTGTGAACTTTCAACCAGATCATCATACATCTCTTGTAGAGTAAGAGGAAATACCTCAGCTTCAGAGCTGTCTGAAGATGGTAGACTAGCCATGAGACACAGATTTGCCTCTTCTGAAGTGTCTTCTTCTTCTTCTGAGGTTGATTCATCAAGGTCTTCCCATGTTGCCATGAGACCTTTCTTCTCTTTGAAAAACTTTTTCTTCTTCAAGTTGTTTTTCTTAAGTCTTGGGCAATCAGTCTTCACATGTCCTGGTTGCTTGCATTCAAAGCAAATAATTTTATCAGAGTTAGACTCTTTACCTGTCTTACCTGATTTGTATGATGACGGTTGGTTCTTTCTGAACTTTCCTCTGTTCTGCAACATTCTCTTGATCTTTCTGCTTAAAAGAGCAAGATCATCTTCATCTTCTGAGCTGTCTTCAGGATCTTCATCTGCTTCTGAACTGTCCTCAGCTTGCATAGCCTTCATGCTACCATGCCTAGACTATTTGACCTTGGAGTTTAGAGCCAGAGACTTCTTCTTGTTGTCATCTTCTCCAAGCTCAAGTTCATGGACTTTGAGAGATCCCAACAGTTCTTCCATTCTTAGAGAGTTCAAATCTCTTGCCTCTTGAATGGCAGTGACTTTTGGTCTCCAGGACTTAGGTAGACTTCTTAGAATCTTTCTGTTGTTGTCTCCAGATTCATAGGTTCTTCCTAAAGACCTGAGTCCATTGGTTATGGTTTGAAACCTCCCAAACATTTGGTCAATAGTTTCAGTTTCTTCCATCTTAAACATCTCATACTGATGTATAAGCATGCTGATTTTGGATTGCTTGACAATTTCAGTCCCTTCAGGGGCTGCTGCAAGAGTATCCCAAATCTCCTTGGCAGAAGTGCATCCATGGACCTTCTCATATTCTGATTTATTCAAGGAACATATAAGATAGAGTTTGGCTTTAGCGTTCATCTGGACTCTAGTCTTCTGCTCCAAGGTCCATTCAGTCTTAGGTATAGGCAGACCATTTTGCATAGGCACATAGTCTCCATCAGTGACCACATCCCAAACATCAATGTTGTTGCTCTCAATGAACAACTTCATACGGTCTCTCCAGTAGTGGTAATCTACTCCATTGAATGCTGGGGGTCTTATGATAGAGGATCCTTCTGTGATGTATTGCCTATTGTTGTTAAAAGCTTCCATTTGGATCTTTCAGTCCTCAGTCACTTGTTAGGTGCTTCAACCCTGAGTAGAGCTCTGATACCAACTGTAGGAACACAGGGAAACACTAAAAGGGGGGTTGAATAGTGTTTCTGAATATTTTTGAAAGCTTTTCGCAAACAGGTGTTAAAAGACACGATTTCATACAGGCTCTTAAAGGACTGTCTGAAGTTTTCAGACGGTATAAAAATACTGATTTGAAACAATGTTTTATGCCTTTATAACATATCAGATTAATTACTCTAACCCCTTGATTAGTATAAAAAGAATTGACAAGAGATAAGGGTAAGGAAACTTAGCCAAGAAATTTATCCTGGTTCACTCACTACCACTGTGAGCTACGTCCAGTCCCAATGGCAAACAACCACTGGATTTCCACTATATGAATATTCAGATTACAAGCTTGAATGTGAGTACAGTCTCTCCAGACACAACGAGTACAGTCTCTCCAGACACGAGTACAGTCTCTCCAGACACAACGAGTACAGTCTCTCCAGACACAACGAGTACAGTCTCTCCAGACACAACAAGTATTCTTTTCTGTCAAGCCTCTTCAGGCTCTACCACAAGTATTTTTTTCTGTCAAGCCTCTTCAGGCTCTACCACAAGTATTCTTTTCTGTCAAGCCTCTTCAGGCTCTACCACAAGTATTCTTTTCTGTCAAGCCTCTGCAGGCTCTACCAAGGTTTAGAAAGAAAGGAGTTTAAGCTTTTAAACTATCCAAGTTTGAAGCTCAAACCAATACAATGTACAATAAAAACTGAGGTATACTCAGGATATACAAATGTGTACAAAGAATTCTATCAGAGAGTTTTTACGGAGTAAAAACTTGCAGTGTGATGTTTCTCTTGGCTTTCTTGTATATTGATTTTCTTTCTTTCTCTTCCGTCTGCTGCATTTGATGGTCTTCATAGAGGGGTATTTATACCCAAACTTTAATCCGTTGAAATACCACCGTTTAGAGATAGCATTAAATGTTATTTAATCCGTTGTGAGACATGCTTCTGAGAGCTCTGATATCTCTGACACGATACAAGGTTTCTTTTTGCATTAAGGCTGCTACAAATGTTGTTGCAGAGGCTGCGTTGCAGAGATTTCCTCAGTGGTGTATGAAATTCAAAATCACCAGGAAAGGTCTCTGTGATCCTTGCCATAATCGTGTTTGAAAAGGTACGTGCAGCAGAGGTTCAAAAAAGTCTTCACAAGCTTTAGCAGAGAGTGCCACGTCATAAGTGAGACTTCAGACGGCACTGATACTTCAGACGGGTTGAGCTACTTCAGACAGCTTCAACTCTTCAGACGAGTTCTGCTTCTTCAAACAGCTTCAACACTTAGTCTTTCTATGTAGGCTCATAGTGACTCTTGCTCAAATCATAGATAAATCATTAAAGCATATATGTATCTATGATAAATATTTTAACTCAAATTTGTTAAGCATTAAAACTTGGGAATTGAGTTGTCTTAAACATCATATTTTCTTTTATGATATTTTTGAGACTCAACAGTTACATGTTAAAAGTAAAATGTAGTTCAAAGTTGCTAATAAAGAGTCAAAAAGGGATACTCATTTATTAAGACATTCTAATAGGAATTACAATGGGATCAAACTAAAGCCTAAAGGTTCATTATTCGAACCTAATTTTATTTTCCTTTTACATGTTTACAGGCATACTGATCTTCGAACCAGTGCTTCGAATGGAGAAAGTAGACTCTTCGATATGGGTGTCAGTGTTATGTCTTCGGAGGAGGAACATTACCTTGCTTCAAACTTTAGAAAGGAGTTGGTTCTCAGCCTTGGACCTTCCAAATAATCCAAGGGCTAATGGCCTCACCCCCATCTTCTTCATCTGCCTTCCTCCTCCTCCTCCTCCTCCTCTTCTTCATCTTCCTCTTCCCCCCAAGAATCAGAATATTAGGCACTGGACTTTGAGATAACCCATTGCCCTGAATCTCTTCCTAACACCAAGGAGGTGGGAGTAATACCAGGCCATGCATGGGGCTAAGGCCTTGGATGTTGGCTCACTGTTCGACCTGAGGTCAAGGTCCACTTTGAAGTGACCACTAATGTTGGACACCCTATCAACCTGAAGTCCAAATATAATGGCAGGATCAGGTCGTACAGAGCAGCCAATATCAGGGATCTCTCCATGGCCACAACGAAGAATGATGGAACCCAAGTGAATTTTTTTTCCTTGTATAGGGGTGGAAAGCCATGAAAGAATTAAGAATGCTACTCCAACGACCCAGTCAGAAGAAGTCTTGTTCACATTGACCAAAGTGGACGGTGGTCAAAACAATTAAGTCGGACGGTAGGTAAATGGCTTCGAAAAGCAAGAAGAGGGCCTGAGTTTTGAAGAAGCAAAGAGAAGATCAGGAGAGGGTCTAGGCAGATTCGAAAGAAACCATGGTTCAAAGGGGAAGAGTTGTTAGATGGTTCGAACCATTTCCTTTACCTTGGTTCGAAGGAACCTCCCTCCATCAATTCGAACAGAGGTCGTCCCCTTTGATTCAATTGAGTTTTCCACGTTATCAACGACAGTTAACAAGCACGAGCCCACCAGAGTGCATGCAGAGAACGTGGGTTCATGAGGAGTTACGTAAAGATCTTGGGAGGTTATAGCAAGCCAAAGACGGTTACCAGGGAGAGTTATAAATAGGAGAAATCATGAAGGAGCAAGGGTCCGCAACCTGAACACTCAAATAGCACCCTGAAAGCCGTAGCATCCACCACAGCGATCAAAGGCACCCAGCACGCTGAGAGAAAGTAGGGACAGTGCAGACCACCCTTTAATTTCTTTTATGTTCATCTTTTCTTCATTTGCTTTGCTTAGTTTACTTTCTCATTGTCTTTATAGAATAGGGATCAGTGGCGTTGTAATTTTTACTTTTAAGTTTCTCATCTTGTGTGTTGTATGTTATACCTTTAATGCAGTTTAAGGCCTGTTTAGGGGCCAGTTCATAGACGTTTTGTGTCCTGCTAAACCCTCATATGGATTTCACACTAGGTAGAACCCACTCAAATTATGAGGACTCGTATCTCGTCCTAGATTGCTCTGAGATACATTTGTTTGTGTTAAATTTTAGGACAAACAAATTGGCACGCCCGGTGGGACCCCTTTTTTCTTAATCAGTGTTGCATGAATCTAAGGAGTGGTAGGAAAATAATGTCAACTAAGAACAAGTTATTAGCAGTCAAAACTCCCCAATGGGAGTTGGGAGATACAGAGAGGACGAAGTACCCATGGGTGCAATCCCTAAACTTAAAGAACCAGTTATTAGCCATGTGAGAGCATACGAGCCTCTTAGGGTTGAAGCACCACCCACTGGTTTCCAAACCCAGAACATAGTAGCAACTTTAGGTATGCCTTAGAGTGTGTACACCAATCCAATAGCAGTTCATGTTCCTGTGAGGAACAATAGGAATTCACTTGAGATATGGTCTAACCAATTAGGACCAAGTGTTTTCACCAATGTGGCTTTGCAGTCCATGAGACATCGAATGGACGAGAGTAACCATGACATGGTTAACATGTTAACTCATCAAATGGCCATAGTGATAACCCCATTGGTAGCAACTACCAACCAGAACTACCAGTTATTAGCAAGACAAATGGGTAGAATTGCAGATGTCTTTGGAACCGAACTAGAAACGGTTGGCCCTGAAAGAGAAGAGCCCATTAGAAGAGAGCCTCAGATCGAACTAGGGATGAATGGGCCAGAGAGAGCACATCCAGTAATTGTGGCTCGAAATTAAGACCCTGATCTAGTGGTCGAAAGGGTAAAACAGATGAACCTTGGGGGGCAACACAATGTTGCCAACATAGTGGAACAAGTGCAGAATAGGCATGGTTTCAATGTGGGATATACCAACCAACCTTACTTTGTCTCAGCCTTTCATCAAGATGTCTTACGAGCAGAGTTACCTAGGGGGCTAAAGGTCCCAAAATTCTCCAAATTCGCTGGAGAAATAGGGGAGTCAACCGTGGAGCATGTGGCTAGATATCAAATAGAATGTGGAGATCTAGCCAATGATGAGCTTCTAAAGATGAAATATTTCCCCAGTTCTTTAACCAAGAACGCATTTACTTTGTTCACAACACTTCCCCCGAATTCGATCCAAAATTGGGTCCAGTTAGAAAGAACTTTCCATGAGCAGTTCTTTAGGGGTGAGAGCAAAGTGAGTCTAGTGGACCTTATGGGTATCAAGAGGACACCCAAGGAGGCTATAAAGGATTATCTGAGTAGGTTCAGACAATCTAAAGCTAGATGTTTCACCCCTATTCCTGAACATGAATTAGTCCAGATAGCAACAGGGGGACTTGAATTTTATGTTAGGAAAAAACTGATCAGCCTCCCAGTTTGGGATATGGCCCAACTAACAGATAGAGTTAAACAGATCGAACAGATCAAGGCAGAAAAAGCCAAATATAAGAAGTTCGATAGGGTAGGTAAGAGAGACAAAATAGCCTATTTAGAGACTGTTGGATATGGGAGTGATTCGAATAGTGATGATGAAGAAAGCGAGGTCAATGTGGCTGAATTAAAACCTGGGCCATCATACGTATGTTCTCTACTAAGACCATCAAAAGAGGAAACAAGTTCTTCCCATAGTGAAAAATCTAAAAAACCTTCATATGGTTTCGATGTCACTAAAGCTGACCAGATTTTTGATATTTTGCTGAAAGATAAACAAATCATCTTAAGTGATGATCATAAGATCCCTACGCTCTAACAGAGAAAGGGAAGAAAATATTGCAAATATCACAATGTTTATGGTCATTTAACTAATCATTGTGTTCGTTTCAAGGACTTGATTCAGAAAGCAATATCAGAAGAAAGGCTCAAGTTCAAAGAGAAAATGAAGAACACCATGAAGGTCGATGCCAACCCATTCGACAACAATGTCTGAAGTCTATTAATCAGTTTGAGCATTCAAACTTGACTCAAAGACTTAATATCCTTTAGTTTTAATGATTAACAAATAAGATTATATAAACAGATTCTACTGAGAAAGGTATTGGTTTGTTGATTGTGTTTCAGGATGAAATATTTATCAGAATCAGAAGATTAGGATCAGAAGAACAAATGCAGGATCAAATATAAAGAAGTTGTTTGAAGAATGCAACTCGTCTGAAGTGCGCAAACCATCTGAAGACGTGAAGACCATATGAAGACAACATAAAGCAGTCTGAAAGGAATGAAGACAACATAAAGCAGTCTGAAGAAAAGAAGCTGTCTGAAGCAAGGAAGCTTTCTGAAGCAAAGAAGCTTTCTGAAGCAACGAAGCTGTCTGAAGAAGCAAAACTCGTCTGAAGAGTTGAAGCTGTCTGAAGTAGTTCAACCCGTCTGAAGTATCAGTGCTGTCTGAAGTCTCACTTATGACGTGGCACCCTCTGCTGAAGTTTGTGAAGACTTTTCTGAACCTCTGCTGCACGTACCTTTTCAAACACGTTTATGGCAAGGAACACAGAGACCTTTCCTGGTGATTTTTGAATTTCATACACCACTGAGGAAATCTCTGCAACGCAGAAATTGCAGCAACAACGATGGCAGCTTTATAGCAGCACCAACGTTGTACTTTGTCAGAATTGTGAAGACACCCAGAAGCGTGTCTCACGATGGATTGAATAGCATTCAATGCTATCTCTAAATGGTGGTATCACAACGGAAATATCATCATCACCAATCCAAAAGAAAGCACAAGAAAAGCTCAGGAGACTAAGCAGAAGCAACAAAGAGAAATGTTTGAATGAAATATTTTAATTCAAACATATTTTATCATCTACAAAAAACAGCCATTGAACAAGACACCTCACTCAAAGAAGAAAAGAGAAATGGTGTCAGGAAGCAAACAGAAAAGGAGCATATACAAAATAAGCAAGAGGACAAATCCAACGGATACCTCCTCATATACACTCCTAAGAGAAGCAGAGAAAATCAAAAGTCAGCCGAAGAAAAGTAAAAGGATATCAAGAAAATCTCTCTAAAAGAGCTCATCTACAGAAGTGTCAGAACAGGACTGTCTGAACACATATCTACTAAAGAAGAAGCAACCGTTTGAGACACTATTACATAACGGCTATATGAGCCACATCATCAACATCTCAACGGTATTATGAATCATCTTCAAATGGCTATATTCCAACAGAACATATAAATAGCCTCAAGGAAGAATTTGAAGATGTTGAACACATTCACTTGGTTCAATCAGTTGATCAAGATGTATCAGAAAAATCCTATTGGTGTTGACCATGCTTACTTGAATCAACTATGCTAGTCAAAATTGTAGTTGTTCAGTTGAACAACCTACCAGGCTGTGCTTAATCTCATATGAACCAAGAATGGTTTGAAGCTGCAAGTATGCCTTGGTTTTTCCAATGATACGGGTGAGAATGTAACCCATGGAAACCAATGGCTGGAGAACAAGGCTGGAGCTTAAAGTCAGTATCTACCTAGCCAATTCTCAGAGGATGTTATTCCTCATATCAGCGATAGGGATCGTACTTAAACATATATGCTTGTATCACTATCTTACCCTTGTACTTAGATTTATCCATTGTATCCTGAGTAGTACTCAGTTAACCTCTAGTACAGGAAAAGATTATGTTTATGTTTCGTGGAAACTTAAACTTAGTTTAATTTGTAAACACTTTATGTGTCTGAGAGCCTGGAGAGGCTTGGTGGAAGAAAGAATACTCTACACTTGGATAAGTGTCTGAGAGCCTGGAGAGGCTTGGTGGAAGAAAGAATACTCTACACTTGGATAAGTGTCTGAGAGCCTAGAGAGGCTTGGTGGAAGAAAGAATACTCTACGCTTGGATAAGTTTCTGAGAGCCTGGAGAGGCTTGGTGGAAGAAAGAATACTCGTTGTAGAGCCTGAAGAGGCTTGATAGAAAAGAATACTTGTGGTAGAGCCTGGAGAGGCTTGATAGAAAAGAATACTTGTGGTAGAGCCTGGAGAGGCTTGATAGAAAAGAATACTTGTGGTAGAGCCTGGAGAGGCTTGATAGAAAAGAATACTTGTTGAGCCTGGAGAGGCTTGTCTGTAAAAGAATACTGCAATGAGTTGCCTGGAGGGGCAGTTGAAAACAAAGTAATACTTGTGTAGGCCTGAAGAGGCTGTGAATAATACTTGTATCTGTGGATTCAGATAGTGGAAAATCCAGTGGTGGTTTGCCTCTGGGACTGGATGTAGCTCACGGGTTTGTGGGTGAACCAGGATAAATTCCTTGTCTAAGTTTTCTTACCCTTATCTCTTATCAATTCTGTTTATACTAATCAAGGGGTCAGAATAATTAATCTGATATTTTATAAAGGGCACAAAACATCTTTTAAAATTAGTTTTTACCAGCCGTCTGAAAACTTCAGACAGCCTCTTTAAAAGCCTGTCTGAAATCTCTATGCCTAAGTTTTTTTTAATCTCTTTACTTCCAGTTTTCATATTTAAGTTGGAACTTGAAAATTATTTTCTATAATAAACTTAACACAACTATTTCAATAAAATAATCTTTCATATGAACAAAACATAAGATATCTCTTATATCATTTGAAGCTTTACAAAGAATGTTCCTTGAAGAACTTCTGAAATAAAATCTCAGAAGTGAGTCTGAAAGAGATCAGTTCAAAAATCAGGAACAGACTTCAGACAACCTCTAGTAGTCTGAAGTATTTCAGAAACTGTGCTGAAAATACTCTTTGTAATAATCTTCAGAAGATACTTTGAGAAGCCTCTATTTAAAACAATCTTAAGCTTTAGAAGAAACATTGTTTTTCTTATCTTCCACATGTTTCAACTATCTCTGATCTTAAGACTTATTTTTAACGGTGCCCATATTCATGTTTTAACCAAAGATTTCCAAAAACTATCAAAAAGTTTAAAACACTATTCAACCCCCCCCATTTTAGTGTTTCCTGTGGTTCTAACACAATGTTCATTATGTTGAACCCTTCGAAATCAACATGGTCAAAGTGGAGCCAGTAGATGCTAGGGCCACTGACATGGCCATTGATGAGTTCGAGATGGAAGTGAAGGATATTTATCCTTCTACTAATGAAAGCATCCTGGAGTACCTAACTAGGAAGCGGAACAAAGACAGGAATGTCATGATGTGCCTAAGGTGTAGCGTAGTGTTCGATGCTGATTCAGCCAAGACCTTTGAAGAAGCTTCGACCAAGAAGCGTCAACTCAAGGAGAGGTTGGGCCCCCATAAATATGAAGAGGGTCAGAAGATGTATAGGGCCCTGAAAGGCGTAGGAAGAGGTATGCATATTCAGGATCACACCTTCGTTCCTCCTGCCAGGACACCTTCGAACCAGTGGGTGAGGCAGGTGCCAACAAAGCCAAAGACTCAAGTAAAGTGGCAACCTGTGGCACAAAAAGAGGGGACTTCCAACTCTTCCAAAGGGAAGGAGATAGCTGTGAAACTATCCAAGGAGGTCGAACCTCCTTGTGAAAGTTGGTATCATTTCAGTCAGTATTCCAAAGCCAAAGGTTCGATGACAAGAACTTAATGGCATAGGGCCCAGAGGATATATAGGGCTCGAATGGAACAGATCCAGGAAGAATGTGCAAGGAGGCCCCAGAGGTCCAAGAGAAGGTTCGAGCCTTCCTCTTCAAAGTCTCAGCGCGACCTACGTGAGCATATTAATGCTGCTAAAGTAAAAGAGATGGAGGGAGATGACCTTTTATCTGAGGAATTCGAATCAGGATTCCCTTATTCAATTCAGGAAATTTGTGGTATAATTTCGATCTTACCAGTTGAGTTTTCCCAACAGGTACAGAGATTGGAAAATGAGGAAGACTTTGAAGATGACAATCTTCAGAGTGTTGTCATGCTGAATCAAGCAGAGGCAGAGACCAAGAATGAAGTGGTCAGCATAACTAAACCAGCTCCAGGAGACATGGCTCACATGAAGCCACTCTACATCAAAGTTGTGGTAGAAGGTAACCCCATTAATAAGATCATTATTGATGGAGGAGCAGCCATCAACCTACTCCCAAGATCAACTTTTGACAAGCTGGGGAAAACCAATAGAGACCTACTCCCTCACAACATAGTGATTACAGATTTTGCTGGGAAATCATCTGGGTCAGAAGGGGTTGTGGCTCTTGACTTTGTAGTAGGTGGCCAGCTGAGAACCACTATCTTTATGATGATCCAAACTAAAGCCAGCTTTAATATGTTGTTGGGAAGAGAATGGATCTATGGGATAGCAGTTGTCCCATCAACAGTGCATCAAAAATTGTTTCTATGGGATCAAGAGGGCAACCCAATAGTGGTCAAAGCTGACCAGGGAATCTCTACTGCTGAGCAAGGCTTGGTGGAAATGGATTTCGATAGAAACTTGGCTCACATCAGTCCTTATGAATTGGACTCCATGTCAGCCATACACTCAGCAAAAGTCCCTTACTCAGTAAGGTTGGACCCCATCAAGGGTTTCATATTGAAGAGAGAGGCCGATATTGATACAGCCCTAGAAATGCTTGGTGATTCATGGAAAGCATAGAATCATTCATCAACCTGGGAATGGCTGAGGATAAGAGACCTACCTTCATTAGTACCAAGGTGGATCCCGAAATTAGGTAGCAATTGATTGAGCTTTTGAAACAATACAAAGATTGTTTAGCGTGGGACTATGATGAGATGCCAGGATTAGATCGAGCACTAGTCGAGCACAGATTACCTATTTTTCCCGGGAAGAAACCGGTGAAGCAACCTCCTCGAAGGTTTGCCCCAGAGGTGGTTTCGAAGATCAAAGAGGAAATAGAAAGACTTCTCAAGGCCAAATTCATTCGAACCACTAGGTATGTAAATTGGCTTTCTAATATTGTGCCAGTTATTAAAAGGAATGGCAAATTGAGAGTTTGCATTGATTTTCGAAACCTTAACGAGGCAACCCCAAAAGATGAGTACCCAATGCCCATAGCTGACATGCTCATAGACTCAGCAGCAGGAAACGAAGTGTTAAGCCTCCTAGATGGCTACTCTGGCTATAACCAGATCTTTATTGCAGAAGAAGACATTTCAAAAACTGCCTTTCGTTGTCCTGGGGCATTAGGTACCTTCGAATGGGTGATGATGTCTTTTGGTTTGAAAAATTATGGGGCCACGTATCAAAGGGCCATGAATTTAATTTTTCATGATTTTATTGGTGAGTTCATGCAGGTATACATAGATGATGTGATGGTCAAATCGAAGACCAAAACACAACACTTGGAATACTTGAGATGTTCGTTCGAAAGGATGAGAGCACACGGGCTGAAAATGAACCCCTTAAAATGTGCCTTTGGAGTATCTACAGGAAACTTCTTGGGATTCCTGGTGCAACAACAAGGGATCGAAGTGGATAAAAATAAAGCCCAAGCCATTATTAATACAAGGCTTCCAGAGAACAAAAAACAATTGCAATGCTTGTTGGGGAAAATCAACTACTTGAGAAGGTTCATCTCGAACCTGTCAGGAAAGACAAGAATATTTTCTCCATTGGTCAAGTTGAAAAGAGAAGAAAAGTTCGAGTGGAGAGAAGAACATCAAATGGCTTTTGAATCGATCAAGAAATACTTAGTCAATCCACCAGTGATGACTCCACCAGTTCGAGGGAGACCCCTGAGATTATACATCTCTGCATCTGAGGAGACTCTGGGTAGTATGTTGGCCCAAGAGGATGAAAGTGGCTTCGAAAGAGTAATTTACTACCTAAGTAGAAGCCTAAGTGATGTAGAAAAGAGATATACGTCTCTGGAAAAGTTATGTTTATGCCTTTATTTCTCATGTATGAAACTCAAATACTATTTGAAACCCTCTGAGGTTTTTGTGATTTCACATTTTGATGTAATTAAATACATGTTGATCAAGCCAATACTTCATGGCAGGATTGGGAAATGGGCTTTAGCGTTAACTGAATTCTCATTAAAGTATATGCCTTTATAGGCAGTAAAGGGGCAAGCCCTTCCTGATTCTTTAGCCGAACAACCTACAGTTCAAATTAAAGAGGTTAATTTCATTGGAATTAAACCTTGGAAATTATTCTTTGATGGTTCTAAACATGATAAAGGGAACGACATAGGAATGCTGATTATAATCCCAAATGAAGTTATAACCAAAGTCATGTTTAGAATTAGAGGATAATGTTCAAACAACGAGATAGAGTATGAAGCATTAATTGTTGGCCTCGAACTCTTGATAAGTTTAGAAGCCGCTCACGTTCATGTGAAGGGTGACTCCCAATTGGTTATTAATCAATTGAAGGGGGTTTATAAGTGATGTAGTTCGAAATTCGCAAAATATTTTGCCAGGGTAAAAAGTTTGATGAACTATTTCGAGGAGGTAACATTGGAGCACGTGCCTCGAATAGAAAATGAAGTAGCAAACGAATTAGCCCAGATAGCTTCTGGTTACAAGGTCAAATCTGAGTTGTTCGAGAGCTTAATCGAAACCAAACCTCTTTTAACTATAGAAGAGAAAATGGTTTTGAACATAGATGCCTTGACGTCCTTAGACTGGAGGAAACCGATAGTTGACTACTTGAGGGATCCATCAAAGCCAACTGACAGAAAGATTAAGTTCAAGGCTTTGAACTATACCATTTTAGGAGATGAATTATACAAGAAGTCAAGTGGGGGGCATCTATTAAAATGTTTAGGAGAGGCAGAGGCATACCTAGCATTGGCTAAAGTTCATGAAGGGATTTGTGGAGCTCATCAAGCAGGGGAAAAGATGAAGTGGACGTTCCTAAGCTATTGTTATTTTTGGCCATCCATGCTGAAAGATTGTCATGATTATGCCAGGGGATGTAAAGAATGTCAGAAACATGGACACATGAATCATATTCCTGCTGCAGAGTTACATTCAATCATCAAGCCTTGGCCATTTTGAGGGTGGGCCCTCGACCTGATAGGTATGATTCACCCTCCTTCTTCGAAAGGACATAAATTCATATTAGTTGGGGTAGACTATTTCACTAAGTGGGTTGAAGCTGTTCCCCTGAAAGATGTAGGGCAAATAGAGGTGATAGACTTTGTTGAAGAGCATATAGTCCATAGGTTTGGTATTCCCGAGACCATAACCACAGATCAAGGGACTATGTTCACCGGGAGGAAGGTGACACAATATGCAGAGTCAAGAAAGATTAAACTACTCACCTCTACCCCTTATTATGCCCAAGCTAATGGCCAAGTTGAGGCTATCAACAAAATTTTGATAGGGTTGATCAAGAAGCACATGGGGCAGAAGCCTCGAAATTGGCATGAAACACTTAGCCAAGTGTTGTGGGCCTATAGAAATTCTCCAAGAGATGCTATTGCTGCTTCTCCATATAAATTAGTATATGGCCATGAGGCTGTTCTACCTTTGGAAAACAACCTTCAGTCCCTTCGAATACAGAGGCAACAAGAATTGCCTACACATGATTATCTGTGCCTAATGTTCGATGAACTAGATGTATTAGACGAAGAGAGACTCGTTGCATTGGAAAACATAGTCAAACAGAAGGAAATAGTGGCTCGATTCTACAATCGAAGGGTTAGTAATAAGACTTTCCTAGAAGGTGACTTAGTTTGGAAAGTCCAATTACCTTTGGGTAGGAAATCACCAAAGTTTGGTAAGTGGACCCCTATTTAGGAAGGGCCATTGGAAGTGGAAGGTGTGTTATCAAGCAACGCCTATATTATTCGTGATACTACTTCTAATTGTGTGATTCGAGACATAAATGGCAAACATTTAAAGAGATACAAACCCATCATGCATGAAGTAAAAATTCACTTAAAATAAGTAAGTTTAGAGCCAAACATGGCTATTGCAAATAAATAAGCAAAGTATTGAAGAAAGGGTTTAGAAAAAGAAAGCCTTAAAACAAGTCTTTGGCTTTAAACTCAAGATATTCTTCCTTAATCTTTGCCAAAGTAGCTTCGAGGGTAGCATATTCATTCTTTGCCTTTTCCATATTCCTGAAGCAATTAAGAAGTGTGTTAGAGTCATTCTTTACCACTTCTTTCAGATCCTCTTGACGCTTCTTACTGTGATCAACAGTTGCAGCAAGGACTTCCCTTTCCTTAGTCTTCAAGTCTAATTGCTTTTTCAGCTCCTCTCTCTCTCCATCCAGCACTCTCAGTTGGGTAGCTCCTTGTTCCAAGGTCATGGAGCATGCCTTGAACTGAATATTATGCTCCACGAGCCTGTTCCTTAAAATTCCTTCTTGGCCCAAGATCTTGTCCTGTTGGGTTTCGTCGGCATGGATTCTATTCAGAGTATGAGTCAAGGTATCATACCATGCACAGAAAACTCCAAGGGCTTCGTCCAACTCCAAAGGAACGTCTTCAGGAATAGTCTTCAGTTCAGCCAACACCTCTCTAATTTGCTTATCGAGTTCATCACTTAGAATTTCCACCAAGTTTTGTGAAAAGACCAAGTGTCGAAGTCTGCTCACCAATCCCTGAATTCTTCGATGGGTGCTTGACTTTGAAGTTTTGGCACTACTGCTAGCTGCAACAGTAGGAAGTGACCCTTCCAATAACCTGTTTATAATGAAGAATTGCTCATCTTCAAGCCGCTTGCTGAGGATCTCCAGGTCAATAGCAGGTGCAAGGGTTTTTGGCGGTGATTGAGCTCGAGGTTCCTGTTGCACTGGGATCGAAGAGGTAGCAGTTGGTTGAACCACAAGCTCTTTCAAAGGCATCTGGATGAGAGTGTCATCAGGGGGTGTTTGACCATGACCTTCATTGTCACCTTTTGGAGCAGTAAAGGAAGGGATCGAGGGCACATCACCTTGAGAGTTCTGCTCATGTACGTCCTCTTAAGCTTTCCCTTGGGTCGAACCATCAGCCCCTTGATTTTCTTGGGATGGTTGAGGTTGTGGAAGCTCATCAAATCGAGGGTCTTGAACGGTTTCAGTAGTTTGGACCACAGGAACAACTCCTTCAGGTTGCACAACTTCTTTCTCAGGAGCATCTTGAGGCTCAAATGGTTCGATAATGATAACATCATCATCAGATCGATCCTTAGGAACATCTTCCTCTTGGGCCTGCTTAGGGTTTTCAGTGTTTCATTCTTGCTCTTCCTCTTGGGTAGGATTATCGGAGTGTATAGGGGAGTTGACCTCAGGCTCTTTAGTCATAGTTCGATCCCCTGCAGCTTGAAATCTTATAATTCTGTTTGACCCAGGGTATTGAACAGCAAGAGGAAGATAATTTTAAAAATTTTCAAGGCTTGAGGAACTCGAACTTGTAGTACTTCCATGATTGGTCGAATCTGAAAGTACCTGAAGATAGGAGGTTCGAATCAAAATGTGCAGCCAAAGAATAAAGGAGAAAAAGGCAAAGTAGTATCTTACCACCCTATTAGCTTTCCAGGACTGCCTAATGTTTGGTGCCACGTGTTTGACTCTCTTCTTTGGATTCGGATCCTGCAGGATAAAAGTCCAAATGAGAAGATTCGAAACAAAGGAAAAAAAAACATACAAACCTCAGTGGCTTGGGGATCGGTAGAAGAGCCAGGCTCATTAGTTTCACCACCAATGGTCTTGTCCAAAGTAGGAGGATCTGCCTCAGACCTAGAAGCAGCTATCTGTTCATCTGTCTATTTTGCACTCGAATGGTCTTCACTCTGGGTCCCAGCAGAAGGGGTTTGGGATTGAGTGGGTTGAGCCTCTGTTTCGGATGAAGCAGCAACAGGGGTTTTCCTCTTCCTTGAAGTAATGGGAGTTTTCTTAGTAGGCGGCTTCAAAGCTAGTTTCCTTTTAGCTGGAACCTTCTACAAGGTTCGAAAGTACACAAAGATAAGAGGAGACGCAAGCATAGAAGAAAATTGAGCCATATAAGTTTATGCTTACCTTATCTCCTTTAGGGGCCTTCTTAGACTTCTAAGCTCCAACAACATATGTCGAAGTTGTTTCCTTGTTGCCCTTGGGAGCCTTTGCCTTCTTTGACTTCGATGAGTCACCAGCATCTTTGGGAGCTGTAAGGGTCAAAGACAATGTTAATAAGATATTGAGAAGGTAAGGGAGAAAGCCAAAAGTGATGGGTTGCTTTGAAATACCTTATCTTTTTCGTCCCTCAGGTTCTGGATAGTCCTGGGTGGTAATGATGCGTCCGAAGCACACCTCCTTCGAACATGCCATTTCTTTGTAGGAGCTACGGCACCAATGGTCGTAAGTAGCAGTGCAGTAGTTCGAAGGAGTAAAGTCGGTAGGCACATAAGGTGGCTTAGTCTCTTCGAACTCCCTAATCCTCAGAATTACTTCATCCATTGATGTGCACGGGGCGATATCTTGTCCTTTGAAGACAGGAATGGGGATGTCTTGGAAAAGCCTAAATTTCCTAGCCATAAGGGTTGGCTGGTAGTGCATGAGGTAGGGGATAGTCTGATCATAGTGTGGAAAGATCAGTTGGTTTCGAAGAATTTCACTCCATCTTCAATCCTGATCAGCCTGATCAACATGATTGACACTTATAAGGGGTTGATGGACCCACTGAGGACCACGAGTCCTTTTAGAATAAGGGTTGAGGTTGTCCTCATGTTTGTGTTGGTCGAAGAAGTAAGTCATGAAGGCTTTAATGCCATCAGAAACCTTCTCCTTGAAGAGGCAAAGGTGGGTGTAAGTTAAGCTTTTGGCAGTAGGTTCGAACAGGTTGGACACCTCGGTTGTGATCTTTGCATCCTGTGGAAACGTGGCTCGAAGCCAAAAATCAAGAAGCCAAAAGGGGCCATAGAAGCCTCCGAATGGTTTGAGGGACTTGTAGGAACTCAAAGCATCAGAGATGCACAAATATAAATGACCAAGAAGCAATTTGGCCAGATTGATTTTTCTGCCTTCATGAAGGCAAACAGCTAAAGGAAAGATGCCATGTGGGACTTGAAGAGATCGAGCACAGAAAACAAAATTGGCCAACCAAAGCCAAAGAAAGGCAATGTGTTCCTTCTTAGAGACATCAGAGGAACTTTGATCATGGTTATTACTAATAAAGGCCTGTAGGTCATCTTTGAAGTGTTAATTGTATACTCAGCATTAGAAGGCTTGGTGTTTGGGAGGTAAGTCGCTCCACAATGTTCGAGGCCAGAGATAATAGAGACATCTAACAAAGTAGGAGTAATCATCCCACAGGGAAGGAAAAATGTACATATACCTTGGTCCCAGAAGTTCAACGCAGCAAGGAGAAGGTCAATGTTGTATTGCAGGTGCTCCCTGGATAGCTGAATCAGATCGAAGATGCCCATCCTCTTCCAGAAATCCTTTTTCGCGGACTGAACCTTATCCAACCAGCTGATATAGGTATTCTTGAGCAGCATGGGAGAAGCTCTGAATATATACTTCTCTGTGTCATTGACGTCAGCTTTTACGGAGTCATTGAAAGCAAAGATCTTCTCTGTGGGATAGAGAGCTTGAAAGGCTTTGAACTCAAGAGTCCTCGGAGGGAACACATAAGGGCCAAGGAAACCCATACGGAGTCCATCAATGTTGGTGGGGATGATAACACTAGTGCCCCACACTTTCAGATTTTCCTCAGTAGCTTCAGGTTCTGGTACGAAAGTACCGTCATCTATGACAATGGTCTTGCCATTTTCAGCTGCAAGAGGGGTAGGGCAAGCCACTTGATATTTCTCACTCTGAAAGACTAAATTAATCGTGGAAGATGCCATTGGAATGGCAGAACTGGAATGGGAAGTAGAACAGAGGGGAAAAGAAGGAAAGCAAAGATTTTTATCTTTTGAGCTAGAAACTTAAAAGACGTGAGGGAGAAGATGACGAGTCTTAAAACACTATTACACGATTAAGGAGGGAAACCAAAGAGTCATTGGCAGTTACAAGCCCAACTGATGATTAGTGGAAGCCCAAAGTTCTCACTCCATGTGATCATGGGAGAGAGAAGGGGAATGCGTGAGTGGTTTCCAGTAAGGCAGAAATCTGCCACGTATAAAAATGCAAAGCTTCTGGGAATTCGAAGCTATGCATTTTTGGGGGCATTTGTTACATGTTGAAAATAAAATGTAGTTCGAAGTGTCTAATAAAGAGCCAAAAAGGGATACTCATTTTATTAAGACATTCTAATAGGAACTACAATGGGATTGAACTAAAGCCTAAAGGTTCGCTATTCGAACCTAATTTTATTTCCTTTTACATGTTCACAGGCATGTTGATCTTCGAACCAGTGCTTCGAATGGAGAAAGTAGACTCTTCGATCTGGGTGTCAGTGTTATGTCTTCGGAGGAGGAATAACACCTTGCTTCGAGCTTTAGAAAGGAGTTGGTTCTCATCCTTGGACCTTCCAAATAATCCAAGGGCTAAGGGCCTCACCCCCATCTTCTTCATCTGCCTTCCTCCTCTTCTTCATCTTCCTCTTCCCCCCAAGAATTAGAAGACTAGGCACTGGACTTTGAGATAACCCATTTCCCTGAATCTCTTCCTAACACCAAGGAGGTGGGAGTAATACCAGGCCATGCATGGTGCTAAGGCCTTGGATGTTGGTTGCGCTATTCGACCTAAGGTCAAGGTCCACTTTGAAGTGACCACTAATGTTGGACACCCTGTCGACCTGAAGTCCAACTATAATGGCAGGATCAGGTCATACAGAGCAGCCAATATCAGGGATCTCTCCATGGCCACAGGGAAGAATGATGGAACCCAAATGAAGTCTTTTTCCTTGTATAGGGGTTGAAAGCCATGAAAGAATTAAGAATGCTACTCCAACGAGCCAGTCAGAAGAAGTCTTGTTCACATTGACCAAAGTGGACAGTGGTCAAAAAAATTAAGTTGGATGGCAGGTAAATGGCTTCGAAAAGCAAGAAGAGGGCCTGGGTTTCGAAGAAGAAAAGAGAAGATCAGGAGAGGGTCTAGGCAGATTCGAAAGGAACCATGGTTCGAAGGGGAAGAGTTGTTAGATGGTTCGAACCATTTCCCTTACCTTGGTTCGAAGGACCCTCACTCCATCAATTCGAACAGAGGTCGTCCCCTTTGATTTAATTGAGTTTTCCACGTCATCAACGACAGTTATCAAGCACGAGCCCACCAGAGAGCATGCAGAGAACGTGGGTTCATGAGGAGTTACGTAAAGATCTTGGGAGGTTATAGCAACCCAAAGACGGTTACTAGGGAGAGCTATAAATAGAAGAAATCATGAAGGAGCAAGGGTCCGCAACCTGAACACTCAAATAGCACCTTGAAAGTCGTAGCATCCACCACAGTGATCAAAGGCACCCAGCACGCTGAGAGAAAGTAGGGACAGTGCAGACCACCCTTTAATTTCTTTTAAGTTCATCTTTTCTTCATTTTCTTTGCTTAGTTTACTTGCTCACTATCTTTATAGAATAGGGATCAGTGGCGTTGTAATTTTTACTTTTAAGTTGCTCATCTTGTGCGTTGTACGTTATACCTTTAATACCGTTTAAGGCCTGTTCAGGGGCCAGTTCATAGACGTTTTATGTCCTGCTAAACCCTCCTATGGATTTCACACTAGGTAGAACCCACTCAAATTAAGAGTACTCGTATCTCGTCCTAGATTGCTCTGAGATACATTTGTTTATGTTAAATTTTAGGACAAACACAAACATATACATGCAATACAGAAGGCTACCCTTATTCCCACCTATCACCATACTTATCAGCATTCATCTCAACTCATATACTATTCATTTCACACATCAGGTTCGTACAAATATAAATTCACACTTTCATGCAATCTCAATGAAGGCATATGCTCACACCATGCACATGTACAACATCTCTCTTAAGAGTCATGATTTGGTATTCCGCACAATGGGCGCACCGCATCAATCCCCTTAGTTGTTACCAATGATGGCTCTACCGTTAACACCACACGGTAGGTTGCACCCCCTCGATGGGCCCGTGCAAAGACATCCGCCCCCTCAATGATGGCCCTACCGTTAACACCACACGGTAGGTTGCACCCCCTTTATGGGCCCGTGCATCGAATGTCCCCTATCATGATCACCACCCTTGTAGGGCATGCATCTCATGTATCACACCTCATATGCTCATGCTCAATGCATCAACACCTTTTATACATTTCTCATACAACATCGTCTACTCAATTCATTCCACATCACATCATGGATAAAATACACATAGAACATCAATATAAGATAGTCTCATAACAATACTTCGTACCACAGTCAACACATATTGTACATCCAATTCGACCTCATCAATTCCACAAAACAATTCTTATATTAGATAAACATCCATCACATAAGTAAAGGATCACCATAATAAATCAAAACAACACTCACATCTCAAGTTTGGACCTGGTAATCGATTACCAGAAGTCTGTAATCGATTACCAGAAGCAAATACCTAATTATTGGGCCTGGTAATCGATTACAAGGTGTCTATAATCGATTACCAGAGGACTGGTAGCCTGGTAATCGATTACAACATGCCTGTAATCGATTACCAAGGGTTCAGCTGCATGGTTTTTCCCAGAAACACCTGGTAATCGATTACAGAATGCTATAATCGATTACCAGCAACCCGATACGCGTCTGTACCTGCGTTTTTACCCCTTTTTAACCCTCTTCTTCAATCCCTACTCAAATCTTTAAGTTCCTAACTTGTTTAAACTCGTTTTTACCGACTAAAATCAATGAATCCATCAATTAATCTAACAGATTACCATAAACTCAACATCTAATCGATCGATTATGAATTCTCACTCCCAAATCCTAATTTGACCCCTTTTCGAAAATCTCGCTTACAACCCTCAAATTCATCAATAAGCATGCCATTATGCATCACACAGAACAATTTCAATCATAAAACATAGGATTCATAGTTCATATTTCGAATTTAGAGATTCTAGAGGGACTTTTGGTTGCCCTCACTACCCAAGCGCTCCAGTATACACATATAGTAACACCCCTTCCCCCCGTACCTTAGAGATGACGATTGAAAACGAATTGCAGAACTCCCTTGATGATCTACTCTGCGGCACCTTCTCCTTGTGGAGTCGCTTCTCCCTTCCCTAAGGTTTGGTTATCTGACGTTTGAAGAAAGAATAGGGGAAATAGATAACCCTTCTCTTATTTAAATATTTAATTGGGTTGGGCCTACTCCAACCCACCCATCCCCCCTTTTTAATAAAATAATATGATTCCTAACTAATAATAATACTAAACATAATATTAATACTATTACTTCTTCATTCTATTTTATTTTATTTTATTTTAGAAATATTAGGATGTTACACGCGGGGCGGATAGTATAATAACCGTCCCCATCCATTATATAAATATGCGGGTACCCATTGCGGGTATATCCACGGATTTCCATGGATACGGGTTTTTTTTGACATCCCTAGCCTTCAAGATATGATGAACAAGGCTCGGAAGGCTAGGAAGAGGCCCACGTAGTGTGGTTAGGAGACCTGGGAGGTTCTTTTGGCCTACTGGGACTCTGCGAAATTCAAGGGGAAGTCCACTTGTAACAAGAGCAATCGGGCTTCTCAACGCGAGAGGGGAGTCCACACCACGAGTCGCAGGGCCCACCATGAGGTGGCATTGGATATGGCATGTATAAACAAACACTCTTCTGTATTATATTTCTATTTGTTGTTAAATTAATTAATTTGTGTAATTTTCTTGTGTAGGCTCGACAGCTTGGGCGGGAGGTCGAGCTAGACGAGTTCTTTGCTGCCACCCACACCAAAAAGGGTGGTGGGTGGGTAGATGACCAGGCCCGATCCACCTATATAAGCATTTGTTTATAAGTGTTTTTTTATATAACTTCATATTCATGCAATTGAATATATAACTAATAACAAATTTTACTTTTACCTCAACAGACAAACTACAAGGAGGGCCTGAGGGAGGTGGAGTCACAGATGGGGGAGACCTCCATGACTGATGCCTCCACCAAGCTGGAGATCTGGAGGGATGTTGCGGGTGGCAAGACCCGAGGTGTTGTTATGGCATCGGGGACTTGGCCTCCAACATTCGTCCAGGTGTGACCAACTTGACTAAGGAGTCCCGGGCTCACCCGGGCGAGAGTACTGATGGGTCCGGGTCACGGCATTCTAGAGAGGAGGCGTTGCGCCAGGAAGTCGATGAAAATTCACACAGGGAAATACTAGAAGGGGGGTTGAATAATGTTTCAATGGAAACCTTAAGTTTTTAGAAAACTTATTCAGAAAGACGTTTCAGAAAATCTTCAGACGATGAATTACGATCTGAAGTTTTTGCTGTATCTTCTGAACTTGAGTTTAGACTTAAAATTTGCTTGTAAATGTACCTTTGAAAAGATTAAGGTTGTCTGATTAAAATACTTTTCACACCCCTTTTTGGTTAGAAGAAAAACTGAATTCACGGAGTTTAAGGGAAAGAGAGAACACAACCAAATTTATCCTGGTTCACTCACTTCTACCGTGAGCTACGTCCAGTCCCAAAGGCAACCCGCCAATGGATTTCCACTATTCTTGCAAGAATTACAAGTATTCTTTTCTGTCAAGCCTCTTCAGGCTCTACCACAAGTATTTTTTTCTTTCACCAAGCCTCTCCAGGCTCTCAAACACTTATCCAAGTGTAAAACCCAAGTATTCTTTATACAGAAAGCCTCTTCAGGCTTATAACCCAAACTGTTTAAGCTAAACAAAAAATGTTCTATAAAACTATCTCAGATGATAGCTAGAACTCAAGTACAAACTTAGATTAACTCAGGATATGAAATAAGATTGTACAAGAAATTATCAGAGTGATTTTTCACAGCGTTTTTGTAGCGTAAGGACTCAAAGAATTTTTTCTCTTAATTGCTACTGATCTTCAAATTCACGAGCCTTTATATAGCCTTTGATACTCTGTTTCTCGTTGTCTAATAGCATTAAATGCTCAAAGACGTTGGGTTTCTTTTCCAGCAAAACCTGGGACACTTTTCAGGTGCAGGTTCTGCGCATACAATGCTTTTTCGTTGCAGGTGCAGCAGGCGTTGCAGAATTTCCTTATTTGTGCAATACTCTTGAACGAGGTATAAAAGCATGTCTGATTGTTGTGCTGAAATAGGTTAGACCAAGAAGATGATCGTTCTGTATAGACAGCGACGTCTTCAAAAGGTCTTCATTTGATTCTGGTATCTTCAGCCTTCAGATGCAACCAATATGTTAGACTTTATCGATATCAGACGATGAAACACTTCAGATGATGTTTGGCTCTAAGACGTTCTGAAGCCTTTCAGATGATCCTTCTCAACACTATTGATCTGAAATTAAGCATAATGTTTGTGAGAGGATATTCTTATAAACATCATTATGCTTTATATTTATAATCCATTAAAATTTCTAAGAGCATGAGACTCAAGATAAATTTCTGATAATAATCTTCTAAGACTCAACAGTCGAAGTAGCAATGAAGCAGTCTTGGCAGGCCATAGAGAAGGCTGCATATTTGGAGGATCAGTTAGCACGACTCCGAGGACAGATGCAACAGATCCTGGACACTCAGGCTGCAGGTCAGGCTCCCGCTTAGCCTCTGGCGCAGCCGCACCCCATTATGATTCCGCCTTGGATGACCAATCGATGGATGATGAGGACGAGTAGCCCACCCCACAACCCCAGTGCCACTGTCGTCATTGATTTCTTTATGTTTATATTTTATTATATTATTTTTTAATAGAGTTTGTGTATATATTTGTGTGTGTGTGTCTATATATATATATATATATGCTATTTTAGTATTATTTTTATAATTTTAAATTTAATAAATAATAAAATAAATAATAATAAATTTAATTTAAAAAAATATATACCTGTAGTGACAGTCGTGGCCGTCACTACAGCCGTCTCTAGATAAAAAAAGTTTTTTTTAAAAAAAAAGAATTAATCTTAGCGACGATCATGTTTTTAGAGACGGCTTCATTGACGGTTAACCTGTCTCTAGGTAGAGACGGCTGACACCAGTCATCGCTACTGTATTTACAACGAGCCACTTAGCAACGTCCACGTGGCCATCTCTAAGCCGTCGCTACGCAGCCTATAGAGACCGCTTTTCCTTGTATAGCGACGATCATGAAAATGAAATTTCTTGTAGTGATCCGGGCTTTAGTCTGTTGCTGTCAATTTATACTTCTCTTTCATTTCATTCTTTGTTGTATAAAAAAAAATAAACAAATAAAGCCAATTAGCTGAAAAAGTTTGTACGTTATTCGTCAGATGGAGAGAGCTTGTCAATTCAAGCATCACATTTCAATTTTTCTACTATTATTATTAGTTTACCCTACAGTTCAAAATAAGAATTGCACGCTTTGAAGAGATCAAATCTAAACTCTGTATATCTTTTACATCATATTTATTTTTAATAATTTTTATAAATTAAATAATTTTAAGTTTTTAAGTTGTGTGGTTAATTTAAACAAGGTCCTCAGTTAAATTCCTGACCAATCATGTTGTCTGACCTTCTTCCTAGTTGGTTAGCGGGGATAACACATCCCTCATTGTTCTAGCTAGGGTCTTCCCATCTAGACGACTAGTTGTTACTATTTTATGTGGTATTTTTTTTTTGTCAAGATACTATCTTATGTGTTAATCGTGCCTAAATATTAATAGTAGAGTTGAGTATACAAATTGACCCGTTCCGACTCGGATTGCATTGGTGGCCCATGGGGTCAAGCCGTATAAGCCCATGTCTAAATAGGCCTACATTATAGACCCAAAATAAAAAAGGCCTACATTACATTAATTATGTAGGCTTATAGGTTAAAACGGAGGCTATTACTTTTCACACCGTTATTTTTTCTATTCCCACCCCCTACTTTTTTTTCTTCCCCAAACTACCCTCCTCCTACCCCACTCCCCCATCCCATTCAGCCATTCTCCTGCACCTGTCCACCCCCTCCCATTTGCCCCCTTCTCTAATCTCTATTCCCCTCCGTTACGGACAACCAGGTATATTTTTTTTGAAAAAAAAAATATTTTACGGACAGTGTTGTCTGAAAGTTGTTTTTTTTTAAAAAAAAAATTCCAGACACAATTGTCTGGGAATGCTTCCCGGACAATTGTCCCGGACAATTGTGTCCGGAAGTGTTTTTTTTTTAAAACTATAACTTCCAGACACAATTGTCCGGGAATCGTTCCCGGACAACTGTGTCCAAAATTCTACACAGGAGACAGTCTTGTTCCTACCATAAAATTGTCCGGGAACAGTTGTGTTCCGAAGTTATATTTTTCTTAAGAAAAATATACCTTTCAGGCAGTCCTCCGGACACAGTTGTCCGGGAACGGTTCCCGGACAATTGTGTCCGGAAGTTATATGTTTAAAAACAAAAAACACTTCCGGACAAAGTTGTCCGGGAATGGTTCCCGGACAACACTGTCCGTAAAGTATATTTTTTTTTTCAAAAAAAGGTTGTCTGTAAGGGAAGGGAATATAGATTAGAGAAAGGGGGGCGAAGGGGAGGGGGTGGACAGGTGCAGGGGGAATGGATGAGTGGGATGGGGGAGTGGGGTAGGAGGAGGGGGTAGGGGAGGGTAGTTTGGGGATGAAAAAAAGTACGGGGTGGGAATAGCAAAAATAATGGTGTGAAAAGTAATGGCCAAAACGGATTGGACAACATGATTGATAAGGAATAAGATAGATGACTGGGTTCTGTATATCACATTTCATAACCAATTCCTTGTGTTAACAAAAAAAAAACCAAATGCTATTAGGAGAGTAATTAAGCCTATTTATTATAGCAATCAACAAAGCAACCATGACCAAAAAGTTGGTGGTAGTGGAAGTGGACCGTGACCTCAGACGGATTTACCTACAAGGTCAGGGGTTCGAATCTTGGAATCACCACACTTGGGAGAGCTTTACCTAACTACCACTCCTGACTCGAAGGTTAAACCCACATCTATGCCCGTGGGGGATTTCTATCAAAGACAAAAGAAAAATAATAAAACAACCATGAAAATTTTCTTAATTGACACCCTTGACAAGACTGTCATTTATGATCTCCACACATTTTCAATTCTATAAATAATACTCCTTCTATTTTTTTATCTGTTATTTTAGTGTCTCAAAATTATTTTTAAATGGGTGTCATTTTCATTTACCAAACTAATAATAAATGCTTTTTTTTTTTTAATTCTACCCTTGTCATAATCTATTTTTTTTATTTTAAATATTTATTATAAAGCCATATTATAAATATTTTAAAAGTTTTAAGTTTTAATAAATTTTTTTTTTATGTTTCCAACAAAAAGTTTGTGGTAAAAGGTAAAACAATGTGAATATAAACAAATGGTGTTTATGGAAAAAAAATTCATTTTATTGAAAAAAAAAAGAGATATTAAATGCATTAATGAGAGAAAGAGAAATGACATATTTGAAAAAATGAGCCAAGAAGACATAGTTATTGCATTCCTTAATCATTGTGTAAAAACTTTAAAAGACAGATAAAAAATGGAGGAAGTACGATTTTTCTAACTTGTGCAATATTGCACAAGATAATAAATCAAAAGTAGAAAAACTTTATTAGAAATTATAACTATCACAACATTAAATACATTAATAATATTAAATGTTATATCTTAAATAAAAACTTTTCATTTCTAATTTATTATCACGTGTAATGTTACATATGGAAAAAAAATCATAAATAATAATAGCTCGTGAGGTTTGCTATTCTATTGAAATACTTGAGCGTTGAACTCTTTTCGTAGTCACACTACTCCTAGGGATGTCAAAAAAATCCACACCCGCGGATACCCGTGGATATACCCGCAATGGGTACCCGCTTATTTATTAAATGTGTGGGGACGGATATTATACTACCGCCCCGCGGGTACCCGTATATTTATTAAAACATATTTTTCTATTAAATATATTTGAATATTAGGATTTTTTATTATTTTATGATGAGATATAATTTATTTTATATTATTTTTTGATGATATTCTTAATATATTAACATGTAATGGTATTATATAATGATTGTTTATATATATAGTATGATATTATAATATATTATATAACATCTATCTTTTCTTATAAAATTTAAATTCTTAAATATTAATGGATACCCATAAATACCTGCATAGGTACCCGTTATAGGTAGACACTACCCGGCTTGAGATGCCTAACTACTGACTACTCCCATTAATCCGAAGGAAACCCAATTCTTGGTGACACTATCCCATCTTTTTATACATCTTTTAAAATTTAATAGAAAAAGATGTTTAATTAAGAAACCAAAAAGATCAAGATAAGTTGTTCGATCAGAACATTGTTAATGAAAGAAAGTAAATATTTAAGTAAGAGGTAGAGATATATTTAGTAGAGATGTGATTTATATGTTAAAAAAAATTATCAGCATCATTTCAGCTCACAAGTCACAATCGAAATGAAAATCCTAGATTAAAGAATCAATACAAGTTGCACAAGGTCACCGCCCAAAATCGTCCATACCACTAATTCTCAGCAATATGTCATGGTTAATTATGTATTCTCTGTTTAAACAGAGGAGAGAGATGACGAATCATTTACATGCGAAGCCAAAAAGAAAAACCACAGCAACAGCAATTTTCGAATCTCCCTCCTGACCGAATCTTTCTGACTCTTTTCAACCCCTCCTTTTAATCAAAGTCTCCGAATCTCTTACTTTTTGTTTTTCTGATCATAGTCCAACTTAATTCCACCTTCCATATTCTGTTCGAGCCCGTCCAGATCTACTCGAGATGTGAGGACCACGACTAACCTGAATACATATATAGATTTGTTAATCAAATGCAGTTTTTCTTTGTCTATAATATATACCTCCATGTAGTGTTTACATTGCCTTCTAGATATTCTGAAATAATAGTGGCATGTAGCAAAACATTAAAATTAGACAAAACTTACAGATATATAATTTTTTGCACAATTAATCCCTAGAAATAAAAATCCAATCCAACAAATTAACTAAATATCAAAGACTGTTCTGAGTTAAATGGGATAGTGTTGAAAATTTGAACTGATACGCTTATTAATGTGTTGGTTCTAAATATGTACTCACACAACAAGAAATCAGGCAACAGCTATCTCTTCAAAGGTCAAACTCGTCTTCGGATCAACTTGGTGGTTCAGATATACTTGATGACTCGGTCTGGACAATAGTCAAGTCGCGTCAAGGGGTTGGACTTGTAAGAAACACTCTAACGCCAAGTAAATCCAAGTTTGAGTTGGGTAATAGTAATTATGGAGCAATAAATGCATATACGTGTTCCATTATTAACACATTGATGTATATAACATTGTCTCATGGGCTTGGGGAGGACCTCCTTGGCGTGGGAATCCGGTGTGGCGCTAGTACGACTTATACGGGCGCGCTCATGGTGAGCTCGCCTAGGTGGCATGGCAGCTCCGAGTTGTATGGCTAGACGTATAGCCGAGCTGGTTGGATCTGGGTTGACCAACCCATGGGCGTGTGTTGGGTTAGGCCTTCTCGCGAACTGGGCCCAACCTCTAGGACACTATCACTTTTAATCAAAACTAAGATTGGTAAATTCATGTAATTCACAAAACTAAAAAGGTTTAAATATGTTTTTAATCCCTACAAATGTAGGTCATTTTGTTTTTAGTCCTTTTTTTAATTTTTTCAAGATTTTTAGTCCCTAGTTATTTCTTTGTTAGCTAATTCAATCCCTACCATTAAATTCTTGCTTATGTGTCTAATGAAATGCTTAGACAGCACTGCCACATGTTTATATTCATCTTATTTAGAAGGAAGACACTTATTCACTCATCCACATCATCCATATGCCTTTACAACTTAACACAAAAATAAACCATAAAAGTTAAAGAATCTGTCTCCTCCCTACATCAGTATCAACACCCTTTTCTTCTTTACCTCTTATTTATAATGAACATTCCCTCGAAGGAAAAACTTCACTTTTAATTTTAAGATCAATCTGGGACTTAGAATTGAGTACTCATAAAGGGACTTTTAAGAAGTATGTTTATAATGTCTTTATTAATTATAAAAGTTTATGTGTGTTAAGGCTTAATGTTAAAGAAAAGTTTAATTTACAACTTTACATAAGAAATTGATGATTGAAACATAAAGGAAAAGGAAAGAAAAGACAAAGATGAAATAAAATGAAAGAAGAAAGAAAGAAGGAAGAACTTAAACAAATAATCAATGACAAAAATAAAAGAGCATAAAGAACATAAAGAATGTAAATTGCAATAATAAAAATGGTGGAATCACATACTTTTCTTTCTCTATTCACCAGTTTTTCACTTACAGGATGGACATATTGGTTTTGAGAGAATTCTAGTAAATGGACCCCAAACCTTATTACATGGATAATTCTCCTATTTATAGATTTCAAATCTTAACGACTATTTAATACAATCAAGACACGTCACCGACTTTATTTTCCTGGCACAATAGAAGAATGGCACATATCCCTAACTAACAAAAGCCATCTTAACCCTTTAAAAACTGACAATAACTTCCTCATTGAACTCAGTCTTTGAAGAAATTCCCTAAAACATCTTCAAATCTTCAAAACCTTGCAAGTCATTTTTCTGGAAATTCTCTTACTTTTTCAATTCCCTTCACTATAACTAGCTCGAAGTCAATCTTCTTATCTTCATTATGAATTCTTCGTCTTCCTCGAAAAATGTAATATCCCAAATTTCATGAAAGACAGTTTTATAAGTGAAATTAGAAGTATAAAAGGTTTTCATAAAAGAAACTAGGTGAAAGAGGGTTAAAAACAATGAAATAGAGCATAACACTGCCCCTTTCTCGCTCAAGCGAGAGGGAATGGAAAATTGGTGTTTCCATTCTGTAGGATTTTCGCTCAAGCGAGGACATTCTCCCTTTGGCGAAAATATCAGTCAAAATGAGGAAATTGTATTATGGTTTTTTTTGCTTGAGCGAGGGTATTCTCGTCCAAGCGAAAAAGTGGCAGAGAGGGGATCATTCTTTGGACCATTTTCGCTCAAGCTAGGAGGGCCTCGCTCAAGCGCAAATGACATTCTCGTTCAAGCGAGAAAGGCTCGCTCAAGCGAGAATACTCCAAAGAGCCTTTGTGTTGTTCTCGCTCAAGCGAGAATACTCCAAAAAGCACGAATCCAATTTTTAAAACACTTAAGTTAAGGCTTCTCTCTCATTTCTAACACTTCCCACTCACTTTATATTGAACCTAGAGAGAGAAAGAGTGTCCAACCTTGGAGAAGAAGAAGGAGAAGGATAGAGCTCATCCACACACCTCACTACCTCTTCCCCCTTATCTCTTGAGCTTGTTATAGGTGAGTATAGCTCACACACTCACTCCCATTTTGAATGCAAAGTCGCCAATGATCCCTACTCGTTCATTCCTCCTCCTTTGGCTTTTGTTTGAATTGTTTGAATGTATTTTCCCTATTTATGCTTATTTGTATGGTTGGAGTTTCTTAGGAGCATGAGTTAGGGTTTATCCATATTAGGGATTCGCCTATAACCATGTTTATGCTATAATGATTCGTGAATCAAGTCGTAGTGGTTATGTGAATGAGTAATACTCTTGGGTTTCGGCCCCCAGTTACTAAGAAAATGATTTTGGGTTTCGTCTCCGATTTAAAACATAGGTTTCGGCCCTCGGTAATGACTGATATTAGTCCCCAAGGGAGACGTTCCTTGTAGTCTGAACTCAGGTCTAGCCCAGTTAAGTGTTAAGACCCCGTCTGTCGGGCAAAACGCAGGTCAAGTATATTTATACTTCAATATTATGGATTATGACTTAGCCAGTTTATGTATGGTATTGAATTGTAATTCTTGCATCTCATATGCTTGTTTTCCCTACACTGCCTGCATGCATAGTTATGCTCACTGTGTAGAAACCACAGGAAACACTAGAAGGGGGGTTGAATAGTGTTTTATAATTTCAAATAGATTTTATAGGAAACCTTTTCACAAATCAAGTTTAACAAAACCTTTGAGCAACTTGCTGAAACTGATGTTTTCAGAGACTTGCTGAAATACTTCAGCTAGTTCAATAAAATAGTTCTTTCGTGAAAAACAAAGTTGTTTTGCTGAACAGAATTACAAATACACTTTTCTAAACCCTCCCTGGTTAGATATAAACTTAAAGTAAAGAGATAAGGGTTGAGAAAACTTAGCCAAGAAATTTATCCTGGTTCACTCACATCCACTGTGAGCTACGTCCAGTCCCGATGCCAAAACAAAAAATGATTTCCACTAATTGATCATAGTTACAAGTATTCTTTTGCAATCAAGCCTCTTCAGGCTCTAAACCCAAGTATTGTTTTACAGACAAGCCTCTCCAGCCTCAAACCCAAGTATTGGTTAAACACCAAGCCTCTTCAGGCTCACACACCACCAGTGTATAAAAAGAAAGATGCTTAAGCTTTTAAACTATAGAAGTTCAAAGCCTAAACTTTTTAAGATGTACAAATAACTGAGTAGAACTCAGGATAAGAAAGATTTTGTACAAATGGAACAAATGAATGAATAATAGAGAGTATTTTTTTAGCAGCGTTTCAACAAGTATGTTCGTTCTCTTCTCTGTGTTCTTCTGCATGAGTCTTCATATTTATAGGGTTGGGAAAGAGATCCGTTTAGCTTTAGCAGCGTTCCCGTTGAGAAATAGCATTTAATGAAAATGCTCCCGTTGAGACACATAGCTTTGGTAGCTTGCAGTAGCAGGTGCAACAGGTAGTAGGTGTCAGCAACGCATACTCCACTTTTTTCTAAGCAGTGTACTTCACAGCAGACTTTGCTTCCTTGGTGAATGAAAATTTGAAAAATGGCAAAAAGTAACTAATCTGACTTTCTGGAAGAAGCATAAGCAGCTGGGAAGGGCTACGAATGACTTTGAGTCTTCAAAGGGAATTAACAGAGAAGTACTTTCCCAAAAAGGTACAAGCTTCAGTACGATGTCTCTCATCTTCAGAAGGTTCTCTGGCTTCAGTAGGTCTTAATCATTCAGCAGGTTCCTCTTCTTCTGCAGGTTGTACCATATCAGAGGGTTGCATGACTTCAGAGAGTTGTTGTATCATATACCTTATGATCACAAAAAAAAAACTTTAGCAGAAGACTATTCCTTTCTTAAAGAATGTTTACCAAAATTGTGTACTCGGTGTTCCTGGAGAGGCCTTGTGTACTCATTGCGCCTGGAGAGGCTGCTTGCAAAAGAATACTCATTGAGTTGCCTGAAGAGGCAATTGACAAGCAAAGAATACTCATTAAGTTGCTTGGAGAGACAGTTGAAAACAAAGAATTCTTGTATCTGTGTTCAGATAGTGGAAATCCAGAGGTGGTTTGCCCTAGGACTGGATGTAGCTCACTGATGGTGGGTGAACCAGTATAAACCTCTTGTGTAAATTCTCTCTACCCTTAACTCCTTACTTTCAGTAGTTTATTTGTTTATTACTAACCTAGGGAAGGGCTTGAAAAGTTAATTCAGTTTCAATAAATGAAAACTTAATAAATCAAACAAATCATTTTCAAAAGGAATTTACTGAACTTTCTGAAGTGGTTCAGAAAGTTCTCTAACAACCTGGTTTTCAACAAATAAATAAATCAACTGAATGTTAGAAATTTCACTTAGTCCATTGTGTTCAGTAAGTCTTTGAAAAATGTGTTTTCACAACCTCTGTCTAACTTAAATAATTCTCAAATCACTTTTCGAAGTGACTTAGTAGTGTTTCTAATACTTCAGTTTCTGATAAGCAACTGAATCTATTAGACAATGGTGCTAAACACTGTGTAATTAATTGTTTTAACTTTTATACACAAACCAACAAAATAAGTCTTAAAACAAAGTTTCTGAAAATGCCTTGTTGAACCTTCTGAAGTTATTTCAGAATGCTTACACATTTTATTGTGATAAGCAAGTCTCTGAGAAACTCATTATTATAGCTTCTGCATATCTCTGGAATTCTAACATATTTGTTGAATGAGTGTTCACCAATAACTTGTAAAGGTTTAACCAAACGGTTTTTGAAAAGGTTTTCAAAAATATATTTAAATCTTCGAAACACTATTCAACCCCCTTCTAGTGTTTCCTGTGGCTCCAACAAACCCAATGTTGAGTCTCAGACAAGAGAAGTTTCTCCTTTACAAAAGAGTTGGAAATACAAATCTGCACATCCAAAAGAGAAAATGTTAGGTGATATTTCAAAAGGAGTAAGGACAAGATCAAGATTTGATCAAGTCAACAATCTTACTCCATTGTTTGAAATAGAACCTAAGAATGTTGAAGAAGCTCTGCGTGATGAAGGATGGATGCTAGCCAAGCAAGAAGAGCTTAATTAATTTACTAGGAGTGATGTCTGGAACTTAGTTCCTAAACCCCATGGGAAAACTATTATTGGAACCAAATGGGTGTTTATAAACAAGTTGTATGAGGATGGAAAAGTGATCAGAAACAAAGCCAGACTTGTTACACAAGGATATAATCAACAAGAAGGTATTGACTTTATTGAAACTTTGCTCTAGTTTCAAGACTTGAAGCAATTAGAATTTTGTTTTCTTATGTTGTAAATAATAACACCAAACTATATCAAATGGATGTAAAAAATTCCTTCTTAAATGGAATCATTGAAGAATAAGTATTTCTTAGACAACCCCTAGTTTCAAAGATATGTCGTTTCCAAATTATGTTTTTAAATTGAAAAGGCTCTATATGGTCTGAAAGAAGCCCCAAGAGCTTGGTATGAAAGATTGAGAAACTTTTTAATTAAAAATGTTTTTGAAAGAGGAAAAGTAGACACTACCTTTTTCAGAAAAATGTCTAACAAAGAATTTATTATTGTCCAAATATATGTTGATGATAATATTTTTAGATCAGCAGATTCTTCTTTATGTGAATAGTTCTCTGTGCTAATACAGTCATGATTTGAAATGAGTATGATGGGAGAACGTTAATTCTTCCTAGGACTTCAGATTAAGCAAGAATCTAATTGTATATAGATCCATCAAGAAAAGTATAGAAAATAAATGCTTAAGAAGTTCAACATGTATGATTGCAAGCCTATGACAACTCTAATGCATCCTTCTGCTATCTTAAGTAAAGATGAAGGAGAAGAACCTGTTGATCAGACTTTGTATAGAGGAATGATTGGTTCTTTACTGTATCTTACAACAAGTAGACCTGACATAATTTTCAATGTATGCTTAGAATTACTCACTACAAAGCTGTAAAAAGAATTTTTAGATATCTCAATGGTATTACTAATCTTGGTCTTTGCTATAAGAAGAGTAAGGATTGCAGGTTAGTAGGATAAAGGGGAAGAAAATAATAAATTAGGAGCAATTTGCATAGGTTCAATGAATGAAAATTAGTATAAATAGGAGATCAAGAAACCGATTCTAGGGAGAGAAAAAAAAGAAAAAGGGGGGGTTTATCTTCAGAATAATCAGAGCGCAAAATACAGAGATAGATCAGTTTCATCACCCTCCCTATCCCTCAGCCATAATCATCCCAATACAATAACCACAACCAGTAGGGCGTCCAGCAACACAGTTTTATCAAATTTACAGTCCCATTACAGCAAAAGATAGAAAAGATAAATTAAAAAGGAAGCCCCACCACTATCATCAACCAACACAGCCACCATGTTGTAGTCGTGCACCACCCCCTGCGGTTGTTACAACCACCACCTGTCAGTTTCAAAACAAAAAACAATAGCAGGACAAAGAAAATGAGAAGCCAGAAAATAAACCCAGAAAGAGGGAAGGAAAACCAGTGAGATAGAGAGAGGGAGAGAGAGGAGATTTACCTTCTCACCGCCGCTCCAACAACAGCCCCCGTCATCACCGCCATACGCCACAACCGTGGCTGTGCCTCCCCTGTTCAGCCCAGGCCGCCACCGTCCCTCACCGTCCAGTCAATGGAAGCTTGCGGCTCTGCCCCTGCAGCTGCGCGCGGTCGCGCTACCCGCCATCGTGAGTCCACCGCCGCGCCGGGAAGGCACCATCTTCTTTCGCACAGCTTCAGATCTGGCAATACCCTCCCTTGCACGCTGCTCGCTGCCGCCGTCTTACGCCGCAAGTGGTCCGTCCCCGTCACCCTTCGAGCGCCGCTGCAGAGCCACTGTGTCTGGAGGCCTCCTTTCTCTTCTCTGCGGCCATCATGCTTCCATGGCCGCTCTCCCTCTCTTTTCCCCTCATCCCTCTTACGTATAAACCCTAGCTGATGAAAGGTGAGTGTGGGTATGAATTTTGGCCCTTTCTTTCCTTTTTCATTTCTTTTGTTAATTTATTTTATTTCTTTCTGGGTCAAATTTATTTTGTTGTTTTTCTTGTGTTTGGTTTGCTTTAACATGTGACTTGGGCCCTTTTGTTCTCTACCAGCCCAACTTTTGTTTGTAATACATATTTCTTTTTTTTTTTCAATTGAAGTGGGGTTGGGCCAATGATGCTAGCTGAGGCCTAACCCCTTTTTTTACTCTAATGTGTTAATTTTTGTAAATTTATTTTGTGATAATTTATCTCATTTTTGTAAATTCTTTTAGATCCACCATCTTGTATTTCTTTTAAATATTTAGAATTATTTATTTAACATTTGTGGATGTAAATATTTGTTTAATTCTCTTCCTTTGTAAATAATTGATTATTTGTAAATTTAATTCTGTGTTCATGTAAATATTAATTGATTCAATTCATCCCCCTTTTTTTTTATCTTTGACGTTAATAGAATAACATTTCTATCTTTTAACATCATTTAAATGAAAAATAATTGAGCATAGTCATTTACTAGCTCAATAGTTTGTCCGTTTGTAAATAAAAAAACATTCTTTAAATAAATTGGTTTATCAAATCCAATACATTGACGGAATAACATTTCTATCCTTTAACGTCATTCAAATTAAAAAGAATTATCAAGTATAGTCATTTACTAACTCGATATTCTGCTCATTTTGTAAATAAGAAAATATTCTTTGAAAACTAAATTTATTGATCAAATCAATTACGTTAACGGAATAACATTTCTATCCTTTAACGTCATTCAAATTAAAAATAACTATTGAGTATAGTCATTTGCTAACTTGATAGTCTGCGTTCTTTGAAAATAAGAAAATTCTTTTAAAGATAAATTTGTTCACCAATCCATTACGTTAATCGAATAGAATTTCTATCGTTTAACGTCATTTCAATCAAAATAATTTATTGAGTATAGTCTTTTACTAACTCAATAACATGTGCAATTACAAAATCATTTTCAAAATTAAAATCAAATTTGCACAATTGATAATGTTTATTGAATAGTATTTCTATCAATAACATTTTTCAGGGTTCATAGTATAGCCATTTGCTAACTTGAACCAAAATTCTTTTTTAAATTAAAGAACATTTTCAAAATCAATTTCTCCACTTTTTCTTCCTTTTTAAAATTAAAACCAATCTTTTAAAAACACATTTTTTAGAACTACGTGGCTTTGATTTCTCCATTGCACCTGGATATACGTAGGAGCGGAATTTCCCCGTCGAGCCAAAATAAACTTTCAAATTTTTGTCCCATTGATTTCAAATTAATTTTTTTTCATCATTCTTTAATTTAAAGAATGTAAATAAATTTTCTTTTTGAGGGGTAAAATAAACATTTTCAAGAGTTAATAAATTTTGCACAATTAATTAAAGGTAACCGTTTTTAATGGATGTTGTAGGGTGCTAGTACCTTCCCTATACAAAATCGACTCCCGAATTTGGATCTCTTGTTCGCAGACCAGTTTTTCAATTTAAAATTATTTATGGTTTTTCCAATTTCCCCAAACCAAATAAATTGGTGGCGACTCCCCAAAAAATCATCATTTTTTCAATATTTTTTCTCACGGGCTCGCCGACCCCGTCGTGGCCCTGGTCGCGACAGCTGGCGACTCCACTGGGGACTTCGAGAGTCAAGCCTATTAATTAATTGTGCAAAATTGTTAACCTTTTATGTTTGTTATACCCTCTTTCCATTTGTTGTATATATCTTATTGTAAATACTTTTTATTACCTCTTTGTGAATTCCATTGTACATATTTTGCTGATGTAAATATTTTGCTTCAACCTTAGGTTAGAAGACTATTATTTGTGTACATTAGTTATCTGTCTCTCTTGCAGGTGGGGTAGTTTTGTAGGTTTCTATGCTCTAAGCAGGCACTTCACTGTCAGTCTCCTCACACATCTTTGGCTCTATACCCGAGCTCGTGCAAGCTAAGGCATAGGAGGTGTTTCAACAAATGTTTTGAGGGGCTTGATGCCCACGTGACATTAGTTGATTCACCACTCAGATTGTTACCGGTATCGTGGATTTGTTATATTGAGAGGGCTTTTCCCTATGTATGACTAATCCACGAGCTGGATCCTTGTCTATTTGATGAGGGCAATCTGGGAACCATGGTCTCTAGAGGTCTAGATTCATCCCTAAATCCATGCACTGGTAGTTGGCCATAGCTCCCAAACTAATTAGGGATTTGTCCGACCATAGGATTATCCAATTCCAAGACCCACCCTTGTAGAGCGACCGGAGCATCAATTTGTTTCTTATTTCATTTTTCTCAAAATTTTAATCCCCACATTTTTTGTACAAAATTTCAATTTCTCATTTTTGCATAAAAAATAGTTTGCATCCATCAACTTTTTGAATAGTTTTGCATCCATGTCTTTTTTTTGTAAAAAAAAAATCAAAAATTGAAATAATTCCAATTTTGAAATAACATTCCCCTGAATTAATTCTTTCCAAATTTCACCATTGCGCCAAAGCACGAGTTCATACGCAGTGCTATCCTAGCCCGTTCTCATTCCCAGGCAATTCCTCATCACTCGACAAAAGGTTGGGGTTCCTGACCTTCCACCAATTCTCAATAACCTCCCAATGTCCGATTAATTATGCCATCCCATTTCTCAGTGTCACCATGAGTTTGTTGTACCCACTCGTCAAATCCACTTACCTCATAACCTCATTTGATGGATCTCTTCATTAATCAAGCCCTTTTCAAATATCATTGTGATTCAAATCTTTTTGAAGACCTTTTCATGAAGATGATAGTTTGATAAAGGAGGATAAAAGGAAGTTTGAGCATGCTGTTTTAGCTACATTTTGCTTCCATCAAGAATCTAACTTGTCTCATTGTCTCATAAGTGAATCTTTCCTTCAAAAAAAAAAGAAGAAAAGAAAAATTAAAAGAAATGATAAAAAAAAGATGAAAGAGGGGTGAAAAATGAGTAAATGCATCCTACATGAAACTTTGTCTCTAAATTAAACTTTTTGAAAATAGGCAATCGAGATTTGAAATGAAGTTTGGCCTTGTTTCTTTATCCAACGGTTGAATAATATCCCTTGCTACCCACTTTGAGCCTAAAAAAGGAATTTTTCTTCAATTAACCCTGGACAAGGATCACTTCCACACTGGGGGCTGCTACAATGTGTTCATGAATTATTCGTGATATTACTCGTACAAGTTGTATTCTATTTTCACAAGTTACTCATTCAAAAAGAAATGAAGAGTTGAAAATATGAAAAGAATGAAAATGAAAAAAGAAAGATGGAAGTGATTGAGAAATGAAAGAAAGAAGCGAAAAATTGAAATCTTGAAGAAAGTGAAAATGGAAATGATTGAGAACATCACTTTGATTGAATTATCCGTTTCAAAATGTATCATTGTGCAACGGATCCTTTGTCCCAATGAACCCTTAAACACTCATTTTGGGCCTTAATATCCTTTTCTTTCATAACCATTTAGCGCTGGGCCACGTTACAAGCCCAATAAAGTCCATCCTGATCAAAGATTGATTGCTTTTATTTTCTTAATCTTTAATTTCGAGACAAAACAACTTGATTAATATGCATTTGCTTGTACATTTTACCCCTAAAAGAGAAAAAAAGAGAGAAAAAAGGAAAAAATACAAAAAAATACAATAAATCTTTGAAGGAAAAGTGCACTTGTGGCGTTCTATTGATGGAAGCAAATGTTAAATCTGTTCACTGAGCATTTGAAGCAAGAGTCATCGAAAGGATTTAAGTGCCATAGATGTCTTGAATCTAAAATCAGGGGACTCATTGCATCAGAAGTACTTGACTGTCATGGGTGTTTGAACCTTAAATTGGGGGCTCATCATTTCTCCTCGTCAGAAATGTGCAAGTTTCCATCACCTTGAGAAATCATGCTTTCATGCTTAACTTGGGGGCTAGATCCATATTGAACCCTTACTTCCATATCAGAACGGAAAATTATTTGCCATTCCCATGCTCCTTCCCTTTGACCTCATAAACCTTGAAAAGATTCTTTGCCTTTCCCTTATACCATAATACCGCCCTTTATCCATAAGCAATTGAATGAGTGTCCTGACTCAATGGTGAAAAGAAAATTCATATCATTTTTTGGAATGTTGTTTCTCCTGGAAATTTTCACATTTGATTTGAAATTCATGCCAAGCTTTTTTTGGAAAAATCAAGTTTTGAAATCCAAAATTGTCAATTTCCAACTCCATTTCTTGCAAGCATTTTTCACCAAACTTTTGGGCATTGTTCAAATCTTTGTTCAAGTTGCCTAGTTATCAATTTTCAGGCGGTAGGTATCGAAAGCCTTGTTCCTTTTGTCCATTTAGGGTATTGTGAAGCCCGCTAGGCATTGTGACATCTAGACTCTTCCATTTCATGAAGTTGCATGTGATTTCCCAGCTTTTTTTTGTAAATTTCCCTGCGATTTTCCAGGGTCTTCACTAATTTTGTTTTAAATGTTTATCAAATATTCTTTCCTTACTTGTGAAACCTGTTTTCATCAAACGTAGAGAATAATCATCACGTCGCGTAAGTGTACATCATACACACATTTGCAAGTCAACATATGGAAATAAACATTGCATAAAGTTATATACAGAAATAGTGTACTTCTCGAGCCATACAATAGCAAAATAAAAATAAGAGTTCTAGAAGTGAATTGAAATAAATAAGACCTCAATAAAATACAAAAGAGAGGTCGCCAAATCAGAGCTGCCACTAACTAGACTCAAACAACACTATCCTACTCGTCGCTAGAGGGGTCCTCCTCCGGCTCCTCCTCCGGATCCTCCTCCTCCTCTGACGTATCATCAATGATAATCAACTCTAACTCATCCGAGAGGGAGCGGCCTTGCGCATCAGCACGCAAAGGCTGTGGGCCTGAAGCCTCAGAAGTGGGTGAGTATCTGGGGGAGTCTGGCCCAACCGAGTCTTCAATCCTGGATGACCGTGATGCCACAGACGATGCAGGACGGTGACGCGAAGGACGAAAGGTAGTATAACGCACTAAGTTAGGTGGTGTCTGGAACTCGAGAGTCACCGGTACAACAAAGTCTACTTCAGGTACTAACGGGAGGCCAGGGTGAGTGATGATAACTCGGACCTCTCCGGTGAAGACACATCTTCTAGGGATGTTCGTCACCCTCCAGGAACCCCTGGGCATCTAGCGTAGCTCCACCCTCATTGACGTCATATCGAAGATCTCCAATGCCGGCTATCGACATAATAAAAGAGACACAACAACCAGATAGCAGAAAGGAAGGGTGAGAACACATCACATGAACTCACAAAACATAGGATATGATGTACTAGAGCACACACACAGGGATTTCACATAATTCAACCAACAAGTAAATACACATAACATCATCATGATGCATTCAAACTATTGCATGCCTTGCAATTTCAATGCTATAACTAATGCATGAGGGCCCGGGGAAAGATCACCATCCACAGTGCACAGAGCAACTGCCCGACCATATATGTACAACGTATCAGGAGTTAGATTCTGTACTAGCATTGGTACAAAGAGCGTTGCTCATACATTTTGGCCAAATCATTTAAGCGTTCTTCCAGACAGTAGGGAGCATTGGTCAACTGACCCCGAAAATAATGAGAGCAACAGGAATAGCTAAGCTGGATTCCCCAATCTCGACAGTAGGGAGCTAATCTACGTCACCTGAGATCTTCCGGGAGCTAGGCTATCCTCAGGGCTGGCGTCCCTTTTGAGGACCCACTGGCGTTCTTTGAAAAACCCAGTTGCACCCTTCCCAACCGATTTCACACTATACCAAGTGTCACTGCCATACAGGTCGTAAGGTTTTCAACCTCGAATATCATCAATGCTTATGATGCATGACACACAACAAGGTTTCAAAGCGTACACATCCTTACAGGCAAAGCCCATCGAATCATTCTACATCACCACTTTCCTGTGGTACGGACCGATTCAATGTCTTCCCTTCACCAGGAAAACCAAACCCCATCTCGGGTTAAGACCGCACTCTCTCACTAAGCTTCTCAAGTCTTATGCAAAAAGAGTGTGTTGGTTATAAACTTTTATGTTAGTTTGTACTAACGTTTTGTTCTTTGAAGTGATGATCATTTTCACTTGAGTCCTATAGCTTACTAAGACTTATAATTGTGTCTTATGGATAGTGTTACTTATCTTAATTCGTCTTGTATGTCTAATTAAGATTAGATTTAACCATTAATTATGATTAGTCTTCATTCACTAAACTATAATTAATCTTAATTCTCCTTAATTAAGTCTTAATCCTTACTTAAGATCCTAAATAATCCTTAATTATCCCTTAATCTCTCCTTAATCTTGGATTAAACTTTTAATTACATTTGATTAAGGTTAATCATAATTAATTAGTTTTTAATCATCATTAAGGCTTAATTAGTTTGATTAATACTTCATTAGTGATTAATGATTAAGATTAAGGTTAATCTCCATTAGGGTTAATTAACTTTAGCTTAATTAATTCTTCCTTGCTTAATTACCTTAAGTGAATTAGTTTATTCAACTTAAGTGAGTTGGATTAGTAAGACCACTAATTTAGTTTTAAGTATTTGATCTTGATGAGTAGGATCAGAGTTGAAGCCCAACACTAATCTAGGCCCAATATGCATTTGTTATTTTTGTTTGGCCTTATGGTGAGTTTGATGAGTTTTTTTTGAAGGTATTGGTCCTGAACTAGAGGCCCAATGGTTAGGTAACCCATAAGGGTTTATTTTCTCAAGTTACCATCAAGTTATATGAATTTTATGGTGACTTTTATATGGGTTTTTCTTTGTACCCGAATTTAACTTAGGCATTTTACCCAAAAATTGTTCCCTTTTAACTTTACTTGTCACTTTAAGTGGTTACCCTTTTTAACTTATTGGGCCACTAAGGCCCATAAACACATTAACACTTTCCTCATCACCAATTCAAGATCAAACACATTCACTTCATGAGTTTCTCATGAACATGAACAAGAACATGATGAACACCAAGAACATTATAAAGAACACATGAATTTCACCAAAATTCAATAAATTTCCAAAAATTAGCAAACTCAAGTATGATGATCTACAAGCATTCTAATTCATCAATTTCATGTTATTTCACTCAAACATACCAATCATCATCATAAAGTTCATACTTTTCAAATATGTTAAAAAAGGTGACATTTTCATGATCTAATCATACAAACCAATTTCATAATTTCAAACAACCATTTGCATGTACTTAGATTCATCATATAAACATATTTCAAGCACCAAATTAATTTTTAAACACATGCAGCCCCTCCATCAAGCCAAGGCCGAACCAAAAACAAGGAAAAGAGGAAAATTTTTCAAGCAACAATCATTGTTTGCATGCATCCAAGACCACCAAAGAAACACATTTTAAGCATCATAAAAATTTTTTAAACACACATGCAGGCATTATATATACATAGCCGAACCATTTCCTCCAAGGAATAGGTTCCAAAAATTCATTTTTCAAGAGGAAAAAGAGTTAGAGACAAGGATCAAGGGTAATCCTTAACTCTAGTAACCAATCCTACTAGAGTGCAAGGTTCTCCCCCCCCCCTTACCTAAGGAAATTAAACTTGAAAATGGTACAGCTACTTCAAAGAAAATCTCCTCTTGATGCTCCTTTTGATCACCCAAGTAAGTTTCTCCAAAGGATGTAGGTTAGATTTTGAGGTTTAAGGTTCAAAAATGGAACCTTTCACCAAGTGTGTGTAGGAAAGAAAAATGAAGTAGATGGAGAGAAAGGGGAAGGAAGCTCACAGTTTGGAGGAGAGGAAATGAAGAGTGAGAAGTGGTTTGCATGCAAATGAGGAGGTGTGGTGCAAGTGTAAGAAAGAATGATGGCTTTCTTACTTCTTTGACTAAGGAAATGTGTAAGACAAGTTAAGTGCCATACCATCACATGGCTCACGGTTTTGGAAGGGAAAAATGAGATATTTTTGCTAAATGTTGCAGATTTTGGTGATTCAAATCAAGGGCATTTTGGTCCGGTTCCAAAAAGTGTAGGGGTAAAAAGGTCATTTTGCACCAAAAATCCCAAAAATCCCAAAAATTCCCAAAAATTCTAGAAAAATAGGAAATTAATTTCTAACCTTTTTAAGACCAATTTTGATGATTAAAAATATTTAATCATTCAAAATTCACTATATCACACAATAACAGCATATAAGCAAAAATGCGGGTGTTACATGGTTTACCAAGACTTTCATCAAGTTGCCTATGTTTTTTAGGCCTCCTTTCACTTTTTCCCTAATCATGTTCTGTCTGAAACAAAATTGGTTGCTTCTTTATTTTGGTTATTCTTTCGGTTGAAAGAACAAGCAAAGGGGGCTGCTGTCAGAACCCAATTTTGTCCGGCAACTTTATCTTATTTTCATGTATGTACTCCTGTCTTTAAGCTTTTCGTCCTCACATTAAAAATCCAAAAAAAGTAAAAATATAAAAAAACGGGTTAATTAATCGATTAATTGATTTTTTAATTAATTGATTAAACTCTAAAAGTATATATATAGTTATTTCATTTTTTTTATTGGGCCCATTTTTATTGTGAAGTTTAAATTTAAAAAAAATGTTTTGGGCTAACATAGCCCATTTCAATAACTTAAATCAAAAATAAAAAAACACATGATTTTTTTATGGTTTACAGAGCAACTTGTGCAACCAAGTTGCACTGGCTTGGGCGGCCAGCATGGGCACCCCTGACTTGGGCGGTGGCAGCAGAGATAAAGGGGAAGAAAATAATAAATTAGGAGCAATTTGCATAGGTGCAATGAATGAAAATTAGTATAAATAGGAGAGCAAGAAACCGATTCTAGGGAGAAAAAAAAGAAAAAGGTGGGCATCTTCAGAATAATCAGAGCGCAAAATACACAGATAGATCAGTTTCATCACCCTCCCTGTCCCTCAGCCATAATCATCCCAATACAATAACCACAACCAGTAGGGCGTCCAACAACACAATTTTATCAAATTTACAGTCCCATTACAACAAAAGATAGAAAAGATAAATTAAAAAGGAAGCCCCACCATTATCATCAACCAACACAGCCACCATGTTGTAGCCGTGCACCACCCCCTGTCAGTTTCAAAACAAAAAACAATAGCAGAACAGAGAGAATGAGAAGCCAGAAAATAAACCCAGAAAGAGGGAAGGAAAACCAGTGAGATAGAGAGAGGGAGAGAGAGGAGATTTACCTTCTCACCGCCGCTCCAACAGCAGCCCCCGCCGTCACCGCCATACGCCACCACTGTGGCTGTCCCTCCCCTGTTCATCCCAGGCTGCCACCGTCCCTCACCGTCCAGTCAATGGAAGCTTGCGGCTCTGCCCCTGCAGTCGCTTGTGGCCGCGCTACCCGCCACCGTGAGTCCACCGCCGCGCAGGCAAGGCGCCATCTTCTTTCGCACAGCTTTAGATCCGCCAATACCCTCCCTCGCACGCTGCTCGCTGCCGTCGTCGTACGCCGCAGGTGGTCTGTCCCCGTCACCCTTCGAGCGCCGCCGCAGCGTTTCCGTGTCTGGAGGCCTCCTTTCTCTTCCCTGCGACCAGCATGCTTCCATGGCCGCTCTCCCTCTATTTTCCCCTCATCCCTCTTACGTATAAACCCTAGCTGATGAAAGGTGAGTGTGGGTATGAATTGTGGCCCTTTCTTTCCTTTTTCATTTCTTTTGTTAATTTATTTTATTTCTTTCTGGGTCAAATTTATTTTGTTGTTTTTCTTGTATTTGGTTTGCTTTAACATGTGACTTGGGCCCTTTTGTTCTCTACCAGCCCAACTTTTGTTTGTAGTACTGATTTCTTTTTTTTTTTAATTGAAGTGGGGTTGGGCCAATGATGCTAGCTGAGGCCTAACCCCCTTTTTTTACTCCAATATGTTAATTGTTGTAAATTTATTTTGTGATCATTTATCTCTTGTTTGTAAATTCTTTTAGATCCGTATTTCTTTTAAATATTTAGAATTATTTATTTAACATTTGTGGATGTAAATAATTGTTTAATTCCCTTCCTTTGTAAATAATTGATTATTTGTAAATTTAATTTTGTGTTCATGTAAATATTGATTGATTCAATTCATCCCTTTTATTTTATCTTTAACGTTAATAGAATAGCATTTCTATCTTTTAACATCATTTAAATAAAAATAATTGAGCATAGTCATTTACTAGCTCAATAGTTTGTCCGTTTGTAAATAAAAAACATTCTTTAAATAAATTGGTTTATCAAATCCATTACGTTGACGGAATAGCATTTCTATCCTTTAACGTCATTAAAATTAAAAAGAATTATCGAGTATAGTCATTTACTAACTCGATATTCTGCTCATTTTGTAAATAAGAAAATATTCTTTGAAAAATAAATTTATTTATCAAATCAATTACGTTAACGGAATAACATTTCTATCCTTTAACGTCATTCAAATTAAAAAGAACTATTCAGTATAGTCATTTGCTAACTTCATACTCTGCGTTCTTTGAAAATAAGAAAATTCTTTTAAAGTTAAATTTGTTCACCAATCCGTTACGTTAATTGAATAGCATTTCTATCGTTTAACGTCATTTCAATCAAAATAATTTATTGAGTATAGTCTTTTACTAACTCAATAGCATGTGCAATTACAAAATCATTTTCAAAATTAAAATCAAATTTGCACAATTGATAATGTTTATTGAATTGCATTTCTATCAATAACATTTTTCAGGGTTCATAGTATAGCCATTTGCTAACTTGAACCAAAATTCTTTTTTAAATTAAAGAACATTTTCAAAATCAATTTCTCCACTTTTTCTTCCTTTTTAAAATTAAAACTAATCTTTTAAAAACACATTTTTTAGAACTACGTGGCTTTGATTTCTCCATTGCACCTGGGTATACGTAGGAGCGGGATTTCCCCGTCGAGCCAAAATAAACTTTAAAATTTTTGTCGCATTGATTTCAAATTAATTTTTTTTCATCATTCTTTAATGTAAAGAATGTAAATAAATTTTATTTTTGAGGGGTAAAATAAACATTTTCAAGAGTTAATAAATTTTGCACAATTAATTAACGGTAACCGTTTTTAACGGATGATGTAGGGTGCTAATACCTTCCCTACACATAATCGACTCCCGAATTTGGATCTCTTGTTCGCAGACCATTTTTTCAATTTAAAATTATTTATGTTTTTTCCAATTTCGCCAAACCAAATAAATTGGTGGCGACTCCCCAAAAAATCATCATTTTTTCAATATTTTTTTCTCACGGGCTCGCCGACCCCGTCGTGGCCCCGGTCGTGACACACATGAAAACTGAGACGGTTGAATTTCAAATTTTCCAAAAATAAGTGACTTCTGCACTTCGCACAACTTCCCATGTTTGCGCAGTCATGGCATAACCATCAAAATGTCTGCACCTATATATTTTGGAGAGAGAATGTTACTTAGGGCACTGCTCTCATTTCACTAAAGTTTTTTAAACGAGTTCTTCACTCTGCATTTCTCTGCAACTCCAACTTTTTCTTTCAATTTCACTTCAATGGCTTCCAAGAAGACTGCAGGAGGATAGATAGTTCCAAGAAAGGTTGTTGATGTTTACTGTAACGTCCTAATTCTGGAAACCTAGGAATAGTTCCCGTGGGAAGCACCTTCCTAATTTTCTGAAATTATGTTCGCGACATTACCGATATCGTAGACATACAACACATATAAAGCTTAAGTAACCAACGTTTACTTAAGTGGAATTTAGTAAATTACACTATACAATAATTGCCATTAACTGGCTACATTTCAACAAAAACAACCAATACAGTTACTATCATCATTCCTATACACCAGAATCTAACTATTCTAATGCATATAACTTCTCAAAAGAATCATCCATCCTTAAACATCAAGTTTTTCCTTCCATGCTTCTAGCTGAACATCCTGCACATCTAAAATATGCCACAAAACGTGTGGTGAGACTTACTTCCCAGTGAGTGTGATAGTGCAAAAGTGTAGGTATACAGGCAATACATATATGCACAACAAAAATTCATAGATTCAACTCATAATAATTCATACATCAACCTCTACATTCAACCCATAACAATTCATTCATCAAACTTTACATTCAACCTTTTGGTGTATTACCCAACATCGGTGGGGTCTTTACACTTAATCCTCTGACCTGGATTGAGCTCAATACCATTTAAGGAATGTCTCCCTTATGGCCATTTAACCTTCTGTTTTAATTAGCAGTCATATTCACATTTTAGCATTCTTAATCCTCTTAGGTGCAAGACCCCACTTTTCCACTTTGGACCAAAGTCCCCTTTTGTTTCCATTAAAAATTCGTACATTTACTATTCAGTTCATGAAATAGTAGTATCCATAGTCAAACATATTACCTTAGCCTTTAACATATAGGGAGAAGAAGTAGAAAGGGCTTACAACATTTGTTCCTTCCCTCAAACCTTAGCAACTTCAAATCCCTACATGTTCCTTCAATCATAGAATAGAAATAACTTCAACTACATACATTTCCAAGTTTCCATCATCAATATACAAGCATTTTCCCAAAATCCCCAAATCTCTTAAGCTTTAAGGGCAAATCACCAACCAATCCAAAAATTCAATCATTTCATAAATATATAATCCATTCCAAGCAAAAACAAGCAATATAAAAAAGGGAATAGAGGGAAGGGATCATGCAAGAGGAAACACACAGTAGTGGAGTGAGTGGGTGAACCACACTCACCTCAAGAGAAGGAAATGAAGATGATGGAGAGTGATGAGCACAAGCTCCTCTAGTGATTTGAGGCCTCAACCAAGCTCCCAAAGCTCCCTCCTCTCCCTAGGGTTTTCTTTCTCTCTCAAGAAGTGAAAGAGTGAAAGAGAAATGAGAAAAACTGCTCAAAACGTGTTTTTAAGGAATGCTGTCAACGCGCTCGAGCGAGGCTGAGCGAGAGCCTCTTCTCGCTCAGGCGGGCTCGGGTGAGACCGGGCGAATTCCCCCATTTCTGCTGACGTCCTCGCGCAGGCGCTCTCAAGCGAGCTTGGGTGAAATTACCAGACAGAGACACCTTGATTTCACTTTTATTTGTTTCTAATTGTAATTCTTTCCATCTCCATCTAATTCCCTCATTCTACGTCTCAACATTCTTCCCCACCTCATGACCTTACTAACCTCTCAACTTCAGTGTGTGATACCTTCTAAGTTAGATCTACCACTGTGTTGGGCTTAATACTTGGTTTTACTTCTAAATTCCCTTCTAAAGCTCATAAACTCTCCATGAATTCCCTATCTCTTCTCTTAATCTACCCTCAGACTACTAGGTCCTCCTTCTACGCCGAACTTCCTTCTCTAGGTGGGACACACCATCTAAGGCTTCCACTATCCTTTCTAGGTACTAATTTTGGGATGTTACATTGACAGTCTTAGAGACAAAGGTGTGTTGAGTCTCAAAAATATTATTAAGTAATTAATAATGATTTAAGACTCTCATATCCTAGGTTTTAATGAATAACAAATTTGACTAAGTCATTTACACATTTGATGCGTAAAAGTGCTTATATGTTTTCAGCAAAAATGGATTCAGCATGAAGATATGTACTCCTAAAAGATTAACTTGCTGAATTGTGCTACCTCTCTGAAGTGATCAACATATTGAAGAAACTAACTCACTGAAAGGAACTCTCTGAAACTGTTTGATGTGGCTTGGTCTCCGCACCAATTTCTTTAATCATAGAGACCTCTTAAAGACCTTGTCAAAGTTCGTAGCTGCTCAAGTAACTCTGCACATTCTCTACTCTCAGCTGTGTACGCAGAAAGCCCTCTGAAGTTGTTTTTCAAAAAGGATACCTTAAATAGGAAGTCTTGTCTGCTGCAAGTACAATTGTTCAGAAAAGCAAGTCAGCTCTGCACACCTACTGCTTACTGTAGAACAAGCTATCAGAACTTTGTGTCACAACGGGAAAGAATGCATTTAATGCTATTTCAACGGGAATTAAATTGGATCTAACGGATTTCAAATCCAACTCTATAAATACCAATGGAGAGCTCATGCAAAGCACAGAGGAACAAGTCAACTTGTTGAAACGCTGAAACGCTGAATTGTTTAAATATCATCTGCTTATTTTATCTATACAAAAACTTTCATATCTTGAGTCTACCTCAATTATCTTGTACATTTCCAGAGGTTGAGCCTTAAAATTGTGTAGTTTACAAGCTTAGACTTCTGCTTTTAAAACATTGATTTGTGTTGAGCCTGGAGAGGCTTGTCTGTAAAAGAATACTTGTGTAGAGCCTGAAGAGGCTTGACAGAAAAGAATACTTGGTAGAGCCTGAACAGGCTTGACAGAAAAGAATACTTGTGTTGAGCCTTGAGAGGCTTGTCTGTAAAAGAATACTTGGTACAGCCTGAAGAGGCTTGATAGAAAAGAATACTTGTGTTGAGCCTGGAGAGGCTTGTCTGTAAAAGAATACTTGTGTTGAGCCTGGAGAGGCTTGTCTGTAAAAGAACACTTGGTAGAGCCTGAAGAGGCTTGACAGAAAAGAATGCTTGGTAGAGCCTGAAGAGGCTTGACATAAAAGAATACTTGTTAGAGCCAGGAGTGGCTTGGTATGACAAAGAATACTTGTAATAGAGCCTGAAGAGGCTTGGTTGTCAAAAGAATACTTGTACTACTGATCAGACAGTGGAAAGCCTTTGCTGTTGTTGCATCGGACTGGACGTAGCTCACAGTATTTGTGAGTGAACTAGTATAAATTTGTGGCTAAGTTTTCTGAACCCTTATCTCTCATTAATTTCAATTATTACTAACAAATGGGATTTGAACTTGAAGTTATAAAACTCTAAGCGCTTTCATTAAAAGTTTCAACTTTATAAAAACAACCTTCTGAATTCAAAGAGGTTTTTACAAAACAGCAGAGTACAAGTTTTTACAAAAGCTTACAAAAACTCTTTAGAGTTTATATAAACACTATTCAACCCCCCTTCTAGTGTTCACCTGTGTTTCTACAGTTGGTATCAGAGCTTAACCTTGGGTTAAGCATCTCATTGTGCTGAGGAAGTAGATCCATGGAAGCTTCAACCAGTAATCCTCACTATATCACGAAAGGCGCATCTGTTACTAGACCTCCAACTTTTAATGGTATTGATTATCATTACTAGAGAGATTGTATGAAACTGTTCATTGAAAGCAGCAACATAGATCTCTGGGACGTAGTTACTGATGGTGACTATGTACCAATGCATGGCGGTGTACCTATACCTAAGGCTGAATGGATAGGCGATCAAAAACCTCGAGTTCAACAAAATGCTAAGGCAAAACTTTACTTGATATGCTCGCTGAACAAGCCTGAGTATGAGAAAGTGCACGGTTGCTCCATTGCCAAAGAGATCTGGGATACATTAGTTGCAGCCCATGAGGGAACTGACAATGTCAAACAATCCAAGATCAACATGCTTGTTCATCAATATGAGATGTTTAAGACGCTGGAGTCTGAAACCATTGATCAAATGTTTGGGAGGGTTCAAACAATAACAAATGGACTCAAGTCTCTGGGGAGAACCTATGACTCTGGTGACAATAATCGCAAAATTCTTAGGAGTCTTCCAAAGGCTTGGAGACCCGAGGTAACTGCCATCCAAGAAGCCAAAGATCTCAACTCTCTTAGGATGGAAGAGCTTTTGGGTTCTCTTAAGGTCCATGAGTTAGAATTGGTAGAAGATGCACCAGCTAAAAAATCTTTAGCATTGAATTCAAGGTGCAAACAGCCTAGGCATGAGTCACATAAAGCCATGCAAGCTGAAGAGACTTCAGAAGATTCTAAAGGTTCAGATGGTAGTTCTGAAGATGATGAAGATCTAGCCCTGTTAAGTAAGAAGATTAAGAAGATGCTTCAAAAGAAAGGAAGATATAGAAAGCATTTTCTGTCATCCTAAAAAACAGGTAAAATAGGTAAAGAAATTTCTGCAAGTGACAAAGTTACGTGTTTTGAATGTAAACAACCAGGTCATGTGAAGGCAGATTGCCCCAAACTAAGGAAACCCTTCAAGAAAAATAAGTTTCTCAAGAAGAAGAAGGGTCTGATGGCAACCTGGGAAGATCTTGATGACTCTTCAGAAGATGAAGAATCATCAGACGAGGCCAACCTATGTCTTATGGCAAGCCTTCCATCATCAAATAGTTCTGAGTCTGAGGTAATTCCTCAAACCCTACAAGTTGATCATATAATGATCTGATGGAAAGCTCAAGAGAACTTCTCAATGAGTACAAAGATCTTTCAAGAGCATACACTGAAGTATGTGACATAAATGAACTTTTAGAAAAAGAAAATATTCTACTCAAGGAGAGACTCTTGATGCAGGAGACTAGTAATTCAAAAGATCCTTCTGATGAGATTGAAAACCTCAAAAGAAAGATTGATGAACTTACTAGAGACCTTGCCAGATCGGTTGGAGGAACAAAAAATCTCAAAATTTTGTTAGGAAATCAAAAAGGTTCCTTTGACAAATCTGGACTAGGTTTCTCCGAAATCTCATCATCACATTCCTCTGATCATACCTCTTTTATTCCAAGCAAAAAGGATTTGAGAAAAGGTATTGGGTGCTCTCATTGTGGAAAGCCAGGACACCATGTGTCTAGGTGCAAACACAAAGGGAAACCTAAGCCCAGAACTAACAAGAAAGGACCCAAGAAACTATGGGTACCTAAAAGCTTGATTGTTCCTGTTGTATATGTGTTTAATAGGACAAAGGAAACTCCACAAATGGTATTTGGACAGTGGATGCTCGCGTCACATGACGGGAGAAAAGTCTTTGTTCCAAAGCCTTAGACCTAAGAATGGTGGCGTGGTGACCTTCGGTGGCAATCAGCAGGGAAGGATCACTGGCATTGGGTCTGTAGGTATATCACCCTTATCCCTGATTCAGAATGTTCTTCTTGTTGAAGGTCTACAACATAATCTTCTAAGCATAAGTCAATTGTGTGATAGTGGTTATATTGTATCCTTTACAAAAGAAGGCTGTATAGTAAAAAATTCTTCAAATCAAACCCTCTTTACTGCCAAGAGACAGTAATGTGTACAAATTTGATCTTGAGGAACTTGCAAATCAAAACGTGAAATGTTTACTTTCTGTTGATGATGAAAAATAGATTTGGCATAAGAAACTTGGGCATGTAAGCTTGAGATTAATCTCAAAGCTTACAAAACACAATCTAGTTAAAGGATTGCCCAGACTATCTTTCAAATCTGATATTCTTTGTGAAAACTGTCTGAAAGGTAAACAAACTAAAAGCTCATTCAAAGGCAAAAATGTTGTGTCTACCTCAAGACCTTTAGAACTGCTTCACATTGATTTGTTTGGACCTATAAGAACAGAAAGTCTTGCAGGAAAGAAATATGGTTTGGTAATAGTTGATGACTATACTAGATTTACATGGGTTATCTTTCTCAAAAGCAAGGATGAAACTTTTGAGAATTTCACAAGATTCTGTAAGAAGGTGCAAAATGAAAAAAAGATACTGCATTTCTGCCATAAGAAGTGATCATGGTGGTGAGTTTGAAAACTCAAGCATCAAAATGTTCTGTGATGAGAATGGGATCTCTCACAATTTCTCAGTGGCTAGAACACCTCAACAAAATGGGGTTGTTGAGAGAAAGAACATAAGCTTGCAAGAGATGGGAAGAACCATGCTCCTTTCAAGCAATCTACCAAAATGCTTCTGGGCAGAGGCTGTTCATACAACTTGCTACATTCAAAACAGAATCTTGGTAAGACCAATTCTCAAAAGAACTCCTTATGAATTATGGAGAGGAAGGAGACCCAACATCTCATACTTTCATATCTTTAGATGTGAGTGTTTTATACTTAACACCAAGGATGATATTGGGAAGTTTGATTCAAAATCTGACAAAGGAATCTTCATTGGTTATTCAGAAACTTCAAAGGCTTATAGAGTCTATAACTCTAGAACCTTAGTTGTGGAAGAAACCATCCATGTTAGATTTAATGATGTTAAAGAGACTGATAGGGAACTATCAGATCTTAAAGATGATTTTGCAGGTATGAAACACAACCCAACTTTAGAATGTACAGAAGTAAAAGATGAGCAAATCGCTGATGTACCCTCTGAAGAACCTGTTGATCAACTCTCTGAACAACCTACTGAAAATCCACTTCAGAAAGTTAATGTTGAGTCTCAATCTGAGCAAGCAATGCCTTTCAGAAAAGCATTGAGATACAGAACTCACCATCCTCAAAATCAAATCATTGGTGAAAGTTCAGAAGGAGTAAAAACGAGGTCAAGACTAAGGGAAGTCAATAATCTTGCCCTACTCTCTGAAATTGAGCCAAAGAACATTGATGAAGCTCTGCATGATGAAGGGTGGATTCTAGCCATGCAAGAAGAGCTAAATCAATTTGCCAGGAGTGATGTCTGGACTCTAGTTCCTAAATCTCATGGGAAAACTATTATTGGAACCAAATGGGTGTTTAGAAACAAACTTTCTAAAGATGGAAAAGTAGTCAGAAATAAAGCCAGACTTGTTGCTCAAGGTTACAACCAGCAAGAAGGTATTGACTTTACTGAAACCTTTGCTCCTGTAGCTAGGAGTGAAGCTATTAGAATACTCTTCTCTTATGCAACAAATAATGGAATCAAACTATATCAAATGGATGTTAAAAATTCATTCCTTAATGGATTTATTGAGGAAGAAGTCTTTGTTAGACAACCTCCGGGTTTTGAGGATACTGCCTTTCCTGAACATGTTTTTAAATTAAAGAAGGCTCTATATGGTCTTAAACAAGCTCCTAGAGCCTGGTATGACAGACTAAGCACTTTTCTCACTAAAAATGGTTTTGAAAGGGAAATGGTGGACACAACTCTTTTTAGAAAAATGTCTAACAAGGATCTTATACTTGTCCAAATATATATTGATGACATTATCTTTTGTTCAACAAATTCCTCTTTATGCAAGGAATTTTCAAGGCTGATGCAATCTGAATTTGAAATGAGCTTAATGGGTGAATTAAAGTTTTTCTTAGGACTACAAATTAAGCAGGAATCTGATTGTATATGGATCCATCAAGAAAAATATATTAAGGAAATGCTTAAAAAATTCAGAATGAATGATTGCAAGCCCATGTCAACTCCTATGTATCCCTCTGCTATCTTAGGTAAAGATGAGGGTAAAGAATGTGTTGACCAAACCTTGTATAGAGGCATGATTGGTTCTCTATTGTATCTTACAACAAGCAGACCTGACATCATCTTTGCTATAAGATGAGTAAGGATTGCAGATTGTTAGGATACTGTGATGCTGACTTTGCTGGAGTTAGAATTGAAAGAAAGTCAACCAGTGGAGGATGCCACTTCACTGGAGACAACATGGTTAGCTGGTCAAGTAAGAGGCAAAGTACCATTGCTCTCTCAACAACTGAAGCTGAATACATAGTTGTTGCAAGCCGTTGCTCACAACTTCTCTGGATTAAATATCAATTAATTATATACCTGTTTTGTGTGATAATACTAGTGCTATAAATCTTTGTAAAAATCCAATTCAACATTCTAGAGCCAATCACATAGAAATCAAACATCATTTTATCAGAGATTATTTTCAGAAGGGAGTTATTGAGATAAAGTTCATTGAAACAGAACTTCAATGGGCTGATATATTCACTAAACCACTTACTGAAGATAGATTTAAGTTCATTAGAGATAATCTGAATATTCTTGCATTCTTTGAAAAATAATTTTCTGAAACATTTTTAACTTGCTGATGTTTTGAACTCTCTGAGATAATTGTTCTCTCTGAAAGCTTGAACTTGCTGAACATAAGGACTCTCTGAAATAGTTACTTAGTGACGTGGCACTCTGAGACGGTTGGTTTTCTCACCCTTTCCACTACTGCATGTTGCACGTTCTTCAATATTGCGCAGTCTGTAACTGCCATGATTACAACTCTAGTGACGACTATTTAAAGCGCGTGAGCTGATGTGTCAATCTTCTCTCACGTCTTCTTTCTTATCAAGTCACTCAACTCTCAGAATACTCTCTGCACTATTTCTCTCTCAAGTGTTCAAGACTCTATTTTCTTCCTTCTTCAATGGCGTCCAAGAAATCTACTGTTGCCTCCAAAGCTTCTAGGAAAATAGTGGCTAACACGGCCGTGAACCTGTCAATGTTAGCTGATTTCGGGTATGACTACCAAGAGGAATTTGAAGCTGCTGGGTGGTTAGATTTCTTTGGCTCAGTAAACTACTCTTGGCATTCAGGAAGTATGGTTGAGTTCTGGGAAACTGCTGAAGAAGTTAAAGGGAAAGATGGCTATGTCTCCATCAAGGCCAAGGTGCTTAACACTACTGTGTTCGTTGATGCAAATGTTCTGGAGATTGTAACCAGGACGAAGTCTAAAGGCTTAGAATTCGTGAAAGATTGGGAAAGCCAAAATGGTGGAACCAAGAAGTTTAACCTAATGTTGTACGGAAAAGAAAATCCCTCCAACAAAGACGCTACCAAGCTGTTCAGAACTCCTTGCATTCTTCATGCCATCCTTGGATGTTGCATCCTACCCAAGATTGGTGGGAAGAATCACGTCTCTGAACTGGAAAGGTTCTGTATAGTGAATCTGTTGCGGAAGCAGAAGATGAACCTGCCAAAGATCATCCTTCATCATATGATCAGAAGAGTAAAAGATTCTGCCTCCAGTCTCCCTCCTGCCTACTTTGGCTCCAAGACTCCTAAGCAGATGGGCTTTGATATCAAGCCTCCACCTCCTTCTCCCACGCTCAAGGAATCTCTTGCCATTGACAAAGTTGCTGCTACTGGAAGATCAGTTCTAGAGATTCTTGAAGATGATCTTGGGGGTGACACAAGGAGAAGTGAGTTTGTTCCATCAGCTCTCACTCCTGAGAAAGTTATCAAAAAGAAGAGGACCAGAATTATCAAGAAAGTTGTTCAAGCTCCTGCTGCTGATAGACTTCAACCCTCTGAAGAGGTTTCTCAATTGACATCAACACCTTTGACGGTGGCTGATGCAACACAATCCAAAGTTTCTGAACCTGTTCAGAAAGTTCTACATGAACCTACTGAAATTGTGGGTCAGAATGCTGAGGGGAGTGGTGCTCAGCTCACTAAGCCTAATTCTCTAGGAGAAAGACAGGCTGGTGTGCTTGAGCATTCAGATGAGTCTTCAGAAAAGACTATTGAAGCTGTACCGCTTGCTGCAAGTCATCCAAATCCTGAACTTCAAAAAGTGGCTGCCATAGCAAATTTGCTTGATGAAGAAGAAGCAAGAAAGACATAAGAGTAAGAAGAACTGGATCATGCTATTGCTGTTGCAACACAGCAAGCACTGCTTGAAGATGAGAGGTTAGAACAAGCTTCTAGGACCAAGAGAAGAAAGGTTAGTGCACAGAAAAGAAAAGTGAAAAGGAGATTGCTTTCTCCTATTACAGAGGCACCTCAAATGATTACAAGAAATAGATCGATTCAGCAAGCTGATGCTGTAAGATTTCAGCTAGTTGCTGAAGAGGAGAGGAAAAAGAAGCTGGAAGAGCTCAAAAGGAAAAAGGGAAAGGTTCCTGATGAAGAAGAACCCCCATTCAAGAACATCCAGGTGTTATTTCAAAATCTGAATCCTTCAGATGAGGAAGATTTGAATAATCTTGCACCACCACCTCCTCAACAGCAGTCTGCTGTAAATTCACCAAGTCCTCCTCCATTTCATTCCACATTCTCTAGAGATTATGAAGTATATGAAAGGGAACCAGAAGATAATATAGGCAGATGCATCTGGAAGGGTGGAAACCTGCCCGAAGAAATCCTGATCTGTCAAGACAAAAATCATATGATCCTTGTCCGTTTCCCTTCTATCAGACAGAAGTTAGGCTGAGTCAGGAAAAGCCTCACAAGCCTTATAATGTTCCATTTGCTGAGAGGCTCAGAATTCCCAAATTTCCTAATCTTTTTGAAGAACTAGAATTCTTCAAGACACATCCTCCTCTAACTAGCTTTACTGGGTTGCATGTAGAATCTCATGATGCAGCCAAGGCAAGAAACAAAGGAAAATCTCTGCTTCCTGATCAGCTGGAGAAAATCAGAAAAGAAGTAGAGCCTCCTCCACATTTCTGGAAACCTGTTGACGTCTTCTCTGATGATCAAATAAGAATGACTGAGGAAGATTGGTTGGTTGTATGCAAGCTGAACCTTGAGACTGAGCTATTTCAAAGGCATATTCACAAGGCCTTGGGTTGCAAGTACTACAAAGCTCCAAAACCACTCTTAATGAAGCCATCTACAAGGATTTTTTGGCAACCAGATAGGATCATTCCTAGGTTACCTCTCACTCCGGGTGAAGCTGAAAAGAGAAAAGCAGCCAAATTCTATACCACTGGTGATGCCAAGGTTGAACTCATGACTCCTGCTAAATGGGAAGCCTTACCTGCTGATGTTTAAGCAAAGGGTGGCTTAGATCATACTTATAGAGACTGGGTTTGGGACTCTTACTAGCATGAATGTGAAAAGCAAGGTTCCTCCTCAGGAACAAGATTTGATTTCATTGATTGTGCCACTTCTCGCTCTCCGTAATTTCAAGAATGGGCTACCTTCTTTCGTGGAAGGTTTCCTAACTCAGTAAGGGAATCTTTTGATAACCCATGCAATTGGCAGCTGCGAACATGGATGGGTTATCCTGAGTACACTTGTCTGGTATTTCACCCTCAAGAGTTCGGACTGTAACCAGGTTTTCAACCTTTCAAGTTCATTCGGCGACTGCTCTCCATCACCTTTGTTGAAGGTACTATTCAAGATAAACTTAGAGAAAGAGAAGATGAGGTCAGGAGAACCAAGATGAGGAACGCCAGACTGATGAAACAATTGGAACAGGCTAAGCAACAGATAACCGCGCTTCAGATTGTGCATTCTGCTGAACAATTTTCCCCCTCCAGAGTGGAAAGGAGAATAAGTCTGTGATGTGGATGCCATACTATCTCAGCAAGTTGCTTATGTTCAGTGATCCTATTTTATGATCGTTTCAAACACTTTGCATAATGATTGATATACTCTTGGGTTTCTGATTATTATTCTGCTGTTTTATTCTTGATTACTCTGATTATATGCTCTTTCCCTACCTGCTGATTATATATGTTAAGTTTTCAATTCTGCTATACCCTTTTGACTGATGACAAAAGGGGGAGTATATGACTAACAAATCTCTGAAGATTGTTTGAAAAACAGATTCATCCCAGGGGGAGCATTGTTTTAAGAAGTATCTAGTTAAGGGGGAGTATCCTTTACAATTTTAACATATTTTTCCCTTCAGATATTTCATAGACATAATCAAATTTGTCATCATTAAAAAGGGGGAGAATGTTGAGTCTCAAAAATATGATTAAGTAATTAATAATGATTTAAGACTCTCATATCCTAGGTTTTAACGAACAACAAATTTGACTAAGTCATTTACACATTTGATGCGTAAAAGTGCTTATATGTTTTCAGCAAGAATGGATTCAGCATGAAGATATGTACTCCTAAAAGATTAACTTGCTGAAGTGTGCAACCTCTCTGAAGTGATCAGCATGTTGAAGAAACTAACTCACTAAAAGGAACTCTCTGAAACTGTTTGACGTGGCTTGGTCTCCGCACCAATTTCTTTAATCATAGAGACCTCTTACAGACCTTGTCAAAGTTCGAAGCTGCTCAAGTAACTCTGCACATTCTCTACTCTCAGCTGTGTACGTAGAAAGCCCTCTAAAGTTGTTTTTCAAAAAGGATACCTTAAAGAGGAAGTCTTGTCTGCTGCAAGTACAATTGTTCAGAAAAGCAAGTCAGCTCTGCACACCTACTACTTACTGTAGAACAAGCTATCAGAGCTTTGTGTCACAACGAGAGAGAGTGCATTTAATGCTATTTCAACGGGAATTAAATTGAGTCTAACGGATTTCAAATCCAACTCTATAAATACCCATGGAGAGCTCATGCAAAGCACAGAGGAACAAGCCAACTTGCTGAAACGCTGAAACGCTGAATTGCTGAAATATCATCTACTTATTTTATCTGTATAAAAACTTTCATATCCTGAGTCTACCTCAGTTATGTTGTACATTTCCAGAGTTTGAGCTTTTAACTTGTGTAGTTTACAAGCTTAGACTTATGCTTTTAAAACATTGATTTGTGTTGAGCCTGGAGAGGCTTGTCTGTAAAAGAATACTTGTGTAGAGCCTGAAGAGGCTTGATAGAAAAGAATACTTGGTAGAGCCTGAAGATGCTTGACAGAAAAGAATACTTGTGTTGAGCCTGGAGAGGCTTGTTTGTAAAAGAATACTTGGTAGAGCCTGAAGAGGCTTGACAGAAAAGAATACTTGTGTTGAGCCTGGAGAGGCTTGTCTGTAAAAGAATACTCGTGTTGAGCCTGGAAAGGCTTGTCTGTAGCCTGAAGAGGCTTGACAGAAAAGAATACTTGGTAGAGCCTGAAGAGGCTTGACAGAAAAGAATACTTGTTAGATCCAGGAGTGGCTTGGTAGGACAAAGAATACTTATAATAGAGCCTGAAGAGGCTTGGTTGACAAAAGAATACTTGTACTACTGATCAGATAGTGGAAAGCCTTTGCTGTTGTTGCATCAGACTGGACGTAGCTCACAGTATTTGTGAGTGAACCAGTATAAATCTATGGCTAAGTTTTCTGAACCCTTATCTCTCGTTAATTTCAATTATTACTAACAAAGGGGATTTGAACTTGAAGTTATAAAACTCTAGCGCTTTCATTAAAAGTTTCAACTTTATAAAAACAACCTTCTGAAGATACTTCAGAGAGGTTTTTACAAAACAGCAGAGAACAAGTTTTTACAAAAGCTTCCAAAAACTCTTTAGAGTTTATATAAACACTATCCAACCCCCCTTCTAGTGTTCACCTGTGTTTCTACAAGGTGTTGACCTTGTACAAGAATTTGCAGTTGCTGGCTGGGCACCTTTTCAGGAGAAGGAACGTGGTGTATTATCAAAAGAAGGGGTTATAGAATTATGGAAAAATGCCAAAGTGGAGTACAACATAGAAGACTCTTCTTATCGCTCCATTACTAGCAAGGTGATGGGAGTGAATATCTTTGTGGATGTTGGTATTGTTTCCACTATCACTAGAGTAGAATCCATTGGGTTAGTCTCCTACACCGAGTGGGAGAAGGATAACGGTGGTGTGAAATAGTTCAATCCCATGCTCTATGGAACTGAAGAACCAAAATCGAAAAAGTCACTAGCCATGCTGAGAAACCCTGGGATCATTCATGCTATTTTGGGTTGTCTGATTTTACCCAAAATTGGAAGCAGAGATCATGTCTGTGAGATGCAAAGATTCTACATGATCAATCTGCTGAAGAAGAAGAAGATTGATCTTCCAAAACTGTTGATTTCTCACATGGTGAAGAGAATCAAGGATTTAGCCTCTAGTCTCCCTCACACAACCTTATCCAACATATTCTCTATCATTTTAAGGTCCCTATTCACCATAAACCCCTTGGAGAAAGCTCCCAAATACTTTAATTTAAAAAATGTCAAGTCTTTGGGAATTAAAGTAAGGCCTCTTATTCTAGAGCCTACTATTAAAGAAGAATTGGCAAACGTGAAAGCACAAAGAACTGGAAGAAATGCTCTGAACATTCTTGAAAATGAGTTAAGTGGAGACCCCAGAAGAGAAGATTTTGAGAAGAATAAGGCTAGTTTTGAAGAGCCTACCCCCTCCAAGAAACAGAACGTTGAAAGATCAAGGTTGAAGTCTGTCGTTGTGAAACCCCTGATGCAAGAAACTGAAGATTCAAATCTTCAGAAGGATGATCTCGTTACACAACTCAGACAGTCTGAAGAAGTTCAGATAGATGCCTCAAGGTAATATGAAAAACTTCAGAAGACCTTTGAGGAAAATGGTCCTACTGAAACTTTGCCTACCTCAACATCAGAGGGACACACAAGCAATCAAGAGGAAATAGTTTTGGTGGGTGTAACAACATTTGTTTGTTAGTGCAAAAACCCTCTGAGATTTGGTTTTAATGACAACAAACCTTTTGATCAAACTTAATGTTTTCTGTTCTTGAAGTTACTGATGTTTTGTAAGTGAGATCTTAAGAAAGACAGGATTCTCATGAAGAACTTAGAAAGATCAACCATGACGAAGCTCAGACTGAGATTGAGAGGCAACCACAGATTGAAACTGGTAGTAATCCTCAGACTAAAAATGAAGAAAAAGGTCAGCCTGAGTTTGAGCAATCAATGCAAGTCTTTCCTGAGATTCAGAAAGATCAGACTTCAGAATTGTCTTTGGAGAATAAGGCAGAGCTTAGAAGTTCTATATGCTGAAGGAAATTTCAGAAGAAGGCCTTAGACACATTCTTTATCAGAAAGTCTTTAGAAGCTTAGAATGGATGAATCTGAAGAAAGCCTAGGTTGAGAGAGATGCACATCAGAATGAAGTCTCAGTTGCAGTCAGAAAGAGTCTCTACTAGAAATGCCAATCATCAAGTCAAGTCAAGATGAGCTCAAACAGTGAACTAAGTTGCATCAAGAAGACCAATATTTGAGACTCAAGATGAGACACAGACACAGACTCAAGCACAGATGCTATCTCATGTTCAGATACAAGCTCAATCTAAAAATCAACTTAAGACCAATGCTCAAAGAAGAGACTCATCTATAAACTTAAAAGGAAGGATCAGCAGTCAGATGCAAGATCTGCCAAGAGATGAGACTCTAACTTAGCTTCAGAAATCAAGAGAAAAGATCAAAATAGAAGATGCCAAACCAAGAAGAGATTCAAAGTCAGCTTGAGACAAGCTCAAACTGTAAAGTCAGATTGAGACAAGCTCAAATTCATTGTAAGATCATATTTAGTCCAAGCATGACAAAGAAGAACTTTGAAATATAAAGCTGAGCAAAGATGAGATTCAAAGTCAGACTTGAGATGCAGACTCAACAGAGATGCAGAATCAGACTTGAGATGTAGACTCAACTTGAGATGCAGAATTAGACATGAGACGGTCTCAGATCAGATGTAGTCTCAAGATCAGACGCAGTCTCAAGTTCAGACGCAGAGATGCAGATGCAGACATGAGACGGTCTTAGATCAGATGCAGTCTCAAGATCAGACGCAGAGATCAGATGCAGACATGAGACTCAGACTTGAGATGAAGAGATCAGATGCAGACTTGAGACGCAGACATGAGATGCAGACAGAGTCTCAGCAGCAAAGCAAGTCAATGCAAGTACACTGTCACAGCAGAGACAACATCAGAAAAGCACATGTCTCACGTCAGAAAAGTGAAAAACAACTTCTCTCTCTTCCAACAGCTGGTATAACGGCTCTATTAACGGCTAGTTTTCTGAAGACTAATAAAGGAGGTCTCATTATGATGAGATGGGTGAGAGACACAGTGAGACTCAGCAGAGATGCTGCTGCACAACCAGAAAAATCTAAGTCTCAAGTGAATCTTCACCTACCTACCAATGCTATCTTAGCTAATATCTTGTAGTAGGTTTTGCTCTTGTTTTGTACTGATTTGTATACACTCTGAGTGATTTAGAGAGCTACCATCTAACTGAGCTCACAGTTTATCCATACTTTGTATGTAGACTAAGCTTGATCAATCACATCTCATCTCATACCACCAAGTCTCAACTAAGTCAGGAGGTGCCTGAGCTTAGTGTGAGCGTTTGTAAGGCCTGGAGAGGCACTATAAGAAGAATACTCACTGAGTTGCCTGGAGAGGCAGTTGAAGACAAAGAATACTGCATGCGTTGCCTAGAGAGGAAGTTGAAAACAAAGAATACTGCATGAGTTGCCTGAAGAGGCAGTTGAGAACAAAGAATACTTGTGGCTCAACCAAGGTAGGAGTGCCTATGCATGGTGTGAGGGACGTCTTGAAGAGGCTGTAAGAATACTTGTATTGACAGGTTTGTAAATAGTGGAAATCTCACGAGTTGTGAGGACTGGACGTAGCCCAAGGTTGTGGGTGAACCAGTATAAATCTCAGTGTGCATCTCTTCTCCCTATCTCTTTATTTATATTGCACATCTCATATCTAAAATCTGTTTGTTAATATAAATTAAATCTGTTCAGAGAAAACCAAGTTGTAATTACTAAAATTTGTCCATGCATCTCATCTTACATCTCATCTCAGACCCATCTCATCTCATAACCTATCTCAACCTGAGAATCAGTCAATAGTCTCACTCATCCTCTTTTAAGGTCTTAACATTTGCTGAGCTAATTAATCTTATATCTAAGATCTGTTTGCTAAACTAAATCAAATCTATTAAGAGATAATCAAGTTTCATAAATTAACAAATCATCTCTACTTGATTATAAAATTATTGTTGAGACAACGTCTCATCTAACCTATTTAAGACTCCAAGTGTCAAACTTGAAATCATGTCTCAACGTGAATTTAAGTGTTAATTTTTAGGTACAATATTTTCAAGTCTCTATTCAACCCCCCTTCTAGAGACATTCAGCCAACTTCAGTTGGTATTAGAGCTTGGCCTCTTGGGGTTGAGCACACCAACGTGTGAAGAGGAGAAAGATCCAAGAAAGAAATATGGCTGAAGTTAGCTCCATTCCGTTCACTCATGAAGGAGGTTGCTCTTGGAATCATAAAGATAATTTCAAGGAAGAGCCAATCATGCAGAAATTTGGGATAACATCCTACATGGCTTCAGATGACTTTGAAGCAAATAGAAAATGGCTCACATGAAAGACTTAGAGAAACTAAAGGAATAGCAACAGAGCTTGCAACGGTGTCATGAAACAAAAGTCAGTTAGAAACAATGGCTGCCACGAAATGCACACTACAGTAGAAGACATGAACAACAATCTATAACTAAAAGACCAGCAGTACTCTTCTTGATAAGAAGCTAAGAGCAAAGCTGCAAATAAATAACATAAATATGAAGAGGAAATTGGGAAGAGCAAGATCGATGTTATTGGTCTTCTATATAAAATTGGTCGTTGCCCCGATCCTGTTCTCAGCAAGCTTCTGGTTTGCCTCCGATTGTCAATCAAGAAGTGTGTTTATGAGAACACCTGCAAGGATGATATTCCATAGCTGTTTTCCTGAGAGCTGGATGTGAAGTTCCATTTGATTCTCTACAGATAATGTTGAAAGCCATGCACAATATTAAAGACCAGTTTTCAAACATGGATAAGGACCAAATGGGACTACATAGGAAAATACACAAAGAAGACTCTCGGATATTAGATCACGATCTCAACAACGATTTTCTTTTAAAAAAATCAATAAAAGGAGTGGACTTTAAAGGGTGGAAGTGACTGGCCTGGACGGTAATGACACACAGAGGAACCTTGCTGTAAGTATATGTTTGAACTCCTTAAGTAAGCTAGCCTCTCTGTTCATTATTTGAAGTAAGTTGGATAATTATCATCAAAAGGTAAGTTAGACAACCTTTCCTTCTTCACCTTTTAATTGAAACAAGACGGATGGCCTTTTCTTTTTTAAAAAAAAGGGTGAACAACTCCACAAATTTTTAAGCCAAAATTGGAATAACGTTTAAATCAAAAAGGGAAGGAAAACGTTTTTTAAGTAGAAATACCAATTCCTTGTTATGTTACAGTGATAATAAATACAAATATGCATTTTGAAATGGTTGGATATTTTAGTTAAGAAATGCAATGAAATAATTGAGTATTTTTTATGTTGATATTAACATCATGCATTTGCTAAATGTGTTAAAATGATAAATGTTTGATTACTAACCAACTTGGACCCAAGAGATAAATGGGTACCAAAATGTTCCCCTAGTGTTTTGATTATGCAGAAATTTTTTTTCAAAAGGATGAGCATGTTGGCCTAGTCAAAGAGGATATGAGACTTTGAATCAAAGCTTTTTGAATGCATAAAGTGGAACTTATCAAAGAGAAGAAATGGGTGAAAAAAAATTGATTACCAAAGCTAAGCAAAAGCATTAAAGGACTTTTTCAATGATGAGAAAGGGAAATAGATGCTGTCCAAAAATTCTTGAAGCTTGAAGGTTGAAATTGCTTATACAAGAAAGACCCATTGGTGATATCAATCTCTTATCCCTCTCTATACTTAGACTAAAACATGCTTGATCAAATCATTGATAATTTCTATTATATGTCTTTACTTGTTATAATGACATCATGTCTGTAAGTGTATTTATGCAAAGCATGCTAGACTTGTAGAGACCCTGTTTGCAAAAGACATGAAATTCTATTTGATCATCATTTGTGACCATTGCTGTTCTTACTTGAAATTCCAAACATCAAAAAAATTATACTTTTACTCCCTTTATCAAAATTCTTAAATGTCTCATATGCTTACTTAGAGATTGGAGTGTCAAATGATAGATATCCTCTTATTAGAAAGTGCTTAATATACTCATCTGTGAAACAAGTTGCCAATTCGAAACCTGAATATCTTCTGAACATTCTATAACATCCAAAGTAATTATAGAGTCTACAATATTCTCATTGCTCAATATGTGAAAGAAAGTATGCATGATAGTTTTTACAAGACTAATCCTACACTTGAGATGAGAAAGCTTGCAGATTTGTAGATAAACTGGAATGGCTTGGATCTAAACAAGAAATAGATGAGAAAAACCTCAAAAGGATATATCCAAGTCATAAGGATGTTCAGAAATGATAAAGATAAAAGAAGAAGTCAGAAAGTGTGACTGCACTTGAAAAAGACATGTCTAAGTCTCAAGTTGAGACTGAGACCGAGACTTAGACAGAAATATATGAGAAAGAACAGCCAAGTGAGATTCCTGCTGTAGCTCTAATTCTGACAGTACAAAAGGAAATCCATGAATCACAGTTAGCTTAGATAATGGCTAATGCACAAGAGAGCAAGTGATCTCCCACAAGATGAGAAAGAGAAAGAAGCTTCTAAAAGATGAAAGCACAAAGAAATGACTATGCAGAAGCTGAGCTTATCTCTACATATATCAAGCTACAAATTTTTAAGTCATGTGAATAAAATGATAACTTGAGGAATACTTCATAAGGTACTCTGAAACTCTAATCTTCCATGATGATGCATATGTGATAAATATTACTATTCTCATTTTGAAGATAGGATTTAAGTATGATGGTATTGTGCAGAATTTAGGATTCAGCTTTCAAATGACAAACATGCCTATTTGACTAATTCTATGTTGCTTGGATAATTAGAATTCTGAATGATTTTTCTGTCATGACCTTAAATACAGTTTTGAATCTCAACTATTGTGAGTATGCTGTAATGCAGCATATGCTTATGTTATGATCATACATCATGTGAGAAATTGAGTTTGAAATCTATCTATGATGAAACGTGAGCTGATCATATGAAAGTATATCATTGAGTCAATTGCATGATAGTTGAGAGAAAGAGAACTTGGAAAGATTGAATTGCTTAATTAGGAAAAACATTTCTACAAGCTAAATCTATATATATGCTCTCCATTTCCTAATCAAGTCAATCTTCTAAGTGAATGATATGAATAAGAAATTCTGAGATTTAAGGCTCACAAGATGATTTTGAAATAAGTAAAATTTGAAGGCAAAAAGGTCACTATGCTGTGTGCATAAATTTTTCTAATATAGCTTGACTAAAATGATCATAACTTGAGCTACAAAATTGATTTTGAGTAAAACCAATTTTGTTGGAAAGCTAATTTATAAGAGTGCACAAATGGAAAGTTTGAAGCTGTTACACTAAGCACAGAAGTGCCAGGAAATTTGCTAACACAACTGCAGTTTTACAAATGCTCACAGAAACCTGTTTACTTAAAATCATCATAACTGGAGCTATAGATATAATTTTTCTTTGAGACTAATTTTATTGGAAAGATAATTCAAAATAGAATCAAACAGGAGAATTTGAGATTTTTATATCAACCACAAAAGTGCCAGTAAATCCATGAACACAACCTCACTGATACAAAGTCTGATATAAACATGTTCACTTAAATAGATCATAACTGGAGTTACAGAAATGATTTTTGAGTGAAACCAAGTTTTTGCAAAAGCTAACTCATAAGTATTTGACTGGAAAGTTTTAGAATTTTTCATCATCTTCATAATTCCCAGCAAAAACTTCAAGTTGACTGATCTCTTATCTGATCAAATCTGAACACATCTGTTTTGAATGCTTATATCTGGAGCTAGGAAAATCCTTTTCAAATGAAACCAGTTGCGTTTGAAAGATGTTGTTCAATGGTTTAACAGTATTAATTTTCACTATTTTTGGATGCATAGATTGATCACAGTGAATGAAAAACCATACCTGTCACAGTAAGCACTCTATTATAGAACAACCAACTTTAATCACTCATATCTTACGATAGAAAACTCCAAATGGAATGACTTTTATATCATTAGAAAGCTTGTGATGTCTAGTTTATTGTGTTGAAATCTCATATTTTTATGAACTGGAAATAACTCACAAGTTCAGGTTAAAGTAGCTAAGTCAATGGATGTTTTCTGGTTTGGTGCATAAACTTCAAGGTAAAATATCTTTAATTGTACCAATCCAAATGAGTTGATTTTTGTGGCATTGGAAAGTTGTCATGATGTGGTTTATTGTGATAGAATATAAATTTCTAGATCAATCTATGATGGGAGCAGTACTTGTTCAAAGATTAAGGATGCATGATAGAAAAGTAGTGAAACTTGATCTCTTGAAAGTGATACCTTTGACAATGTCCCCTTGATTCCCAAATCTGTGATAAACTTTGGTATATCAAAAGTGAATTGTTGTATCAAATTGATATGCATATTATGATTTGGAATATTAGGTGAATCAATGAATATGAAGAAGAACTTAACATGAAATATCTCAATCTTTGAAATGTTATCAAAACAGTTTTTCAATGCTAAAAAAAATATGCAATGATTATGAATCATATTGATGAATTTCTGTTTTGTTACTATCTAGAGTCTGCACTCTTGACCTTTATGACTCTATCCATGTTCTAAAATTTAACTCATTATGGGCATAAAAATTAAGGTGAATAATATAGTTAGGGGGAGTGGCTGATTCAATCTTTGTGCTAAATGTTTTTCTTGCTACTTGAATATGCATCAAATGAATTCTTATTATCTAATCAAGTATGCAAATAGAATAAATCATTATTCTGTTTTAAGATTGAATTTTGTCTTCTATTGTTCCATTCTAACTGCATCCCCTATTCAAATGATCTTTCTAAAAGTTAAAAATTTTCTGCATAAGCCATTGAAAAGTTGCTAAACCAGCAACTTTGCAGAACCATATCATTTTGAGGGGGAGTTAGTCAAATTGTTTGCTAAAGAGGTAATTGTGTGCACATTGACTCAATTGGGTAGTGATCATTTATGGAATTTTATGAATCCATCTACCTCTTTCCTCTATAACTCTAGAAATCACTCTTTATTCTTTTGGAGAGGAAATGTTAAAATAAAAAGAGAATGGGATGATAACTCTCTTGAAGTTTAAATTAAGAATGAAGAGCAAAGAAAAGTTTAAGAAAATTCTGAAATTATAAGCAACTTACTCTTTTCTCTCCTTCTTAAACTTAGTCTTTGATTCTTCTACTATTCTTGTTGGAGCATTTATCCCTCTCCATATCTTATTGGTTTATCTGGAACTCTTGGGATCATTGTTATAACCATATGTGTGAACTATTGTCATATCATATTGCTCTTGGGAAATCAAGAATATCACTGCATACTTGCTCAAAACCCTCTGTTGAGATCACCCATATGCTTGATAAGTGTAAATCATGTCTTTGATGCCATTAGTACAGATAAAAATCAATATGAGGTGATTATTTGACAGATTTTTATATAGAAGAAGTTAAGAATTTGCTGCTGTGAATTTAATATATTTCTTTGCACCATCTTTTTGTTGATGCCAAAAGGGGGAGAAATAGGAAAGTAATCTCCATGTGCATAATAGCATAATTTCTGAATCATGTTATGATATTATTGTTTGCATTGTTAGGCATGAATTCAGGGGGAGTTCAATTGAGTGGATCATACTATGAAAAATATATAGACTCTCATCATCCCTTATGTGCTATTATACATGAAAACTTAATTTTGTTCAAATAGGTTTGTCATCATCAAAAAGGGGGAGATTGTTAGCGCAAAAACCCTCTGAGATTTGGTTTTAATGACAACAAACCTTTTGATCAAACTTAATGTTTTCTGTTCTTGAAGTTACTGATGTTTTGTATGTGAGATCTTAAGAAAGACAGGATTCTCATGAAGAACTTAGAAAGATCAACCATGACCAAGCTCAGACTGAGATTGAGAGGCAACCACAGATTGAAACTGGTAGTAATCCTCAGACTAAAAATGAAGAAAAAGGTCAGCCTTAGTTTGAGCAATCAATGCAAGTCTTTCTTGAGATTCAGAAAGATCATAATCCTATGTCAAGAAACATCAGACTTCAGAATTGTCTTTGGAGAATAAGGCAGAGCTTAGAAGTTCTATATGCTGAAGGAAATTTCAGAAGAAGGCCTTAGACACATTCTTTATCAGAAAGTCTTCAGAAGCTTAGAATGGATGAATCTGAAGAAAGCCTAAGTTGAGAGAGATGCACATCAGAATGAAGTCTTAGTTGCAGTCAGAAAGAGTCTCTACTAGAAATTCCAATCATCAAGTCAAGTCAAGATGAGCTCAAACAGTGAACTAAGTTGCATCAAGAAGACCAATATTTGAGACTCAAGATGAGACGCAGACGCAGACTCAAGCACAAATGCTATCTCATGTTCAGATGCAAGCTCAGTCTAAAAATCAACTTAAGACCAATGCTCAAAGAAGAGACTCATCTATAAACTTAAAAGGAAGGATCAACAGTCAGATGCAAGATCTGCCAAGAGATGAGACTCTAACTTAGCTTCAGAAATCAAGAGAAAAGATCAGAATAGAAGATGCCAAACCAAGAAGAGATTCATAGTCAGCTTGAGACAAGCTCAAACTGTAAAGTCAGATTGAGACAAGCTCAAATTCATTGTAAGATCATATTTAGTCCAAGCATGACAAAGAAGAACTTTGAAATATAAAGCTGAGCAAAGATGAGATTCAAAGTCAGACTTGAGATGCAGACTCAACAGAGATGCAGAATCAGACTTGAGATGTAAACTCAACTTGAGATGCAGAATCAGACATGAGACGGTCTCAGATCAAATGTAGTCTCAAGATCAGACGCAGTCTCAAGTTCAGACACAGAGATGCAGATGCAGACATGAGACGGTCTTAGATCAGATGCAGTCTCAAGATCAGACGCAGAGATCAGATGCAGACATGAGACTCAGACTTGAGATGAAGAGATCAGATGCAGACTTGAGACGCAGACATGAGACGCAGACCTGAGATGCAGACAAAGTCTCAGTAGCAAAAGCAAGTCAACGCAAGTACACTGTCACAACAGAGACAGCATCAGAAAAGCACATGTCTCACGTCAGAAAAGTGAAAAACAGCTTCTCTCTCTTCCAACGGCTAGTATAACGGCTCTATTAACGACTAGTTTTCTGAAGACTAATAAAGGAGGTCTCATTATGATGAGATGGGTGAGAGACATAGTGAGACTCAGCAGAGATGCTGCTGCACAACTAGAAAAATCTAAGTCTCAAGTGAATCTTCACCTACCTACCTATGCTATCTTAGCTAATATCTTGTAGTTGGATTTGCTCTTGTTTTGTACTGATTTGTATACACTCTTTGAGTGATTTAGAGAGCTACCATCTAGCTGAGCTCACGGTTTATCCATACTTTGTAAGGCCTGGAGAGCCACTGTAAGAAGAATACTCACTGAGTTGCTTGGAGAGGCAGTCGAAGACAAAGAATACTGCATGCGTTGCCTGGAGAGGCAGTTGAAAACAAAGAATACTGCTTGAGTTGCCTGAAGAGGTAGTTGAGAACAAAGAATACTTGTGGCTCAACCAAGGTAGGAGTGCCTATGCTTGGTGTGAGGGATGTCCTGATGAGGCTGTAAGAATACTTGTATTGACAGGTTTGTCAATAGTGGAAATCTCACGAGTTGTGAGGACTGGACGTAGCCCAAGGTTGTGGGTGAACCAGTATAAATCTCAGTGTGCATCTCTTCTCCCTATCTCTTTATTTATATTGCACATCTCATATCTAAAATCTGTTTGTTAATATAAATTAAATCTGTTCAGAGAAAACCAAGTTGTAATTACTAAAATCTGTCCATGCATCTCATCTTACATCTCATCTCAGACCCATCTCATCTCAGATCCTATCTCAACCTGAGAATCAGTCAATAGTCTCACTCATCCTCTTTAAGGTCTTAACATTTGCTGAGCTAATTAATCTTACATCTAAGATATGTTTGCTAAACTAAATCAAATCTATTAAGAGATAATCAAGTTTCATAAATTAACAAATCATCTCTACTTGATTATAAAATTATTGTTGAGACAACGTCTCATCTAACCTATTTGAGACTCCAAGTGTCAAACTTGAAATCATGTCTCAACGTGAATTTAAGTGTTAATTTTCAGGTACAATATTTTCAAGTCTCTATTCAACCCCCCCTTCTAGAGACGTTCAACCAACTTCATTGTTGACAAACAAGTGGTACACAATGTGCTACCTATTGCAAAGTGTGCTCCACACCTAGAGATGCAACAAGTTTTTGAAATTGTTAGATCTTTGGAGGAAGAAGAAGAAAAAAAGAAGAAGGAATAGAAAGAAAATGATTTTGCCTTAGCATAAGCAGCTCAAGAAGTCTATACTGAGGATCTGAGAAGATAAGAAGAGGAAGCTTCACAAAGGAAAAAGAGAAAGAGGACTTACAAAAGAATAAAAAGATCCACTCAGAGGAAGAGAACTAAAATCCTCACTCCTAATGTTGAGCCACAAGTTGAGAAGAGAGTTACTAGAAGTACAAATGTTGAGACTGCACAAATGCAAGATAATGTTGTTGAAATAAAACAAAAAAAAAACAGGGAAGAAAGGAGATTGAATCAACTAAGGAAGGATTTAGAGGAAAAGGAAACCACAAAGCCTAAGAAACTGAAAATGATCTGTGGAAATAGGAGCTCTTCTGATGAAGAACCTCCACCACCATTGATCATATCAGAATCTAAGCTTTTGGGTTTTGAAGTTCCCACTTCTCAAGTAGAGTCAGACTCAGACTCTTTCATCGATAATGTTCCTTGCATTATTGGAGGAACTAGAACTAGAATTCCTTTTGTTGCTGAGTGTGTGTCTCTAGAGTTTGTTGGAACAACTTTAGACATTGCATTACCCCCCACTTTTGATAAGACATTGGAGCTATCTCAAGAAGTCCCTCACAAGCCATATCCAATCTCTCTAGACAACAGGCCAAGGATTCCCAAATTCAAATGATTATGGGATGAATTAGCCTACTTCACATATGAAAAACCATTGTTTGATTTGAAGAAGAGATTGGTTATGGAGCCAAATGTGAAAACTTATGAAAGATGGTTTGCCCAATGGCTTGAAAAGGAGTACTCTCTTACCCATTTGGAACTGCAATAGATAAGATATGGTCCCCTTACTCCACAAAACAAGTTGAAGATTTTAGATCCTTATGCATCTGACACAAACATTGATTATGTTTCTGAAGATGATTGGTTAGTTTTGAATATGTTAGAAGCTAAAGAAGATGTTGTCACACAACACAAAAACAAGTCCTTTGGCTCCAGATTCTACAAACCTGCTCTACCATGCAACATAAACAATAACACTTCTCTATTAGTACATCCTGACAGAATAGTTCCCAGAATTCCCTTAAAAACTTTGTTTAAGCAGATGAATCAAAAGTTTGTCATTTGATCAGTTAGGCTAGGACCTCTGAAGAAATCTGAAAAAAAAGGATTAGATCACAACTAGGTATGGAAATCTTATTGGAAGATCAAAGAAGAAGCTGGAAATTGCTCATATCCATATCCAAAAGGTGATGTACCAGGAACTGACTTTGTGAGTCTTAAGGATTCATCAGTTGCTATAAGCACAGGACCTTTTGCTCAAGAGTGGATGGACTTTAGATTTCATAAAGTAAAGTTTCCTGTTGGAGAATTTCTGCACGAAGGAGAGTGGGAGCTGCTGAAGAAATCATACAACTAGAACTTTTACTTGATCAAGCAACCTGGCTGGTTTGGTTTTCCCATAGAAGCTACTTACTTCAGATTCTCATCCCCTTACATCAATCTCATCTTCCATGAGCCAGATAATGATCTTGTGGAACAAAATTCTGCTTTGAGGAAATAACTTGAAGAAATGGAGAGAGCTCAAGCAGCTAGAGAAGCTTATAATGCCAATCTCATTCATAGGCAAGATGTGCTATTGGCTCAGACAAAAAGAATACGTGCTGATAACGAAGTCTTAAAGACAAATGTGTTGTCTAAAATCTCCAAGACCAAAGACTCACTACTTGAAGCCATTTACCATGCTTTATCGAAGAAATGATATCAATTTGTCTATGATGTTCGTGCCATTTGTCACAACTTAATATGATGAGAGATTTTCCGAACAAGTTTTATGTCTTATTTTTGCTCTGATTTATTTTCATTTTACTTTGTCACAACTTAATATGATTTTCTTTGTTTTGCTCTGAACTACCCTTTTGATTGATGACAAAAGAGGGAGTAAAATTACTAACAAAAAGTTGTGAGAAATATGTTGTTCAGGAGAGGATTGATGAACCGAGGGGGAGTACACTTAGAAAATTTGGAGATCTGAGGGGGAGCATACTCAGAAATTTTTGGATAAATACATATCATAGCTCTTAACCCTAAAAACTTTATGAATTTTTATTTACTTAAGTTTGTCATCATCAAATAGGGGGAGAATAATGAGTCTCAAGACTTGAATATCCCTTCACTCAGATTTGATGATAATAAACTTAAATAAAACTGTAGAAAGTTGTACAATCTAAACTTAGTACATGGTTGCTATTTCAGATCCATCTAAAGTTGGATGCAGTCTGAAGCATCAACTGATCTGAAGTACGCGCATCTAAAGAGCTAAAGCGTCTGAAGAGCTAAATCGACTAAAGAGCTGAAAGTATATGAAGAACGGATTGTGTCTGAAGAATTTTTTCCTGAGCTCTAGGCTGAATTACGTGGCAAGAATATTCCTCGACAATATTTGATATTCTTGTACAATTGTCAGTGGTGAGGACGCGTCTCTGTACGAAGAGGTGAAGACGACACCTACACTTAGTGTATGATTGTCAGAATTGTCTCAACAGATTCAAATGATTTCACAATCAACATATCCAATGGATAAATTCAAATCAGCCTGAGCCATGCCTATAAATAGCAGAAAAACCTCAAGGATAAGGGTTAGAGAAAGGGTTAGAGAAAAAGAGCTAAGCTGAAACGAACAAGCCAAGACAACTAAAGTAGTTAGCAAAAGAAACTACGCTCAAAAGTTGAAAAACGCTGCAAATTTCATATAGAAATCAAACTCATTGTAGTTAACTTTCATATTCTATGTCTTACACAGTTCTTTGTAAAAATACCTTGAACAAGAACTTTGCAAAAGTTCAAGTTCATTTTTAGTCTATAAACACTTTGTTTTGTAGAACCTGAAAAGGCTAGATGAGCAAAAAATACTTGTGTAGAGCCTGAAGAGGCTTGTTTGACAAACAATACTTGCAATCTCTTGAGATTAATGAAAAATCCAGTAGCTAGTTGGAACTGGGACTGGACGTAGCTTACAGTGCTGGTGAGTGAACTAGGATAAGTCTCGTGGCTAAGTCTCTCTATCCTTGAGCTCTTAAATTGCATATCATTTCTTCACTAAGAGAAAGGGAATTGAAAATATAAGTTTACAAACAATTTTCTGAAAGTGTTTATACTTAATTAACTTTAAAAGGCTTTCTTGTATGAATTTCTCAGATCAGAAAGGTAACTTCAGATAGCTTTAAAAATCCTATCTGAACTGACTTACTGTTTCAAAAGGTTTCTAAAAAATCTTAAAAGTTTGTAAAACACTATTCAACCCTCTTCATGTGTTTTCCCTGTGTCCTACAATATCTTCATCTTATTCTGTTGTATCCCCTCAACCTAGTAAGAGAGTGAATCTTGATGTAGGTGTGAGTTGAAAAGCTTGGAGAGGCTAGGAAACACCACCTAGGCACCTAGAGAGGCTTTGTTATGAAGAATACTTAGATGCCAGAAGAGGCTCTATAAGAAGAATAATTGTATCTTTTCTGTAAGAATAATGGAAATCTCACAATTGGTGGGTGATCGAGGTCGTACTCAACCAAATATTAATACTCAGAATATGTAGTTAATGGAAAATTAACCAAAGTCGTCTCTCAAGGAATTCAATAGCAAATTCGAATTTACTCACAAGAATTGTTGGTTCAAAAGCAAGCAATGGGGTTTTGTTTGGTTGTTTCTTAAAATTCAAGAACATAAAGCTAAAATTCGAAATTCAGAAAATATGTATGAAAATGGATGTTTCTCAAGGTCATTCACATAGGATCTTTCATTGATTTATAGAAAATTATCAATTCCTACACAAATTCGAATTAACCAATTAAGCATCAATCAATTCATCAATTATCTCATACAAGGATTAAGCAAACTTGTGTGAGAATCTAATCCCTAACCTACTGAATTAAGCAAACAGTAGAATCATCTTAGAATTAAGCAAACTAAGATTCAAATTTAGGATCAAGAGGAGAAGAAGAACCATGAAGCATGCATTCCAATTCAAGATTCAAAATCCTAGAATTCTAGAGATTAGGAGAAGAGAAAATGTGCAGAAAATTGTAAAACGAAATTGCATAGATGAAACCTCAAGATCCAATGCCTAGAACACTTGAGAATCACCTTGAATTCAGCCTTCCATGGAGGTTGAAGAGGAAAAAAAATGAAAATGGAAGAAGAAGAAGAAGAAGAAAGAAGAAGAAGAAGAAGAAGAAGAAGAAGAAGAAGAGAGAAAAAGAGAGAAAATGAAGAGACTTCAAATCTGAATTTTTAGAAAATGAGAAAGAGTTCCCTCCAAAAGGGTAACAGCCCCTATTTATAGATCTACTCCTAATTAATCAGATCTAAATGATGTTTGGGCCGAAATTAACAATTATGAGGTCCAATACACTAATACAAGTCTTAAAACAATGTTGTTTCTGTGACAGTTTCCGTAGCCCAACTTCAAACTACAACCGCTCCTAATTTCTTCATGGGAATATAGTCATATAGCATATCAAATTAAAGCCTCAGAAGTTAGCTTTCCAATGCCACTGGAATCACTCAATCGGATACCTATAGCTCCAAATATCTATAAACAATACAGGTAGGTCAGGAGGCTTAAAATCCGAAATTAAACAACATTTACAGTTAAAGCCCAATTAAGCCCAATTCGGTAAATCCCAATTAAATCAGTGGATTTCATCACAATTACACTTCAATAAAGCTAAGATTAAAGGTACTAAGTGTGAATAAAATTATGCTCATCAGTGGGGACTAGACGTATCCCAAGTTGTTAAGGGTGAATCGGGATAATGTTGAGTCTCAATACTTTAAGAGTCTAAGACACCTCATATATAAGATTTTGATGATAATAAACTTACGTAAACTAAGAAAAGTCTTCACGTTATATTTTAATAAACTTCTGATGTTTCAGATAAGGTCATCAATCTGAAGAACAAAGGCTATATGAAGCAAGTCATGCATCTAAAGGCAGCCGTGAAATGAAGTTGTCAAGGCATATGAAGCTCAAATCTTCTGAAGATTCATCTAAAGTCTGAAGATGTATCTAAAGTCAAGCTTTCTGAAGCCAAGGCAAATCTGACATTGCAAGACAAAGTCTGACCCATTCCTTAACACAACCTCAGAACTTAAATATGGCAAAACAAAAGATAGCTTTTGGCTAAGGTTTGAAAAGCATACACCAAAGAGGAAATGCTGCGCAGTAGACCTGTGGTGGTCAGAACAACGCCTGCAACCTTGTACATGTTGAGTCTCAAAATAACATTAAGTATTTAACAATGATCGAGTCTCATCTTCCTAAGTTTTAATGAATAAAAAATTATGTTAAAGATAAATTTTGCAAGAAGTGCCTATACTTTTAATGTATTTTTATGTTTCAGCAAGATGACCATCTAAAGGGATTTACTGTCTGAAGAAGTAGGATCATCTGAAGTGGTTGGTTCGTCTGAAGCATAGAATCATCTGAAAATTGGAAGACCTTCTGAAGACGTATGACGTGGCAGTTCATCTGAGATCAAAAATCACCTGAAGAGTGAAGCCTCTGAAGATCTCTGATAAAGACTAAAGTTTGTTCAATGCCTTCTGAAACAAGTCTTTGGTCTAACTGTTTTTAGGCAATCTGCTCAGAGACTTTCCTGCACATTTAAAATTCATACACCAAAGGGGAAATGTCTGCACCGCAGTCTTTGCAATGCTCAGAACAGAAACACGCTGCACCATCTACCTTGTACTCTGTCAGAAGCTATTAGAAGCCATCACAACGAGTTTAATACATTAAATGCTATCTCTCAATGGTGATCTCAACAGACTTCATCTCAAGAAAGTATAAATAGCTTCATGCACGACGTTGCAGAGCAGAGAACAACCTAAGAAAGAAAGAGCCAACACGCTGCTAGTTTTACGTTGTAAAACATACCCTGATTCACTCATTCTTGTACAATAACTTTCATATTGTGAGTCTTACTCAGATTATCTGTACAACTTTTAGTTTAAGCTCTAAACTGTGTAGTTCCTTAGCTTGTACATATTTCTTTCATTCTTAAACACTTGGGTGTTGAGCCTAGAGAGGCTTCTTTGTTAAATAATACTTGGTTGTGAGCCTGAAGAGGCTTAGTGGGAAAAAATACTTGTTGTTGTAGAGCCTGAAGAGGCTTGACAGAAAAGAATACTTGTAATCTTTTAAAGATTAACTGAACATCCAGCTGCTATGTTTTGCTCTGGGACTGGACGTAACTCACTGAGGTTGTGAGTGAACCAGGATAATCTTTGACTAAGTTCTCTCTTCTCTTAACTCTTTAAATTCAGTTAAAGCTAGCAATAAGGGTTTTTGAAGTGTTAAATACAAAAGCTTTTAATGAAAACTCAGTCTTAGAAAAACAAGTTTTTCTGTCTGAAGCTGCTCAGACGTTACGTTAAACTTCAGATTATCATTCATCTTCTGAAGGCTTTTGTCAAAATTCACTGTTTGCGAAAAGGTTTCCAAGAACGTTAAAGTTTTATTGAAACACTATTCAACCCCCTTCTAGTGTTTCCCTCTTTGTTTCTACAATTGGTAACAGATCTCATCCTTGGGTTGAGTATCTAACATGTGCAGAGGATAAAGATCCAGATGGAAACCTCTATAAGCAACAGGCAATATATCACAGAAGGAGCCTCCATCACCAGGCCTCCAGCCTTCAACGGAGTGGACTACCACTACTGGAGAGATTGCATGAAATTGTTTATTGAGAGCAATCACATAGATCTTTGGGATGTTGTTACTGATGGTGACTATATTCCTATGCATGGTGGACTGCCCATACCTAAGTCTGAATGGACCATGGAGCAGAAGGCTCGGGTTCAGCTAAATTCCAAGGCCAAACTCTATTTGATTTGTTATATTAACAAATATGAATATGAGAAGGTTCATGGATGCACATCTACCAAGGAGATCTGGGACACATTAGCATCAACCCATGAAGGGACTGAGAATGTTAAACACTCCAAGATCAGCATGCTTGTTCATCAATATGAGATGTCAAGATGCATGAGTCTGAGACAATTTACCAAATGTATGGAGGTTTCAAGACGATAACCAATGGACTAAGGGTCCTTGGGGAGAACCTACGAATCTAGAGATAATAATTGAAAGATTCTAAGAAGTCTACCCAAGACCTGAGACCCAAAGTTACGGCCATTCAAGAGGCAAAAGACCTCAACTCTCTAAGAATGGAGGAACTATTTGGCTCTCTAAAGGTCCATGAGTTAGAACTTGGTGAGGATGAATCCAAGAAGAAATCACTGGCACTGAACACCAAGGCCAGACAGCTTAGGCATGGTAGGCATGAAAGCCATGCAAGCTGAAGAGACTTTAGATGAAGATGAAGAGTTGAAGCCGTTCAGAGGGAGATGAAGACCTTGCCCTTCTAAGTAGGAAAATAATGAGAATGCTTCAGAAGAAGGGGAAGTTCAGGAAAACATCAAGCCTCTGGATTCAAACAAGGTAAGTCGAGTAAAGATTCTTTTACTACTGATAAATTACTTATTTTGAATTCAAGCAGCCAAGGTCACATGAAGGCTGATTGCCCCAAGCTCAAGAAACCTTCATTTCCAGAAGAAGAAGTTCTTCAAGAAGAAGAAGGGGCTAATGGCTACGTGGGAAGATCTTGATGAGTCAACCTCGGAAGAAGATGAGGATGCTTCAGAAGAAGTAAATCTATGCCATATGGCTAGCCTTCCATCATCTGACAACTCAGAATCTGAGGTAATCCTTCAAACTCTTCAGGATCAGTATGATAATCTAGTTGAAAGTTCCAAGGAACTTTTCAATGAGTATTAGGAGCTTTCAAGAGCATTTACAGAAGTCAGCAATAGAAATGAAACTTTAGAAAAGGAAACCATATACTCAAGGAAAAGCACTTGCAAGAAGATACTAGTAGTTCCAATGATCTTTCTAAAGAAATAAAAAACTTCAAAGAAAGATTGAGGAACTGACTAGGACCTAGATAGATTTGTCAAAGGAACTGATAATCTTAACAGATTATTGGGAACTCAAAGACACTCCCTTGACAAAAGTGGCTTAGGATTCTCAGATTATACATCATCTGAACCTTCAGTTTTAAAATTCCTGACAAAGGTAAGAGGAAAGGTAATGGGTGTTCCCATTGTGGCAAACCTAGACACAATGTTTCACAGTGTAAGCACAAGAGGAAATCAAAGCCCAAGGCTAACAAGAAAGGACCCAAGAAAATATGGGTACCTAAGTGTTGGAATTCTGGAAAGTGAACCAAAAGTCCAGCAGTATAATAGTAAGTAAGAGTATCATATTCACAGGGAACGGTTCAATTTGTAAAAACTAGTGGTCACAACTATCAAGTAAGAGAATAGATTGTTGATTTATGAGAGTTGCAATAGTAAATAAAAGCAGAAAATAAATTGAGATAGGTTGAGCATGTTACTTGGACTAGGATTGAACTTCATCTATCGCACCCATTTCGTATTTGAACCCCAATAATATTTATGAATATGTAATTATGATACCTTAGCACAAATTAAAGTTATTCCACATAGGTTCCCCGGACTGTGAAATACTCAGAAATATTCTACCCTGGTTCCCACAGTGATAAATTACCCCGGATTTAAAGATCTGTTTGTTTTACGCTATCAATTCATCCTGGTTCCCACAGCGACTACTATGAGTATTTTTACTCAATTAGAACAGAATCTTTATCCAAATAACTTTTGATTTTATCTTGATCTACTGCCATTTAACCTTATCTTGCAGATTCTTTCTTCAAATGGATGTTATCTTGTTTCTCCATTTAAAACTTTCCCTTTCTCTGCAAAATCAATAGATTTTCTATCAAAATAGCATCAAATTCAAATTTGAATTAAATAATAAAAAAAATTTATTACTAAAAAGAGGTAATTTGGGAATAAATCTAACATTTTGCCCTTGATAAGTGCTGTAATTATATACAAATTTATCATATTTTTAACACTTATCACTAAGCTTTTAATTATTCCTGTTTCAGATGTCTTTAATAGGACAAAAGAGACCCCTCAAATGGTACCTGAACAATGGATGCTCGCGTCACATGACAGGAGAAAGGTCTTTGTTCCAAAACCTTAGACCTAAGGAGGGTGGAGTGGTCACCTTTGGAGGAAACCAACAAGGGAAGATCACTAGCATTGGGACTGTAGGTATATCTCCTCAATCCCTCATTAAAAATGTTCTTTTAGTTGAAGGGCTCCAACATAACCTTCTGAGCATAAGCCAATTGTGTGACAGTGGATATGTTGTATCTTTCACAAAAGAAAGATGTATAGTCAAGGACATCTCAGATCAAACTCTCTTTTCAGCTAAGAGACACAATAATGTGTACAAAATTGATCTAGAGGAACTTGCAAGTCAGAATGTGAAATGTTTCCTTTCAGTAGAAGATGAAAAACAGATTTGGCATCAGAAACTTGGGCATGCCAGCTTGAGATTGATCTCAAAGCTAACAAAACATAATCTTGTTAAAGGCCTACCCAAGCTCTCATTCAAATATGTATTTTGTGTGAAAATTGTCTAAAGGGAAAGCAAACAAGAAGCTCCTTTAAGGAAATAATGTTGTGTCTTCCTGCAGACCTTTAAAACTGCTTCACATTGACTTGTTTGAACCAACTAGAACAGAAAGTCTTAATGGAAAGAAATATGGTTTGGTCATTATGGATGACTATATGGTTTGGTCATTATGGATGACTATACTAGATTCACATGGGTGATATTCCTCAGAAGCAAGGATGAGACTTTTGAGAATTTCACAAAATTTTGTAAGAAAGTGCAGAATGAAAAAGGATTCTGCATATCTGCCATTAGAAGTGGTCATGGTGGAGAATTTGAAAAATGAAAACTTCAGTTCAGATTGTTCTATGATGAGAATGAGATCTCTCACAATTTCTCTATAGCTAGAACACATCAGCAAAATGGGGTTGTTGAGAAAAAGAACAGAAGGTTGCAGGAGATGGGAAGAACCATGCTCATTTCAAGAAACTTACCAAGATCCTTTTGGGCAGAAGATGTTCACACAACATGTTATATTCAAAACAGAATTTTGGTAAAACCAATTCTAAAAAAGACTCCATATGAATTGTGGAGAGAAAGAAAGCCAAACATTTCCTATTTCCATATCTTTGGTTGTGAGTGTTTTATACTCAACACTAAAGATGATTTGGGAAAATTTGATCCAAAGTCAGACAAAGGATTTTTCATTAGATATTCTGAAACATCAAAGTCATACAAAGCATGTAACTCTAGAACCTTAACCGTGAAGAATCTATTCATGTAAAATTCAATGACATGAAAGAGACCTTCTGAAGATGAATTTGCAGGTATGGAGTTGAATTCATCGTCTGATAGGAAAGATGTCAAAGATGAAGAACCTTCTGAAGGATCTTCTGAAGGTCCATCTGAACAACCTTCTACTCAACCTTCTGAAGCTAGACCTCTTTAGACAGAGAATGTTGAGTCTCACACAGAGAATGTAATCCCTCACAGAAGTGAATAGAGATACAGATCTCATCACCCCATAGAGCAAATCATTGGTGATACCTCAGAGGGTGTAAGAACAAGATCCAGATTCAGAGATATGAATAATCTTGCCCTACTTTTTGAGATTGAACCAAAGAACATTGATGAAGCTCTAGATGGTGAAGGGTGGATCCTAGCCATGCAATAAGAGCTAAATCATTTTGCTAGGAGTAATGTCTGGACCCTTGTTCCATAACCCCATGGGAAAACAATTATTGGAACCAAATGGGTGCACAGAAACAAGCTCTCTGAAGAAGGAAAAGTGGTCAGAAACAAAGCCAAATTAGTTGCTCAAGGCTACAATCAACAAGAAGGTATTGATTTCACTGAAACCTTTGCTCCTGTAGCTAGGCTTGAAGCCATTAGGATTTTACTTTCTTATGAAGCCAATAATGGCATCATATTATATCAAATGGATGTTAAGAGTGCCTTTCTTAATGGATTCATTGAGGAAGAAGTATTTTTTAGATAACCCCCTAGTTTTGAAGATTCTACTTTTCCTGAACATGTTTTTAAACTTAAGAAGGCTCTGTATGGTCTTAAACAAGCTCTAAGGGCTTAGTATGACAGATTGAGCAATTTCCTCATTAAAAATGGATTTGAAAGAGGAAAAGGTAGATGCAACTCTTTTTAGAAAAATGTCTAACAAATACTTTATTCTTGTTCAGATATATGTTGATGATATTATTTTTGGCCCAACAAATTCTTCTTTATGCAAAGAGTTTTCAAAGCTTATGCAATCAGAATTTGAAATGAGTATGATGGGTGAATTAAAATTCTTTTTGGGACTTCAGATTAAGCAAGAATTTGATTGTATATGGATCTATCAAGAGAAATATACAAAAGAAATGCTTAAGAAGTTCAACATGAATGATTGCAAGCCTATGCCAACTCCTATGCATCCTTCTGCCATCTTAAGTAAAGATGAAGAAGAAGAATATGTTGATCAAACAATGTATAGAGGAATGATTGGTTCACTATTGTATCTTACAGTAAGTAGACCTGACATTATGTTCAGTGTTTGTATCCGTGCAAGATTTCAATCTGATCGAAGGATTACTCATTACAAGGCTGTCAAAAGAATTTTCAGATATTTAAATGGTACTACTAATCTTTGCAGTGCTATAAGAAGAGTAAGGATTGCAGGTTGGTAGGATACTATGACGCAGATTTTGCTGGAGATAGAGTAGAAGAAAATCAACCAATCGAGGTTGTCACTTATTGGTGATAACATGATAAGCTGGTCCAGCAAAAGGCAAAGCACCATTGCACTCTCAACTATTGAAGGTGAGTACATTGTTGCTGCCAGTTGCTGTTCACAAATGCTATGGGGTAAAGTATCAGTTAGAAGATTATAATATTGCGTTATCTTCTATACCTGTTATGTGTGATAATACAAGTGCCATTAATATGTCTAAAAATCCAATCCAACATTCTAGGTTAAACCACATAGAAAACAACCATCATTTCATTAGAGACTATGTTCAGAAAGGTGTTTTTTACATTAAGTTCATTGATACAGAGCATCAGTGGGAAGATATGATAGCCGGATAGTTGTAGGATCTAGAATTGAGCAAAACCAACTGATTAGAATCAATTAAAGGCACAAAAATTGTGAATTATAGGTGCAGGGCAGCAGCTATAATTGCGCAAGAAAATGCAAGAAAATGAGAGAAAATGAAAGAAAAAGTGAGGAAGAGAAGAAATGGGAAGGAAGCCACTGAAGCAAGAATCCACTTGCAGCAGATAAGTCCAATGCCAGACGCCACTAATTCAGGAGAATTAGATAAGTCTCAGTATGGTTTGAGAGCAACAACCACCAAGCCTCACTCAACTCACAAAGGGAGGAGAAAATTTGGCATAATGCCTTTACTTCAAAATTCAATGTGTTAATTACAAGAGAGGAGGCTCCTTTATATAGGAGTGGGGTGAGAGGGGGCGGCCACTATGTGAGGGAAAAGGGAGAAATAATAAAAGATGAGGGAAATCCCATCCCAAGTGGGATTTGAACCCATGCCCCTAATGGCTTATGGCTAAGCTAAGCATTAAGCCAATAAACCTAAAAAATAGCGCCCCTTTTAACAAGGAAACCCAAGATGAGGTAATTTTCTATCTTAGGTGGGATTAGATCCCATGACCTCCTAAACCTTGTAGCAAGGTATCCTACTAACCAATAAAACCCAAGTATATGGGCGCCCCTAATTAAGAAAAAGACTAATATGTCCTAATTACATCATAAAGTCCTAATTACATTGATTCCTAATTAAGTTGAGTCTTGTTTGTTGACTTTGGCTTCTTGGTCAATGGTCAAGGGTTGACCAAGGGTTGACCCTCATGAAGGAAGACTCATGCTTGGTTCAGCTCCAAACATTTCAAGCAGCTCCAATGTTGACCCTAGCCATCAACTGTCAGTTTAGAGGTCTACTGACTGGTTGTCATCATCCCCTCCCCCTTGAAAAGCATTTATCCTCAAATCTGAAAAATGAGAAGAATATAAGTGGTAGAAGAGGAATAAAAGAATGGATGACAAAGAGGAGAAGGTGGAGGCTTCCCTTTAGGATTAGTGAATCCTTGCTAGGTTTTCAACAATGGACATCCTGCGCACCTAGTCAACATAGAAAAGAAGACTCATTATTCCCAAGTATGTATCCTCTAATGCTCATAACAATAGTACTTGGGAATTATGTAGGGAGTTTTGGTGAAAGAAAGAGTGGTGGAAGAAAGAAGGGAAGTGGAAGAAGAAGAAGAAATAGGAGAAAAGGTTAGAGGAAACTCCCTTGTAGTGTTGCTACGCCCTCCTTCCTTAATCAGCAGCTCCCTTTCTTGATCTCCTTCAAAACAATTAAGATTTGCAGTTTTGAATTGATGAAGTAATAACATGACTTCCCTTTATTTTTCTGTCTCTCTTTGGTTTTCACCTTTTCTATCATTACTCTTGATGTTCTTCTTTATTTTTCTTTCTATCCTCATCTTCTATCTTAAGTCTCTTAATTTTGTCAAGTTCTATCTCTCTCTTCATGTGAGCTTGATCCTCACATATTTCTTGGATTGACATTGGCATCAAAGTAATTTTAGCTCCATCATGTTTAAAAGATATTTGATTAGAGTATTCATCATGGATGGCTCTCTTATCAAACTGCCAAGGCCTACCCAACAAGATATGTGGGCATCCATAGGTACAACATCACAAAGAACATTATCATCATAATCACCTATGGAAATAAAGATGAGAGTTTGCTTATTTACTTCCCTTTCCCCATCATCACATATCCAAGATAACTTGTATGGTCTGGGGCGTGGGGGGGAGTGATAGATAAACCAAGTTTTTCCACCATTCTTGCACTTGCAATGTTAGTGCAACTTCCACTATCAACAATTAGGGAGCAAATCCGTCCCTCTACCATGCATCTAGTGTGGAAGACAGTTTGCCTTGTTCATATTCTTATTATTTGATTTCTAGGGACTGTTTCACCATGCAAAGTTTACCCTCGGTCCGATATACTTCTTTCTTATTTCATTCTCTTCTTCACTAGTTTCTTTCTTTTTCTCATCATCTCTCACCTTTGTTCTTCTCACTGCACTAGTGTACTCTCCATTTCTTTAACCAACATGTGCCCTCCGATATTTGGGCATTGGGAAGCTATGTGTCCCTTGCCATCACACTTGAAACATTTGATGTTTCTTGTGAAGGTAAGGGCTCTTCCTTTTAGTAGAAGGAGTGGGGTTAGAAGTAACCCTAGGGAACCTTAGGTTCATCCTTCTCTATGGCTCTTTCCCTTATCTTCTTTTAGGTTTCCTTTTCCTAGTTGTAAACTAGTGTTTCCTCTTTTATAGCTACCCTTTCTTTTTAGTTTAGTTTCATTTTAATGGCTTGGTGTACCAAGTCCTCCCATTTCTACATAAGGATGCAATTCCACTATGTCCCTTATGTCGAAATTAAGTCCATTGATAAACCTAGCCATAGTTGCTTCACTATCCTCAACTATGTGGCCCTAATTAAAGCAAGTTCCATTTCCTTAAAGTACCTCACTACACTTAGATCCTTGCTTAAGAGTTTGGAGTTTGATGTGCAACTCCCTAGTGTAATGTTGAGGTATAAACCTCTTTCTCATGATGGACTTCATTTCCTCCCAAGAGGAAACCAAAGGAGCATTGCACCTTCTTCTTTCAACCTGAAGCTGATGCCACCAAACTAAGGCGTAGTTCTTGAATTCTAGAGAGGCAATTTTAACCTTTTCCTCTTCCCTATCCTATGGCAACTAAAATTTGTTCAATTTTAAGTTCCCATTCTAGGTATTGTTCTACATCATTTCTACCATTAAACGTTGGGACTTCTATTTTTACCCCTCTAAAACCTTGTTCCCTTCTAGGCTCTTCTTCTCTCCTATGCTCTCTCCTATGCCTCCTAGGATTTTCTTCATAATACTCCTCTCTTTCTCTCCTAGGGATTTCCTCATAGTAGTCTTCTCTAAACCCTCTAGGTTCCTCACGCCTCCTAGGCCTTCTATGTTCTCTTTCCCTTTCCCTTCTCCTATAGGTATGGCTAGAGTGTCTCTCTCCCTCACTACTCTCAGCATGGTACCTATCTTCACTCCTAACCACACTATACCTATCCTCACTTCCTCCTTCTCGAGAAGAATGCCTTCTCTCCCTCCTATTCCCACTTAGTTCTTTCCTAAGTTCACTCATCTCATGCCTCATCATTCTGGCCATGTCTTGAATTGCATGTTGCAACTCGGCCCTATACCTCAAAGTTCTAGGTGAAGGAGGTGGTGAGTTCCTACTACCCATTGTTAAATTTTTTTTTTTATTTTCAAGAATTTGGACCTTTCCACTCACTAAGTGTTTACACTCGATGGAATGTTAACACTCGTGTATGTCACTCTTTTTTTTTTGGCTTTTTCTATAATGAAAACTCTCTTGCTCTTCTCTTCTCTCGGTTGGAGGTTGATTAGAAGTTGCAAAGACCAACGTGAGTCTAAGTCTTAACCCTTACCCAAATAGAAGCGCACTAACAAAGAAAATACCTACTGGAAGAAGATTGGAAAAATCCTAAGACAAAACAAAAGAATTGATATGACAAACAAGAAAAGCTGGCACTCAAACAAGCTTATACAAGAGCAGACAGCAAACAAGACAAGACGGAAGAAATTGCAAAGAGAATTGTCTTTTGGTGATTTTTGAAAAAGAGTTGCCAAAATTGTTGTTTTTAAGAAAACAACAAATACAACTCAATTACGGTATACAAGGAAATGAAACAGAAAAATTACAGTAAAAATGTTACTGTATTGTTGGGATACTTCTTTGTTTTGTTTTTCTATTTTTTTTTAATTTTTTTGAATTTTTTACTCTTTTTGGGTGTCTTTTGACTTTTTCTTCTTTGTTGTTGACTTTTGCACCATTTTTTTTCTTTTTACACCTCTTTTTCTATTTTTGGCACGTACGTACTTTTTGTATTTTTCTGCCTTTTCTTTCTTTTTTTGTCTTTTTTTTTCTTTTTCCCCAACAGAAAATTACAGAAATTTGTACACAATGAAAAGAAAATTAACTGTACCTACTGTAATATTTTTGGAATTTTCTGATAGTAAACTGGTCCAAGTGGCCCAGAAAAGCAAAAATAATGAATAAACTGATTTCTGAAGACTGTAAAAACGTGATGGCAACTTGATTTCAAAAATGGCCAAAAAATTGCTTAGCACTTCCTTGTTGATTATACAAAACCGGTATGGTCACAGAAACGCGCTTGGTTCAATTTTAAGATTTGAATTAAAATTTGAAGGAAAATCAACAATTAGAATTTGTTGATCTTCTTCCAATACTATGAACCAAAAAATCCTATAGGTGAGCGTTTTGCACAATCAAACAGGGAAAGTCCAAGGTTGATATAGCAGTCAATCCAAATTTGCAATCAGAATGCCAATCAAACAGACATAACAAGAGTAGGAAATTGAACAACATAAGAGCCCAAAAATGCGCAAAAATGGCAAAATAATAAGGAAAAAATTGCGCAAAAATAAATGGCAAGAAATTAAAGGGGGAAACTGAAATTAAAAGGATGGGGAGGACAGAAATGTAAATGGCAGAAAGTAGAAGGGGATGGCAGAAAGTAAAAGGATGGAGAGCAGAAATGTAAAGGGGGAAGCGGAAATTAAAAGGATGGGGAGAGCAGAAATGTAAATGGCAGAATGTAAAGGGGAGAGCAGAAATTAAAAGGATGGGGAGAAGCGGAAATTAAATGGCGGAAAATTAAAAGCGGAAAGTAAAGAGATGAATATGGGGGATGAACAATTAATGGTGAAGGGGAGAAATGTAGGTGAACGATCTTTGGAAAAATGAAGACAACAATGCCTCCTCTTACCACACTTCACCACAAAAAGCAGTTATATCAAGCAATTTGCAAGAATTACTCAAGAACAAGTATGAGCAATTAAAGAGGCATTTAAACAAACACCTAGGGGGTGGGAATTAGCGGCCCAAAACAGCCCCCAAACTAGCAAGAAATCAATCAATTCAATCAAGACAGACAAGTGCTGATAGCAGCAGAAAGGCACCTCGGGCCCGGGAAACAGTCCAAGTCCAAATTACAATTGAAAAGAGGGATGGAATTACACTAAATTGAATGAAAATTCTGCACATATAGGTGCAGCAAAACACGCCCAAACAGCCCCAATGTGCTCCAAAAATTGCTCAATCCATCAAGCTCTGATACCAATTGATAGTCGGATAGTTGTAGGATCTAGAATTGAGCAAAACCAACCGATTAGAATCAATTAAAGGCACAAAAATTGCGAATTATAGGTACAGGGCAGCAGCTATAATTGTGCAAGAAAATGCGAGAAAATGAGAGAAAATGAAAGAAAAAGTGGAGAGGAAGAAATGGGAAGGACGTCACTGAAGCAAGAATCCACTTGCAGCAGATAAGTCCAATGCCAGACGCCACTAATTCAAGAGAATTAGATAAGTCTCAGTATGGTTTGAGCAACAACCACCAAGCCTCACTCAACTCACAAAGGGAGGAGAAAATTTGGCATAATGCCTTTACTTCAAAATTCAATGTGTTAATTACAAGAGAGGAGACTCCTTTATATAGGAGTGGGGTGAGAGGGGGCGGCCACTATGTGAGGGAAAAGGGGAAAATAATAAAAGATGAGGGAAATCCCATCCCAAGTGGGATTTGAACCCATGCCCCTAATGGCTTATGGCTAAGCTAAGCATTAAGCCAATAAACCTAAAAAATAGCGCCCCTTTTAACAAGGAAACCCAAGATGAGGTAATTTTCTATCTTAGGTGGGATTAGATCCCATGACCTCCTAAACCTTGTAGCAAGGTATCCTACTAACCAATAAAACCCAAGTATATGGGCGCCTCTAATTAAGAAAAAGACTAATATGTCCTAATTACATCATCAAAAGTCATAATTACATTGATTCCTAATTAAGTTGAGTCTTGTTTGTTGACTTTGGCTTCTTGGTCAATGGTCAAGGGTTGACCAAGGGTTGACCCTCATGAAGGAAGACTCATGCTTGGTTCAGCTCCAAACATTTCAAGCAGCTCCAATGTTGACCCTAGCCATCAGCTGTCAGTTTAGAGGTCCACTGACTGGTTGTCATCAAGATATATCCACAAAACCCCTTACTGAAGATAGATTTAGGTTCATAAGGGATAATCTGAATATTCTTGCATTATCTGAAAAGTAATAATGCTTGTTTGTCTGAACCTATGCTTTATCTGAAATATATGCTTCATCTGAATGGTATGTATATGAAATCTATGGTAACTTCTGAATGAGTGTTCAATCTGAACTAAGCATTGTCTGAAAGGTCACCTTCTGAGTGACGTGCCAATCTGAGATGGTTGGTTCTCCCACTTCTCAAAACCCCTAGCACGATGCACGGTTACCAATGTCTACGCAACCTGTAACTACCATCATTACTGCTCATTTCACAGTTATTTAGAGAAGGATGAAGAGCCAATGCACGTTTACACTCTCTTTCATCCAACTCTCAGCATTCTTTGCACTCGAAGAGTCTCTGTATTCTCTCTGTGTTCAAGCTCTCCTTCTTCAACTCCAAGCTTTTATCAATGGCACCCAAGAAGTCAGCAGGTGGTCAGATCGTTCCCAGTAGGGAGTAGACCTTGACGTTCTAAAAGAAGGTGGTGTTGATCTCATTGACACCTTTGATGTTGCTAGTTGGACACCCTTTCTCAGTGCCCTAAATTGTGCATGGCACGAGCAAAGTGTTGTGGATTTCTGGAAAACTGCAGAAGCTGTGACAAGCGCTGATGGGAAGTACACCTCCATTCATGCCAAAGTCTTAGGTGTGAATGTGTTTATAGATGATGATATTATTGCAGCTGCTACCGGAGTAAAATCAGAAGGAAAAATGTTTTTCCTGGGTGGGAACATCACCATGGAGGCCCCAGGAAGTTCACTAAGATGTTGTATGGCATAGAGGACCCCGGTGACTTAAGGTCTTCTCTGATGCACCCTAAAGCAAGGATTTTGCACGCCATTCTGGGATGCAGCATTCTGCTGAAGAGTGGAAGCAAAAATCACGTTTCAAAACTTGAAAGATTTTGTGTTATTCACCTTTTGAAGAATAAGCAGTTAAATCAGCCCAAGATCATCCTTTACAACATGCTCAAGAGAGTAAGTGACTCTGCAACCAGTTACACCCACACTACTCTCATCACAAAAATTTTGCTTCATTTCAAGGTTTCCATTGAAAGATTATATGACAATAATGGTCCTGTATTCTTCTCACTGGTGAACATTAAGAAGATGGGTATTACTGTGAAGAAACCTTCTCCTGAGAACACACTCATGGAGACTGCTGTGAAAGACAAAGCTGCTGCTACTGGGCACAATACTTTGGAGATTTTGGAGAATGAGTTTCGTGGAGATGCTCACAGGAGTGAGATTTTACCTTCTCAAGCTACTCCTACAAAAATTATCAAGAGGAAGAGATCAAAACCTGTTTAGAAGATTGCTAAGTCTGAATCATCACAAAAAGAAACTCCTGCTAAAGAAACTATTGTCAGAAAGTCTAAAGGAAATGCACAACTCAGACAGTCTGAACTTGCTTAGAAGGTCCTCTCAGGGCCAACTGAGATTGTGGGTCAGACCCATGAGGATACAATTGTTCTTCATACTGAGCCTACTTCTGCTCCAGAGGGACAGGCTATTGTATCAGATCAACATAGTGCTACTACTGTAGTTCTTGAGATAGAATCTGATGATTCTTAAATAACTATAAATGCAATTCCTTTGGATACTAGTCATCCAGACCCAAAGTTACAACAAGTGGCTGCTATTGCCAAAGAATTGTAGGAAGAAGAAAATTCAAAGCTCAAAGAACAAGAAGAACAAGATCATGCTCTTGTTGTTTTGCCACAGCAAGTTAATTCTAGAAGATGAGAGGATGGAGCAAGCCTCCTCTAGAATGAAAAGAAAGAAGAGCCAGTGCCAAGTCAAGGAGAGTTCAAAGAAGAAGATTTTTGTCTCCTGTACCTGAGGCACCCCAAATTGTAACTAGAAATAGATCAGTACAGTAAGAGGAGCCATACATGAAGTTTCATCAAGGCTGAACTTGAGAGAAAGAGGACTGGAGGAAGAGAAAGGAAAGCTGGAAGAAACTAAAGAAAAAGAACAAGAAAAGGAAGTTGCAACTGCTGATCCTCCTCAGCAAGATTCTTCAATTCAAAGAAGGCCCAAGGTTGTCTTTGGTAATGTCACTCCCTCAGAGGATGACAAGAGACCTTCACTAAAACCTTCTACACCTGCCTCTACTGCACCTCACCAATCTCCATCTCATTCATCAACCTCAACTTCATCTGATTTCTCTGAAGTAGATACTGAAGAAGAAGACTCAAATGTTGTTGAATGTGTCTGGTTTGGAGAAACCTTCCCACGACTTTGCTGCTAAATGAGAAGCCAAGGGACCTTTCAAAAACTCCCACATATGACTAGTTGCACCAGCTAGAACAAGTGCACAACTAATGGCAGCTACTGAAGTTCCTCACAAGTTCTACAATGTGCCATCAGAAGAAAGGCCTAGGTTGCCTAAGTTTTCTAATTTATATGAAGAATTGATTTTTCAAAGTTGCACCTCCTCTAGCAACACACAAGGGATTAATCATGGATTCTACTGAAGCTGGAAGACAAAGAAGAATGCTCACTCAGGAAGAAAGTAGTGTTGATGACTTTACTTTACCTGATCAGCTTGAGAAGCTTAGAAGAGGCATTTTACATCCTTCTTATAAATGGGAACCTCTGGACCCATACTCTCAAGATCAACACACCATCACATATGATGACTGGATTGTGGTAAGGATGCCATGTCTTGAAGCTGAATTGTTTGACATGCATATACAAAGAGCCACTGGATGTAGAGATTTCAGGCCCCCTATCCAAACTGAATGGAGCAGGCTTTATGAGTACATTATGAGGAATGGAGTCATGGATCATGCCTACAGGGAATGGATGTGGGAATCCTATTGGGCTGAACGTCAGAAGGAAGGATCTTCTTCAGGTACATCTTGGAAATTTACTAATTCAAAGACTGCTGGCACAATCTGTATTCAGGAAACTCCTTTATTCTTTCCTGGTCATTTTTCTCTATCGGACATAAGTATACATGAGGACTAGAATCTGAAACATAGGTTCTGGTTTCAACATTACTTTTATGTTGTTGATAAAGCTGAGGATCTCAATCTGCCTAAGGGTTTTCAATATTTCAGGAAACTCCTTTATTCTTTCCTGGAGGTTTTCCTATGTGGTTTTCTATGAGCTGAACCTTGAAGAAGAGATCATTGCCTTAGAAGAAGAAAACCAATAGTTAAGAGTGAAGAACTTAGAGCTGGCTCAGAAGACTGATAAGATCTTGGCTACTCAACATTAGATTCAAGCTGGGCAATCTGAGCTCATGGATGTTGTCTTAGCTGAGCTTTAGAAGCAACGCTTGGCTATGAAGTATCTCTTTGAGAAGATTTTGGAGAAAACAAGTGGAGGATCATTAGTCTATGATGTTTAGCTTATGTTTAGACTATGTTTCCTTTTGTTTTAAACTCTGTTTATTTCAATGCCTAAGTTATATAGTTTAATACTTCTTTTTGGCTCTGATATTACTCTCTTGCATATGTTCTTAATTTGAATTGATTGGCGTTGAATATCATGCTCTTAGTTACGTATGTGCCTATATTGCTCTGAATATTCTACGTGTTATTACACTGACTTTATGTTGTGATACGTATTTATTATGCCCAGAACGACTAGTTATTGCTCTGATGCTTCATAATTATGCTCTGGTATCCCTTTTGATTGATGACAAAAGGGGAGTTACAAACTAACAAAATCTGAAGTGAAGTGTTTTCAGAACAAGGAACATTATATTCAGGGGGAGCATTAAAACTATCTGATTGAGGGTGATGATACTCTAACTCTTATTCATTAAAAACCTCTTTCAAATTTTATAAGTTTAACAAATTTGTCATCATTATAAAGGGGGAGAATGTTGAGTCTCAAAAATATCATTAAGTATTTAATAATGATTGAGTCTCATCTTCCTATGTTTTAATGAATAACAAATTATGTAAAGATAAATTTTGCAAGAAGTGCCTATACTTTTAATGTATTTTTATGTTTCAGCAAGATGACCATCTAAAGGGATCTACTGTCTGAAGAAGTAGGATCATCTGAAGTGGTTGGTTCGTCTGAAGCATAGAATCATCTGAAGACTGGAAGACCTTCCGAAAATGTGTGATGTGGCAGTTCGTCTGAGATCAGAAATCATTTGAAGAGTAAAGCCTCTGATGATCTCTAATAAAGACTCAAGTTTGTTCAATGCCTTCTAGAACAAGTTTTGGTCTAACTATTTTTAGGCAAGCTGCTCAGAGACTTTCCTGCGCATTTGAAATTCATGCACCAAATAGGAAATGTCTACAACGCAATTTTTGCAGTGCTTAGAATAGAGACACGTTGCACCATATACCTTGTACTCTGTCAGAAGCTATCAAAAGTTGTGTCACAACGGGTTTAATAGCATTAAATTCTATCTCTCAACGGTGATCTCAACGGACTTCATCTCAAGAAAGTATAAATAGCTTCATGCACGACGTTGCAAAGCAGAGAACAACCTAAGAAAGAAAGAGCCAAAACGCTGCTAGTTTTACGTTGTAAAACATACTTGATTCATTAATTCTTGTACAATAACTTTCATATCCTGAGTCTTACTCAGATTATCTGTACAACTTTCAGTTTAAGCTCTGAACTGTGTAGTTCCTTAGCTTGAACATATTTCTTTCATTCTTAAATACTTGGGTGTTGAGCTTGGAGAGACATTGTTGTTAAACATTACTTAGTTTTGAGCCTGAAGAGGCTTGTTGGAAAAGAATACTTGTTATTGTAGAGCCTGAAGAAGCTTGACAGAAAAGAATACTTGTAATCTTCTGAAGATTAAGTGAAAATCCAGCTGTTGTGTTTTGCTCTGGGACTATAGCTCACTAAGGTTTTGAGTGAACCAGGATAAATCTTTGGCTAAGTTCTCTCTTCTCTTAACTCATTAAATTTAGTTTAAAGCTAACAAGAAGGGATTTGAAGTGTTAAATACAAAAGATTTTAACGAAAACTCAGTCTGAGAAAAACAAGTTTTTCTGTCTGAAGCTGCTTCAGACGTTACATTAAACTTCAGATTATCATTCATCTTCTGAAGGCTTTTGTCAAAATTCACTTGTTTGTAAAAAGGATTCCAAAAATGTTAAATTTTTATTGAAACACTATTCAACCCCCTTTCTAGTGTTTCCCTGTTTCTTTCTACAGTATAGTGTCAGAGATGTTTCTTACCAGGATGAAGTGAACTAAATTCAATCTTTCAACAGACTTCTCAACGGACATTTTCAAACCCAACACTAGAAGCCTATAAATACGAGTCTGTCTTTGTGAAGAAAAAGAAGAAGCATTCATGCATTTTTTACTAAGCTGAAACGTTACAAAATCTTGTATAGGTTATACTCTGATTTTTTTTTTGTACAAAACTTTCATATCATGTGTTTAACATAGTTGCTTGTACAAACACTTTGTAACAAAGAACTCTTCTAAAGTTTTAAGTTCTTTAATTTTTGTAAACACTTAGTTTTTAGAGCCTGAAGAGGCTAGGTGAGCAAACAATACTTAGGTAGATCTTGAAGAGGCTAGGTGGGAAAACAATACTTGTACTTTGAGCCTGAATAGGCTTGGCTGATTCTTTGGATTAGTGGATAAATCTAGTAGCTAGTTGGCACTGGGACTAGATATAACTCACAAGTGGTAGTGAGTGAACCAGGATAAATTTGTGGCTAAGTGCTCTTTTCCCATAAATCTTTATATTTTATATGCGCTAATGAAAATGGGATTTGAACATTAAGTTTAAAAATGTTTTTATGTTTTAAACAAAGTAACCCTGTCTTAAATTTACGTAAACTTGGCTTTTGAAAAGGTTTCTAAAAATCTGTACGACTTTGTAAAAACACTATTCAACCCCTATTCTAGTGTTTTCCTGTTGTTAGGTTGAAACTCAAAATTTTACTAAGTCATAAAAGATCAATATTCTCGAATGCAAAGACATATAAAAAGAGATTTGAAGGAATTATTATTGATCACGATTCAAGTTAACTTAGTAAAAATTTAAAGAGTTTATATTATTTCGAGTTCAAAGATATTGACGTTGATCTCTAAATATGCATCGAAATTTAAAGTAACGTTTATATTGGATACATTTTCGGATTCGAAATACTTTTATATAGAAAGAAGAGAGAACTCTAGATGAACTTGTTCATTTACTGAATATGAGTCAATTTTGATGATATGAGACATAAGATAAATACAAGTCTTTTATTCATATATGGAAATAATTTGAATTACATGAGTCAGTTGAGCACAAAAATTTCCCAAGATTCTCAGTGTATTTAGACACTTTGTCCCTTGAATCTTTCAACTTCTCTAGCATGTATTCATTTTCCACCCGTACTTTAGAAGCTCGTTCAACATTTGTTCGATGTTCTTTCAAGATATCCATCGCTTTGGAATAGAGATTTTTGAAAGAATTTAGCCTAATAAGTTGTTGAGCAGTAAGGCTGGATTCCTGAGCATATAACGCCTCAAGTCTCTTTTCTACTCTGAATTGATATTCGACATCTTTTGCTAGAGATTCAAAAAAATCATCAATGAAGACTAGGTTCCTTAATCCTTCGAGCTGGTCCTAGATAGATTCAGTAGATGGTTATAGGACCTCGAATCTGAGTAAGCGAGAGGACATGGAACTTTCACCTGTGAGGAGGTCCAGTACAGCAAAGGGATTACATTGAGACACTCCTTGAGACTTGAGGGTGTGTGGAGATCTCTTCGAAGTACTTGGAATTACTTTTGAAGTATTCAGAGGAGTTGGTTGGGGAGTTGAGGTCATTCCACTTTGAACTTTTGAGTGAATTTCTAGAATTACTTCTTCTTGAGGTTGAGCAGAAGGAATGTCCTTTGCCATTTGATTTTTAGGGAGATCCTTGGTCGAAGGACTATTAGTCTTAGCCAGATTTCCTGTTGGAGATTTTTGGAGCTGAGAAGACTCAGGATTAATGTAACATCCCAAAAATCAGGAACTACAGGTTACAACAGAAGTCTTAGGTTGTGAATCCCAACGCAAGAAGGAAGTTAGAAGTAAAATAACGACTTAGGGGCTTGAGGGGAAAATAAGACAAGAGTTAGGGGATTGGTTAAGAGTTGAGTTTTAAGAGAATTAAGAAGGAAAAAACCAAGTATCAAGTCCAACATGACTGTAGAGTTAACTTAGGAGGAGTACCATCTGATTGTGGACAAGTTAGCATGGTGAAGAAGTGAGGAAGGAAGTAGAGACATTGGGACTAGGGAATTAGATTGAGACGGAAGGAACTAAGATTAAAAGAATTGGCCTAAAGGAAGAAGAGAGGCGTAGACTCAAGGAACCGAGATAGAAGGTGATTTTATGGAAAGGAACAAGGGAATAAAGGAGCATAGTCCCATGGACACTCATAACCCTTAATGTTAGCCTTATTGGAGCGAATTGATGAGTTATAACATGATTCATGTAAAGTGTGCCCCGTTAGGCTTCAACCAAGGTTATTGCTTAACTTTGAGTTTTAATCCTAATGACCTTGGTGCATTAATTTGATGATATCTACAGTTGTAGGTGCCCAAGTGAGGTGATTCCACTTGCATTAGAAAGCTAAGATTCAGGGCTTCAATTTGATATGCTTTGCGATAGTGTTCGGAACTCATTTGCACCTCCAAACTAGCTTATTCTTGCTCAAGCGAGCAAGGAATGGAATTTGGGAGGTTTGGCAGAAAGTTTGTGCGCTCAAGCGCGCTGGCGCACGGTGTTAGTTTTCCAAGTCAGAAAGTTTGCGCGTTGGTGTGCGCTCTAGCGCGAACGCATTTCTAGTTTTTAAAAACGCGCAGAAACCCTCACCTCTCACATTTTCTTCCACATCCATGGTTCTAGAGAGAGAGAGATTTTAGAGAGAGAACGATGCTTGGGGTAGGAGGAAGCTTGGGAAGTCAAGGATCCACCCATCCAACCTTCTTCAACCTTCTTCCCCTTCTCTATTTTAGCTCTTGAGGCGAGTAAAGCTCACAACCACCACTCCAATCTTGTATGAGTAATCCCCAATGTGCCCACTCCTCTCCTTCCCTCTCTTGAGGCTGTATGTGATTGTTTATGCCCGTTTACCGATTGATTTTAGATGTATTTAATGTGTTGATGGTTTTTGAGCTAGAAATCCTCACTTAGGGTTTGAGTTGGTACTATTGCTAAGATTGGGCACTATTTGTTGTTCTTGCTGAATATTATGATTGTGTTGGAAATGGCATGGTTAGGATTGCATATTGATAGTTTGAAAAATGAATTTGAGCTTTGACTCCCAGAGAAAAATTACTTTTGGCCATGGTCCACGAAACCTTAATCTAATCAAGCTTGACTTCGGTCCAGAATAAGACTAAAATGAGTTTGGCTTCGGCTCAAATTATGAGTTTTGGCTTCGGCCGAGATTATGAGTTTTGGCTCCGGCCCAGAATAATTGGCTTCGGCCCAGAGTTTTGTCCTTAGCCTAGTTATTAGTGCATTAAAACTTGACTTCAGTACAGAATAATTTGTGGGATACATCCCCAAGGAAGACGTCCCTTATAGTTTGAGCATAGATCTAGCCTTAGAATCATTGAAAAGACCCTGTTCTGTCGGGCAATGTAGGTCATCAATAGCATATCCAATTTGAGGTTGCACTTACATTTCATTTAAATTGAGTAGAGATATGGCATTATGATGTAATGTGACTGAAATGGTTTATGTATGATTTACTTGGCTATATGTTGCAATTCATTTGCTTGCTCTCCCCACACTGCTTGCTTGCATAGCTATACTCGCTGGGACATTAGTCTCACCCCGTGCTGTGGTTTTCATTTTAGATTTGACAGGGTTGTCCAACCAGAAGCTTTAAATTGAGCTTGTGTAACGCCCTAATTTTTAAAGTCAGAAATAATGCCCGTTGGAGACACTATTCCTGAATTTCTTGAAATCATTTCGTTAAATTTCCGATATCGTCATACATTCGCTTAAACTTCCCAATGATTAGCTTAAGCAATTACAATACAAATATTAGAATCCCTAAATAAATATAAATCTTACTTAAACTTATGGAAGAATCCACACTTAGAGGAGTGTGATTCAATGAACTTATACCAGAAATCCGGCAGAGTCTCCCCTAAAAACTGGACATCACCGATTTTCAAGATCAACCTGAAACTCAATAAAAACCAATACAGTTCAATAACATAAATACCATAACATCAGAATTAAGCCTCAGTGGCCAATCCGGAAAATTATACATATACAAAATACATCAGTGATTAATCAATTATCAATTACAACAGGAACTACTTCTAATAATTAAAACTTCCAACTCAAATACGACTCGGCTCCACAAATCCTCTTTCCTACTTTAACAGTACCTAGGGTTTCCTGCAAAACTAAAGAATATCCTCGAAACGTGGGGTGAGACTACAGTCTCAGCAAGCACAACTAAACATATATAAAGTGTGGGAAATCAAACATCAGTTATCAAATTTCACATGTGACATATTCACATATAAATAATAACAAACTAATTACATAAGACATATTTACCATTAGTTAACAATAGACTAAAAGCCATATGTTACTTAATTAACATGAACTGATGAATGATGCAAATCATGATGCTCATGATGCACTCACTGTTGTGCCCAGCAAGTATGATCTTATCACTTACTGGAGTTAGACCTGAGCTCAGACTACGGGAAACGTCTTTCCCGGGGACGAATCCCACCCTTACTGGACCGAAGTCGTGTTTTACTTAATTACTTTATTTTTAACATACAACACGAAGGCCGGCTTGAATTACTCACGGTCGAGACCAGCTAATTATCTCACGGTTGAAATCGGCTTAAGATGTTATTAATGCTTAATTGATGAGTTATCTAAACAAATACCTAAACATTCATATTCATGCATATAAGATTATACTTAAAAAGATATCAAATCCCTAACACATATATTCCATAACAATTCAACTTCCTACACATACTCTAAAAATCAACTTTAAATACCTATTCAAACATAATTCCTATGTTCATGCTTCTAAATCATACAATTAACAACAATATGGATAGAAAACCCTAAATCCTAAGAAGTTTCCCTAACCTAAATCTTATAAGAACCTTTTATAACTACAAAGCCTACAAATTTACAATATAAAGGAGAGGATTAAAGAATAGGGATCATGCTAGGGCATTTAACCAATTAATGTGAAAGTGGGTGAGTTGTACTTACCTAAAGGGTACTCAAAGAGGAGGAATTGAAGTAGAGGAGACGCTTGAAGTGAAGATCCAAGTCCCCTTCCAAGCCTTCAAGCTCCAAAACACCCAGTTCCATCAAGATTCGCCCTTTCTCTCTCCAAACTCTCTAACTTCTCTCTAGGAATGAAGAAAGGCAAACTGAAAGAATAGAGAAACCTGTCTAAAATTCGCTAAAAAGGTCTTTAAATGAACTCTCGCTTAAGCGAGACATTCTCGCTTGGGAGAGCCAGCCAGTTGCATGCAATCTCGCTTGGGCAAGCCCATTCTCGCCTAAGCGAGAAAAGTCCAGAGAGCTATATGATTTTGTTCTGTATCTCGCTTAAGCGAGTCTGATCTCGCTTAAGAGAGACTTGCAGATATTGTTTCTTATACTTTTTTCTGCATATCTCGCTTAAGCTAGCCATTCTCGCTTAAGCGAGAATGCTGATATTTCCAAAATTCTGGTTTTTTAGTCTACGTTTTGTTTCCTTACCTCCTAAACCATTTTCCTTACCTGTTTTAACACCTAATAAGTCATCTAAATCTTACTCTACATAAGAAATTTCCTAAGAAATCTTTATTAGTTATTATACATTCAAATTCTTATCTTTATCCTTTCTAACTCATTCCAACTCTCACCTATTCCATTTTCCTAGTTTCCTTTACCCAAAACACATTTCTAACTTAATTATTCTTCTAAATCTTCCCTTAATACCCAAAATTCCTCATTATCCTCGCAATTCCACTCAAAGTCCTTTCTCCATCCTCAACTGCTCATTCCCTTCCTAACTTAGCTTCTATTGGATTTAGGTCTTGTTTTTCCGGGATGTTACATTTCTACCCTCCTAAAAGGAATTTTGTCCCCAAAATTCGCTCCGGTTATATTTGAACACCAATTCACCTCCATCTCCTTAATCCTCGGAATACATGTTCCGAAACTTATACCTCTCCCCCAAGTCCATAATGTGGTTTCTCTAATAGGTTCTCACCCTCTACTCTATTTGAGTATACTCAACTGGTCTGGTTAGACAACTCACTTGATAAAATCTAATGACAGGAAAAGATTTCACGCAACAACTAAGTAAGGATCCTAATTCAATACTCAAACCCATCAACCACCGGTTGGTTTTTTAAGTCTTATGTTCTTAATGATCTAACTAGGTTTAGGAAAATTCCAAGTGATTTATAGGTTTATATTCTAAGTTCTACTATATTACTAACAATAAGTCATGAACACATAATTACTCAACCCCTCGAATTACTAAGTTTGTGTTGGCGAAATAATTCAACACTCACGTCATGTTCGAGAAATTAAGTTCACATAATCACATAGACAAACACTGCACTAAAATGTGATGGAAGTCACTCATTCTTTTAAGAAAATATCGGAATTCTAATAACACTCATGCCATAAACGTAGGTGTAATACCTACCGGTTACAGCATGAACACGGTAAACTCTCCTAGTATCCTATCTTCCCGTAATGGGATCTTTCTCTACCCCACCCTACCGGTTAGGACTTGTACTTAGTTTGGTTCTAAGTTTTACTAAAAGGAAAGTGACTCAATGTTATCCACACCCTGGTCCTCCTAAAATGATCTAGAGTTCCAACCTAGTGAGTGAGTCTAATAACCTCTTAAACCTTTCTAACACTCTGGTCAGACCTAATTATACACAGTCAAATCTAACTTTCAGGTTGGGTAAAACTTAGTTGTACTCGTGTACTGAGTGCCATCTATGGATTCACATGCCCTGCCTATAAAGCTATCCCCCTTAAGGATTCAGGCTCTTCCTAATATTTCTCAGTATTCAAAATCTTGATTTCTCTCTTGGAGATACCAAGCCTACATCCATATTCCTAAACTAATTTGTTTTCCCCTCTCATAAACTCCCGGTTATTTCTATTATGTGTGAAATGGAATTCATAGATGAGACTAAGTATTTGGTTGGTTGGGAAAAACATATATAGCTACTTGGTAATTCTTGGATAACTCTATGGTGTCCTGGGTAATCTTCTGGCTATATTCATTTCTCAATAGGACATCAAATTCTACTCCCTTTCCTTTTCTAATTAGTTCAGAGTGTCTAGATTACTCCTAATGTTCCATCATTTTAACTAAGGTATTTTAATTCACTTACTACATGCCCTAATGAACGCTTCTAGCGATTACTAATTCTATCTTATAAAATTTACACTACAACTCCCAAACTCCTGACTCAGGTTCTTCTCCTTAAGAGGGTTGTAACTAAGGTTGCTCTCCCTTAACATTAATAGGTTCACTAAGATGTTTTGGATGATGTTTTAACTAAGTTGGCTTTCCGAGGAAAAATTTGGTTCATACTCACTATCCTAACTAAAGGCCTTCACCCCACTCTTCTCCCGAGTACTTCTCCGAGTCCTCGAGGTTAAAACAGGCATGATTAGACTGAAGGTATGAATGAAGTGTTCACATTGGAAAATTTCTAGATTCTCATGGTTATAAAGCATTACTTCCTAACATCAATAAGTATTTTCTAAAGATGAAAAGAAAGAGTGATGGTATGGTTTTCTCGTGACAACTTACTCACTCGGTAGGGTGCAAAGATGTTACTAATTGTAACTCCTGGGAGGGTGATAATATTAGATAACTGAAAACTCACTACCTTTACTAGGGACCTCTACTTTATTCATCTCCTAAACATGCCCCCAACTCCTTGTGGGTTACCAATTGATGTTGTAGTCCTAAGGTATAGGTATAGTGTCCTCACCTAAGGGTTTATAGGATGTCAAGGTCATAAGACACTGCCTCTAGGGCCACTAGGTGTTCTCTAAACGTGAGATGAAAGGGTGAGGAGATGGTAGTCACCATGACTACCTACCCGTCTGGTAGGGCCTAAGGATCCTGTCCATGTAATCCATGGATAAGGCAAAGGGGTCGGTGGCTGAAAGAATCATCACTTGCCTGACAGTCTCCTGACTGCCCTCAAGGTGGCCTAAGGAATACTCATTTTTCCTTATCCTGCTCTAAAGAAACCTCAATTTCCTAACCCTTCTAAGTTTAGGTCTAATTGTCTATATGTCCCTGCTAAGTTTGCTGCCTTTAGGTAAGGTCTTAAGCCTACTTAAATTATAATCCTCTATACACTTTTCCAATGGTTTGGAATCCTCCTGGGTGCATCTGCGACCTCTGGTTTACCCTAAGTACAGTTTCTATCTTAACTTGGACTACAGTCCCACATTCCCTCTAACGTGACCACACAAGTGTCTGCATCAGAGGAAAATTCAACTAAACGGATTTCTACCTAATAAATACACACACACTTGAACCTAATATGTCGTAATTTATTCATGCAACCAAAGTCAGAAACAGTTATCAAATCACATAACACATTCAAATCAAAAAATTACACAATAAGGAATGCATAATAAATCAACAATAACCATCCTCCAAAAATAATGAATCAATCTTAACTAACTGCCTCAAGGGTGTCTTACATTTATCAGGGTTTCAGGGTCACACTCTATAAGGCTCCTAAGGTAGGGGTTCCGTTCTCAGAAATTACCTAAGTTACTCTCTTTCTAACACAAAAATGGGTGGCTTTAACTTTGTTAGGGAAGTATCCTAACTTCCGGACCAAAGTATCCTACTCACATAACTGACCATAATCTCCATATACATCACACATCATAAGAGTGATCAGTTCCTATAATGAGTACACGTACTAGAAGATCGTAGTAAGTCACGGGCAACTAACCTAACCACAATCCAATTGGATTGAACTGCTCTAATACCAAAATGTAATGCCCTAATTTCTAAACTCAGAAATAATTCCCGTTGGAGACACTATTCCTGAATTTCTTGAAATCATTTCATTAAATTTCTGATATCGTCATACATTCGCTTAAACTTCCCAACGATTAGCTTAAGCAATTATAATACAAACATCAGAATCCCTAAATAAGTATAAATCTTACTTAAACTTAGGGAAGAATCCACACTTAGAGGAGTGTGATTCAATGAACTCATACCGGAAATCCGGCAGAGTCTCCCCTAAAAACTGGACATCACCGATTTTCAAGATCAACCTGAAACTCAGTAAAAACCAATACAGTTCAATAACATAAATACCATAACATCAGAATTAAGCCTCAGTGGCCAATCCGGAAATATTATACATATACAAAATACATCAATGATTAATCAATTATCAATTACAACAGGAACTACTTCTAATAATTAAAACTTCTAACTCAAATACGACTCGACTCCACAAATCCTCTTTCCTGCTTTAACAGTACTTAGGGTTTCCTGCATAACTAAAGAATATCCCCGAAATGTGGGGTGAGACTACAGTCTCAGCAAGCACAACTAAACATATATAAAGTTTGGGGAATCAAACATCAGTTATCAAATTTCACATGTGACATATTCATAGATAGATAATAACAAACTATTTACATAAGACATATTTACCATTAGTTAACAACAGACTAAAAGCCATATGTGACTTAATTAACATGAACTGATGAATGATGCAAATCATGATGCTCATGATGCACTCACTGCTATGCTCAGCAGGTATAATCTTATCACTTTTTGGAGTTAGACCTGAGCTCAGACTACGGGAAACGTTTTTCCCAGGGACGAATCCCGCCCTTACTGGACCGAAGTCGTGTTTTACTTAATTACTTTATTTTAACTCACAACGCGAAGGCCGGCTCGTATTACTCACGGTCGAGACCGGCTAATTATCTCACGTTCGAAACCGGCTTAAGATGTTATCAATGCTAAAAATCAACTTTAAATACCTATTCAAACATAATTCCTATGTTCATGCTTCTAAATCATATAATTAACAACAATATGGATACAAAAACCTAAATCCTAAGAAGTTTCCCTAACCTAAATCTTATAAGAACCTTTTATAACTACAAAGCATACAAATTTACAATATAAAGAAGAGGATTAAAGAATAGGGATCATGCTAGGGAATTTAACCAATTAATGTGATAGTGGGTGAGTTGTACTTACATAAAGGGTACTCAAAGAGGAGGAATTGAAGTAGAGGAGAAGCTTGAAGTGAAGATCCAAGTCCCCTTCCAAGCCTTCAAGCTACAAAACACCCAGTTCCATAAAGAATCGCCCTATCTCTCTCTAAACTCTCTAAATTCTCTCTAGGAATGAAGAAAGGCAAACTGAAGGAATAGAGAAACCTGTCTAAAAATTCGCTAAAAAGGTCTTTAAATGAAACTCTCGCTCAAGCGAGACATTCTCGCTTGGGCGAGCCAGTCAGTTGCATGCAATCATCGCTTGGGCAAGCCCATTCACGCCTCAAGCGAGAAAAGTCCAGAGAGCCATATGATTTTGTTCTGTATCTCGCTTAAGCGAGTCTGATCTCGCTTAACTCGCTTAAGCGAGACTTGCAGATACTATTTCTTATACTTTTCTCTGCATATCTCGCTTAAGCTAGCAATTCTCGCTTGAGCGATAATGCTGATATTTCTAAACATCTAGTTTTTAGTCTACGTCTTGTTTCCTTACCTCCTAAACCATTTTCCTTACCTGTTTTAACAACTAATAAGCCATCTAAATCTTACTCTACTAGAAAATTTCCAAAGTAATCTTTATTAGTTATTATACATTCAAATTCTTATCTTTATCCTTTCTAACTCATTCCAACTCTCACCTATTCCATTTTCCTCGTTTCCTATACCCAAAACACATTTCTAACTTAATTACTCTTCTAAATATTCCCTCAATACCCATAATTCCTCATTATCCTCGCAATTCTCAAAGTCTCCTTTCTCCATCCTCAACTGCTCATTCCCTTCTAACTTAGCTTCTATTAGATTTAGTTCCTGTTTTTCCGGGATGTTACAGCTTGGGAGATCCTCAGTGGACCATTCCACTCTTGTTGGTTATTGTGAGCCTCGTGCAGGGGAATTGATCTATATACATATGTTTGTACCATATAGAGTTAGGATAGATTGTATGTACGTTATGAATGATTCTATTCTGAGCCATGGGGTGGTATTTAGATTAGAAAATTTGTAATGTATGAACTAATTATGTTTGGGCTTATGTTATCGTTGGAGTTACTTAAGCATTTTATGACTTTGTATGTAAGGATAACGGTAATGGCGCGAAAATAATTTCAGAAATTTGAGAATGGTGTCTCCAACGGGCATTATTCTTGAATTAAGGAATTAGGACGTTACATTATGGTATCAAAGCAGTTCAATCCATTGGACTGTGGATAGGTTAGTTGCCTGTGACTTCCTATAATCCTATAGTACCTTGTACACCTTATAGGGATTGATCACCCATGTATTGTGTGCGATGTATGCAGGATTATAGTTAGTGAGTTGAATAGAATGCTTTGTCATGGATTTAGGACCACATCCCTAACAAGGTTAGTGCCTACCACCTGTTAAGGAGAAAGGGGTTCATAGACTTATTCCCCAGGACCAGACACTTACCTAGGGTACCCTATTGGATGTCATAGCTAGAGCCTAGTGAACATAAGTCTCTTTTGAGGAACCTACATAAATGAACCATTTGTGAGTGATCATAATGTTGTTTGACCTTGAGTTTTACAAATGGTTTTCTAGTTGATTAAGTATTATGATTGTAATGTATGTGCGTGACTGATTGTGTATCTTTTAGGTGTGATTTCAATGATCTTGAAATTTTAGGATTTGGCGGGGTGAGAATTTCATGATTGCGTAGATTGTATAATACATGTGGGAAGTTATGGAAACTAGCATCCTTGATGTGGAGAGAGTGGCCCTAGTTCCTAGGATGAGTTGGTTTATCTTGGGAGTGGAGCAGTCTTTATGTAACAAAGTAGGTGGAACTATGGCCGTGAATCTTTTATTTCCTATTTCCCAGATTTCCTCTTGGTGTAGTGATGTTGGAGGAATTGTTATTGATTTAGAACCTTGATTTGAAATTTGAGATTCCCTACGCCTAAAGTTTAGGATTAGTGGTTAGGGTGACCCATGAGCCATAAGGGGCCTGCTTGAGGTCAGAGGATGTAGTCTACATCAGAGTACAATGAATAAGTAGAGAAGATCTAAGCTTAATGACCTTAACTCTTTAACCATCTTATTCTACCTTAAAGCTTCCGCTATTGGTTCAACTACTTATATACAATTATGCTATTCATCTTTGGTTTTGACTGGTTATTATTACTTGATGGTAATCTCATAGTCGTTTTTGCTTGGGTTAAGAAGTAAATTCAATAATGTGAAGATAGTGAGTGAATCTGAAACTTGGATGGTTAAATTTACCTTAAGGTTTGTTATCATGGTTGATTCTTTTGGGTTCTATGTTTACTAACTTAGCTATCATAGTTGAAGAACAAGGCTCATCGTCTCTATTGTTTTGGTATTAGAAAAGCCTTCTTAGAATTCATGCTTAGTTCATAAATCCCTATACTTATACGTTTACTTCCTACCCTTAATAGTTATAAGTAATCCTTCGACGTTGGTAAGAGGTGTTACAATGGTCTACCTTGGTGCCTCATCTAATCAAATGAACATTCTAGCACTTGTCTTGGTCTCCCTAAGTACAAGCTAATCTCCTAGTATTGATATCAGTTATTTAGTGTATTCTCCTCACTTGATTGATTGATTTGATGGTTCCTTAGTTTGAATCCAAGTTGAATCTACCTTAGATTCTCCATTAATTTTTCACGGATTAAGCTCGGTAGTAATTGGGTTGCTTAGTGACCCCAATGGCCTAGGAATGGGTGGCTTAGCTTCACATAAGTGAAGTATGATGCGAGTGAGGGAAGAGATGGGAATATGTTAGACAATGACCTGAGTTGAAAAGCACCTAGAATTAAGAAAAACTTCATTCTCATCCATGACCTTAGTACTTAGACGGGTTGTATAACCCTGGCTTACTTTGGGCTAGAAGTGTTGAGTCTCAAAAATATCATAAGAGAAAATATGATGTTTAAGACAACTCAATTCCCAAGTTTTAATGCTTAACAAATTTGAGTTAAAATATTTATCATAGATACATACATGTTTTAAAGATTTATCTGTGATTTCAGCAAGAGTCACTATGAGCCTACATAAAAAGACTAAGTGTTGAAGTTGTCTGAAGAAGCAGAACTCGTCTAAAGAGTTGAAGCTGTCTGAAGTAGCTCAACTCGTCTGAAGTATCAGTGCTGTCTGAAGTCTCACTTATGACGTGGCACCCTCTGCTGAAGTTTGTGAAGACTTTTCTGAACCTCTGCTGCACGTACCTTTTCAAACACGTTTATGGCAAGGAACACAAAGACCTTTCCTGGTGATTTTGAATTTCATACACCACTGAGGAAATCTCTGCAACGCAGCCTCTGCAACAACATTTGTAGCAGCCTTAATGCAAGAGAACCTTGTATCGTGTCAGAAATATCAGAGCTCTCAGAAGCAGTGTCTCACAACGGATTAAATAGCATTTAATGCTATCTCTAAACGGTGGTATTTCAACGGATTAAAGTTTGGGTATAAATACCCCTCTATAAAGACCATCAAAGAAACCAAGAAAAAGAGAGAAAATCAACATACAAGAAAGCCAAGAGAAACATCACGCTGCAAGTTTTTACTCCGTAAAAACTCTCAGATAGAATTCTTTGTACACATTTGTATATCCTGAGCATACCTCAGTTTTTATTGTACATTGTATTGATTTGAGCTTCAAACTTGATAGTTTAAAAGCTTAAACTCCTTTCTTTGTAAACCTTGGTAGAGCCTGAAGAGGCTTGACAGAAAAGAATACTTGTGGTAGAGCCTAAAGAGGCTTGACAGAAAAGAATACTTGTTGTGTCTGGAGAGACTGTATCGTGGTGTCCAGGAGACTGATCGTGGGAGCGGACGGTAATAGTGTCTGGAGAGACTTACTCGTGGTGTCTGGAGAGACTGTACTCGTTTTGTGTCTGTAGAGACGTAACTCGTTGTGTCTGGAGAGACTATACTCTTGTGTCTGGAGAGACTGTACTCATTGTGTCTGGAGAGACTGTACTCACATTCAGCTTGTAATCTGAATATTCATATAGTGGAAATCCAGTGGTTGTTTGCCATTGGGACTGGACGTAGCTCACAGTGGTAGTGAGTGAACCAGGATAAATTTCTTGGCTAAGTTTTCTTACCCTTACTCTTGTCAATTCTTTTTATACTAATCAAGGGGTTACAGTAATTAATCTGAATTTGTATAAAGGCATAAAACATTGTTTAAATCAGTATTTTTATACCTTTTGAAAACTTCAGACAGTCCTTTAAGAGCCTGTCTTGAAATCGTGTTTTTAACACCTGTTTGCGAATAAGCTTTCAAAAATATTCAGGAAACACTATTTCAACCCCCTTCTAGTGTTTCCCTGTATTTCTACAGTTGGTACCAGAGCTCTACTCAGGGTTGAAGCACCTAACCAGTGACTGAGGACTGAAAGATCCAAATGGAAGCTTCTAACAGCAACAGGAAATACATCACAGAAGGAGCCTCTATCACAAGACCCTCAGCATTCAATGGAGTGGATTACCACTACTGGAGAGATCGTATGAAGTTGTTCATTCAGAGGCAACAACATTGATGTTTGGGAGGTGGTCACTGATGGAGATTATGTGCCTATGCAAAATGGGTTTGCCTATACCTAAGACTGAATGGACCCTGGAGCAGAAGACTAGAGTCCAGATGAATGCTAAAGCCAAACTCTATCTGATATAGTTCCTTGAATAAATCAGAATATGAGAAGGTCCATGGATGCACTTCTGCCAAGGAGATTTGGAGGATACTCTGCAGCAGCCCATGAAGAGACTGAAACTGTCAAGCAATCCAAAATCAGCATGCTTATACATCAGTATGAGATGTTTAAGATGGAAGAAAATGAAACTATTGACCAAATGTTGGGAGGTTTCAGACCATAACCAATGGACTCAGGTCTCTAGGAAGAACCTATGAATCTGGAGACAACAACAGAAAGATTCTAAGGAGTCTACCTAAGTCCTGGAGACCCAAAGTCACTGCCATTCAAGAGGCAAGAGATTCTGAACTCTCTAAGAATGGAAGAACTGTTGGGATCTCTCAAAGTCCATGAACTTGAGTTTGGAGAAGATGACAACAAGAAGAAGTCTCTGGCTCTAAACTCCAAAGGTCAAACGTCTAGGCATGGCAGCATGAAGGCTATGCAAGCTGAGACAGTTCAGAAGCAGATGAAGATTCTGAAGACAGCTCAGAAGATGAAGATGATCTTGCTCTTTTAAGCAGAAAGATCAAGAGAATGTTTGCAGAACAGAGGAAAGTTTCAGAAAGAACCAACCGTCATCATTAAATCAGGTAAGACAGGTAAAGAGTCTAACCCTGATAAAATTTCTTGCTTTGAATGTAAGCAACCAGGACACATAATGGCTGATTGTCCAAGACTGAAGAAGAAACAACTTCAAGAAGAAGTTTTCCAAAAAGAAGAAAAGTCTCATGGAAACATGGGAAGATCTTGATGAATCAACCTCAGAAGAAGAAGAAGATACTTCAGAAAAGGCAAATCTGTGTCTCATGGCTAGTCTATACCATCCTCAGACAGCTCTGAAGCTGAGGTATTTCCTCTTACTCTACAAGAAATGTATGATGATCTGGTGGGAAAGTTCTCAAGAACTTTTCCAAGAGTATAAGAATCTATCCAAAGCCCACACAGAAATGTGTAACAAATATGAGGCACTTGAGATAGAACATATTATGCTCAAAGAAAAGGTTCTTGAGACTAAAAACTGCAGTTCACAAGCTGTGTCTGAAGAAATAGAAAGCTTCAGAAGCAGGTTGTGGAACTGACAAAAGATCTGGCCAAATTTGTCAAAGGAACTAAAATCTGAATATAATGCTTGGAAAGTCAAATGCATTCCCTTGACAAAAACTGGACTAGGCTTTTGTGATCATAACTTGTCTGAACTTCCTACAGTCTTAAATTTTTCTAAAAAGAAGGTTACTGGGTGTTCTCACTGTGGTAAGCCTGGACACAATATGGCTCAGTGCAAACACAGGAGAAGATAAGGCCCAAAGCTAACAAGAAAGGACCCAAAAGAATATGGGTACCTAAAAACTTAATTATTCCTGTTGCAGATGTGTTTAACAGGACAAAGGAGACCCCACAAATGGTACCTGGACAGTGGGTGCTCGCGACACATGACGGGAGAAAGGTCTTTGTTCCAGAACTTAGACCTAGAGCTGGTGGAATGGTCACCTTTGGTGGAAATCAGCAAGGGAAGATCATTGGAATAGGGACTGTAGGTATATCTTCTTCATCCCTTATTAAAAAATGTACTTCTAGTGGAGGGACTACAACATAACTTACTGAGCATAAGTCAATTATGTGACAGTGGTTATGTGGTAGCTTTTACTAAGGAATGATGCATATTCAAAGACTCCTCTAAGCAAATCCTCTTTACTGCTAAGAGACACAACAATGTGTACAAAATTGATCTAGAGGATCTAGCAAGTCAAAATGTAAAGTGTTTCATTTCTGTTGAAGATGAAAAACAGATTTGGCATCAAAGACTTGGGCATGCCAGCTTGAGATTAATCTCAAGATTAGCAAACACAATCTTGTTAAAGGATTGGCCCAAGCTTTCATACAAATCTGACATTTTATGTGAAAGCTGTCTGAAAGGGAAACAAACAAGACACTCTTTTAAGAGTAAGATGTTGTTTCAAACTAGCAGACCACTAGAACTTTTACCATATTGACTTGTTTGGTCCTATTAGAACAGAAAGTCTTAGTGGTAAGAAATATGGCTTGGTCATTGTTGATGACTATTCTAGATTACTTGGGTGTTATTCCTAAGAAGCAAGGATGAGACTTTTAGGAATTTCACAGTATTCTGCAAGAAGGTACAAAATGAGAAAGGATTCTGTATTTCTGTTATCAGAAGTGATCATGGTGGAGAGTTTGAGAATGCAAACTTTCAAATGTTTCTGTGATGAGAATGGGATCTCACACAATTTCTCTGTGGCTAGAACACCTCAACAGAATGGGGTTATTGAGAGAAAGAATAGAAGTTTGCAAGAGATGGCAAGGACCATGCTCAACTCATGCAACTTACCAAGATCCTTCTGGGCAGAAGCTGTTAGCACAGCATGCTACCTTCAAAACAGAATATTGGTAAGACCAATTCTGAAAAAGACTGCCTATGAACTGTGGAAAGGAAGAAAACCCAACATATCATACTTCCACACCTTTGGATGTGAATGTTTTATACTCAACACCAAGGATGATCTTGGAAAATTTGATGTAAAGTCTGATAAAGGATTTTTCATTGGATATTCTGAAACATCTAAAGCCTATAGAGTGTATAAACTCTAGAACTTTAACTGTTGAAGAAACTATTCATGTTAAATTCAACGATAACAAAGAGACTGATAGGGAACTATCAGATCTAGAGGATGACTTTGCAGGAATGGAGCTGAATGACCACAGCAGCTCGAAGGATGAGCAGCTGTCTGAAGTACCTACTGTTACCAAACCTCTTCAGACAAATGTTGAGTCCTCAAACAGAACAAACAGATGTGATACTTCCTCAGAAACCTGATTGGAAATACAAATCACATCATCCTAAGGAGCAAATCATTGGCAGCACTTCAAAAGGAGTTTAAGACAAGATCAAAATTAAAGATTCTGAATTCTCTTGCTCTCCTTTCTGAAATAGAGCCAAAGAACATTGATGAAGCTCTACATGATGAATGGTGGATCCTAGCCATGCAAGAAGAGCTGAATCAGTTTGCTAGGAGTGATGTCTGGACCCTTGTTCCTAAACCCCATGGGAAAACTATTATTGGAACCAAATGGGTGTTCAGAAACAAGTTGTCTGAAGAAGGCAAGGTAGTCAGAAACAAGGCAAGATTAGTTGCTCAAGGATACAACCAGCAAGAAGGTATTGATTTCACTGAAACCTTTGCCCCTGTGGCCAGGATAGAAGCAATTAGAATTCTTTTATCTTATGCTGTAAATAATGGCATCAAGCTATATCAAATGGATGTTAAAAGTGCCTTCCTCAATGGTCTCATTGAAGAAGAAGTCTTTGTTAGACAACCGCCTGGTTTTGAAGATATTGTCTTTCCTAAACATGTTTTCAAACTCAAAAAGGCTCTCTATGGTCGGAAACAAGCCCCAAGAGCTTGGTATGACAGATTGAGCAGTTTTCTAATCTCAAATGGTTTTGAAAGAGGAAAAGTGGATACAACTCTTTTAGAAAACAGTCTAACAAAGATCTTATACTTGTTCAGATATATGTTGATGACATTATCTTTGGTTCAACTAACTCTTCATTATGCAAGGAGTTTTCAGAGTTAATGCAATCAGAATTTGAAAATGAGTTTAATGGGTGAACTAAAATTTTTCTTAGGACTTCAGATTAAGCAAGATTCTGACTGTATATGGATCCATCAAGAAAAATATACAAAGGAAATGCTTAATAAGTTTAACTTTCATGATTGCAAACCCATGTACAACTCCAATGCATCCCTCTGCATCTTTAAATAAAGATGAGAAGGAAGAACCAGTGAATCAAACTCTGTATAGAGGAATGATTGGATCATTACTATATCTAACAGCAAGCAGACCTGATCATAATGTCAGTGTATGTCTGTGTGCTAGATTTCAATCTGATCCAAGGAGTACTCACTACAAAGCTGTAAAAAGAATTTTCAGATATCTTAAAGGATACTACTAATCTTGGTCTGTGCTATAAGAAAGTAAGGACTGCAGGTTATAGGTTACTGTGATGCTGATTTTGCTGGAGACAGAATTGAAAGAAAAGCACTAGTGGTGGATGTCATTTCTTTGGAGAAAATATGATTAGCTGGTCAAGCAAAAGGCAAAGCACAATTGCCTTATCAACAGCTGAAGCAGAATATATCTCAGCAGCCAGTTGTTGCTCACAACTGTTATGGGTGAAGTATCAGTTAGAAGATTTTAACATTACTATATCTGCTATACCTGTTTTGTGTGATAATACAAGTGCTATTAATTTGTCTAAAAATCCATTCAACATTCTAGGGCTAAACTATAGAAATAAAACATCATTTCATTAGAGACTATGTTCAGAAAGGTATTTTTGATATTCAGTTTATTGATACAGAGCATCAATGGGCTTGATATATTCACAAAAACCTCTGACTGAAGATAGATTTAAGTTCATTAGAAATAATCTGAACATACATGCATTTTGAATGTGTGTGATCTGATCTGTCAAAAATGATGTATCTGAAATTTCAGCCTGTCTGAAACAAGTAACTTGTCTGAAATTTTGGGGTTGTCTGAATTCATATGGGTTTCTGAAATCTGTCACTTGTCTGAAGTAAACAAATGACGTGGCTTTATGAGACGGTTTAATTCCATTATTTGTCTCTTCCACTTCGCACGATTCTCCTATGTCTGCGCACCCAGTACATGCCATCATTGACTTTATGGGTCTATAAATACGGAAGCTAGTGGGTCACTAGAACTTCACCGTTCACTATTCAGTAGTCATCTCTTGAGATCCTTCTTCTACAAGCAATCTTTTTCTCTCTCAAGTTCTTCAGAAAACTCTCCAATGGCCCCTAAGAAATCTGCTGGAAGCAACATCGTGAAGACCAAGGGTGTAGTTCTGGAGGATCTTCAATCTCTGGGAATGGACTTGTTTGCTGAGTTCGATGCAGCTGGGTGGACTCCGTATTTCAATCACAACTTGACACAGTGGCATGAGCAAAGTGTGCTGGATTTCTGGGCTACTGCCAGAGGAATACCCAATCCTCAGGGTATCTACACTAGCATCAAGGCCTCAGTACGTGGTGTTCCTGTCTTCGTTGATGAAGATATCATTGCTCACATCTGTGAGGTCAGAACTGAAGGAGCTGTATTCACTCCTGGCTGGGAAGCAAGAAATGGAGGACAGAAGCAGTTCACAGAGTTTCTGTATGGCACCTCTGAACCAGTAAGCTTGGATGCAAAGCATATGTCAGACAAGGCTAGGGTTTTGCATGCCATCTTAGGGTGCTCTATAATCCCTAAAATGGAAGCAGAAACCATGTTTCTGAGTTGGAAAGATTTTGTCTGATTCACCTACTGCAGAAGAAGAAGGTGAACCTCCCCAACATCATAATGTACCACATGCAGAAGCGTCTCAGAGACTCTGCTGGGAGCTTCCCTCACAATACCATCATCACCAAAATCTTGCTGCACTTCAAAGTTCCCATTGAAAGGCTTTTTGATCGCCTTTCACAACCTGTTTGGTGAATCAAACCTCAAGAGCATGGGAGTGAAGCTGACTCCAAGACCTCCCTCTCCGTCCATGAAGGAGAGCCTTCTTCTTGAGAAAGCTGCAAGAAGGCAGACAACAATGGAGGTTCTTGAGAATGAACTCAGAGGAGACATAAGGAGGCATGAGTTCAAGCCATCAAAACCCTCTCCTCAAGCAAAATTGAAGAAGCTACCTGTAAGGAGTGCTGCTAAGGTAGCATCTGCATCTGTCAGAGTCAGGTGTCTGAACCTGTACAGACTCCACAGCCTACTTCTGAAATGGAAGGACAGGCTCAAGAGGCAGATGAAACTGATGTAGTTATAGCTGAGCCATTGGCTGCATGCCCATCTGATCCTGAACTCATTCAGGTGGCAGCATTGGCTACTGCCTTGGAGCAGGAGGAGGGAGAAGAAAGCAGAACAAGAGAAGACTGATAGAGCTATTGCTATTGCTTCACAATTGGCCTATGCTGAAGATGATAGGCAAGCAACCATAGCTGAGGGAGCAAAGAAAAGGAAGAGGTCAAGTGCACCTCAGAGAAGAGAACCAAAGGCAAGCTACTTCAGACTGCACCTGAACCTAGGGTGACTAGAAGTATTGCCTCTCAGCTGACAGCAGAAGATGAAGCTGAGAAGTATCAAAATTTTGTTAAAGCTCAACAATACTTTAAAAGGAAAAGGGAAGAAAAACAAGCACAAAGGGAGAAGGAAGAAGCAAAGGCAAAAGAATCTGAGGTAACCAAGCCTCCCTACAAGAGAATTAAGGTGAGATTTGATAATGTAACTCCTTCACCACCCTCCTCACCAGAAAAACAAACACCTCATCAACCTTCACCACAACCTTCACCAAAACCCCTATCACCTATAAACCAACCATCCCACCTCCACAAACAGAAAACCAACCCTCTGAACCTTCCAAACCCTCTGAACCTACCTCACCACAACCTTCAGAGAATCACTCTCTGAGCCCACATTATCTTCCCCACAAATCCATGACCTTGCTCTATACCACTCTTACCTTCATCACCTCCACCTCCTACACCTTCTCTGGAAGAAGAGCTCTCTGTTGAAGCAGAGCAAGTGCTTGCTGATCCCTGCTCACTGCCCAAGTTTAGCACCCTGTCTGAAGAGCTACAGTATTTCAGATCAGCACCTGCTGTATCCTTGCATCCTGGCTTAATCAGGAAAACTGCTGCTGAAGTAAGGAATCAATACAGTGCTTCTTCAGGTGGATTAGACAAGATCAGGAAGGGTGTCCCTCTTGCACATATTTGGGCTCCCATCAATCCATTCTCAAATGATTCCCTGAGGCTGTCTAATGATGAATGGAGCTTTGTGAGGCAGCTGAACACTGAGTCTGAGCTGTTTCAGAGGGATCTGCAAGGGAGTTGGGATGAGAGGCTACAGGCCCCCTAGAACTTGTTCAATCAGGCCAACCACCAAAATCTTGGTGAAACCTGATAGAATAGTTCCTAGGTATCCCTTACTGGAAGAGAAATTCAAAGAAGCTAAAAGCTATTCAAAGAAAAACTCACCTGTGCCTGAAGTGATGAGTCCATCAGAGTGGGACTCTTTACCAGAATTCATCACAAATCTAGGAGGAGGCCTGGATCATCTACTTCAAGATTGGATGTGGTCCTCTTACTGGAAATCAGAGAAGATGCTGGATCTTCTTCTGGATCAACTGGTCCTGATGCTGATTCTGGTGTTGGACTTGGAAAGTCAACCACTGTCAAATATCACTATATGAGAGATCACTTTCCCCCACCTGCTGACTTTCCATGAAGATTGGGTTCTACTAAATCCTATTGGCACCTTCTTTTGCCCTGTGTTCAGCCCATGACTAAAACTGCAGCCAGGATTTGGATGCTTAGATTTGTTTGCCCCTACATCCAGCTCATCTTCTATGAATCTGAGCAAGACTTGGCTAAGGAAAATCTGAAGTTGAAGTCCAAAGTGCAGAAACTTGAAAAGAAGTGTGCTGATCAAGAACAGAAGACTAAGCATCTGATTGCTCAACAAGAACAGATTCTTCAAGAACACAGCTTATCAGATCTGGTCAGCAAGACTTGAAAACCTCAGTGGAAGCTGCAATAAACAAGGCCAAGGACGACTTGATTTCCTTTCTCACTGAGGCCTTGCTGAAGAACAAAGATTAGACTGTTCATTTTAGCCATTGTCTTTTGTTTATTTTCATGCTTATGACAAGTGTCTGATTGTTTGTTTCTTTATCTGAACATTCCCATATATACAATCAGTGGCTTTTCTCATCCTTTTATGAGTGCATTGTTAACATTATGCTATATGTTCTATGTGAATTTATTGCTCTGTTACTGTTTAGCTCTGATATTCCCTTTTGATTGATGACAAAAGGGGGAGTATTAAAATCTAACAAAATCTGAATCTGAAGTGATTACAGGACTCAGGGGGAGTACATAAGAAATTGATTTTTGATCAATTCAGTTTAAGAGATCACCATCTGAGGGGGAGCTATCTATATTTTATCTTTAAAACTCTTTCAGATTGTTGTATTTTAAACAAATTTGTCATCATTAAAAAGGGGGAGAATGTTGAGTCTCAAAAATATCATAAGAGAAAATATGATGTTTAAGACAACTCAATTCCCAAGTTTTAATGCTTAACAAATTTGAGTTAAAATATTTATCATAGATACATATATGTTTTAAAGATTTATCTGTGATTTCAGCAAGAGTCACTATGAGCCTACATAAAAAGACTAAGTGTTGAAGCTGTCTGAAGAAGCAGAACTCGTCTGAAGAGTTGAAGCTGTCTGAAGTAGCTCAACCGTCTGAAGTATCAGTGCTGTCTGAAGTCTCACTTATGACGTGGCACCCTCTGCTGAAGTTTGTGAAGACTTTTCTGAACCTCTGCTGCACGTACCTTTTCAAACACGTTTATGGCAAGGAACACAGAGACCTTTCCTGGTGATTTTGAATTTCATACACCACTGAGGAAATCTCTGCAACGCAGCCTCTGCAACAACATTTGTAGCAGCCTTAATGCAAGAGAAACCTTGTATCGTGTCAGAAATATCAGAGCTCTCAGAAGCGTGTCTCACAACGGATTAAATAGCATTTAATGCTATCTCTAAACGGTGGTATTTCAACGGATTAAAGTTTGGGTATAAATACCCCTCTATAAAGACCATCAAAGAAAAAGAAAAAGAGAGAAAATCAATATACAAGAAAGCCAAGAGAAACATCACGCTGCAAGTTTTTACTCCGTAAAAACTCTCTGATAGAATTCTTTGTACACATTTGTATATCCTGAGCATACCTCAGTTTTATTGTACATTGTATTGGTTTGAGCTTCAAACTTGATAGTTTAAAAGCTTAAACCCCTTTCTTTGTAAACCTTGGTAGAGCCTGAAGAGGCTTGACAGAAAAGAATACTTGTGGTAGAGCCTGAAGAGGCTTGACAGAAAAGAATACTTGTTTGTGTCTGGAGAGACTGTACTCGTGGTGTCTGAGAGTGGAGGAGAGACTGTACTCGTGGTGTCTGGAGAGACTGTACTCGTTGTGTCGGAGAGACTGTACTCGTTGTGTCTGGAGAGACTGTACTCATTGTGTCTGGAGAGACTGTACTCACATTCAAGCTTGTAATCTGAATATTCATATAGTGGAAATCGAGTGGTTGTTTGCCATTGGGACTGGACGTAGCTCACAGTGGTAGTGAGTGAACCAGGATAAATTTCTTGGCTAAGTTTTCTTACCCTTATCTGTTGTCAATTTTTTTATACTAATCAAGGGGTTAGAGTAATTAATCTGATTGTTATAAAGGCATAAAACATTGTTTTAAATCAGTATTTTTATACCGTCTGAAAACTTCAGACAGTCCTTTAAGAGCCTGTCTGAAATCGTGTTTTTAACACCTGTTTGCGAAAAGCTTTCAAAAATATTCAGAAACACTATTCAACCCCCCTTCTAGTGTTTCCCTGTGTTCCTACAAGAAGTGGATGTGTAGGCAGGAAGGCATAGAGTCAAGTTTCATGATCTTGAGTGTGCGACACCCTTAGTTATACGGCTAAGAATATCACATTATAACGCGTAACCGTCGAACTTACTATTTTTAAACGTCAAAATACAGAAATATTTTTTTTTTTGAAAGAGCTTAGTCCTCATCAAAGGAAATATCACAGCATACACGCAGTTATAAAATCAGTTAAAAGGAAAGAAACATCATAATATATATACATACATCACAGTGTCAGTGTACTTCTCGAGCCAACAAGATAACCATACAAAACATGAGTTCCAGTAATAGACAAAAATAAATAAGACCTCAACACAATACAAAACAAGAGGTCGCTAGATCAGAGCTGCTACTACCTAGACTCACAACTACTCACAACTACACTAGTCCTCCTCATCATCCTCCGACTCAGCAGGAAGCCATCCGCAACTCCTCCTCCCAACACCTCCGAGATTGATCATCCTGAAATCCTCTGGGGGTCGCGTGTGGAAGAGTCCTCCTCTGGCTCCTCCTCCTCAGGATCCTCCTCCGGATCCTCCTCCAGCTCCTCCTCCTTGTTCGTGGTGTCACCTATCACGATCAAATCTGTCTCACTCGGGAGAGGGCGGCTATGCGTATCAGTACGCACAGGCTGAGAAGGTGATGCCTCGGGAGAGGGAGAGTATCTGGGGAATCTGGCTCAGCCATCGTAGCCATCCGTGACGACTGAGATGAGATGACGTCGAAGGAGTGGGACGACGACGAGGGTTACGAAAAGTGGTTTATAGCGTCGAGTCCTGGTGGCGTCTTGAACTCGAGGGTCACTGGCACCGTGAAGTCCAACTCCGGAATCAAGGAAGGCTAGGATGAGGAATGATAAGGCGAATCTCCCCTGTAAACACGCATCGCCTAGGGATGTCGGTCACCTGCCACTGACCTCGTGGCATCCATCGTAGCTTGATCCTCATGGTCGACATACTGAATATCCCCGATGCCGACTGTCGATGTAGCCAAAAATACAACGACAGAAAATGATAGAAGCAGAAAGAGAGGGTGGTAACATCGCATGAACTCATAAAAAGTAGAATACAGCAACTAGAGCATACACAGGATATTCACACTTTTCAATCACAAGAATACAGTTTATATCATAATGATGCATATGAACTAATGCATGTGGGCCCAGGGAAACATCACCATCCGCAGAGCAAACAGCAACTGCCCGACCATATATGTACAACGTATCAGGAGTTAGAGTCTGTACTAGCGCGGTACTTATAATTTTCTTTTGGCCAATTTTCCGACTTCCAGACAATCTCAACTGACCCTAAAAACTTGAGAGCGACAGGATAGTCAAGCCTGTACCCCGTTTGCTCGACAGTAGGGAGCGAGCCTACGTCACCGGAGCCATTTCGGGACCTGACTACCCTCAAGGCTGGCATCTCCCCTCGAGGACCCGCTGGCGTTCTCTGCAAAACCCAGTGCACCCGTCCCTACCAGTTTCACACTGTACCGAGTGTCACTGCCATATAGGTCGTAAGGTCTTTCACCTTGAATATCATCAATGCTTATGATGCATGTCACACAATGAGGTTTCAAAATAAACACCTCCTCACAGGCGAAGCCCCTTTGAATCATTCAACGTCACCACATCCTCGTGGTACGGCCCGATTCAAA